>JABTXL010000002.1:24139087-24206701 GCA_025134845.1 Neodon shergylaensis
TTCCTTCCTTCCTTCCTTCCTTCCTTCCTTCCTTCCTTCCTTCCTTCTTTTCTTCAGACTGTGACTCACTGGCCTGAATCTTTCTCAGCACTCTCAACTGTCTGTAAAGCCCTAGAGATCTGCTTGCATCTATTCCCAAATGCCGTGATAATACACACATTCCATGATGCCCCTGCTTGTTTTTACATGGGTTCTGGAATTTAATTCAAGTTCCTCTGCTTTCAAGACAAGCATTTTACCAAAAGATTAATATTGCCATGAATACCTGTCTCTAGTATTGAATACTAATTTTAAAAGGTAGTATACTAGTTTGGTACAACGTGGAAGAATATATTTCTCTGACTACATTCTACTCAGTTTGTATGTTGTAAAAATTATCATGATGTAAAAGCTAGCGTTTACCAGGCAGGAACTATACTTTTGATATGTATAGTTAGCATTATTTTATTTAACGAATAAGGAAAACACTGTGTCCAATCCAAGAAGTGAATCCTTAGAAGCTTTAAGGCTCTAACCTTCAAGATAAATTGTCCCAGTTTACTTTTGAACTCATATGAAAATTACATTGTGTAGCGCTAGATGCTATACTTACAAAAGACACATTTTAATCATTGGGACATGTTGTGACTAATGGTACTTTGAAGAATTTTTAAGATGTAATTAGCAGTGTATTACGGATTTGCATGTACACACGCATTTACTATATGTCCTTTAAAAATAAATTCAACCATAATTTAAAAATATTTTATCTAGAGCATTACTAAGAGCAAAAAAAAATGAAAACAGTAGTAAATCTCTGAGGTAAGTTTGGTAATTCTACATTTATCGGACCTAGATAGATTAAGTTTTATATTGATTTGTTACAGGGCACAATAGCTGCTAGGAAAATGCAATTAACTACTTCATCACATAAATGTACCAGTTGACATTTGCGAACATTTTGTATATAGCTGTGAATTGCTGTGAATCATTCTCCCGCATGCCATTTATTTCATGTACCCTTATGGTTACAGACTCTGCCATCAGCAATTCTCTCACATTTTGACGATACAATGTTCTTTTCTCTTGTGGTTGCCAAAAAAAGCAAACGGCTACAATTTGGGAAAGTTCCTATTTAGTAGAATTCATAAACACAAAGTTCAGTTAAAAAATATCCAAAGCTAATGTGACGATTCCAGATTTCAGATTCCAGACTTCAAATTCCAGATTTAAAGGTAAATGCCTCAATGATAAATTTAAAAATGTTTTGGAAGTATACATATAAAATAGCAAAAAAAAATCCAGTGAAGTTCACATGTGAATTGTCTATTGTAGCTATAAAGACAAATGTTTCAATAATTGGAAGTTAATTTTCAAATGTATTTCATAATTTAAATTAAAAATTAATTTAACTTAATTATTGTCACAATATAGTTTTTGTTAATTTATAAAGAAGTGGTAATTTTACTAAAATATATTAATTTAAAAATATTTTTTACCCAGTACATTTAAATTACTAAGCAGAACACTAGAGCTTCTATGTCAGGACCCACACTACACTGATAGGGTAATCCTTGACATGTCCACTTCCATTCTTCGTTATAGTTATCAGAACTCTGAGACCTGAGGAGTGTAAAATGAGGTGACCTGTTAGAAAGATTTCACAGAAGCATCAAATCTTAAAACATCAATCAGGACTGAAAATATTATCCTAAACCTGGTTCATACATAGTCTTTACTTGGTATTTTAATCTGCTTATTTAAATCAGTTTTCATTTTTCTTTGTACTCATGAAACACAAATTTTGGGTTTTGCTTTAAAATTGTAATAATCTAAAATGCAACTACAAAATAATAGCAGTGTTATAAGGCTAGATTTAGGCCCAGATTCAAGCATGACTCCCCTGAAAGGGATACGGAAGAAAACATATATTGTATAATCTTTATAAATTCAAGTTCTTGACATATAAAATGAGATTATAGCAACCAAATATTTCCAGTAGAATTACATGTAATGAAGACCAAATACTGTACACCTTCAAGCATTTCTTCAATATCATGTCAGTTTTATGACTATGGTTTGACTGGAGTTTGCTCAGAGTAGTCCAGATTGCGTCTAAGATCTGAGAAAGCATGCTCACATATCCTTAACACTGCTGGTACACAGAGCTTCTCAGCCTTCTTGTAAACGTAAAACTACAGCTTACATCAAATTTAGAGTATAGGCAGAAGTTCTTCAAAATGCTGTGATCCAAGGACCTCTCAGATGAAAAGGAGTGCTTTGGGGCAGACTGGAGTGTTGGATTGCCTTGCCCAGGATTAATACAAGGAGAGGTGCTTAGTTTTACCAGAAGCTGGCATGCCATGGTTTGTTGACACCCATGAGGCCTGTCCCTTTTAGAACAGAAACAAAGGAGGAGTAGATTTAAGGGGGGATGGGCAGGGTGAATGGAAGAGGAGGAAGGGAAAGCTTTAGTCATCCAAATCAGGGATACACATGTTTGGCAGAAATCTGAGAATCTGAGAACTCAGCCTCAAGTGGAACCTCTGTGATTCTGACGTATTGTACTTCTACAAACTCTATTTTCTTATTTTAAATTAATATTAGCCAAATAAAAAGAAGTGAAGTTCACACACACATATATAAAACAAAACCCACAGTAATATAGAATTATTAATCTCAAATTCACTTATTTTTCCATATGCAATATACCCATTATGAAAAATAGCATAAAGAAAACCTTCATGGCTTTAATATACACAGAATGTTAACTCCTATTTTCAAATTCTTCTTGGTAGTTTCTCAAGTCTTCTACATTCTAAAGAATAGAAATAAAATATTAATGACTTAGACAGTAAATCTTTTGTATCTTTCTAAATGCCTGCTTCATATATTTTCCTACTAATTAGAGGTAAATATTATTTTATTTTATTTCTAGACAATTATGCATTGTAAGCTGAATTAGCATAAAAAAGTATTAATTTCAATTTCATCCTATAAGTTTTAGCAATGGAAAAATTGAAATATTTACTATTAGTAAAGGAATATTAAATGCAGTCTGCTTAAGATCTTCCTGAGTGTCTGTATTCTGATAAATCACACAGTTCTTAGTTAGGATGACTGTCAGGACACCATTTCAACGCAATGAATCTTAATGACTCTACCATTGATTAATTGCTTGCCTAATTGTGAAAACTGAATTAAATAAATTAGAAGCAAGAAAAATCAATTTGTCAACATCAAAGCCCAATTAAGTTATAAAGTTGACAAATACAGCTTCCAAGTTTAGAATAAAAAACACTGAATGTCTTTTGGTAAGCTCCAAATTTATTTAATTAGGAGGAAAGTTAGATTTTCTTCAGAAAGTAGCAGTTACTAAAAAAAAAAAAATCTGCTTGATTTTTTCCTGCTTAGCATCAAAATCAATCTCTTGAGCAATTCCTCAGATTTGAACCTCTTAAGGGCTCTTCCATTCCTATTCAATTATACTGTTCTTTTCCATATCCTTATTCTAGGCTTCAACATTTCATCTCATCATTCACACTAAGGCTAGTTAGATCATCACTGAATTTCTCCATAAGGTCTACAGCACGTGAGGTCTCCAAACTAGTGTTAAAGATTTTCTATGTTCAAATACTACATTATGTGGTTGATGATTTGTAAACAACCAATGACATTACTCAACTTCCTTAATTAATGTTCTCACATATACCTTATCTTCTTTACTCTTCTCATTCAATCAATCTTCCTGTCTGCTCAAAGTGAATTGATGGCATCTATGGTGTGTGTGTGTGTGTGTGTGTGTTGGGCCAAAATTATCCCAAGGCCTGTAACTTGAGTCCTATAGGATAGAAAAAAAAGCCTGGCTAAGTACTTTGAGGCCTATAGGACAGAGAAAAGACTAGCTTAAGTTTGAGTGAGGATGAGACAACAAAAATTAGGTAGATGCCTTTGCAGCCAGAGGGTGGGTTTGGCTGCCTCTCATTGGCTGGAGGTACCCCCACATCACACCATGTCACCTAACTATATAAGCTAATGCTCACAGTAACAAACTGAGTTCCTGCTTGACTCGACTCCCTAATTGTGTCTGATTGTCCTGCATTGTGGGGCTTTGGGATTGGGCAGATAGCACACTCACCTTTCCATGGGCAATGAGGAGGCCTAGCAATAACTAGGGAAGTATGGAGGCTCAAGAAGCCAGCATGTGTGTGTTTGCTATTGAAAATTAAATCCAGGTCTCATGATACCTGTGTAAGTGCCCCATCCCAAGTTTTAAGCCCCAGTCTTATCAGAACTAATTTTTAGTTGTAATTGCTATATTATAAATATTTTATTGGAACTTTAAATGCAAAAAATCACTTGTTTCTCACCAGGAAAATTATAAAATGGGTACACTTATTTGATAATTACATTGTCAGAAAAATAACATTGGAAGATTCTATGAAACAGGGGAGTAAGGATTAGAATTCTACCAGCAGGATCACAAATGACTTTGGTGGATCATACGACCTTCGCTTTTCATAGGTCCTTGTTTTGCAAAAGAAATATTAAAAATTTCTGACTGCTGTTACATAATATATTGATACTAAATGCAAAAGCATTTTTTTTCTCTAAAAGTTTTTCTTCAAAAATTATAAGAAATTAAAATACATTTATATACTCATGAACATTTAAAGATATTGTTTTCTTTCTAAAGTATAAGCTGGCTGTGCTCATACACATGGTGTCTGTCTGCAATTCACATTGTGTATAATACAATCCCTGATTTCACTAGGTCAAAAAATGGGATATTATTCACAAAATGGTCACACATTTCTATTTGTCTCTTTTTAATAATATTAGATTTTATGATATTAAAATTTGCATAAATCTTCCTAATAGTTCACCAAATATTTAAAGATAAAAATTCCATTGTATTTATTGTTGATCTTAAGGTGCCAAGTATGCTGATTTTTAATAAATGTAAATTCTCCATTATAAGCATTATAATAAACCACTTTTGAAAAATTTAATTCTATTTATTCTTGCCATTAAAACTCAAAGATTTCATGTCCACTAAATAAATGTTTACTGACTTAAAATATCTTGGAATTTTCTGATATTGTTTCTTTAATTATTACCCTTTGCTTGCTAAAATTAAACAATTTATAAATCATACAAATTTGTCTTTATGTGCTAATAGTTTACAAGGATTTATTTAAAAGCATTTTTCATGAATTTTTAAATTGTTCTTTAATGCATTATATAAAATTAGTATGTTTTTCAGTAAAACAGCAGTAATTTTACTTAAAATGTCCTATTTTCATATGAGTAAAATACTGTATTCCTGAATACCTTTAAACTACATATTCCTGTCATTAATTTCCAACATAATTGAAACTTTGAAATAGTTTACTAATGATCAATCCTACTATATCTTTTCTGAAGCCTGCTTTTGGTTGCTGCTCAAAGTTACATGTATATGATATCTACATAGTTGTGTATGTATGTGTGTGAATTCTGCCTGTGACTGCATATGTGAAGATTAGAGGTTGGCAATGGGTGCTTCTTGTATATTTCTGTCAGATTTTTTTTTAAGACAAGGTCTTTTACTGAACCACAAGCTCACTGACTTTGCTAGACTGGTTTCTAGGGACTCTACAGGATCCTCTGTTTTCCGGATAACTAGTGCTGCGATTACAGATGGACACAACCATGCTGGCTTTGTATACATATATTTGTGTAACAAGCATTTTCAGCTCTGTGCTACCTTCCCAGCCTAATATACAAGCTACAATAATAAGGGTTCTCTAAAGGAGAAGAAATAATAAAATAAATATATATTAAATAAGAATTTATTACTTTGATGTACAGCATATTTTCTGGGTAGACCAAAATGATTGTCACACTGAAGTGGCTGAGAACTAGAAATTATTCATTGCACTGGGCTGGGTACCTCAGCAGTAACAACCTGGTGATGAATACCTAGAAAATTAATGAAGAACTGATTGTCTTCAATCCACATTAGCAGCCTGAAGAAGGTGGGTAATAACATCATCAAAGTAATAAATACAATAGTAGCAGGAGCAAGAAAAAGGCAAGCAAAAGAAAAAGTTTCATGTCTTAACTTCTTTAAAAAAAAAAAAAACCTGGGCTGCTAATGGAAGGTGCCATTCACATTTCAGGTGGATATTCCAACTTTGAATAACATGATCAAGAAGATCACTCACAGGCATGAGTAGTGGCTTGCCTTCCAACTGATTTCAACTCCAGTCAAGTTAACAACCAAGATGAAACATTGCAAGCTTTTTATCCTTAGCCTCATTTCTGAATCCCCCTCCAATTGCTAGTGTTAATCTCCATCCTGCAAAATAATTATTGAAACACTGTTGAAAGTATTTCTTCTTTCAGATGTACATCCATATTAATAGAAAGTAATTTGAATAACTTCATAACACTAAATTTGAAATATTTTATACTTAAAGAAATAGGTCCACATTGGCCTAGTTAATATTTTTAGCTTTGACAAACTTAATATTTTTGTTTATAGTAGCCAAGAAACTACTGTCCTCAGTATAGAAAGAATGTAGTTTAAAATCAAGTTTCTAGCATTACAATAAGCCTATCACTTAATTGGCAAATTTTTGCTTCAGTGCAGATGTGCCAATTAACATTTTGCTGTACTTCTTTTTACATGCACACTCAGCTCATATCTCAACTTCCATAAACCACTCATGAAATACAAGAATTTTCAGACTCAATTAAGTCTTTTTTTGCTTCATTAAGTATAAATACATTACCCAATTCCTGTTACGTTTTATGGATATTTTTAACTGGCTTCAGCTTTGTTAGTTGGATATAGAATTGTCTCCTTGTCAGAATTGTGAAGTATGAAGTACAGTCACGTCTAGCCATGATGAGTCTTTAAATTTTCATTTTAATAAATAAGTTGAAAAGAGCATCTCTTAGTGAACATTGACTCTAAGATTAATGCCATATTAACTTCCCACGAGGACAATGAGGCCTGCATGGTTCATGAAGTGTTCACTTTTATTTTGTGACATTGATCTGCCCTATCACAATGTTTAATCTTCAGAGGAATCTATTTCTCTAATAGGATGAGCTCTCATACGCTGTAATGAATGGAGGACTCCAAGATAATGCTGTTGAGTTACCATTAAATGTGATAGTGAAACATTAGAATACATGCTAATTCTAGTGCGATCTAATGAAATGTTTTTAACCTTGACAAATCAAGATAATCATGCATGAAACTGTTGCAACTACCAAATTATTCTAAATAAGTTGATCTATAAGCATGAAATGATAGGGAGTCTTCATTTTTAAAAGCCTTAGAATAATTTTATTAAGATTAGCTCAAGAGAATATATTGAGTGTTGGAAGCTGGAAAGATGGCTCTGTGGAAATAAAGTGCTTATCATGCAAGCATAAACACCTGAGTCCTGATCACTAGCACTCACTTAAAGGGCCTTGCACATTAGCATGCATCTATCTTTCTCACAGTAGATAGACAGAGGCAAGGGAATCCCTAGAACTTTCAGACAAGCCAGTCTAGTTGAACTGTTCAGTTTCAGGATCATTGGGAAACTGCTCCAAAAATAGCATGCATAGAAACGGAGGAAGGCATTTAACACTGGCTGTTCGCATCTCCATGCATGTACCAACTGCATGCACATCTACACAGAAAAATATTACATATTCACACAACTCACATATACACACAACATACATATCTATATGCTGGCTATATCATTGTTTGGGTAAAACTGAAAGACTTTAATGTAAAACCATGTTGTGAAGAGTTTATCTGAAAATTTTGAGTCCAGAGTGTTTTATTTTTTCAATATTTTTTCCGTTAGAAAATATATTGCAATGCATGGCAACATCAGTTATGGATGGGATGTAAGTATTTACTCAGCCTTTCCAAATGCTTGATGTTCATCTCCACATCCTCGTAAGGACCGCTTCGGTATCGGCAGTGTGACTTCCAGCTGCCACATTAGTTTAGGAGCAATCATTTTCAGTTGTAGTTCATAGTTTCCCTCAAATTTCCAGGTGTCACGCTTTTCAAATTGTAGAATTTCCATAACATAATTATACTGCTAAACATAATTTATAACCTGATTCATAATAATTAACTATTGAAAATTTGATTTGGATGGGTATGATTTATTTTGAAAACATCCTAAGTAAGCAAAATACAACACTACTCACTAAAGATAGAAGGAATGATTCATAAAGAAAACATTTCAGATAAATCAGTGGATTTTCCCTCAATGACGCTCAGTGCCACCCTAAACTCCCCTGTTAGTTGAGTCACAATGGAAGTAGTAGTAGACCTGTTGAAATGCTGCAGTTGTAAAACATTTAAAAATTACCTTGCCAGAACTTTGTGGGAGCCTAGCCAGTTTGGATGTTCACCTTCCTAGACATGGACGGAGGGGGGAGGACCTTGGACTTTCCACAGGGAAGGGAACCCTGACTACTCTTTGGACTGGAGAGGGAGGGTGAGAGGAGTGGGGGGAGGGGGAGAAGGGTGGGAGGAGGGGGAGGGAAATGGGAGGCTGGGGGGAGGTGGAAACTTTTTTCTTTTTCTCAATAAAAATAAGAAAAAAAGAAAAGCAAAAAAAAAAATTACCTTGCAGTTGAAGAACCTCTTACTGAAGATAGGCATCTCGTCTCTTCCAATAATTAAATAAGCCAATATCAAGTTAAATCCTAGAATTGAAATTGAAACTGTGTTGTCCTAAGAGGACCACATTTAAACCGATTGCATAACGTTTTTGCTTAAAGCACAGGCTTTAAATATCCAGTGTTCATCTTAAAATACAACATGCTTTTATTTTGTAATGCTAATTCAGAATCATATATGATTTTAGATTAACTGACATAGTTTAACTATTGAAATAAATGGTGAAGAAGACATAATAAGGCTTACACATAGATTCATTCTTTTAAAAAGATGAGTAAATACACACATAAATATGGTACCCTGTAGGAAATCATAGGTTATTACTAATGTAATAAGGTTGAATAGCTAATATAAAATGTATTTAATTTTGACTAGATTTCTTAGAGAATGTTATTACAGCTATATAGTGCACATATTAAATGCACCGTTTTAAAAATGCCTCAGTATAGCATATAATAGAAAAGTAAACAATATCATGTCAACAACAAACAACAAATTCATTACAGAAAACATACAGTGATATCAGGTGCCATATAAGGGAAACATTTCATGTATTTTTTCAAGACAACCAATCAAATATAGTTTAAGAGCTAACTGAGCTATAGGCTAAGCACAAAACATGGAAGCTAAGGGTTCTTTTGGTGTCTCAAAAATTTAATAAGCATAATTTGTAGTAAAAATGCCAGGATAATATTTATTCCTAGCTACCTTCATTTCCCTTACAAGCTGTTGAAATACAGAGGAATTTGGCAGAATCATGTCTCACCTGTACTTTCAGTGATATGTAAAGTGATCAATTAAATACACTACAAAGATGAAAACAATAATTAATAATAATGATAAGTGATGATAATGAAAGATATAATGTTGTTATTTATATTATTTGACCCATTCTTAGGACAGATTTAAGTTTTCTCAGTGATTGAGCTGCTCATATCACCCAGTTCTGGATAAAATATCAGTTATGGTACACAAATGTCTATTCATCTTTACATGTGAATTATATTTTAGACCTATTTTAAAATGGGTGGAGGCAGAGAACCACAGAAAGGCATTATGAAGATGAGAGTTTAAATTTGAAGTCTACTTCTCAGAGACCAGGGACGCCTACAGAATAGGGGGAGGAAAGACTGTAATTGTTAGGGGTGATCGATAACACCAGAAGATGTCCAACTGAATCAACTAAGCAGGCCCCGTATGGGCTCACAAAGAATAAATAGCATGCGTGAGACCTGTATGAGTGTGCACCCGGTCCTCTGTACATGCTATGACTGTTAGCTTTGTGTTTTGGGGGACTCCTAAAAGTTGGAACAGATATACCTCTGACTCTTTTGCCTGCTCTTTAGACACTTTTACTCCTATTTTTCTGCCTGTCCAGCCTTGGTATTGAAGCCTTTTGCCTTCTCTAACTGTATTTTTTGTTTGTTTGTTTGTTTTTCGAGACAGGGTTTCTCTGTGGTTTTGGAGCTGCGCTGCCTCTGCCTCCCAAGTGCTGGGATTCAAGGCGTGTGCCACCACCGCCCGGCTTGCCTTCTCTAATTGTATCTCATTTTGTGCTATTTTGCTGTTGTCTATTGTAGGCCTCTTCTTTTCTAAAGAGGAAATGGATGGAGTGGAAGGGTGAATATGGGAGAGGCCCCTAGGTGTCATAGCTGAATGGGTAATACATGTTGGACAAAGCTTTTTATTTATAATTTATTTTTTCACATACTCAAATTATAACTTACCATATATACAACAAATTGGGAGTACTTAGAAGACATGAAACTAAAGAGAGCTATTTGAATTAGTTTAGAAAAGACTAAGGAGTCCAAAAGTATTCTGTCCCTAAAACTCCTGACTCTCACTGTTTTTGAAATAGATTAACAATGGATTAAATAAAATATTTCATGTTGCTATCAGCATGGCTATTCATATGAAGTAATTCATAAAAAATAAGATAACATATTTTGTTTTTGTTTTTGTTTTTCGAGACAGGGTTTCTCTGTGGCTTTGGAGCCTGTCCTGGAACTAGCTCTGTAGACCAGGCTGTTCTCGAACTCACAGAGATCCACCGGCCTCTGCCTCCCAAGTGCTGGGATTAAAGGCGTGCACCACCACCGCCCGGCCATAACATATTTTTTATAAAAGGCAGAAAAAATGAATCACCACTAATCTTCTTTAGCACAAAGAGTAACAAAAATACAAAGAAATGTAAATTCAACATATACATACACATGAACCAACAAAGAAAAAAACCCAAAATTTAAACGGGAGTTTTATAGAAATCTTATTTTTTACTTTTGTCAAAGTTCTTTGTGTTTGAAATACTGAATACTAAAATTTCAGGCACTACAGTGAACATTGTTCGTTATATAATAAAGTTTCAGATATTCTTTCAAAAAGACATACTAATCGGTAATAAAAGACATTTTGTTTTAATCAAATTCTTTCAACTATTGAGATGTATCAATTTAATGTAGGCTTATGTATTGGATATTTTTAGTATAAAGCATATCTTTATAGACTTTATAGAATATAAGTTCAAACTGTCATAGATGACACATTTTCAAGTAATATTCCTCACTATTTCAGTAGTACAAAAATGTTCAGTAAAGAAAGAGGATCCTGAAAGAAATGTATATCCATATTCTAGTGATATGATAACCATAAGCGGATTCTATTGTCTCTCACAGTTAATCCTTTTACTATACAAAATAACACAGGGCACTTGTATCCGGAATACAGGAGTTATTTCTGGTGTATTTTGCAACTTCAGAAAAGGCATAGGTAACCACTGAACATGCTGGAAAACTCTTAGGGTCTTAAAGCAGCTACTTTGACAACTGAAACCCCCATAATAACCTTGTAAATAAGAATGTGATCACAGTTGATGTGATCACAGTGTTCACACTGCTGTATCCTTTAGCAGTAAGAAGAGGCAATATAGTTTTCTTTATTAGAAAAGCTGCTCGGGACAAGAGCAATGGCTCAGTGATTACAAGTTCTTGTCCCTCAGTGTGGATAATCTGAGCTTTCTCCTTTGAACCCATGGTGGTAGAAGAAAATGGCTTGGGAAAAAAAGACATTTTACCTCCCCCGACTCACTGGTGTGCACAAACACATGGACTTGTGTGTATAAACACTCAGCAAAGTTTTCAAAAGAAAATATGCTCAGTGTAATATCATGGCAGGCATTCAATGTTTTTCCAGTGTCTTCATATTGTCCAAAACGTAAATATTTAATGTGAAATTTTCCAGGCATTTAGGGTCTATATATTTTCAACAAATCCTCTTTCTGTGTTTTCTTCTTGATCCCTCTTGAAGTGAAGACCATTATACTGGGAATCTCCATTACTCTACAGGATGGGGGCCTTTGACCCTAAGAGGATCCCATAAATTATGTTTCCAAATATATTTTGGCTGTTTTCCTCCATGTGATATTTGACAATCTGGAGAGGCATTTGCTCCAGGAAATTTGTCAGTGTTGACAATGTTGTTTACATGTTTTAAGTAACTATTTTCCTACCAAAGAAACGGCTTCACTCACTTCCACATATAAAACTCATAAAAAATTGAAAGGCTTCAATAAGTTTAAATCATTCTGTATTGCTCATGGAGATTTAAA
Organism: Neodon shergylaensis; assembly: GCA_025134845.1. Classification (NCBI taxonomy): domain Eukaryota; kingdom Metazoa; phylum Chordata; class Mammalia; order Rodentia; family Cricetidae; genus Neodon; species Neodon shergylaensis. Next base: position 24,151,366 of record JABTXL010000002.1, read on the forward strand.
TTTCAGTGCTAATTTTTTATTAGCACTTTAATTTAGAAGGCACAGGTTTCTACAAGATTTAAAATTATTGGAGCATTTCAAAATTTTATAAGCTTTCCAGTAAGGTTGGGGCTGTGATTCTATGCTTGTAAAGTAAAGTGCAATTTAAAGTTAATTTAAATAATTTAACTGCTGCAGACTTTTCTAGGGGAATTGTTTGTCTTGCAAAGTGGAATTCAGGATAGACAATTAGAATCATGTTGCAAAGAGGAATCATTTTTCTAGTAATAAAGTAGTACCCCTAGCTTGTCTTAAAATTCAACTTTTTGCTGTTTTCAGCAACTTCACTTAACCTATTATATTATTTTTAATTGATAATTATCAAAGAATTTCTTTGATCGATGTTTTTAAATGACTATCATAAATCTATGTTGGTAGGTGCCTATTCTAAATGTGCTGTACCATATGGTTTTTCAATATTTCATATGTTACTATACTGTAATAGAGTTAATTCCCTACAAACCATATTCTTAAACTGAAAATGCCATAAACATAGTTTTAACAGACTATCTGGGAGACGCAAATGCTGTTTTAGCTACTCTGAGATGTAATACTGAACATCATAGACTAGCAATATAGAGACTAGAGTTGGTAGATTATTGAGTACTTATGCATGTAATCCCATGGGTGACTGAAAGCTGGTCTATATTAATGCCACACAGTGTGGAAACACATTACACTTTTCATAGCCCTGAGAGAGACTCAAGTTCAATATTGAAAAATGACTTCTAATGAATGTGTATTTCTTTCACATCCACTTTAAGTTCAAAATCATAGGTCAGTCTAGGATAAATCAAAGATAAACTGCATGTCAACAGTTGGGATGATAATCTTGGAAATATGCCTTAAAGGGTGGTTAAAAGCTATTAATAACATGAACCAATAAAAATGTCAGTATTCAATAAGGCTTATATTAAAACTTATGTGTAAGAGAATATGTTCAAATTATATGAAAATGGCTTCATTTGAAAATTTATGTGTATTAAAACAGATTGCTAATCACATGAAAAATAAATTATTCATATATTTTAGAGAAATTGTTAAACTGGTCATGGACAAAACAGGAAAATCAATAAATATAATTGCATATCACACTTATATATTGATAATTATCTAGACAAATAAGCAGAAATTTTTGTCCATTGATGGAAAATAATGAAATAAATTACTTTTCCAGTTTTCAAATGGTTTTGGACAGTGTATTTTACGATAGGAACTGTACCTAAAGAATGCCTAAGTCCATCATGACAAAAAATCATTTAAACAAAAGAATAGAAAATGTCCTAATGTGCATCTACCAGTAGTTAAAGTGCCTTGCACAATGCATGTTTCTTTCAGAGAGGATGTTAAAACTGTCTGCAAAATATCTATACTCTCTATTCTATTATTCCATAGTTTCAAAGTGTCGCTTACTCTTCCTTCAGAATCAAGCATTTTAAAAGGCCTGAACCTGGATACCAAAAAGAAACAAAACAAAACAAAAACAGAAGTAGACAAGGACTTTCAAGAGAAATGCCAAGGAAGCTGTGCTTATGCACAATCCCTAAAACGGGGAAGATAAATGAAAGGATGCATTTCATATGTTCATTTAACTTAGTAAATAGTGATTCTCACTTTAATATTTTCCAAATCTAATGGTCCAGCCAAGAAAATTCCCACCCAAGTATTCCCAGTTGCTTGGGTTTTAGTTAATGCCAGAGGAAGTCAAGTTGACAACCAAGAGTAGCCACCACAGACATGTATTAATCCCAAACCAGAATTCAACTGAATATCAGCAGCACCACACATTCTTCTAGAAAATAGGAATCTAGATAAGACTGTATTGCTGGACTAAATCACCAACACATTTTATGAACATTTTAGGTATGGTTGCTCTTCATTTGGGTTGTTTCTCTTACTTTCTTTTTCTTATACAAAATTTGTCCCATGCGCTCACAATGTGATTGGTGCTGACAAGCCTGCTACAGGACTCCTGGTGAATAGAGGGTAGGCAAGATTGAAAAATTTTATCAGAACAAGCAAAAGAAACAAAATACACAGTGCAAAAAAATGCTTCTTTTTTCTAAGATGTGATATTCTATATCACTATTGTACTATTCCATTCAGTAGAAGTGAGTGACTATGATAACTCCGTGACTGTGCCCAACATCACCAGAAACACATTATTCCAATGTATGAATGCCAGTCTCACCATCATTGTGGGCTATTTTTAAGTTGTTTAATAAGAATCTATGTTCTACTTAGATTAGAAAATATAAGCCTAAAAGCAATTCAGGGTCAAATGATAATCATTAGTTTTCCTTTATTAGACTAAATAAATAATATTACTGTAGTAAAGTTATCAGATTTTAAATGGAATGAAACATAGAAATATACACCTGCTGACCTGATCTATTTTCCAAAGAACATTTTAAAATTTTAAAAGTCTTCTTTGATAACTCTATGATAAATGCACTTTTCTTTCACTCATTTATGAGCACTGTATACTTCATAAATAAAACAAGCCTTTTAAATTTTTTTACCTTTTATTATTATTACAAATTTTCACCTCCTCCCATTTCCCTCCCCCTTCCCCTATCCCCCCTCCTCCTCCTTCTCCAGTTCAAAGAGCAGTCAGGATTTCCTGCCCTGTGGGAAGTCCAAGGTCCTCCCCCCTCCATCCAGGTCTAGGAAATTGAGAATCCAAACAGACTAGGTTCTCACAAAGCCAGTACATGGAGTAGAATCAAAACCCAGTGCCTTTGTCCTTGGCTTCTCAGTCAGCCCTCCATGTCAGCCACATTCAGAGAGTCCGGTTTGATCACATGCTCCATCTCTAGAGGGGTTCCCAGGTATCCAAGATGTTTCCAGCTTGTTCCTTGAGCAGCTGAGGAGAGGGTGCCTGAACTATAGCCACTCTGATGAATATATCTTGCATATCACCATAGAACCTTCAACTGGCGATGGATGGAGATAGAGAGAGAGACCCACATTGGAGCACCGGACTGAGCTCCCAAGGTCCAAATGAGGAGCAAAAGGAGAGAGAACATGAGCAAGGAAGTCAGGACCACGAGGAGTGCACCGATACACTGTGACGGTGAGGCCGATCTAATGGGAACTTACCAAGGCCAGCTGGACTAAAACAAGCTTTTTTAAAACTAATTTTTGAAGCAATTAATCTGAATTGGAAACTAGTCACAGAATTACGCATAAAATAAATGGTTAGAAAATTGGTACTTGCTGTACAATGAAACATTAAGATAATATGTTTTCCCCTAAGATGAATAGCATATCTCCTAAGTTGATATCAAATTTCTCATATATAACAAATATGGAAGATAAATATGTATTATTTTAGGCTGTCACTTTTTTGTAACTTGTTATGAAGAAATACAAATTCCAAGTCTAGATCAATATTGTCATCTTTCAAAGGAGCCTGACTTATCAAAAAATATTTATCTTTATTTTGATAAAAGTTCATGCTACCAGAAACAATAGAGGAAAAGTATATAAAAGCAAAATAATATAGTAAAAATACAAATATTATATGTAGCATATATCAAGACTCTGAAGACCTTCTGTTTTAACATGATAGCTGTAGAAAACCATCAAATGTTATGTGCTTCAATATAAGATTATAACAAAAGTTTTCTTCATTTTTCTGTGTTTTGTGATAGAGATTATGTGACTAATGCTGATATTGAAATTATTATGGGGTGAAATGGGTCATGAAACTTTCATCTTCCTGTCTCCACCCAGTAACTGCTGGGATTATAAGTGGGGATCATTATAGCAATCTTTATTCTAGAAATATTTATAAATTCATTATATAACAGTAGAAGTACCAACACAATTAAAATATTAATATAATATTTTCTCTCAATAAAATGACATAGCATTTCCTTATTGAATTACTCATTATATTTTAATACTTCATTTAGCACCTGCTTAGAGTTTACCATACACAATACTATTGTCATCAACTTCAAATTTTTATTAATTAATTCTATGATGTATATTCATAAATACATTTTTCAAAACTCTTGCATCCATTTTGCCTATACATATATATTTATTAGTATACATCAAATATATACTAATAACAACAAGTAGTTTAATATTACAGTATCAGTTTGTATCTAATGTTTCTCTCAGTAAAACTGAAAAAGTAATAAGTAAATATTTATAATATTTACTGTAGTATTACTTATTTTTATGGTTTTCTTTATGTATTTAATGGACTCAACCATCTGTCATCATTTTTCATTCCATATGACTGTCTATCACCCACTTCCTTCATGTTATCCATAGAAAATATATTCCATTCATAGAAGCTGCCAGTTCAACAATATTATTATTTTTAAATTGAATTTTTATATAACTTAACAGAAAAAAGATATATATCTACAATTACATAAACTTCACTAGTATTTTTTTTCATGCGAATTTATAAAGCTCTGTAAGTTTGACCTTTTCTTCCAGAGAACTTTGATGATTATCTACTTAAGGCAATTTTGTCAGTAAAAGTCATCTCAATCTTTATTGATATAGGATTATGTTAATTTTACCTTTGCGTTTTAGGGTATCACATGATAACGATTTCTGCTTGGATATCTTTTGTTTTCTCCCAAAGGTGCATGGGGAAACTCATGATGCTGCTATCTGTGTCTACTTTAATGTTTTATACCAGCAATTAATCTTATTGAATAGTGTTTGTGGCAGCTTTCTTCTTTTTCTATATTCTGTATTTTCTTTATATCATTTTCTTTCAAAACTTTGAGTATGCTATTGCATAGAGATATAAAACCTGTTTATACTCATGTTACTTATATTTGTCCATTATTTATATTTATAATACTATTTTAATTAAATTTGGAAAGTATTAAATACTCACATTTTCTATTTCTTTTCAGCTCATCTTTCTTCTTCTTTGTCACTCTTGTTAAACCTACAATTGAGAAACTGAATTATGTATTGCTGGACTTAAAAATCTGAATCTCTCCAATCAGTTGAACAAGGTGGTTAGTCAATAACAATAAGAGCCCAGTGGCTAACATTCTGTTCCCCTGGAGTTGGGCATTGTTTGTTGCTTTGAAGAAGAACCTAGGTTTCACATCTGTAGCTGTGAGGTAAACACCATGTTTTGTTTGTGGCTATGGGAAGAGGCTCTGCATTGTGTTTGTGGTTTAAGGTGGAGTCTGCACACTATTTGTGACTAAGAGGAAGACTTGGACATTATTTCTGTGGCTGTGAAGTGGTGCTGTGCACTGCATTTGCAGCCATGTGGCAAGAGCTCCTAACTAACCATACCTGGATATCCCTCTCTAAAACTCACCTGGAGTTTTAAGGCTGTCAGCAGTTTTTGTTGTTATTACAAAAAATAAATCCTGACCTTTGATTAGATACTAGAAAATATGCCCTTTATTCGGCAAAATTAACATAATGTGGAATAATAAGGGAGAGGGAGCTATTGACACATTTTCCTATTAAGTACTATGTATTTTAACTAACATTTTCAAGTTTGAGCACATTTTCTCTGGTGGGTATTTAGTACTTTGTTCTGTTCTTGAGAGACAATTTCCAAATGTTATAGACTAAGGATTGCTGTTTGGTTTTGTTTTCTTTATTAAAACAGGGTTTGACTACGTATTTCTGGCTATGCTAGAACTTGCTATATAGACTGGGCTGCCCCAAACTCATAGAGAACTGCCTGCTTCTGATTTCAAAGTATTTGGATTAAAGGCGTGTGCCACCATGTCAGGCTAAAGATAGGCTTATAAAATATATTTCTTACTAGTTAATAGTTCTTTTATTGGGAAAGAAGACTGTACAGTTCTTTAGATTGCCACTGTGTACATTATTATTTCCTATCACACTCATTCTTCTTATTCCTTAATATATCTCAGTTTATTGAGATGAAACAGCATAGGAAGCACCAGTACTAAAATATTTAACTTACGTTTATTGTTTCAGGATGTTCAGGTTCCAAGCCTACTCTGTTGTTTTTAGAACTATACCCTTTCTAAGAGACGTGCCTCTTTTATTCTGCAGAATTTTTCTAGACACATGGTAATTTGGGAGTGTTTCAATCTACACTAATATTTTATACCTGCTCAAAATGTGACTGACTGCTATATGCATAGATCAGTGACTTGCTTAGTCGTCATCAGAAAAGCTTCTTCCTGAAGCAGATGGAAATAAATACAGAGACCCATAGCTGGATATTTTTAAGAGAGTGAGACATCTTGGGGCGCTAAACCTCAAATACTATGTCTCCAGCAAATCCCTCATCTCCGGCCCCAGAGAACCACTCAGAAGGGGAAGCAGAAACAGTGTAATAGCCAGAAGGAATGGAGGACAGCAATAAACCAAGACCCTCTAAACAAACATGATTAATGAACATATGAACTCTCAGAGACTGAGGCAGTATGCACAGTGCCTGCATAGGTCTGCACTAGATGGGGTCTCTGAGCTGAAAGTAATGGATAGGGGACCCCTCCATCCATTCCTAACACTGAAACTATCTCAGTTGATAGCCATTTCCAAATGAAAATTCAGATTTTTCCTAGGAAATTTCACTGAGGAAACAAATTAATCTTTTCATGTGGCCTAAGAACTTGCCAGTCTTTTTGCCTTTATTTTAAAATTCTTATTCATTTTACAAGCTAACTTACTCTTAAGTGTAGAATGCATGCCCAGCAGGAGATGGAGATCAGAAAATGAACTTGATGGCATCTTTGGAAGTTCCTTGTCTCAACGTCCTGTCAAAGCTTTTAGTTTTAAATTTTACCTTATTTTTTTATTTTTACTTTTTTTCATATACACACACATTTTTCTCTCTTTACACTACAGTATTTGCATATATATTATGATTTCTAGTTTAGTGTTATGAGATTCCTGAGTGTATGAAAAAGTGAGTCTCTACATCTCTATCTATGGTCATTTACCCTTTCCTAGTAAGAAAAGCGAAAAAAAAAAATGGAATCTACCTTCATTGCAAATTAGAGAAGAAATTCATTAAAAACCTGGGAGATATTTTTGCACTGTCCTATAGCTTGGTAATTATTCATTTATGTCAATATTTTCTGAACTTTATTTGGATATTTGTATCACAACAATGTTGCAAAAACTCACCTTCTCTTTGTAAATGTGAAGAAGAAAGTATTTGACCAAGCGGTTTACCAATCAAAATGATGAGGCTTATTGCCAGTATATAAGAAATATCTTGTTTAATTATTCTTTACCCTGCTAAATTATGTACCCTTTAATTGATAAAAAGAATTAGATCCATTAATTAACTGTGTTCCCCTTAATAGCTTTTAATTTAGCTGCTCAAAGACCTGCTGAGTTTTAATATTATCAGTTAAATGGTGTTTGCTGAGCTTTTCGCAAAGATGCTGCTTCTCTCCTTCATTCACTAGAATAGGAAATTTCCTCCTACTTAAATGTTGGAAAAGTTTAGAAATGCAAATTTTGTTGAGTTTCTTTGGCAACTTTTGTAAGGAATTTATTTCCTTAACTCTTTTTAAAAAACTTTTTAAAAAATGTTGTCAGGAAACTTTCACTGTTGCCTTTTGCTTCTACTGGTCACCCTGGGAGTCCTGAATTCTAAAGTGAATCACTATCTTTTGTGAATAGTAAATTTAAGGTATAAAACAACAGCTTTTCAGATTCCCTATCCTCATCTGCCCAAGGAACTAACTGGGGACATCTCCTTGGGCTCCTGGGAGCCACTCTAGGTTCAAGTCTCTTGCCAACCCTAAGGTGGCTCCCTTAACTAAGAATTGTGCTTCCGTGCTTCCCTATCCAACCTTCCTTTATCCCAATCATCCTGTTTCCCCAAGTTCCCCCCATCCTCCCTTTCTCACTTTTCTCTCCCCATCCCCCGTTACCCCCATCCCACCCCCACCCCCAAGATCCCAATTTTCTCCCCTGCAATTTTGTCTACTTCCCATAGCCAAGAGGATAATTATGTTTTTCCTTGGATTCACCTTCTTATTTAACTTCTTTAGGTTCACCAATTATAGACTCCGTGACCTTTATTTATGGCTAGAAACCAATGACCCTATCCTATAGCAATACTGACGAATATCTTGCATATCACCATAGAACCTTCATCTGGTGATGGATGGAGATAGAGACAGAGACCCACACTGGAGCACTGGACTGAGCTTCCAAGGTCCCAATGAGGAGCAGAAGAAGGGAGAACATGAGCAAGGATGTCAGGACCACGAGAGGTGCACCCAACCACTGAGACAGTGGGGCTGATCTATTGGGAGCTCACCAAGGCCAGCTGGACTGTGACTGAAAAAGCATGGGATAAAACCGGACTCTCTGAACATGGCGAACAATGAGGGCTGATTAGAAGCCAAGGACAATGGCTCTGGGTTTTGATCCTACTTCAAGTTCTGGCTTTGTGGGAGCCTAGCCAGTTTGGATGTTCACTTTCCTAGACATGGACGGAGGGGGGAGGACCTTGGACTTTCCACAGGGCAGGGAACCCTGACTGCTCTTCAGACTGGAGAGGGAGGGGGAGAGGAGTGGGAGGAGGGAGAGAAGGGTGGGACGAGGGGGAGGGAAATGGGAGGCTGGCAGGAGGCGGAAACTTTTTTTCCTTTTCTCAATAAAAAAAAAATAAAAATAAAAAACAACGGCTTTTGGTAAATTGCAAAGGAGAAACTCTTTTAAACATTCTGGGTTAAAATATGAAATAATGTATGAAATTAAAAGTCTGAAATTATAGTTATTACCCATGTATATCAAATAATATTCTGATTAATTTAAAGACATATCATTCAGTTGTGCTACTATAAATTCTAAGATACAATCAGAAAATTAAAACACAAATATTCATTCAAATAGATGCATCAGTATAGGAATTGCAAAGTCTGCACTTTATAAATTATTTTGTTAGCCTAAATTTTCTGTTGATAAACCATGTTTAAGAAATATTGAAGAGTTGATTATCTAGAGCAAAATTATATTTAATAATATTTATAATACAAGTTAAAGTTTTTCAGAAGTTTAAATATAATATAATGTTTTATGTTTATACTTAATTTTGTGTAATGTATAATTAAATACTCAGTTTCAGGTACATATATGAGCAATGAATGTCATTCTTTGATTAAAATCAAATAAACATGACTAGAACATTTTCTGCCAATAATTATGATAAATATTTATAGGAAGAATCATAGATGCTTAAATATATTAAATAATATAAAGAAGCCTTTTGTGTACGTAGCTAATATTCAATCATCTATTACACAATCTAACTGCCATGCATTTTTGTAGCTAAAATTTTATTATCTTGTTCTATCTGTCCGCCGAATCTTATGCTAGGCTAGACTGAGGCTTAACTTTCATATCAGAATGACAAGGAAGGGGGACTTGATTGGGGGAGGGGGAGGAAAATGGGAGGCGGTGGCAGGGAAGAGACAGAAATATTTAATAAATAAATTAAAAAAAAAAGAATGGGCTAGGAAAAGGTCCCTTACTAAGTTCTTGTGCTTAGAGTTTTTCTGTGATTTCCACATTCCTGAGCAAAGAGCCTAGTTGTTTGCTGGATATTGCACAGAGTCTTGTCTTCTGTTTCTAGTCATATAATCTGCCCGTAGGTTACTTATAATACAGTAGCTCACTTAAAGGCAGCGAGAGCCTGACGGTGGTGGCACATGCCTTTTATCAAAGCACTCAGGAGACAGAGGCCAATCTCTCTGAGTTTGAAGCCAGCCTGATCTACAGAGGGAGTTTCAGATTACCCTCCAAAGGTGCAGGGAAACATTGTCTCAGAAAACCAAACCAAAACAGAAAAAGCTGTAAGGAATAGTGTTAAGGAATGGGAAGAGGGAAGAGGGAGGAAACCGAAAAGAAGGAAAACACTCAGGTAATAATAAAATATTAAATGATTGCTTTTCTTTAAAAAATATATTTCAGTTGGTTGTAAGGAAGAAATCACATCATGCAGTGACTAATTTAATGGACTCTGCAATCCGATTACAGGACCTTTAACTCTGCATTGCCACGATAGTTTTGTCTCTGTAGGGGAAATAACAGCAGCATTAGCAATAATAAGAACAGTAATTTGTGTGGATTTTTCTTCTATAATTAATATGTTAATTATAAATAGATTTTTCTCTAATACAATACACCCTGATAACAATTTCCTCTCCCTTCACCCATCACAAATCACTCTACCATCCACCTCTGCTTATTTCCCTTCAGGAAAGAGCAAGCCTCCAAGAGACAAAAGTCAAAAGAGACAATGTTCTTTAGGATTACCTCACTACACATGTTGATTTTAAGGGAGGCCTGTAATAGCGAGAGTGACCATTCTATAAATCTCAGATTATTATAACCCGTTCTGTCCTTACATTTTATTCTTAGAAGTTCATTTTCTCACTAACTCAGGGAGAGCTCATTCAGAGACAATTTCTAATTCAGTAAGGATCAACCTAAAATTCTAGATATCCCAATGAGAGTCCTCAGGTATTTTTATAAAATGGATGGGAGTGTGTAGTGACATAGGCTTGCTGCTTGATGTGCACAAAGTAAAATAAATACAGACTTAAAAAAATGATTGAAAATTTCTACATTCAGTAGAAAACACAAGTAGGAAAGTTGAAGCTATTTCTAAAGCAATGTTCTCGTGGAACATAGGAAGCAGGGAGATTATATCGGAGAAGTCTATACATACTCTTAAAGGTATTCTCAGTTTAATTCATCCTTTCCTGAGCATTTTCGGTTTAATGCACAAAGCACATATTTCCAGTTTAAAGATTAATGGATGGACAAATTTCTACGGGAATGCTCACCTTGCACCAGAAAGTTGTACATTGTGAAAGCAAAGTAAGAAATAACTAGCCAACACCTAAGCTTCTTGATTTAGTGGCTAAGGAAAAAAAAAAAGAAAGGAAGATACCATGTCACATGACGAAAGGAAATTGAGATTTTGTTAAAACATTTTATTTTATACAGTATCAGACTGCTGTTGTATTTATCTATGTATTAATTATCTTTTCCCTCAATGTATCAGACTATTGGTAATAAATTTAGTGCAGCAGTAATTAAAGACACAGTCCAATTGCTATAGCAAAACAAACTGTTTATTTCCGGGAGTAGAGGAATAGCTTGCTCTTTGGCCAAATATGTTAAGTCTATGGATTTCTGAGCGAACTTGGGTTACTGTCATTTCTTATTTTTTTCTCTTTCTTTAAGATTTTGAATTCTTTATGTCTGGAGCTTTACTGTTACTTCTGAAAAAAAGCATAAGGAAAGTATTTGGGGAATTTTTTTTTTTGCTGACATCAACTTTTTAAAAAATTGTTTTTATTGAGCTATATATTTTTCTGCACTACCCTTTCTTCGTCTTCTCTCCCCTTCTCCCCTTTTCCACAATCCTCATGCTCCCAATTTACTTAGGAAATCTTGTCTTTTCCTACTTCCCTTGTAGATTAAATCCATATATGTCTCTCTTAGAGTTCTCTTTGTTGCTTAGGTTCTCTGGGATTGTGAATTGCAGGCTGTTTTTTTGTTGCTTTATGTATAATAGCCACTTCTGAATGAGTACTTACTATATTTGTCTTTCTAGATCTGGGTTACTTCACTCAATATGATATTTTTCTAGATCCATCCATTTGCCCACAAATCTCAGGATGTCATTTTTTTTTTTCTGCTCTGTAGTACTCCATTGTATAAATGTACCACATTTTCCTTTGCATTCTTCAGTCAAGGGGAATTTAGGTCTTTTCCAGGTTCTGGCTATGACAAATGATGCTGCTATGAACATAGTTGGTCACATTTCCTTGTAGTATGATTGAACATCTTTTGGGTATATACCTAAAATTGGTATTTCTAGGTCTTAAGGTAAGGTTCACTGTGGTTGGTTTTATGTTGAAGTCTGATTCATTTGGAGTTGAATTTTGTGCATGGCGATAGATATGGATCAATTTTCATTCTTTTACATGTTGATATATAATTATTCCAGCACCCCTTCTCTTGGGTCTGGTCCTGCAGATTTCTCTGGCTTGGGCCTGCTTCCTTGGTCGTCACTCCCTCATACCTCCTCCTCTGGAGCTCCAAACACTGACATCAACCTTACTGGAGGTATCGATGACAGAATCTCTGATGTGTGCTGGAATTGTTTGAGGAAAAGGAGTCCAGGTTCATGTAACAAGGTATTTCCCAACTGCTTTGGGACATCGCCCTTTGCTCCTGCTGCCAGGTGAAGATGATCAAGTTGGGCCTGAAGATAATAATGGGGCACAGCTTTGTCACAACTTGCCTGAAGTGTTTTAGCCATGACTCAGCAGCTTTTCTAGGATGTCTTGAGTAGATTAACTCCTGGGAAAGCTTAACCACTTGAATACTGTCATTCCTTAAAAAAAAAAAAAAGTTTCTAATACTTTTGAAATTTTACTATAATTACATTTCCCCTTCCTTTTCCTTCTTTCAAACCTCCTTACTCTTTCAAATTCATCACCTCTCTTTTGCCCAAAAACCTTTTGTTGCCTCTCTCTCTCTCTCTCTCCCTTCCTCTCATATATGTAAAAATACAACTTGCTCAGTCTGTATAATGTTACCTGTATGTATTTCTTCAGGACTAAAAATTAATTTTTATATGGAGTTAATTCCTTGTATAAGAAAATGATTTTACATAATGGGTAATTAGATCCTCATGTGTTTAATTTCCATCCACTTCCTATAGACTTAGGTGATTTAATGTACTCATAAAGAAATTTAGGACCTACAAATGAGAGTGACATTCAATATTTGACTTCAATCTGACTTATTTTTCTTGATATTTGATACTCAGGTACATTATGCCTCTCCAAGATGCTGTCTTTATTTATATTAAACCCTCATGTAAATAATGTTTCCCCAAGAATATATGATATTGTCTTGGCTAAGTAAACATAATTTAGAATATTCATATTATTGTTACTGAGCAATTTAAACATTCATGTTAAGAAAGATATGGTATCTATAAGTCACACCCCAAACATGATCAAAATAATGATGATCTTTCTCCCAGTAGTATCATGGATTATTTAAATGCTGTGGTCTGTTGTGTTTAAGATAAAGTGAAAAACTCAAATTCTAAAGTAGTCAGTAAGTAAAACATTGACCTTATTATAGAAGCCGAATCCTCTTAAATGATAAAAAGATGGATATATAAAGTGTACATCAATTATCACCTACAAGTCTCATCCTAAACATTTCTCTAGTTTTGCTTTTATAGGTGAAGTGAGATTGCATTAATCTATTGGCTACTGAATTAACCAAAAATGTTTTTAGCCAGTATCAACTAAAATTCTTATTATACTGAGAAAGTAAGTTCTTTGTTTTTCCTTTTATTGAAAATGGTTTTTCTTTATATATCATGATTAGTATTTCCTGTCTCTACTCTTCCCAATTTCCTCTCACCATCCTTCCCATATGAATTCACCTATTTCTGCATCTCAGTAGAAAATAACTGGGATTCTAAGGATAATGTGACATGAAATATTAAAAAACCAAAAACTAACATGCCAGAGAAGAAGAACAAACAAGAAAACTAAAAAAAAAAAAAAAGTGTCCAAGAAAAAGCAAAAGAAACAAATAGTGTTGCAGAGACTATACAGGTTCTCACACTCAGGAATCTCATAAAAACCCTAAACTGGAGACATGATATATATCCAAAGGACCTGTAGGAATAGAGGAATAATATAAATATACATATACATATATTAAAATAAATACACAATGAATATACTAAATTAAATGAAAATAAAACTACAAAATAATGAGATACAGCCAGGCATGACATTATGAGAAAAAGAACCTTCAAATATCCAGATGAGTTCATTTTCTGTTAGCCATCTTTTATTGGACATGTGCATATGCTTAAAAGTAGTTTGGCTCCTCAGTGAGACTTCCTTAAATAAAACTAAATTTTCATTTGCTAGTAGTTAAGAATTGGACATAACTTCTTAGTTAGCACAGGAGACATGTGTCCTCTTTGAATTTAAGCTCTAAGGTTCCATCTGGTGCAGACTTGTGCTCTTGTCTCAGTCTCTATGAGTTTGTTTGTTCATTTAGAGCATCTTGTTTTATTGGTGTCTTCCATCTCCTCTGGCTCTTATACACTTTCTGTTTTCTCTTCTGAGGAATTCCCTGACTCTTCAGGAGAGGTATTTGTTGGCATATCCTGTAAGGGACTGAGTGTTTCAAGGTTTCTCACTTTCTGCATATGTCTGGCTTTTTCTTTGTTCCTATATTTTTCAGTAGGAAGTTTCAAAAATGCTATTTGTGCAAGGTGTTTGAAGTCATTTTATTGCAACCTTCCTTTAGTAGTAGAACAATAATATGTGCCTTCTGCTGGGTCCCTGGCATGTATATTTCCAGGTTCTTTGTCACTTACGGTTCCATCTCTTTGAGAGAGTCTTAATTCATATCAGATATTGGTTTTTACTCTGATACTCTCTTTGCCATCATTGCCCTATCATATCTTGCAGGGAGGACACTATTGTCTATCTGATGGTATGTGGCTGGGTTGGTGATCACATTTATCTTTTGGTATGTGCAGAGTATCATCCTGTAATAAAGATGCTAAAATATAGGGATGGAAGTTATTTGTGGGCACCAGATAGAATTTTTCATGTTCAATGAGTTGTGTAGTTGTCGACTTCAAGAGTGAAGCCAATTTCCTCTTGTATCAAAGGAAACTTGTACTCACGTCAACAAGAAAATTCCTTTGAGGATCCTTTAGGCACATTGCTTGTTGATTCCTCCATTACTATATAAATGAATAACATCTTATGTTCTACAGACTTCTACAGCTCCTTTCCTCCCTCAGAATGAATAATAAAGCCTTTCAAAATCACAGATTTGAAACAATTCTGATTAATTTGGACAGATGGCATTTTCTAGCAGTGATGCAGATGGGTGACCCTTATGAGCATTCCCATCTGGAAATTACCTGCCCCCAAACAAAACTCACATTTGCAATAGTTTTTACAAGTAAGGATATGTCTGCCAGGTAGATCCTAATCAAATTAGAGTAAAAGAGAAAGGCATTGCTGGTTTAGAAATTAATTCTAAAAGCATAACTAGTAGTGTCTTCCAAATTCACGGAAGCAAGCTTGGCAAAAAATTAAATGATACTCTTAGAAACCAAAATAAAATTATGCTGGATGTTTCTTCTTTCTCTTCTCAAGGAATCAAGGAATAAGTTGATGTGTAACCATATTCCATTTAATAAGTGTTTGCCTTAGAAAACATGTCTTTACTGAAGCTAAAAAAAAAATCAGTTCTAACCAATGTGATAAATTTAATATAAAGTAGTACTTTCACCCAGAGTTAAGAATAATTCTAATGAAGGTAGTTTGTCTCCATCTTTTTCTTCAGGCCTGTTCCTAATGACCCAGATCTCTGATCTCAAGAGGAACTAATTTTATCACACTGACATTGTAGTAACCTTGCAGGCCATGGCAGCACTTTTGCAAATACTTGGCATTTTTAGGTTTCCTTTAAAGAGTTATGGTAGCCAGTAATGGCAAAGAGCTAGAGTAGTAATATAAACACATTTTTTGTTTTTTGTTGTTTTTTTTTTTTTGGTTTTTCGAGACAGGGTTTCTTTGTGGCTTTGGAGCCTGTCCTGGAACTAGCTCTGTAGACCAGGCTGGTCTCGAACTCACAGAGATCCGCCTGCCTCTGCCTCCCGAGTGCTGGGATTAAAGGCGTGCGCCACCACCGCCCGGCTAAACACATTTTTTGATATATAAATCAAAACTACTACTCTCTGCCTCTCTATTTCTTTCTCCCTTACTGCTTGTCTACAAGCTCTTTATGAACAGTTATAATGCTGAGTTGTTACCAGCCACATCAGACTACTTAGAAAAAAATTCTTGGACCATAAAGTATTAATACTCTTAAATGATAAACAGTAAGATGTATTTGCAACTAAAATTTATATTGTGCAATAAATAATAATAGGAGTGAATAGGGGTTGGATGGGGGGAATGTGGAGGGAGTGGGAGGAGGGGAGGAGTGGGAAGGGAAATGTCCTTTTCTACATAAAACAGACCTACGTGTAGGTCCAAGAGTTTTGTTCTCTCCAGGTCATTGTCACAGGTGTGGCCACTAGCTGGACCTTGAATTTCAGGACTAGAGAAGTAGATATGTTTCTACCCCAAACAAAAGTCTAAGAATCCAACTAGGTACCTATTTCCTTAAGGAGATAAGAATTGATTCCACCTAGGGAGTGGTTTACCTACAGAATGCTTTGATCTAGGGCATGAGATCAATTTTGCTTAAAAAAAATATTTTGATCTAGGGTATGAGATCAAATTCTAGCAACAGAATGTTTAACTAAGAATGGCAATGGATTTTTGATCCTACTGCACGTACTGGCTTGGCGGGAGCCTAGGCTGTTTGGATGCTCACCTTACTAGAACTGGTTGGAGGTGGGTGGTCCTTGGACTTCCCACAGGGCAGGGAACCCTGATTGATCTTTGGGCTGATGAGGGAGGGGGACTTGATGGGGGAGGGGGAGGGAAATGGGAGGTGATGGCAGGGAGGAGACAGAAATCTTTAATAAACAAATAAATTAAAAAAAATAACAAACAGCAACAACAACAAAATTATTCTTACAAAGCAAATGTTATACCATGTAAATTTTTTAAAGTTAATGTTTTTAAATCTTAATAAAATCCTGGATAAGAAAAAAAAAGAATGTAACCCACAACCTTCAACTAGTCTGTTCACTTTTTTCTATTATGTTATTGCAGGTTTTTTTGTTTTTGTTGTTTTGTTTTGAGTTTGTCTTACTCCTACTTTTCAGGATCTGATGCGTTCTATCTTATTATTTTCACTCACGTCTTTGTCCTCTGTACTAAGTCTTCTTATCCCCATGCCTCTACCCTGGTAAGTGGTATTTTTGCCAAAGCTGGTCTCTGACAAATTATTAATAAATTGAACTCTGACTGTTATGAGGTTCACTTTACATTACTCCTAGAATGGGTCCCACTACCACTTTCTCCCTCTCTTCATCATTCACCTGGAAATGGCTTTCCAATTGCCTGCCTATGACTAAATGACATATTTATGTTATATAGAATCTGACTTATAAAGCACACAGCCTGTTTAAAACTATTTTGATACTTTACTAGTAACATGATTAACTTTATTTAGATCCGAAAGCTGTATTCTTGATGTTTAATCAGACATACCAAACTGGATAACATCCCCTAACTTGACATACTACTTTCTTACAGATACTACTCTCATAGTAAATAGTGTAAAAATGCCCTCCCCATTTTAGTCACTACTTTGATCATGATTGCAACCATATTGTGCATACCCTGTTCATTGTTCTGAAGTGGTACAGGAAGACTTGGAGTGCATGTCTTCTTATGGAGGTCAAGGTAGGAAATGTCCTGTGATTAAATCATTGAAGGTTGGCCGGGGATGGTGGCGCACGCCTTTAATCCCAGCACTCGGGAGGCAGAGGCAGGCGGATCTCTGTGAGTTCGAGGCCAACCTGGTATACCAAGGGAGTTCCAGGACAGGCTCCAAAGCTACAGAGAAACTCTGTCTCGAAAAACAAAAACAAAACAAAAATAAAATCATTGTGTTTGATTTGCGACACCAAGTTTCCTTCTCAAATTACCGTCAATATTTTTTTTTTTTGTTTTTGTTTTTCGAGACAGAGTTTCTCTGTAGCTTTGGAGCCTGTCCTGGAACTCCCTTGGTATACCAGGTTGGGCAGGCAACTCTGACTGCTCTTTGGGCTTACGAGGGAGGGGGACTTGACTGGGGGAGGGGGAGGGAAAGGGGAGGCGGAGGTGGGGAAGAGACAGAAATCTTTAATAAAAAAAAACAAACACAACTATAACAAAATTCTACCCATTAGTTTTAGAAAATAGTATACCAGATCAAAACTGCAGAAGAACACCTGCTGAGGGTCCCCTTTCCCGCTTCCCCTTATCTTTAGTGTGCCACACAGATCTTACCATGAGAACTTCCCTCCCTTCTTCCAGTAATTGTTTTATTCCTGCCCCAGTTCAAGCAGGCATTCCTTAGGAAACTACACACCACTTCTGCCAGGGAAGAAGGTCAGCTAACTGTGTATTTCAACCCTCTCTTCTCTTCTCTGAATCTTATTCCCTAGTCTTAGCCCCAGCTCTGTAGCAGACCGTGTGCTGTTGCCTCTCCAAGCCCCTGATCTCACTATATTACACAAAACTTCTTCTCCATACAACCTTCTCCTCTATCCCAACCTGGAACTCCAGCAGACTTTCCATAGGAAACCAGGGGTCACTCCGGTCAAGAAGGCAGGTAGCCTATTACAGAATACCACCTTTCCTTCTTATCCTCCAAATCCAATCCATCAGTCTCATGCGCAGCTTTGGAGCAGACTACTTGCTACAATGTCCCCTTCCTCTCTGCTGTCATTCCACAAAAGATCGTGTCGACCTATTTCAAATTTCCTCCAAACATATCTTGCTACCTCAGACTCCATCTCTAGCAGGTATTCTCTGGGAACCTTCTAGCTGAGCTGGCTCCAGAAGCAAAGAGGTCAGTAAAGCAGGTGGGGGAGCTCCAGACCTTTACACATACTCTTCTCCTCCACACTTAATCCCCAAGTCTCATACACAACTCTGTAGGAGATTTCTGTTGTAATTTCTTATCACACTCTGGGCTCACTCACAGAGCCAAGAGAGATGATAGTAGGATGTCCTGTTTTCCTCCTTCCTGTTTGGACCCAAATAGCATCTCTAAGACCAACCTTTTTTTGAAGTGTCAAATTCCAATATCCAGAAACACATTTTACCTGAAACTTTCAGTGGACATACCAATCAGGATCCCAGAAAGATAACCTAGCCATGATAAACTACCATATTCTCTTAAGAACTAGGGAAGGCAACAAAAAACAAGAAAAGAAACCACACATACTCAACAAAAATAAGATTAAATTCCTTAAATTTCAGCACCTAGCATTACACTCTTTCCAAGCACAGATGCCTAGATAAAACATAGATGCAGCATAAAAACCACAATTAACAACAGCCAGGACAATATGTCTCCACTAAAGCCCAGAAACCCAACCACAGGTGGTCCTGAGTATTGTATCATAAATGAAGCACAATAAAAGACCTTAAAATAGCTTTTATGTATTTGATAGAGCACCTTAAAGAGGAAATGAGTAAATACATTAAAGAACTTTATGGAAATGTAAACAGTGGAATAAAATTTATAAACAGTTAAAATAGAAACAGGGCCAAAAACAAGGCCAACACTGAGGGAAATCTAGTAAAATATTATTAGTAACTCAAAAAGGAAACAAAATGGCAGACCTCACCAACAGATTATGAGTGATGAAACAATCCTGGCAAAAAACATCCAGGTAATCTAGAACATTATGAAAATAAAAAAATCTGAGAATAATAGCAATGGAGGAATAAGGAGAAAGGAGAAGAAACAGAGGTCAAAAGCATAGAGAACAATTTCAACAAATGTATTAAAGGAAATATTCCTAGCCTAAAAAAGCAGATGTCTGTTAAAGTAAAAGTAAAATAAGTATTGAAAACACTAAAAGGAATGGACTATAATAAAAGTCCCCTTGTCACATAAAAATGAAAACACTACTGAAAAATCAAACCCTACTGAACAAAGAAATTTTTAAAAAAAAAAAAAGATTAAAAGCTGCATGGGAAAAAGACTAATAACACCTAAAGGCTGACCTGTTAAAATAACACTTGACATCTCAATGGAGAGTATAAAATTCAGTGGACAAGGACAGATCTTATAAAACTTTGAAAGATGACAGATGTCAGACAAGAATGCTGACTTTCAATCACAATGGATTGAGGAAAGAAAGACATTCCCTTGCATTAAACCAAATTTAATCCGTATCAGTCTAAAATTGCAGTTCCATAGAAGTTACGAGAAGAAAACCCCAACCTGAAAGAATAAACGGTAAATGGACATTTTCTGTCCCAACTGCCTGGTCCCAAATAAGCATCTTGGAGGCTGAATATAAATTACAAATGCTCAACTAACAGTTCAGGCTTGTACTAACTAACTCTTACATTTTAAGTTAGCTGATATTCTTTATTATGCTCTGTCACATGGCAGTCCCTTTATTAGCATGTCATGTTCATCTTCTTCTTCCCCTACATCTCCTGGTGACTCCAGACTCCATCCTTCTTCTTCCTATCATTCTCATATCTACCTTGTGATGGCTGAGAATCAAATATGGATCCTGTGGGAAAATAATCATCTTAACAGGGGAGCAATCTTTCCAGACTTAGTAACTTAGTAACATAGACTTTTAACGCTAACAGCAAGTGATACGAATCAAGCACAAATAAATATATCATTATTCATTCTAAAATTTCAGATGATTACTTTTATTCTAATGGTCTAAATTTAAACTTTGAAACAATAAAAACAATTGAAAGAAGTATATACTAATGGTATTCTTTCTAAATTAAAATCTGACTATCCATTAAAATATAGTTGAGATTTAAGTTATGATATCTCTATTGGACATTACTGATATATCTATTTCAATTCAACTTATAAATCAAACAACACTTAAGGAAATGATTGACAGTAATGTCACCTTAACGTGACTGAAGCAATTTGTAAACTATAGATGTCAGTGATGGTGTTTTCTGAAAAGAATGACAGTATACAGCAGATAAATATCCACTGTTAATTTTTACAATATCAAATTAGCTGAAAACCTGAAGAGAAAAATATGAGAAATAGTGTGATATGGAATCCCCCTCTGTATGCAGTGTTTACATTGAATAATTATATATAATAATTATATACAAGGGATGTAAGAATCCATAGATATTGGCATCTTTGAGGAATTTGGAAATTAATCTCAAGTAGAAATCATGGAATTACAGTCAGTGTTTGAAAATGATGTACTTCATTTGTCTTCTATTTTACCAGCAATTTCTGTATTATTAATAAATTATTACATAGCTTAAATAAACATATTACTCTGTTCAAGTAATGTTTGAGAACATATTTTTTTCTCAGCTCATAAGTTTCATTAGAAAATAAATCAAACTGATATATCTTAGTATATGTTTGTATAATAAATAGTATGAGACAATGCCAAACTGAATCCATTCTTTTGATTAACAAAGCATGATGGTTAATAATATATGATGTGAAATTCTAGTTTGTAAAAACAATCTATAGTGGATTTTTTCATAATTTCCTCTAAAATAAGGTTGACTCAAATTGTTTTGTAAAGGAATTGAGGAAATAATCATCAGAAAAAAAAGTTGAGATCTTTCATAAAAATTTGATACATATTTTTCAAAGAACATTAAATGTAACCTTAAATTTGATGCTTGTTACTTTATATAAATACTTACATAAAACTTTAATCCTTTTTTGTAGACTAAAAACTTCAAATGTTACTTTTCCATGATATCAAAGACAAGTAGAGAGAGTAAATATCACTATTAAATTATATTATTTATGATATAACAGATCTATGTCTGAATAATTTCCCAGAGTGTCTACTTTAAATTAAATATAAGGGATGTTGGGATTTTTAAAAGGTCTATCCTTTCATCCAGTTATCCAAAGCAAAAACATCTATTTCTGCCCCTAATATTTAACACTTAATTTCTTCACAAGTTCCTATAAGAGTGACAGCAGTAACAAAAACAACAAAAAGTTGAGAAAAAAACAAATATGCTAAGATTCTTACTAATAAATATTCAACCAAATTGTCGACATATCAAATAAATACTCCATTTAAATGTATCCCTAGTTAGTAAACCTTCATTTTCATGTTGTATTTATATAATTTTACTAGTAATTAATATAAATAGAAATAAATCAATAATGAAAAAAACTCTACAAAAAATTTAATATTAATGCAAAGGAACAAACAAAGAAGTATCTATATCTTCTTTGTTTCAAATTTGGACACATCTCGATATAAGACTTTTTCTTCAAATAAAGAGTGAACATAAGATAACAGAAAAAAGAAAAGGGAAAAAAAATCCCAGAGGTAAAATGTAAATAGGATATTTTAATTTGAAGAGATTGGATGTGGGATTCCACCCTTTATGCTTTGGCTATTTCTTATTTCCATTGGTTAATAAAAAAGCTGGTTTTGTCTATGATTGGCCAGAATAGAGCTAGGAAAAAAAAAAAAAACTAAACTGAATGAAGGGAGGAAGAATGCAGCATCAGAAAAATGCCGTGTAGTTGCCAAAGGAGAAAGACGCCAGAACCCTACCAGAAGGTCACAGTCTCATGATGATACATAGATAAATAGAAATTGATTAATTTAAGATGAAAAAACTAGTTAGAAATACAATTCAGCCATTGACCAAATAGTGTTGTAATTAACATAATTTTGTTATATTTGAGTATGGGCATCCAGGAATGAACATGTAATCTCTATTTACAGAAATATGCCTAGAAATAAGCCAAACTAAGTTTGGGCACTGAAATAACAAATGTGTGTTTATTTGGAAGCTGATTGCCAGGCCTTAAAAGAGTAAAGTGCAAAAAGTAAAGAAAAAGTAAACAACCAACAACATAGCAACTATAAAGATTTCTGAATGACAAATCCAGAGACATTTCTGGCAGTAATCATCCATGTTTGTGTCATGTGACTTTTGAAGTTGTGTGTCATACTTGCTCAGTCCACATCACTTACTATCAGTGGATAAATCTTGAAACACCAGACCAGATTTTAATTATCACATATGATAAATGCCACTCTTATAGCTATATACAGTTTAATTATGAAGAAAACTCTTAATATTCTATTTAATTTCTCATTAAGAATGTCAAATTAGTATATCATTGGTTTGTATTGTGCTAGAATGCTTGTTTTTTTTTTTAAATAGCTATTTCAGTTATTTCTTTAAAATTCATAAAATATTGTTAAATAAATTTGGATTTTGAATTAGGGCAGATTTTCCAATAACCATGGGTCTCAAGTATTCTTCAGTTATTTTGTTCTATAAATTTATATTGTGGCCAGGCGGTAGTGGTGCACGCCTTTAATCCCAGCACTTGGGAGGCAGAGGCAGGCTGATTTCTGTGAGTTCAAGGCCAGCCTGGCCTACAAGCGCTAGTTCCAGGACAGGAACCAAAAGCTACGAAGAAACCCTGTCTCGAAAATCCAAAAAAAAATTATATTGTGTTCAAATATAATCACTGATGTTTATAACATCAACATACTTATCACTTTTTAAAAAGTCCCATATACTCTACATCATTCAGTGTCAAATAATCAGTAATTATGTCATTATTTATATAACATTAAATGCTCATTCTCGTCTCATTTATAGATTAAATTTGCTCTGTGTTTATCTTTAATAATTATTACATTTTATATGAAACATTTGATTTAAGAATTTTCCATGTTGTAGTATCAATATTTGTTTTGTACACCTACTTTGAACTTTTGTTGTGTAGGCTGATAATGAGTATCACATTGAATAACCCATAAGATTAGCCTATATCTACAACAAAGATGATTTTTTTGACTAAGGTAATTAATATCTGAAGACATACTCTAAATGTGGCAATAGCTTTTCAAAATAGATATAAAGAAGCTCTAGGGAAAAACTTCCTGTCTTTTGACTACTTGACTTCATATCTACTTGCTGAGTTCATCTAATTTCTAAGTTAATTTACTATTCTGCTGTTGTCAACACTCTACTGGCATCATTTGCTGTCACCAGAACCTATTATCTTTGGCCTTCCAATCTAGAATGTAGGGCCATATCTCTCCAAGTAAACTCTAGGTATTCTGTTCCTCACTGTGACCTCTGAGGTATCCAATTGTGGATGAGTTTCTATTCTTATAACTCTCAAATAGTCATGTTGGCCTTATCAAAGCATATACTAAATTCATATATATATATGTATATATATATATATTATTTATACTATTGACACTGTTTCTTTAGATAACCATGAGAACTAGCCTTTATACCTGGAGTTCCCGAAAATATTCTTAGTTGTGAATTTGAAGTGATTAAAAATCCTTGATTTAGTTCTTAAAATAGAGTAGATGATACTTATTTTGGAAAAAGATACTCAATACTATTTACTGCACTTAGTTGCATTTCCACAAAAGGGTGGTTAAGAATTTTACAAATATGTAGCTGTAGGTACACTCAAGTTTCTCTTCTGCTATAAAGACTCGGTTGGAAGATTTAATGGATAAAATACAATATTTTGTTTTCAATTAAAAGTATATTTTTTTCATGGAGTTTTTGGGTTTGATAGATTAATCGCAGATAAGACATCTAGAAAATATTCTTGGACTGTGATTTAAAAAAAAAAGAATTCTCCTGCTGAGAACTCTAGTTCTTTAGTTCAGTACTCTAGAACTTTAGTTCAGTACTCTAGAACTCTAGAACTTTAGTTCAGTACACCATTTTTTTAATTGGGTTATTTAGAATTTCAAATGGTCAAAAGATATTTAAGGACATGTTCAACTTCCTTAGCTATCAGGGAAATGCAAATCAAAACAACTCTGAGATACCATCTTATACCTGTCAGAATGGTTAAAATCAAAAACACTAATGATAGCTTATGCTGGAGAGGTTGTGGAGTAAGGGAAACACATCCAATGCTGGTGGGAATGCAGACTTGGGCAACCAGTTTGGAAATCAGTATGGTGATTTTTCAGGAAATTGAGAGTCAACCTACCTCAGAATCCAGAAATACCAATTTTGGGAATATAACCAAAAGATGCCCAATCATACTACAAAAGCATTTGTTCAACTATGTTCATAGCAGCATTATTTGTAATAGCCAGAAACTGGAAACAACCTAGATGCCCCTCAATGGAAGAATGGATAAAGACAGTGTGGCACATCTACGCATTAGAGTAATGCTTAGCGGTAAAAAACAATGATACCTTGAATTTTGCATGGAAATGGATGAAAATAGAAAACACTATCCTGAGTGAGATAACTCAGACCCAAAAAGATGAATATGGTATGTACTCACTTATTAGTGGATAGTAGCCATAAACAAAGAACATTGAGACTAGAGAAGCTAAGTAATAAGGTGAACCCAAAGAGAAACATATATAGTTCCACCTGGAAATTGGAAGCAGACAAGATCACCTGACAAAATTGGGAAGCATGGGGGGGGTGGAGGGTAGAACGAAGGGGAGAAGGTGAAGAGGAGTGGAGAATGGGAGGGTTAGGAGAGCTTGAGAGAATGGGATAGTTGAGATGGAGGAAGGATAGACATGAGAGCAGAGAAAGATATCTTGATTGAGGGAGCCATTTTGGGTTTAGCGAGAAACCTGGCTCTAGAAAACTACCCAGGAACCCACAAGGATGACCCCAGCTAAGACCCTAAGCAAAAGAGGAGATGGTGCCTGAACTGACCTTGCCCTGTATTCAGACTGATAATGATCTTAAATATCATCATAGGCCCTTTATCCAACAACAGATGGAAACAGAGGCAGAGACCCACATTGGAGCACTGGACTGAGCTCCCAAGTTGAAGTCCAGTTGAAGAGCAGAAGGAGGGAATATATGAGCAAGAAATTCAAGACCATGAGGGGTTCACCCAGTGAGACAATGTTCCTGAGCTAATGGGAGCTCACCAACTCCTATTGGACCGGGAATGAACGAGCATGGGATCAAACTAGTCTCTCTGAATGTGGTTGGCAGTTGGGCCAGACTGTGTGGCCAATGCCAATGGCACTGGAATTTGGCTTTTTGGGATTCTATTCTCTTTGGATGTATACCTCTCTCAAGATGAATGTAGTGGGGAGGGCCGTGGACTTTCCACAGGGCGGGGTGCCTTGCCTTCTCTTAATATTGGAGGGGTTGAGGGAGGGTATATGGAAGGAAAAGGAGGGAAATAGGAGGAGGGGAGGAAGTGGGAATTTGGATTGGAATTTTTAAAGTAATAAAATAAAATGACAAATAAATAAATAAATGAATAAATAAATAAATATTATTCTCCAGTTCATGTTTTGAATAGGAGACCAATATTTCTCAACATGGAGACCCAATGACCCTTTCACAGGGCTCACCTAAGACCACTGGAAAAAAAAAACAGATATAAACAATTCTATTAGTAACAGCAGCAAAATTATAGTTATTAAGTAGCAACTAAAATAATTTTATTCTTGTGGTCATTACAACAGGGGAAAGTGGATTACAAAGACAAAGGATGGCTGAAAACCACTATTCTAGAGTTGTTTCATTTAAATTAACTGCTTTGATTATTTTTTTAAAGTGTAATCTATTATCATTAAGTTTGAAAAGTAATGTCCCCAATAATTCACTGTTAAATAATATACAAAAGAAAACTTGAGGCATGTTAATATTTCAATATGTTTTAAAAAACAATCGATATGGAACAATCTGTGTAGATAATTAAAATTGAAGAAAATAGAGCTGTGATGATTTATTCATTATTTCAGTAGTCTGTATTCTCTTAGGAAATTCCAGTGCTGTTGTACTTAAATAATTTAATGGTTTTTACCATAGATGAATATAAACATTGAATATAACTGTATAACCAGAAAAGTGAAATAATTTATTTCAAATTATAATAGACATTAAAATCATTAACAGTCCCTTTGTATTTTAGGTGCTTGAAGCTTACAATAAGCACATTATTTTGTATATTGTGAAAAAAATGTGCATAAAATATATATGTCTTTTCCTATTAGAAAGACTTCTCAAGGAAAATTCGAGGAAAAACAACAGTTAGAAAGAACTATAACTTCTCAAATATAGACTAAAAGTTGTGGAGTTCAGTTGACACTGATAATGTATGAAATTTAAACAAAGATGCCATTTTATAAACAAAACAGAAAAATTGGGAAAACAGTATTAACAATTCAGTTTATATATCTATATTACATATGAATATAACATTTAATACACATAGATGTATTGTGTAAACTTCAAATAATAATATCTAGATCATGAATTTTATACATATACATTCCTATAAAAGGGATAGGTAAACAGTTAAAAAAGTGGGACATTAAAAATGTTATACTAAGGGTAAATATGATTGCAAGAATCTGTTGTCATTCATTCCAACACAGTTAAGTACTCTAATTTGATTCTACATTTGTTTAACATTGTTCAGTAATCCAATGTAATAGTAAAATTACTGTTTTATAATTTTGACTGTATATTGCTATTATTTTTAAAGTGTTATATTAATTTAAGGTAGGCATCTTATACACACCTTGTTACACTTTTGAAATGAGTATAGTCAGTTGTGCACTCAAATGGAAGAAATTATATGATCTGCATCTTCTTCCCTGGGACCAGAACAGCTATGGTTAGATAGTGTCTCCCAGACATAATAGGAAGCCAACATACATGAAAACCTACCAATAATTGCCTAATGAAGACCTCCATGACCAAACATGAATCAATGTATCAATGTGACAAGAAAAAATTTAACAAGGTCCCAACACATGATGAAGAAATACAAGCAAAAATTGACTCCTGATGAGGAAGAATTGTATGTGTGTGTGGGTGAGTGGGTGTGTGTGTATGGTGGGGAAAGCTGTGTGTCTGTTACTGTATGTGACAATAATAATTGTAGAAAGAGTCATAAGTTTTAAAAGACATGGGGAGACATTAATATTTGAATGAGAGAGAGTTAAAAACTATAAATATATCACTCATCTATGACATTTAAAAATTTAAAGCTATAATTAAAATATAAGAGGACAGTTTATTCATATAAGCTGAAGTTTATAACTTTGGAAGTCATATTTCTAGACACTCTGTCCCAATTACTCTCGATTTTTCTTTAGCATTTACTTTCAATTGTGTAACGTCTCAGAACAGTGCATAATAGGTATTCCATAAATATTTATTAAATGAATGAAAAATGACATAATGGTTCATGATATATCAACCTGCAATTTTTTGTGTACACAGTTCAATCTTTCAATGTCAAGATCCAACAGTATAATTCGATCACACAAATGTGTGAGCCCAGTATGAAAGTTTAAATTTGAGCTACAAATATGATTTATGCTTTAAAACTGATCAATACTGAAAAAATATGTATTTTACATTAATTATGACATTGAATACTCAAAATTCTCTTACTTATCCTTCTCTCATTGTCCTTTGCCACTCCTCTGCTTATCTTTCTTCTATCTTTTCCTGCTATGCTGGAAATTAGATTTAGAACTACATAAATGCAGCACAGGTGACGTAACTCTCTACCACTGAATGCCATTCTTTGCTTTCTCTCCCAGAACAAGGTTGCTACTATGCAATAAGAAGGCAGACACAGTTTCATATTATTTAATGATTTTATAATTATCTACATTGTTATTCTCCATCAATGAATGTATTTTATGCTTCTAAAATTTTTGTTTGCTTTATGAAAGCTATTATTCTTCTTTTGGCCTTTATTCTATTTGAAAATGCCTAAATACTCCCTACATAACTATTTTCTAAAAGTAATTCATTATGTACTATATGCATATAACTATGCAAGAAGAACAAGCTTAATACCAGTAATTAGCATAATCATTTTATTATATTTTTATCAATTTTGGGGATTGTAAATTCAAAATTTAGTCCATTGACAATTTTAAAATATAGTTTATTTTAGTGTTGTTAGTTAACTAATTCTTTACTGAATTTATTTATCATAAAAAGGATAATTTATCTCTAATCAAACTCAATCACTATCCTAACCCCCTGGTACTCTATTTTCCCCTCACTATTTCTGGAAATTTTAGCTACACTAATGGAAAACAACATGAGATATTTAGACAGAGTTGGCTTTATAAATTATCCAAATAACTTTCAGGTTTAGTTTTGTTATTTTTATTAAGATGCTTTTAATACAATCTTTTCTCATTTTACATATCTGTTCCCATTACCACTCTCTCCCCTCCTGCCCCACTCTTCCCCAGATTCCAACCCACCCCCTTTATTCCTCAGAAAGAGTAAGGCATCCCATGGGGGAATCAACAAAGTCTGACACATCACCTCCAAACAAGAGAACTAAGCCTGGCTCTCCTATATTTAGGTTAAACAATGTATCCCTCCAAAGAGAACAAGCTCCAAGAAGCCTGTTCAAGTACTAGGGATAAATCCTGGTTCCACTGCCAGTGGTCCCACAGACGGCCCAAACCTCGCATATTCAGTGGGCCTGATTCTGTTCCATTACTTTTTCTCACTGTTAAGGCCATAGTCAGTGAGCTCTCACTCCCTCAGGTCAGATATTCCTATGGGTATCACCATCATAGTCGTGACCCCTCTGCTTATATTGTCGTTCCTCCCCATCCTGGGTCTCTGGTAGTTCAGCCCAGTACATAGCTGTGGATCTCTGCATCTGCTTCCAGCAGTTGCTGGATAAAAGTGTTTCAATAATTTGTCAAAATCTCCTTATTTTTTAATTACTGAAAACTATTTCATTGCATTTAATTGGCTCATATTCTTCGTCATGTATCCAATGGTGAGATACATCATTTGAGAAAGGTCGATTCGAATTGTTTTATTCATCTTTCTGGTGAGATATTTTTAAGCTGTACAGTTGGTTGGGTTATTTTTTATCTACTATCAAATAATTATCATTTGTATGGTATGCCAATATTTTCTCCATTTTATTAGTTCTTTTGTTCTAGTAATGTCTTTCTTTATTATGCAAAATAATGTCAATACACCATAATTAAATTCATCTATATTACTTGGTTTTCTGTGCTTTTGTAGTGAACAGCATTATCAAATTATAAATTGGACCAATATAATGGAAACCTTCTCCCAGGATTTCTCTTTGTGTTTACTCTTCAGATTTATCCTTTATGAATTATTTCAATTGAAGTTTAGTTTCCTTATTATTTGAGATACATTAACTTAGTTATTTAATTAGCTAATTATTTTGAGTATACCTTTTTTAATTATAACTTGCTAAGATGACACCTTTGTCATCAACTAATCATGGAAACTCTGTAAAGACATTACTAACCAAATAGAACAGAATTTTGTTTCCTGTTTCATTAGTTGACATTATGGTTTTAGGCTATTTTTATATAGTTGTGGTGTCTAAGTGATAATCATCGATAAAATTAAGGTAACCAATCTCTCTAATCTGGGGGTATTAGATTTATATTTTTATTTATACTTTATTAGCACTTCCTTTGTACATTTATGGATTTCCATGTAGGCTATTGACAAGAATTAGATAATCTTGAACATCTGTCTCTTCTTTTTTTAATATTTATTTATTTATTTATCAATATTCTGTCTGTATGTATGTCTGCAGGCCAGAAGAGGGCACCAGACCTCATTACAGATGGTTGTGAGCCACCATGTGATTGCTGGGAATTGAACTCAGAACCTTTGGAAGAGCAGGCAATGCTCTTAACCACTGAGCCATCTCTCCATTCCCCACATCTGTCTCTTCTAAAAGCACTAAAATCTTTTAATTTTTAATACTTGTTCATTTGTCCATTTTCATCATAAAAATATAGCTATGTGTGTCCCCTTATCACTATCTTGTTTTTCCCTTATTTTCACTCTACATGATTTCCTATGAATAGAGTCAACAATTACAGGCAGGTTAGTTTTGGGTGTTTTACTTTGTTCATTCAGACACAATTTGTATTTTCATGGCACAATTTACATTCACACTAATTTTGTACACATTTCTATATTTTTGTTGTTGCTGTTACTTGTTCTCCGGGTGTGTTGGAAAACTCTTGGTTCCTTGCTTCTGTCTCACACCCCAGTTTCCTTCTCTTTAACTTAAATAATTTTTTTTTACTGGTACAAAAGCCCTTCTTTAATAGCACCATGGAGGCTTACATACCCTGCAGTCAATGGGCAACAGGTGAAAATCCCATCCTCTGATCCTCTAGGCAAAGCACAGCTTTTAGTAACTTCAATTAGAAGGCTCTAGACAGGGAAGAGCAGCTGAAGGCCAGGACTCCAATTGGTCCCAACACTTAACTAGCAGAAAATATGTTTAAAGTACACTTTTGACAAAGAACTGTTTCTAAAATATACAGAAAGCTAATAGCCAGCATTCCAAATTAATATCACCTATGGAAATATTGGCAGATATTTCACTAGAGAAATGATGCGGGATTCCTAAACATGTGACATTCATTGTCATTAAACATGATCACCTGTATAATTCACAAATAAACTGCTAAGTGATTATCATCAAATCCTTAAGAGAGTTAATATTTTAAGATATACGTTAGTAGTAGTAGTATTTGGTAGCAATCACTAATAGGAACAAATTTCCTGTTGAATTTGAATTTGAATGAGATGATGACCTGGATATTAATCATACACGGAACTAATAACAAGACTCTAAAAGCTATTGCATATGCAAAACTCAGGGATTTTACATACATACCTACATGCATACCCACACACGTAAGTGTGTGGGTATGCATGTAGGTATGTATGCAAGTTTTTTGAAATAATTTCTCTGAATAACTTTGGTGCCTGTCCTGAAACTAGCTCTTTTTTACTAGACTTGCCGTAAACTTAAAGAGATCCACCTGCCTCTGCCTCCCAAGTTCTGGGATCAAAGGCCTGCACCATCACCACCTGGCTATTTCTCTTAAGATAGTAAACAGTGCCGGGTGTGGTACCACATGTGTTTAATCCCAGGGCTGGGGGGGGCGGGGAAGCAGACTGATCTTTACGAGTTCTAGGCCAGCCTGGTTCTAGGTCAGAGTTAGTTCCAGGACAACCAGAAACCCTTGTCTCAAAAAAAACAGAGAATAAACAGTGTCATAATAAACCAAAAAGTTATGTTTTGAATGAATAATTAAAAAGCTGAGGAATCCATATAAGTTCAAAAATTAGTAAACAAAATTAGTGTTACTGCTAAACTAAATTTACTCTCTGGGTCACAGTGAGTAAATACTAATATATCTATAATAAATGATTAGAAACAAGAAATCAAAACCATCTAGAAAACATGAAAACACCATTTGTCTAAAGGTTGATGCTGTGTTGTCTGAGTGAAAGATAATAACTACAATACTTCAGTATTACTAAGTATAAGTCTTTATGTTTTAAAACTTTAAAAAATGTTTAAATTATTTCAGTGTATTGTGTGTGTGTGTGTCTGTGTGTGTCTGTGTGTGTGGTTTGTGCGTAAGGTAATTGTCTGTGTTTCAGAAACACTGAACTTTGCTTGGTTATAGCCTATGAAGCAGCTCCTAACCAGAAAAGAGCTTTTATCCCTACCCATCAGTAAAAACTTAGCTTTAAGCTGGAGCTTGTGAAATATAGTCAGATCATCATTTTCACTACTCTTCCGTCCATGCTAAAAATCAGCCAGTCTCTTAACGTCATATTAAATCCACAAAAATCCTAAATTCTACTAGGAGCTGTGGTGTCTTTTCCCAATAGCAAACAATACATTTTTAGAAATTACTTTTACAAAATGATGGTAATCAACTATGCAAAAATAAAAAATTGTATTAATTATTAATCATAACTCTTCAGTTATTCATTTGTAATTCAGAACTATTAGAACTTCAATATAGAAGCCACTAGAATTACATGAATGGCTTTGAACACTTCTTTTTAAAATTTTAAAAATAATTTTAATTTTTGTTTCTCTAGTGCCTAAGGATGTTGAAGATTAACAAAAGTTATTGGCCATTTGTATTTCTGTTTTTGAGAACTGTCTGTCTGACTTGTTATTCTGTATACTGACTGAAAGATTTGCTTTTCTGTTTTCTGATGTCTAGCGTTTGTATTTTTTTTTTTTTTTTTTGATTTTTGAGACAGGGTTTCTCCGTAGCTTTTTGGTTCTTGTCTTGGAACTAGCTCTTGTAGACCAGGCTGGCCTCGAACTCACAGAGATCCGTCTTCCTCTGCCTCCCGGGTGCTGGGATTAAAGGCGTGCGCCACCACCGCCCGGCTTGTACTTCTTTTTTTTTTAATTAATTAATTTATTTATTAAAAATTTCCACCTCCTCCCCTCCTCCCATTTCCTTCCCACTCCCCCCACTCCCTCTCCCCCTCCCTCTCCAGTCCTAAGAGCAGTAAGGGTTCCCTGCCCTGTGGGAAGTCCAAGGTCCTCCCCCCTCCATCCAGGTCTAGGAAGGTGAGCATCCAAACAGCCTAGGCTCCCACAAGGCCAGTCCATGCAGTAGAATCAAAACTCAGTGCCATTGTCCTTGGCTTCTCAGTCAGCCCTCCTTGTCAGCCACATTCAGAGAGTCCAGTTTGATCACATGCTAAAATAATTTTATCATTTTTTTCCTAGTTTGTGTCTAATATCAATGAACTCTCTTAAACTTTGTTTTGGAAATCACTAATGCCTCCTTTACTTCGAAATGACAGCTTTTCTGGGTCAACATTATCACTTGGAAATGTTTCTCTCAGTACTTCAATATAACATCCCACTTGTTTCTAGCTTGTAATATTTTTTGCTGAGAATGTTACTACCCGACTTATTGGCACTGCTTTGTTTGAACCATTTGAGTTTTCTTTCCTCATAACTTTTGACAGTTTGATTTCAATATATTTTTGTATAGTCTTGTTTAGAATGAATATCACTGTAGTACATCAACTTCTTGTACTTTGCCAGTTTATCTTACATAAAAACAGTTTTCTGTGATTATTCCTTAAAGTTTCTTGACCATTGATCATTTTCTTCTATGTTATGAACAGGTATACTCAACTTATCAGATAGGGAATGGACAGATTCTGATAAAAAACTAAAGTTTTTGCTCATTGGGACAAACTAGAGTCTGAAAACTAAAGAAGACACTACAATGTCTGTGGCTTTCCCAAATTTAGAAACATGATACTCACCTGTGCTCTGAGTGTTCTGGGGTTATCCCTGACTCAGGTTCCATGGGAGCCGCCCTGATATTCATATCTACTCCAGAGAACCAGGCATCTGTGTCAGCTGAAGAAAAGTTAAATAACTTCCTCTGAAATTGAAGCCATAGTAGATTTCTGGAGCATGTATCCATATACATGTGCTGTTATGTGTAGATCAATAGCCCATGCATATTGTTTTGGAGCCTAGCCCTATAGAAAATGGCCTGAAACCTAAGTACACTGAGGTGAAGTGTACTAGTCACCTTAGTGCCATAACTGGTGCAAATCCTGGAGTCACTAATAAAAGCTTATAACTTGGGTTCCCCTGGATCTGGAAGCATGGATATTGGAGGACTACAATAATGTGTGGAATTTGGTAGAAAAGATGTATTTCCTAGAATATTGAGCAGTATAGCAACAGAACGCACCTGGAAGTGGTCTCCTCTAAGACTGCGATGTTGTCGGGAAGGTCTACAAGACAGGGAATGGGAGAAATGTAAGCATGTGCTCCCATCCTCTGAACTGTATCTTTTGCTCTCTCTGTGCTATCCCCAATATTTTCAACACTACACCCAATTCTCTTCTTTCAGAAAAGTCAGTCTCTTGGTAGACAATGTTTGAAATTAACATTCGCTTACGGTATTGACAACTGGAAAAACTTTTCCTTTGTTTTCCTAACGTATGTCTTCCACCCATCATGATATCATATGTTAATGTAACATTTTCAATGTAATTTTCCTTTCAAACGTTTAAAATTACATTTTATTTGTGATATATACTGTATATATCATACACATACACATATACTCTATATGACATATAATTATATACCATGATTCCATATAATATATTTATATGCGTGATTATATGTCATATATTTTGATATATTTATATATTATATATGTCAAATTATATGACATTATATGTGTCATGATATATTATAATTATTATGATCAATACACACACACACATATATATATATTCTCTGTGTAAGGCTGAGGGGATCATCAGATCACCTGGAATAGAGTTATAGTAAGTTGCGAGCAGGGTGTGAGTACTGGAAATATAACCTGGGTCCTCTGTAAAGCAGTCAGTGCTCTTATCTGCTGAGCCATCTCTCCAGGATACCTCAGTTTTATTGTTAATATCTTATTAAAAGAAGAAATGTTTTCCTGAGTTTCCTATTCATTGAATTTGATGTGGTTGTTTCATGTGTTTTTGTTTTACTTTTCTTTTGCTCTAAATTAATTTTTATAATAAAACAGAGGGAATAATATATAATATATTTTTCTCAATGAAGGTAATTGGATTCCCAGCATCATCACCTGATCTTTAAATATGATTCTGTTTATTTCAATCCTTGATGAAATAATTTTGATTGTTTTTTAATTGTCGAAACTAAGAAGTTTGCATGTGTCATAAACATGTTTATGTAAATGCCACCCAAGCTGTGATATGAGATGCTTTTTATGGTTTCCTTGTAAGTGTTTGGAAAAATAATGTGAAAATAAAAGTGAATACTTCCTAGAGGTCATGCAATTAATTATTATGATGTTGTATTTATAAACTGTGAACCATTTAAATCATTTCATGAAAATGTATGTCTGCCAATTTATTTCCTTGGTTTTCTGAGAGGAGTATGGAGAAACTTGATGGTACCTGCTCTATGTTATCAATCACAATATAAAGTATTATGATTGTTGTGTATGCTTCCTAGGCTTCCTAGGACTGACTTTATTTTAAAAATGTAAAACCACACTGGGTAGTGGTGGTGCATGCCTTTAATCCCAGCCCTTGGGAGACAGAGGCTGGAGGATCTCTGTGAATTCGAGGCCAGCCTGGTCTACAAGAACTAGTTCCAGGGTAGGCAACAAAGAGAAACCAAAAAAAAAAAAAAAGTAAAAGTAAATGTATATCATCTTTTTTCAAACCAAACATGCTTTAGTTTTCAATATTTGGCCTATTTTAGTTTATTTAGCATCCATCAATACACTAGTTCCTACATAATGAAATATTTGATTTAAGATATTAAAAGAAGGTTGAGAGCACTGACTCCTCTTCCAGAGGTCCT
The DNA here is from genome assembly GCA_025134845.1 of Neodon shergylaensis. NCBI lineage: Eukaryota > Metazoa > Chordata > Mammalia > Rodentia > Cricetidae > Neodon > Neodon shergylaensis. Next base: position 24,187,273 of record JABTXL010000002.1, read on the forward strand.
GAGTTCAATTCCCAGCAGCTGCAGTGTGGCCCACAACCATCTGTTGAGATCTGGTGCCCTCTTCTGGCCTGCAGGCATACATGCAGACAGAACACTGTATACATAATAAATAAATAAATCTTAAAAATAAAGAAACTATTAGCAACCTAAGTGTGAAATATTTGCTCTGTATGTGGAAATGTACAATACCATATATTAAAACACATGTTGAATCCTCTTTGGAAGAATGGGGAAGCTCCCAAAATATCTAAAAATGGCTCAAAATGGCACAAAATATCTTAAAGGTGTCACATGAACAACCAGGGACAATAAGTGGTCTTATAGCTTTGTAAATTCACAAAACCCAGAAGACAGAGGAGAGCAACACTAAGACATCAAGAGCTATCACTCATAATATGTCTGTGCACAGGACTAATCTAGGACAATGAGCTGGCTAAAGCTTCCATCATTTGAAGACTCTTTTTTTCTTCTCTGCAGAAAATGGCTGATAGCAAATATGCGACTGGTAACATATATTTCAAATCTCATTTCCTAATTGAGCTTTCAACCAATTGAAACTTGGTCATTATGTGTTCTACCATAGACTTTATAGTGTTTTGAAATATGACCTTGGCCTTTTATTCCTATTCAGTTGCTAAAATTAAATAAACTAATTTGTTAAGTGACCCTGTTGAATATCATTTCAGAATTCTTTATTAGTTGTCAAAAGTTTTAGTTTATGTCTGGAAATGAGAGAAATATTGCCAATAACAGTTGTGTGTATACCATGGTTTGCTTGAAATGTCATTAGCCTTTGGTTCTCAAAAAAGAAGTATTACTGAAATCATATTCTGATTTTATCTATTCAGTTGCCCGCACAGCTAGTGAGGAGGATAAACTGATTTAGGGGGTTTGAATAAGAAATGACCCCATAGGCTCACATATTTGAATACATAATCACCAGAGAGTGGCAGTACTTAAAAGAATTAAAAGGATTAAGATGTGTGGCCTAGTTTTAGGAAGTTAGTAAGGTTGGGCTTTAAAGCTTCTGTGACTACAGATCATCATGTATCTTTCAACTCTTTCAAAAACACACATGTAATATACATAAATACATACTTCCATATATATGTATGAAACCTACTGAGTTCATTTACTGTTGCTTGTCTGCATATGACTTTCAGGCTGATAATTCAAGAAAATATCTACAGGACTCAGAAAGAGTGTTCATTATCACAAGAGCAGATGCCTAATGAAAGCGTCCGTTAGACATGATAGGGTTTTGGCATCTCTGAAATCTCAAGTCTCTGGTTGCTAAACAAGACAAGCTTCATAAAAAATACCAGGTGACATCAAAGAATGGGTAGAGAAAGTTTTATAAGGCCCTATCCCAAATAAAGAGGATCAGAAGAAAATTAATTTTTCCAGGGACAGAGCCACTAATATGGATGTTTTTATTTCTCCTGAAATTTACTATGGACATTAAAGGAGATATCTCAAGTTGACTGAATACAAACTATAAATCTATGCTCTAGAAATTTCTGATTATAAAATTGTTAGTAATGAGCTATCCTCCACTTAATTGTGGCATTTCTTTTTAGGCCATAGCTACGCATTTGTCATGACATTACTTCTGTATTCTGTATCAGAATATAGGCTATGTGAGCCTGTAGTAACAACAATCATAAATCAATTCGTATATGCACTGGCTTGTCTGGCAACTTGACATAAGGTAGTTATCAGAAGAAGTAGCCTCAGTTAAGAAAATGCCTCAATGAGATGCACCTGAAAGGAGTCTTTTCTTTAGTGATCAATGAAGGAGGGCCCAGGCCATGGTGGGTGGTGCCGCCCCTGGGCTGTTGGCCCTGGGTTCTATATGAAGGCGGACTGAGCAAGCCATGTAAGCAAGCTAGAAAGCATGACCTCTGAATCAGACCCTGCCTCCAGGATTCTGCCCTATTTGAATTCCTGTCTTGACATCCCCCAGTGATGAACAGGCATCCTAAAAAAGTAAGTTAAATGAACCATTTCCTTCCCACCTTGCTTTCTTGATCATGGTGTTTCATCCTAGCAATAGAAACACTAAGATAGTATGGAAAGATCAATGAATGTTCTCAAACATGTTATAAAAAATAAAGTATCTCAAAAAAGTAGTTACTTATGCAACCATTCACCAAATGAAACAAACATTCCTAAAACCAAGACCTTCTTATAGAAGCCTTCCTCATGAGTTAATTGTCTCACAAATTAGGATTTCCATGGTTGGAAAACACAAATTTTACAAAACAAGCTGAAGACAGAGAATTTTTTCAAAGGAACTTAAGTCTTTAAGATTGTAAATATTTCACAGTATTTTTCCCAGAAAATATTATTTTAATGATATTTCCTTAAGATTAAGGGGTTTCACTGAGAAATATTTTGAGTTAGTAACCACTAAGCTAAACTAAAACTAATAGTATAAGTGAATTTCAGAGATTATAGAGAAAACATTAAAATAAAATCACTATTTAATCAAAAGAAAACACAGGTATGCAGCCAATTCAGTCTAAAAAGTGTATTGTTATATGAAAGAATTGAAAGCATTATAAAACAAAAATTAGCATGCAAAAAGAAACACAATAGAAAAAGAACCATAGTTCTTTTTTTCAACACTTGAAACATCCTGAATCTGTGAATTTTCACTGGTAGAAAATGGACTGTGGAAGTCATGAATCCTGTAAAAAGGTTAGACTCAGTTGGAGCTATGAAGGATAATAGACAGGAGAGAATATTGCAAGAAATAACTGCACACTGCACTGCTATAGTAACTAGAATTTGTAATTCTTACCAATACGTTTTAAAAATTTATTCCAAGAAGATTCTATTGTTATATATACCAATTATTGGTTTATCTCTATATCATTGACACCAGTATGTTGTAAAACAAGGTGATGGTAGAGAAACTAAAAACTCATGTCTTTTTTGATGTTGGAAAGTTTTAAAGGTCATCTTAGTTAATGGCCCATAGTAAAGAGCTGGAAAGGAAAATTAAAGGGGGTTAGAATTTATTATGCAATTTTGGAAATCTTATTTTTCTTGTAACTGATGTTATTTTGTTTTGTTATAGTTTGGTTTGGTATTTTGAGACAGGGTTTCTCTGTGTAGCTTTTGAGACTGTCCTAGAATTTTTTCTGTAGCCCTGCCTATCCTCAAACTTCACAGAGATATTCTTGCTTCTGACTCCCAAGGTTTATTTTTGAGTTTACAATTTAATTATAACATTTCTCTCTTCTTTTTCTTGTCTTCACACCCTCTCATATACCCCTACTTGATTTTCTTGTAATTTGTGATCTTCAAATAAATATTTTTGCATGTTTATATGCTTAAGTATATGCATATACATACTTAAACATAACCTATTCTGTCCATATAATGTTACCTATATGCATGTTTCAGGATTAGCCGTTTGTCACTGGACAAACAATTGGTGTACTCTTCCCTGAGGAAGACCACCTCTCTGATTCACAGTTATGTTTGTATTGTCTCTAATTACATAAATGTCTAGCAGATGGGCAGAAGAGGGTGCTGGATATCCTAAAATTGCATTACAGGCATTATAATCACATTATGGGTGCTAGAAATCAAATGCATGCCCTCTCATCTCTTACCCCAATCTAACTCTGAGCCATCTCTTTCCAGCCCAAAAAATTTATTTATTTATTTATTTATTTATTTATTTATTTATCATGTATACAATATTCTGTCTGTGTGTATGCCTGCTGGCCAGAAGAGGGCACCAGACCTCATTACAGATGGTTGTGAGCCACCGTGTGGTTGCTGGGAACTGAACTCAGGACCTTTGGAAGTGCAGGCAATGCTCTTAACCGCTGAGCCATCTCTCCAGCCCTTTTGTTAACAGTTTCATAATGGCATAAAATTAAGAACATGAACAAAAGAGTGCTTAGAAAACATAATTTTTCTAGAAAACAACTTCGCTAGTTTGGACTGTTTAAGTCTTATTATATATGAATACATGTTTACATTAAGACATAATTATGGAAACTGTTAAACTAATCATCAAATTATTTTGTTTCTGGGCAAATATAACTAAGAAATACATCGCCCATTTTAAACTTATCAGGCCACCACTTTGCAATTGAAACTCAGAAAAACAAAGAATTAGAGTAAACAGGAAAACATTTAAAACAAAATCACTTTTAGGTTTTGAAGACTGAAGGTATAAGTTCAGTTGACACTTTCTAGTGATAATTGTGGGAACAGGGTTTGGAGAACAGTTTTTATTTGCAGGTTTAAAGAAAAAATGAGGTAATCGATCCATTTTTTTTAAATGTTGCTTTCAATCAAATGCTATGCAAGCTATTTGAATTATCTCAAGAGAGACATACCTAGGTGATGTCATTGCTATTAAATTGCTATACAACTACAGTCTCAGTGTTATGATTGCTAGTTAAACATGACCCAGTGTAGAATGGGATGTTTGCTTTCTTAAATGAACAGAATTTATGCCTTCACTCAAGGCTGTCTGATTCAAAAATAGATCTTATTTTGTATGCAAATATAAAGAACACAGTTATTTTTGCATACTTTGTACTATCATAGAATTTTTATTTATATATCATTTATATGTACAACTACCTTCTATTTTTACTAAATATCTTGATTGGTTGAGTGCATGCATGCATATGTAACATGATTTCACAAACGGGAGATTTGTCATGTCATTTGTCATCACAAGAGTATAAACTAGTAACATATGTTTAGTAAGATCCATGCAATGGACAGCTGTAACTATGATGTGGATATTTCAGAAAAATGCTGTATTTATGGACCATGTGCCATGAATCAAAGCAGAAAGATTTTTTTGAATTTTAGTATTTAATATCTGATATTACTGTAAATGTAAACATTGTTACACAATAGGTTATTCTGTTTTGATGAAATTTAGTCTTTACTCATCAGAATAAAAAATTTTTCTTTCGTATTCCTACATTCAATAATGAAAACATATGTCAGTGATTCTTTTCTGAAACCAGTTAAACAGATTTTTCAAGCAGCAAAAAAACATGAAATAGCATATTAATTAAAGTATCTCTTGTTACTTGAATTTTTGTAATATATATCCATTTTATTTAACAAATAAGGGATTTGGAATGTTTTTAAGTTTCTATTTCACCCTTTTCTCATGATCAATAATAACTATTCAACACATTATTGAGTTGACTTAGTGTTGCTGTATCAGTTACTGTCCATATCCATAATTTTTATCCTACCTGAATATTTAGATTTGTATTCATTATTTTCCTGTTGCTATGATAAGCTACCAGAAACAAGGTACTTTGTAGAAGGCAGAGTTTTTTGTGCACATAATTAGAGAGATATTAGAGGTCATCATGACAGAGAATTGGGACAACAGGCAGCAAGAACGGCTGAGGGATCACGTCTTGAACCAGAAACAGGAAGCAGAGAGAAGAAATGTGGCACAGGCAATTTAAAAGTGTGACATTTCTTTCCTTTTATTTAAAATAGATTTTTCATTCTGATTATAGTTCCCCCTTTCCCTACTTCTCTCAGTTCCTTCCTATCTCCCATTCCATCTCAATCCACATCCTTTAAAAAGCAAACTTCCCTTAGTCAAGAGAATAATTATATGTTTTTCCTTGGGTTCAAACAATTTCTCTGAGGAATAATAATATTTTATAAAAATAGAATAGGACAGAAAAAGCAAACAAGAAAAAAATCCAAAGAGAAATCGCAAGAAATACATATGGCTAAAGAAAAACACATATTCCCAACAGGAATTCCATACAAACACAAAATTGGAAGTATCCTGTGTGTGTGTGTGTGTATGTGTGTGTATTGTTACCATATATATATAATTGTTATGTAAAGTTAATTGTTATGTAAAGTTAAAAAAAATTCCCTGACTTAATGTTGTGAGACAAAAAAAAAAAAAAATCCACCCATGAAAGTTACCCTCAGATTCGTTTTTAATTGGCCTTCTCCTGCTTGGCCTCAGTGTTACCCTGAAGGGTGGTTTATTTCTACAGTGAAATTCCTTGGAGACAATCATCTTTTCATTTGCAAATGGCTAGCAATTGGAGATAGTTCCTGGGTTAAGGACAGGGGCATGTGCCCATCTCTCTTTTCCACTCATGGACCCCATCAGGTACAGATCCATGTAGGTCACTTATATGCTACCTCATTCTCTGAGTTCATATATGTGGCAGCCTGTTTTATGTAGAAGGTCTTAACTTCTCGGCATCTTCAATCCCCTGTACTCTTTCTGCCTCCTCTCCCACAATATTCCCTGAACCCTGAGAAAGGGAATTAGATGAAAATATAACTTTTAATGTTGAGTGTTCCTAGGCCTTCACTCTCTGCATATTGCCCGGCTGTGTTTCTTTGTATTTGTTACCATCTGCTGCTTGTGTAGGCATATCTAATGATGGTTCAGCAAGGGATGTCTCTGTGAGTATAGCAGAATGTCACAAGGTGTCATATCATTGCTTTATTTCTATAGCAGAAGAGTAGTATTTGTTTTTTTCCATGGTACCTGATATAACAAGTCTCAAGATCGTGACCACTCAAACAACATTGGATAAGGTTTCTCTCTCCTGTAATGTGCATTAACTCATTTTGAATATTAATTGATTACTCCCATGAACTCAATTAGATGTAACTCATTCCTGATATGGTATGCTTTATTTGGTGATAGAGATGTACAGTTGGAGCTCTGTCTTCCCCGATATTTTGAGATTTCATCTAGATTGCCTTCATATATGTATATATTTTAGGAAGCTTCTGCTGTCTTTGGTTTCAATATGATCCTTAACATAGTCCTTAATTTTTACTGTCCCTTGATGAATTCCTTCCCTTGTCCTCCTCTTTTTTCCTTTTTCCTGTTTGAGTCTCTCATTCTATCTTCCCCACCTCCATCCATAACTATGTATTCTAAAGTCACTCCCGGTTACATACTTCTATTCAGGTCACATCTCCTGAACCTACCCAGATTGTACCACCAACTGGGGAATAAGTATTCAGTGCCAAGGTAATTGTTGACACTTATTCAAACCACCAAGGGGTTACTTAAATAATAATTTATTTTATATTTTGGAGTTGTAAACAAATGGACAAATTTTTAAAGAATATATATTTCTTTAATTTTTGAGATTATAATTACAGCATCATTTTCCTCTCCTGTTTGCTCCCTCCAAGCTACTCCATATACCCTTCCTTCATTCTTTAAAATTCATGGACTCTTTTTTTTTTCAATAATTGCTGTTAAATACATCGTGTGTGCGTGTGTGTGTGTGTACATAAATAAAGCCTGCTCAGCATCTAATAATGTTACTTGAATATATGTTTAAGAGTGAATAAGAACAACTAAAAGAATACCAAAATTGACTGAAAATCCCGCTATACCTCAACACTACACAAAGAAATATAGGCAACAAAGGAATATGGAGAGAGGGGAAATTAGTCTTCCTCAGAGAATACATCACTGGTTACCTAAAACTAAGTGGACACAATTTTATTGTCAATTTTACTTTTATTTTTTATTTTTTTGAAAACAGACATTTGCATACAATGTATTCTGGTCATGATTTCCCCTCCCCCAACTCCTCACAGATCTTCTCCACCTTCCCTTCTACCCATGTCAACACCCTTTATATATTTGTTTCTTGCAGGTCTTTTTTGACTGTTTTTCATCTGGTTGTTTACTTCTTTATCCTAAATTGAAACATTTTTCAGTTACAAAACATGTAATCAGCCCTAATAAAATCAGAAGTACTGGAAGCTGTTGTGCAGCCTGCTGGGGAAGAACAGGCATCCCTGTTCTTATCCAATACTTTACCTCTCATTCTGCAGTTCCACCCTTCTACATAAGATGTGCATATTGGTACCATAGTGGTAAAATCAATGGAATAAACAATGTATCCCATGACTACGTTTGAGACTTAGTCTACAGGAAAGAGATCATGGAAATTTGAGGAAAAGGAGTTGGAAAGAATGTGAGAGGGCCTAGAGATGAGGAAAACAGTTGTTAAATGATGTCCAATGGACATAAAACAGCTGTTACATAAATTAACTAAAAAACTATAGATACCTGTGAACAGAAAAGCTCAAAATTGCATCATTGATGGGAGAGACACTCCTAAGTCCCTATTACTAGCTGAAGAGATATTGGCAGTTATTAACTATGAGAAAAGGAGAGTCATTTCTTTGAGGGTGGCTCCTTGTGGACTGCCGAAGCCGCAGTGGTTGACCACACACATGCATGTTCATAGAAACAACACTAAGTGAACCCACTGAGATATTAAAGAAAATTGCACGAATCTGAGGATGCAAGGGAGATGAGTGAGGAGTATTGGAGGAATGGAATCAAGAGGGATATATTAAAGGGAGATTGCATATATTCATAATCTCTATGCCTTCTAAACCCCTGTAATCCCATCAGGAAACAAGAATAATTTCTCAGCTAGCAAAGAGAGGTTAGTAAATGTAATGCATTTATTAGTTTTGACATCTTGCTGCACTTTCAGAAAGAGTTTCAAATTCCTAATTGTGTTGTTTATTACTGGACTTTTATTTTCTTTTTAATCAATTTTTCTACTAGCTTACAGACATTTTAAATTTCTTTGAACTTTGATATGTACGCCTACATAGCAATTTAGATCCATACATCATTTTTAAGATTTTATCTGATCTTCCCTATCAAAATACACTTTGCATTTCCTGTTTTCTTGAGTCTCAAAAGTTGGCACTGATTTTCTGTTCCATTTTGGTTTTGATTTTTTTCAGCTATATCTTTAAGAAAGACATTTGAATCTCTTCCTACATAAAAACAACTATTTCCTTTGGAAACAACTATAACATGAAATATTCTGTATTCTAACCATTTTTAATAATGTTGAAACCTTGCCTTAATATAATTGTTCCTGATAAGAAAGTTGATATTGATATAATTTTTTAACACTTAAGACAGCACACTCTTTCAGGCTAATTATCAAGAATTTCATAGACTATAACCCTATGGTCAGAAGTTTTATATAAATTAGTTTAGTTAGAACATACTGTGTCCAGAAATAAATATTTTATCTATTTCATTTGTTACTTATAAAAAAATTAGAAGTTGACTTTATCAATTGATCTTGTCTACATTAGTAAACTTTATAGGTTTTTAGCAGAAGTCAAAATGTGTTTTGTCTGTTGATACCGATTTTTCCTTCACAGCCTTAACCATTCCAAGGAATCTTTCACAATCATTTTTTGTTTGCCTTCTTATTAGGCAAATATGCTTTTGGACTAGAAAATATAAAGAAGTCAGTGTAAGGAAACACTAATTTATCCTCTTTAAGGTTTTTTTCTTTTGCTATTACATGAAATTTTGCCTATCATTTTTCTGATATCCCCAGTAACTGAACACTATAACTCTGTCATTAAACCTGGATTCACTCTTGAAAAACCATTGTTTTATTTCTTACTGTGGCTTTGTTAAAAGTGCAATATAGAATATCTGTCTGAGCAATGCCAAGTGCAAGGGTTAAGTTGAAATATATACTTCATAGAGACTCCCTCACTTGGCTGTCCATTTTTATAATGGTATTTGAAGTTTTAATGCTAAATCTTACTTCAGTGCTATTCTGGAAGGAAGGGAATCGTGTATGCCCATTTCATCATTTTCAGATAGATTTCTTCATTTTTAAGGCGACTCCCACAGCAAGTACACATTTACTTGCATATATATATACCCTCAATGAACTATATTATTCTTTGACTTTATTTATTTTGATTCTACAATGTGACTTTTTTCAGAATGTTAATTTTTTACTCCCTTATTGTATTTATTTGATTATTTAAAAAAAATAAGAAGGAGCAGTATTATGAGCAAAGGGACCAAGATCCTGATGGGGATGCTCACAGAAACAGCTAACTCAAGCTAGTGGGAACTTATTGATCCCATACTGACATCTGGGGAATCAGCATAAGACCAAACTAGGCCCTCTGAATGTGGATAACAGTTGTGTGGCATGGGCAGCTTGCGGGGCCACTAGTAGTGGGACCAGTATTTATCCCTAGTGCATGATCGGGCTCTTTGGAGTCCATTCCCTATAGAACAATATATTGCTCAGTTTAGATAATGGGGGGGTGTCTTAGTCTTGCCTCAAGTGATGTGACAGACGTTGTTGGCTCCCTATGGGAGGCCTCACCCTCTCTAGTGAGTGGATGAGAGGTGGAGTGGGAAGAAGGAGGAGGGGAAAGACAGAGGGACAAGGAATTTGGATTGGTAGTTAAAGTAAGACGGTTTTGAAAATAAAAAAAGAAAGAAACCCTAACTAAAACATGGACAGATCATGAACATCTATAATTAATAGTAAAGAATCCTAAAGAAAAAAATCTAAATAGAATTTCATACCATTTTCCTCTGTGTCCTTATATATGACCCTCTAAACTCTTCCATGGCAAACCATTTTCTAGTTGATAGCCCCCTTTTCCTTGATTATAATTGTCACCTAAACATATATGTGTGTGTGTATATACAAATATGTAATTAAAATTGGCTCAGTCTGTGTTTTTGTATGATTTCAGGCCTGACTGTTCTTCATTGGATGGTCAGCAATAGAGCTCATCCCAGGGAGAGTATAATTTTTGCTTTCAACAGTCATTAGTTACCTATAGCTCTTTGTATAGGGTTGAGATCCCATGGATATTTCCCCCATTATTGTTAGCATATCTATTGAAGTTGCCATTGTTATGATCTTGTTTATACAGCCATTTCAAGAAAAGACAATTTCCCAATAAAGCTCCTCATATTTTGGCTATTACAAGCTTTCCACAATGATCCATAGATTCCGAAGTTTTGATAATAAACATATGTATTGTTTCTGGGTTCCTGACAATTCACTGATCTCTGCATTGTGTCCTGTTGTGGTTATCTATGATGGTCTCTGTTTGTGGTAAAGAGAGGTTTCTTTAATGAGAGACAATAGCTAATCTGTGGGTACCAGGATAAGGTTTAGAGAATGCAGTAATGAATTGTGCTTGTCTACCCAAGTTTGATTAATATATTCTTTTATAAAGTTCATGATTCCATTAATCCCAAAGATCCTGCTAGCTTTTTACTACCTAGCACCTCATGTTGATTGGGCCTTAAGTCCAGTTAGATAGCTATTTTTGGCACTGACATATGACATATGAGTGCCATTTATTACAACTTTATCCATATCTTGCCATACTGGTCAATGTCATGATTCATTAATTTTTTTCACCAATAATTTATTCAGATTTCCTCATAGTTCTATACAATCTGATACTTACCTCTTCATTAATTCCAAGTTTTAAATTTATAAATTCCAAATATGAACTCATACCTACATTCTAGAACTTTGTTATCTCGGAAGTAGCACAATTGTAGTAAATATTTCTTCTTCCTATCACAGTCACAGCGATCCATGACTTCCTTTCTCTTGTGCTGTTTCCTGTTATTCAGACTTTCAATGTTCAGACTCGTGGTTATCTCTTGAGTTTCTCCTGCCACCGTCTCATTAAAACACTTGTTTTTTTTGCCTCAAAACACATTATACTGATTTCAATATTCTCTCCTATTGTCTACTTTCTTACCTCAATGAGAGTGACATAAATGATACATAAGTTGACATATGTAAGACAACAAAATACAACTGTTGAGAAGAGGCATGTTGAAAATATTTTGCATGATTTAATAACACTTACATGTTTTTTATTAATGTGTTACATTTTTAAAATTTATTTTACATCTTTTTTTGCCCTTTTGTGTAGTTTATATTTTACTACCAAAAGTAAAATCATTGACCAAAGAATTCAAGCAAGTTTTTATTTTTGAGTTGGATCCACTTCAATAATAACAATCAATAATTTTGTTAATACCTGGAACAAACATTAACATTTATAGGAACATTGATATCAACAAAATCATGTTTGTTCAATTCCTCCCACAAATTGCAGAATCATTGTTTTCTGTTACTTCTTCCAGTGAAGAACCTAAGCTCATATCACACTGACAGTTAATTAGCAGAATGAGGAAAACAGATAGAGCTTTAGATGCAAATATTTATAACCTTCGAAGATACGTTATTTTTCTTAGGTGCTCATGGGAGCTGAGATTTTCAATCCCTGTTTGTAATGGTTTCTGCTGCTCCTTTCTGACTGAGCACACAATGACCTTGGTTCTTCCACTGGCTTATGAATAACAGCATGCTGCTTGTCAGGTGCAGAGGTTTGATGAGATGCAGCCTGCAGAGGGGACACAGTAGATGCAGATCTTGAAAAAATATACATTGTGTCTAGGTCACCAACTCAAATTTAAGGTAAATCTCATAACCTGAAGACTCACAGATTCTACATATAGACTGGCCATATTAACTCAGATCCACAGAGCTCCTGTGTGGATTAGGTGGAGAACTCTGAAATTTACAGAGATCACAAGACATTGATTATTTTTGGTATGCATTACTTGAGGAGAGAGTATTTAGTACAAGGAGAGAGTTTTGTTATGTGTGTGTCTGTATGTGAGTGTGTGTGTGTGCATGTACCCATACATGTGTGTAGCATAGTTTTTTTAATTTAATTCAGCACAAATATGCAGATAACAAGGAGTTACATATGTGTTGACTAAAACATAAAAGAGAAAGCTAGGAGTCCAAAGTTCATCTATGTTAGCAAAGTTGCTGACCTTGGCAATTATGCTCTGATATAAGTCATGGTATTTTCTCTCCAGAGACTATGGAATGAAGAAGTCACACCTCTGAAAGAACAAGGAGAGGTATATGGCTGGTTGGGAATGAGGAAATAAAAGGAAAAAAATGATTAATTATAATCTTTAAAGAAAAAGAGAAAAAGTTAACAAGACTAAACAATACACGCACACACTATTGCTTTAACAAATGTCTTGAAATTAAGCCAGATTACTCTACTTCCGTTTCCTTCATGTAATTGTTTATTTATATATCTCAATGTCTCCTCTTTCCTGAATTAATAAGCCACTGTTTCTTACATTCAGCTTATTATTTATATCCTAATTTAAGGATTAGAAATAAGGAGTCCAAACATATATTTTTTTTTTTTTTTGGTTTTTCGAGACAGGGTTTCTTTGTGGTTTTGGAGCCTGTCCTGGAACTAGCTCTGTAGACCAGGCTGGTCTCGAACTCACAGAGATCCGCCTGCCTCTGCCTCCCGAGTGCTGGGATTAAAGGCGTGCGCCACCACCGCCCGGCTTCCAAACATATTTTTAAGACATGGTCTCACTATGTAATCATTGTTGTTCTGGAACTTTCTATGTAGACCAGGCTGTCTCAAACACAAAGATTTCCTTGTCTTTGTTTCCCAGTACAGTGATTACAGAAAAATGCATTACCCCTAGTTTTCCTGCATTGCTTACATACATGGGATATCTTTGTGCTCTAGTTGGGTTCATGTCTTAGTCTACATCTGTGATATCTAGGGTGTTCATTGCAGTGATTAGTTTTAATATGCCTCTTCTCTAATGTAAATCATTTACTACTGCTGAAACAGCAGAGGGGGCAGCTAGAGCTGCTCCCAAACTTCTATATTTATCCGCCTGGTTTCTATAATCATTTAAGGTCTGTATCATGGGTAGATTTTGAGGGGACACTTAAGAGTTAAAAGGTTTATAACCACCTCTTCACACAGAGTTTTCAAATAAGTGTATTCTTGGGGAAAATTGCTGGTTTCCAATAGGCTCTGGAATGCAGATGAAGATTTCTTCACACAGATATCTTTCATTAAACTCACACTTTCTTCATCATTTGACAGAATACTTCTCTACTGGGATTTTGGTACTTATTTTCAGAGTACTGCTTTTCTGATTTAGTTTGCCATCGCGTTCATGTTGCTGAAGGTTTCCTGTATCACATCTCTGCAGTGCTCCTTTAAATAGGACAAGCATATGTCACTCATTCAGGGTGAATTTTAAAGTCACCTCCTCACAGGTCAGTGACACCTTTGCTACTATCCCATGTTTCCTACTCTCCTCCTGTAATCTTTCCAGTTACCGAAAAAGAAATTGTTATAACTGAAGACCAACTTGCTATCTCTCTTCACAGAAGATACATGCACAAATTCTGAAAGAGAAAAATGAACACTTTCTGCTATTTCTAGCATGTACATGGTACATCTACATGGTGCAATTGGTACAACTGAGGAATGAATTCTGGGACACTCATATTAGCTAAAACCAATTGCTTATCCAGACGTCTTACCTCATAAATATTTTTTTCCTGGAATTCTGTCCAGGATACCACACTACTTTTAGCTGAACAAACCTTATATTCCTGTTGGTTGTATCAATGTTGTAATGTTCTTGCTTCTAAAGAATGTCATCATTTTCAGAAGTCCTGGTCAGGGGACTTAAAGAATGCCTTTCAATACTGATTTGTATTCATTTTTTATTGGTTATACTTGGATTATGAGTGTAAAGAAAATTTCATTTTGAAAATTAAAAATATATATTTTATTACATTCCATACAATTCCTTCTATGATGATAATTTTCTGACATCACTGCAAATTTAAGCAATAACATCTTCTTATTTGTTTTTTCTTTTATCAAGTTCATTCTTCATCACCCATTTATAGATTTAAAAATATCATCTCTAAATGAACAGTGTTTCTACTTTGCCAACTACATTAAGAAAAATTATTATTCCATTAACATTTTAATTGAAGCAGCGTAGATAGTGCAGCAGCTAAAGACATAATTTTTCTACCCAGTTCTCTTAAAAAAAATGTCTACTTCAGGAAAAGTTGGAGGTTATTTTTTAAAAGTTCACTGTATAAGATAGTTCACCTTTGGGTGTGAATAGACAGTTGAAGCAACTTAAGAAAGAAAGGTTTTCCTGTGGCTTACAGTGTGAGGGGACACAATGCTGCATGTTGACAGGTAACACATGTCTGTAGGAGCAGGAGACATTTGTGAGATGATTGACATTGTGTCTTCAATCAGGATCCAAAAAGATAAAAGCTAGTCTATCATTCATTTCTACTTTATTCCAGATCTTAGCCTTTGGGCAGATGCTGTCACCATAACTAAACTCTCTGGGACACCCTTCCAAATACATGCAGAAATATGTTTGACACCTAATTCCAAAGCTAGGCTGATGAGGAAAAATAACTGGCACAATCCTTAAACTCACAGCTGCTTCTTCATGGATTGTTCTGCACAACTGCTTTCAAGTGTCTCTTTAAGATAGTCCCCAAAGTTTGAAGCTGTTATTATGATAAATTGCAATCTATCAAGATGATACATTGACAAATATTTTAAATGCAAATTTTTTGTCATTATCAAAGTTCTCACTATGCCTGTGAGATAGTTCAGTGGTCAAGAGAACCAGCTGTTTTTGCAAAAGACCCCAGTGGCAATTCAAAGTTTTGACTAAAACTGTTTCTAATTTCAGTTCCATGCTATCTGACACCTTCTTCTGGGTTCATCTGACAACAGGAGAGCATATAGTATACACCCACATATGCAGAAAGTAAAATTAAACAAATCATTAAACAATTTCTACCACTTTTTCTGAAATCCTTTTAGAAAATATGAATAATTTGATAAAGAAAATTACCTTTTAAACCATAAAAACAAACTAAACATAAATTTGAGAATATACAAATATAAACTTCATAGTCATGCCTTTGTGGATACATGCGTATAAATATAAAGGATTCATTTTTTTAAATAATTTTATATATTTTTGAGACAAAAGATCTCTGCACCTCCTTACTTTCTAAAAATTCATGACCTCTTTTAAAAACTGTATATATATTACTAAAATTTTCATAGAGCTGTGCATACATTTACACATTTGTGATTATGTAATACTATTTTATTCTTTCACAAAATATGATGTAGCTTAGTTTCCTATTAGTAAATATTGTTCAAAATTAGAATTTTACATTAATTTTATGGTATAGTATTTAAAGGTATATACAAATTTGTAGTATATTTTTATGTTATCTACAGTGGAATACTTTAAAAATTATACTTAGAAGTATTTCATTAGGTGAACCGTGGAGAACTGTTCCTGGAAATGCTATTAATATTCAAAGTACATGGACATTTTAAGAACTTAATATTTTAACTAACAGTATTTGGGAACATCATACAAATTTACCTTAACATAATAACTAAGAAACTTTTATTTTCAGTCTATCAATAAAACAACTTTATTATGAAAGTCATTCACCAGTGTCTTAAACTTTAAATAGTCTGCATTTTTGAAGTCCTTTCCTCTTTTATATTCCTTTAAAAACATGTTCCTTTCATATTAAAGGACGTAGTTTTCTTATGTCTCCTTTCTTTTTCTCCCCTCCTTTCCTCTCTTCTTTCCCTAATGACTCACAATACTTTCTGTTTCCCTCTCTCAATTTCTCTCTTTCTTAAAAAAATGAAAATAGCCTACATTCCATCTCCCTTTTCGTTTTATATGTATGTGTATTCAAGTATACACACACACACACACACATACATATCTTAGAGTGCTAGATACCACAATGGAGAAAAAAACTTCCTCTTCATGTAGAGAATAACACTTTACTTATTAAATATACAATTAATTTTCTGTTTATTTCTTCAGTGACTTTTTAGCAATGTGTGATAGATAAGTTCTTAAATTCAGAAATAACTTTCAGGTGATTCTTAATCATTGTCTAACTTTTTTTGCTCTTCCTTTTTTATGCTTTATTTAGTTGGGTTTTTTGTTTTTATTGATATATAATTTTTCTGCCTATTCCTTTTCTTTTATTGCTCTTATTTGTATGCCTTCTTGCATGTCTAGTTAAGACTAAAACACAACTATTCTAAGTTTGATTTCTCAATTCTGTTAGATTTGTTTTTGTACTACCTGCTCATACTCAGCATGTGCGACTCAATGAGTGTCGTCTAATACACCCATGGAGAAACTTCTCATCTTTATGCTGTCTGTTTTAATATCTTCTGTCTACATGTGTGATTTCAGACATCCTTTTTGCCTCCATCATCATCATATCAAATCATTTCCCCCATCCAATGACTATCACACTTTGGAACTCAGTATCATTTACTTCTCCTTTCTCTTTGACATACCCAGATAATAACATTTTGATTTTTAAACTCTGCATAATAATTAAGGAAATGTCAATGTATTGTATATAACTTGTCTTCTATTCTGAACTTCCTTTTCATTCCAAACTTCAGGCTTACAAATGCCAATGCTTAGCTTAATTTTTCTCATTAACTGTGTCTTTGCTTTACAGAAGTTTCTCAGTTTCCGGAGGTCCTATTCATTCACTGTTGCTTGCAGTGTCTTTGCTCCTGGTATTATATTTAGGAAGTGGTCTCCAGTGTCCATTCATTGAAGGTTACTTCCCAATTTCTCTTCTTTCAGGTTCAGTGTGGTCAGATTTATATTGAGGTCTTTAATCTATTTGGACTTGCACTTTCTACATGGGGATATACACGGATCAATTTTCATGTGTCTACATTTTCACATCCAGTTATGACAGCACCATTTATTGAAAATACTTTCTTTTTTTCATTGTATAATTTTAGCTTCTTTGTAAAAAATCTGGGGTTCATAGGTGTTTGGATTAATATTTGGGTCTTCTATTTTATTCCATTGTTCAACTTGTCTGCTTTTTTTTTCTCCTTTTTTGATTGTTTTTTTTTTTTTTAGCTCTACATTTTTTTCTGCTCTCCTCCCTGCCAAGATGTTTTCATTACTGTTTTGGCTACCCTGGGTTTTTGGTTTTCCATATGAAGTTGAGTATTGTTCTTTCAAGGTCTGTGAAGAATTCTATGGGATTTTGATGGAGATTGCATTGAATATATAGATTGCTGTTGGTAGGGTTGCCATTTTTACTGTGTTGGTCCTACCCATCCAAGGGCATGGAAAATCTTTCCATTTTCTGGTATCTTCTTCAATTTCTTTCATCAAAGTTCTTGTTGAACAGGTCTTTCACTTCATTGATTAGTGATACCCCAAGATATTTTATGTTATTTGTGGCTATTCTGAAGGGTGATGTTGTTCTGATTTTTTCATAGCTTTTTTTTTTCATTTGTATATAGGAGGGCTACTAATTTTTTTTTTAGTTGATCTTGTATCCTGCCACATTACTGAAGGTATAGCCTACTGAATGAGAAAAAAAAAACTTCACAAACACCACCTCAGACACAGTACCGATCTCCAAAATACATAAATAACTCATGAGATTAGACATCAAAATTCCAAATGATCCTATTAAAAAATGTGTTACGTATCTAAACAGATTTCTCAACAGAAGAATCTCACATTTCTGAAAGAGACACAAGAAAATGTTCAATATCCTTAGCCATAAGGAATATGAAAATCAA
The DNA here is from genome assembly GCA_025134845.1 of Neodon shergylaensis. Lineage (NCBI taxonomy): Eukaryota > Metazoa > Chordata > Mammalia > Rodentia > Cricetidae > Neodon > Neodon shergylaensis. The sequence goes on from JABTXL010000002.1 coordinate 24,205,633, forward strand.
AATGTCTCTGAGATAACATCTTAGATCAATCAGAATATCAAAGATCAAGAAAATCAATGATAGCTTATGCTGGAGAGGATGTGGAGTAAGAGAAATGTTCCTTCTTTGCTGGTGAGAATGTAAATGTGTACAACCACTTTGAAAATCAGTATGGTAGTTTCTCAGAAAATTGGGTATCAACCTGCCTCAGGACCCAACAATACCACTCTTTGGCATATATCCAAAGAATGCTCTATCATACTACAAGGACATTTGTTTAACTATGTACATACAAGCATTATTTGTAATAGCCAGACCTGAAAACAACCTAGATGCCCTTCAATTGAAGAATGGGTAAAGAAAATGTGGCACATTTACACAATGGAGTACTACTTGGTGGCAAAAAACAATGATATCTTGAAATTGGCAGTGGTACCAGGATTTATCCCTACTGCTTGCACTAGCTTTTTGGATCCCATTCTTTTTGGATAGATACCTTGCACAGCCTTTTTATAGTGGAGAGAGCCTTGGTCCTTCTTAGGGGAAGTGTGCCTTGCCCTCTTTGAGGAATGGATGCTGTGGGAGTAGGGTTAGGGAATGGGAGTGGGAATGGGGATTGGTATGTAAAATGAAAAAAAAGATAATTTGATTTAAAAAAATTAACACTTTCCTTGTCTTCGGGAACAAGGTAACAAGTGAAAGAAAAAAATATTGGTTTGAATGTGAAATTTCCTTCCAGAACCCTAGTTTGAACCCTAGGTCCCCAGTTGGTAATGTGGTGGAGTCTAAAGGGAGGAAATGGGTTGGTGGGAGAAAGCCTGAAGGATTAACCAGTATTAGTTTCCATTGCTAATCATTCTGGCTTCTGTCACAATGTAACTAGCCACCTATGCCTTCTTACTACACACTGTATACTGTACTCTCATACAATGAGTCAAAAAATTCTACCTCCCTTTAACATATTTACAGATATTTTATCACACTGATGAGAAAAGTAATTAATACGGAAAATCAAAGAGACACGCCGTAAGTGAATTTCTTCAGTAGCTTACAAAGCTGGCTTCTTGCCATCAACCACATTTTATCACTT
>JABTXL010000002.1:24206711-24408009 GCA_025134845.1 Neodon shergylaensis
ATCACTTCAGGGAAGCTTTTACCAAGTATTCATCTAAAAAATACTACATCCGTATTATTCATTTCCTTATCACGCTGCTGGATTTTTCTTAATAAAATCTGTGTATTCCTAAATCAATGTCTTTTGTCTAATTTGTTGCTTCTTATAGAATATAAATTCTGTGAAAGGAAGTATTTTGTCATAGATATATATGAACATCTAAATTTTTAAACAATTTAAATTAAAATGTACTCAGTGCACAGTTAATGTGTACATAAATAAACCACAGCCTTTATAATATATTGTATCTTATTCTATTTGCATTTTCATTGCTTGTGACTACAATCTCTCCTTGTTTGAGTGTGTGCGTTAATATTTTAAGGTTGCACTCAGGTGATAGATATTAAGAAACAGTATAACTATATACTCAGTTAACCTAAATTTGTTTCTGTTGTTTCAGACCCCATAATGGTGTTATACAGGTGAGTACTAACATATCTAGATTAAATTTGGGTCTGAGTGTTTGTGTGTGTAAAATCAGTTACTTTATTTTTAGATTAGAAACTTCCACAAGCCAGGTAGGTAAAAAAAAAAAAAGGACTAAAATGTATGCTCATCATTTTATATATCTTTTAAATTGTTCTTTCTACTAATCAAAATATTCACTAATGAGAAAATATAAATTAGACATTGCAGTGCACACCTGTAATCTCAGGATAGGAATACTGAGGCCAGTTCAAATCTAGCCTGTACTACATACCAACTTTCAGGAATTCTGATCTACAGAAAATCTATCTTCACAGAAAGCAAAAAATAAAAAAGTTAACATACATGTGTTAGGAAAAAATCCTATATACATACATATGTATATATATTCATTAACATATACACATGGGATTTCTAAATGCTCATTTTCATCGACAAATATGAATATATGTTATTTTTCATCTTAGGTGTTTCAAGCCAAAATTTCCACTTAGATCCTGCTTCATCTCTCTTTCATTGACAGGTATATATGAACCTTTCTTACTGATCAAACGAATGCCTCAAAAATCAAACACAATTTGTATTTCAATAAAAAATGAAAGCTTTCTGAAGAACCTTGACTAGAACCAAAAGACTCATAAATATTGATATTAAAAACCGATTTAAGAGCAACAAATTGAAAAGTCAAAGCTCCAAAAACTCAGTTTTGTTGACTTTTAGGTGTTAGTGTAGTTATTTTTCATTGTCAACTTAATATAGGGTGGATATACTAAATAGTTGCCCAGAGCAGGCTGACACCTATCAGCATATCTCTGGGGGACTGTTCTGATTGCTAAATGATGTAGTAGAACCCAGCACAACTGAGGTACCTAACTTCAACAGGCAGGTGTTTTATGACCTTATTAGAAGACTAGCTACTAAGGAGAAACCTAAGGTAGAAACCATTAATTAGTGTTCCTCTATGCTTTCTGCTTCAACTTCCTGCTCAAGTCTATGCCCTGTAAGTCTTCATGATGAACTGTGACCTGCAAGCATAATTTAAATAAATACTTTCTTCCAAAAGCTGTTTTTGCTCAGGGCAATGTGAAATGTGTGACTATGACATATAAATCAGTTGCTATACCAACTAACACTTCTAGTAGATCTGGTTAATGTTGGCTTTTGGGTTGTACTTAAATCTCTACTATAAATTTTAAGGTGATATACCTAGGTTGACATTTCTTAGACACCTTCACATTACTGAAAGATCCTTTATGTTTTCTCATCATGAAGATTTTCCCACTTTAACATTAAAGATTTAAAAAAATATATAATTATATTTTGTGTTGTGGAGCTAGATATTAAGGTAATAGAAAATTAATTATACATTTATAATGCAATTGCTCTTTCTTAATTCCTTATTCAGCATTCTCTGGTCATTTTATTATTCTTTTATATGAGAAATTTACACATTTATACAAGTACTTTGCCTTGTAGAAGTATGAGTTAATTAAATACATTGTGTATGGGGTAACTTTTTGACTCCATGAATATATATGCACACATGCGTATATATGCACACATGGATGTAAAGTCTATATATACATAGTGTCACTTCAGATGATATGCTTATTCATACGATTATGTGTGTGTGTGTGTGTAAGTTTAACATTTGTGGTATAAGAATTACATATTAACACATATATGCACATGCACTAATTTTGAGACTAAGTTATATAAAATTCTCAATATTTTTCAAGGAACATACCCAAAGAGTAAGAATAACATTTTTGTGGTTCTTAAATAGGGACTGAGGATTATTTTTAATAAATCTATAAAATGATCTTAATTTGAAAGGTATTGATCCATAATCTATTTCTTTAAATTCATAAGAAGAAAATTTGGGACTTGAGAAATGTTTAAGTGTATCGAAGCATTTTATCCAGTGAACAGGTATCCCTTGCACCTACTTGAAAGTCAGATAGAGTCACATGTGTCTTTAATCCCAGAGTGGAGACAGAGAATTTTCTCTGCTCATTGGTCAACCAGCCAAAGGAATCAGGACATTTGGAATCTTCAGTTTCATTGAGAGGCCCTTTGTCAGGGAGGTTAGTGTGAGAGTGGTCAAATATGACGCTCTGTTCTCTTCTGGTCTTTGAACAGGTGTTTAGGTACCAGTACACACACATGTGAATGCACATATCCGCAGAAAATATATATGAAATATAATAATATTAGCCTTCATGTATGTTATGCTCATTAAAAATAATATGATAGTTATGAATTTCTTGATAAACTGTATTGAATTCTTACCATTATCTAGGCATGTTGCTCAGTATATAATCTTATTATTTCAAGTTATATAACTGTCCATATTCCACATAATTGAAAACACTGAAAAGTTAAATACTCTTCAAAATTTCTCGGTAGTAAAATGTTCAGAGTAGCTAACCTTTCATTTCTATAAGTATGGCAGAATAAGTTCTGGCAAATAGCTGCCCAATATTTTATATTTTGTCCAAATTACTGCTCATAAATAAGTACATTTACACATGAATGATAACTTTTGTTTACAAAGCAATTATATATTCTTGTAGTCTGATTTTAAGGTAGACACATGACACCTAATCTGAAGAATTGATTACAATTCCATTCCCCTGTGGAAACCCATACTCAGTTCCACTCCTTAGGGAAAGTGTCTTATTCCACTATCCCCTGGAAGTAGCAGGAAGCAATGCTATCACACTCCAAACTGCAGGACAACTGTGAAGAGCATATTTTTCTCTCAGTACAATGTGAACCTGCATCACAGCAGGGTGTTTCTAAATTCACTTCTATATCATCTGTGGGTACGCTTGTGCCAGAAATGTAATAGAAATTCAATAATTAGTAGTTTAATTAATGTATCATTAGACATTAAATGCTGTATTTGTGTTATTCCTCATACATATTAATGAATTCGTTTGCTTAGGTGGACATATTATCCCATAAAATGTTTTGAAGCAATATTCCTTCATATGCATTAAAAAATGCCAGTGGTAAAAGAGAGAGCAGAGTCAAGGAAGAAATCTCAGATATTTATAAGTGCATTTATTTGCTTAACAAGAAGCAGACATTAAAGGTCTGACATTTTTCATTTCCTAAATTAAGTCTTTTCATATTTTACCTATGTCTTATTTAAACATTCCTAATTCAATGTTTTATAAGTATAGCTTGCACCTTGTTTTATCACTCAGTTATTACTAAGGCATAACCATTAGTTAATAACAATGACAAGAAAAGAATATAGCATTTATATGGTCCTAATTAGAGCCCATTCTTAGTAATTTACTTATAATTGTTGCAACTCTTCTCTTTCTCTCACTCCTGTTCATGATGTGTGTGTGTGTGCGTGTGTGTGTGTGTTCAACTCATCATGAGCTGGATTTGCCCTATACAATGTTGTCAATAAAGATTAGTCAACTTTAGCTTATTTAAATGATTATATATATTAAATGGTTAGGTAGAGCATATTAACTCTACATAACTAGTAGTGTTTACTTTATTTCCATAATGATATATTTTTCCTTTCAGATGGGCATATATTTTGTTTCTTAACTCACATTCTTCTGATTTGACTTAATGAAATTTCGTCTTATATGCTTTTAGAGAAATGCATGACTTCATTCAATAGATTTATCAGATTGATTAAATTAACAAACGGAAATTCAGTTTAGTGTTTAGACTCTAGCCAATCATTTTTTTTTACTTAAGCGAGATATAGAGATCAAGAGCAAACATTAGTCAGAGCACAGGAACCCCATAAAGAAAGGAGAAGGAAGAGAAGTAAGACCCAGAGGTGTTGACACTGGGATACCACAGCCCACAGAATCAACTAAGCCAAGCTCACAGGGACTCACAGAAACTGAGGCAGCAAGCATGGAGCTTGCATGGGTCTACACTAAGTCCTCTGTGTTTATATTGTGGTTGTTTTGCTTGGATTTTTGGTGGTACTATTAACAGTGGGAGCGGAGATATCACTCACTCTTTTGTCTCTTCTGCAGACTGTTTTTCTTCTACTGGATTGCATCATCTAGCCTTGATATGAGGGTTTGTGCCTAGGCTTATCAAATCATGGTATGTAGTGTTCCCTGGGTATCACTGGGAGGCCTCCTCTTTTCTGAAGGGAAAAGGAGGAGGAGAAGTGAAGGTGGGGGAAAGAGGAGATTCGGGGATTTGGAAAGAGGGGACGGAGAAAGTCTGCAGGCAGGATGCATTTTGTGAGAGAGGAATAAACAAAATAAAACGAAAATGAAAATAATATGTAATTTATATGGAAGATTCTGAACTCTCTCTCTTTCTCTCTCTGTGTATGTGTGTATTGTGTGTGTTTTTAAAGTGTCATGCATTTGACACAGTGCCTGCTTGAAGGTCAGAAGATATCTTTGTAGAGTTAATTCTCTCTTTTCATTTATATTAGTTTCCTGGGATTGAATTTGGTTTGCTATGTTTGCACAGCAAATGTCTCCAGGTGCAAGTCATCTTTCCAATCTTAGACTCTTTCTTCAAAGGCTTTTCTGGCACTGAAACAAAATGTGAATTTCTTCAAATTTTGTATTTCTTTACCATGGATGATATTTCTAAATCGTATTGATATGGGAACCTCAAGTCTTTGCAGATGTTTCACTGGGAGTCTTCAGATTTATAGAAGCCAATTTGTCAAATATTTCCTAAATCAGCAAATACTTTATAAAACTTATAATCCATTAAATGAAAATAATTCTAACAAAGAAACATTCAAGAAATCTATTAAATTATAGGGTAAAATTATTATTTCCTTCATAGAAGTTTTATCTGTTTCAAACTTCACTCTATGAAATGACACAACAATAAAACCTAGTACCCTTGCATTAAACATATTTTTCCATATAAAATTACTATTATCTTACATATCTTATTACACATACACATACACACAGATGTATATATGATCACATACACAAATGTTTAAAGATATTATCATTATATAATTTTATGAATTATGACCAGAGCTCTATTTGTAAAGTGCTTGCCTTTTAAATAAGAATTAAATTTGCACCTGAGTTAAGCTAGACTTGAGTTTAGTATTCAGAATACTTGTAAAAATGCCAGGAACAACATCACTGCATGCTTGCAGTATCCACAGTACTAAGGCAGAGACAAGCAGATCGCGGGAAATTACTGGCCTGCCAGCCATTTGTACTTGAGCATTTTTGACCAGTGTCAGACACTGCCTTGAAAAAAAAGTCATCGTGATGCCTCCTGATAAAACTTGAGCTTATCCTCTGGTCTCTCTGTGCATGAGCTTATGTAGAGAAAACATATGAATACATACAATTCTGGAATTATAAAATATTTTACAGTAAATTTGCAATTAAAAAATTTTTACAAATTATATGTTAAAAATACACAAACATAAAAATACAACAAACAAAAGGTTTATGTGATGGTCCAAGTTTTCTTTAAGCTTTATTTGTTCAAAAGTTTATTTTCTAGTTTTATCCCCTGTAATAAATATTATATTTTGCCCCAGCAACACAGCATTAGTTTCTTTTATTTCATAAAATTTAGTCAAATGATAATTATTTTCTACCACAACTTCAGGACCTTGCTTTAGAAAAATGACTTTTAAGTCAATGTTTTAAAGGTTTCAGTCAAACTTTGAACTTACGTATTCATCAGTACATCAAATCACTATGACCCAAAGAAGTCTGTTTTTTTTTTTCGTAATTTTATCTTGTGTTTCCTATTTTGTGGTATAATGGCTTTTATCTTAACACAAAAATTCAATGTGAAACTTTCATCCCACATTTCCATTTTGTTTTTAAGTATTTGTGTATTATTCAGGGTGCCCTCAGATGCTGGAAAAGGATGCCCAATACTTTGATTCTGGAATTAAAAGTTACTGTGTTGTACCTAATGTGGAGGGTGGGACCCTATAAAGTAATGTAATTGTATCATCCATTTAAATGGATTTAGAGGTTTAGTACCTATGTCCATTTATGACCTCTAACACAGAATACATCCATTTTAAACTTTTTTTCTATCTAGAACATCATTGATTTAAGCTGGAAAGCATGCCACTTATTTTCATTGTTTAAAACCCACAATATTTATTTCAATTGGAGTCTTATAAAAGGAACATTGATCCTACCATTTTATAATTAAATTTTCTTAAATTACTTTCAATAATTCATGCAATAAGACCCAGAAGCTATATTATGTCATGAATTTGTATTGGAAGTATGTGATTATATGTCAAATTACAGGGGAAATGAGTGACCAATGTTGAAATATTCATGACCAATGATAGTTAATTTCTGTTTTTTGTTGTTGTTGTTGTTGTTTCTGGTGGTGGTTGTCGTAGTAGTAGGGATAGTGGTAATGGTGTGTGTGTGTGTATGTGTGTGTGTGTGTGTGTGTGTGCATGCACGCATAAGTGTGTGTTTCTGTTCTTTGTGCTTTGCTGATATGAGATTATTTGTTTCCTGTATTTTTGTGGGTGGATTTAATCTTCTTGGGTTAGAGTTCTCCTTCTAGTACTTTGTGTAGGCCTGGATGTGTGGATAGACATAGTTTAAATTTGACTTTGCCTTGAAACACCTTGTTTTCTTCATCCATCGGTGACTGAAAGGCTTATGGGTGTAGTAAACTGAACTGGTATCTGTGGTGTCTTAGAGTCCTTCTGGCCCTTCTGGTTTTTAGAGTCTCCATTCAGAAGTGGGGTATAATTCTAATAGTTCTGCCTTTATAAGTTAATTTGTCTTTTTCCATTGCAGATTTTAATATAACTTCTTTGCTTTATATATTTAGTGCTTTGATTATTATGTGTCAAGGGGACTTTCTTTTTTTGTCCAGTCTATTTGCTGTTTTGTAAACTTCCTATTCCTTTATGGGCATGTCTAGGTTTAGGAAAATTTTTCTATAATTTTTCAAAATAAAATTCCTGGGTTTTGCAACTGAGATTCTTCTTCTCCTGTTATTATTATTATTATTTATTCAGTTTGGTCTTTACATAGTATTTTGATATTGGATTCCCCTCTGTATGCTGTGATTACCATTGGTTAATAAAGAAACTGTTTTAGGCCTGTGATAGGGCAGAGTAGAGCTAGGCAGAGTAAACTAAACTGAATGCAGGAAGAAAGGAGGCAGAGTCAGGGAGAAGCCATTTAGCCTCACCACAACCATACAGACCTTTACCCAGTAAGCCACAGCCACATAGTGATACACGTATTAATGGAAATGGGTTAAATTAATAGGTAAGAATTAGCCAATAAAGAGCTAGGCCTAATGGGTAAAGCAGTGATTTAATTAATATAGTTACTGTGTGGTTGTTTCCATTCTAGTTGGCTGGGAACAAACAAGTGGCCTCTTACATCACTGTCCAAGATTTCCTAGATGTTTTATTTTAGGAATATTTTTAGGTTTGTCTTTTTTTTAATTTTTTTTTTATGAAAACAAACTATCTGCTTTTATTTTAGATGCCAATCCCAGTTCTCACTCCTGCACCTCCTCCCATTTTCTCCACCTAACTGCACTCCACCCCCATCCACTCCTCAGAGAGGGGAAGGCACATTGCTTTGGGGAAGCTCCAAGGCCCTCCCTACTATATCTAGCCTGAGCAAGGTATCCATCCAAAGAGAATAGGCACCCAAAAAGCCAGTACAAGCAGTAGGGAAAAATCCTAGTGCTATTGCCAGAGGCCATGCAGACTGCTGTAGCCGTACAACTATCACCCACATTCAGAGGGACTAGTTTGGACCTATGCTGTTTCCTTCCCTGTCTGGCTGGAGTTGGTGAGGTCCCATTAGCTCAGATAAACTGTTTCAGTGAGTGTAACCATCATGGTTTTGACCTCTTTGCTCATATTTTCACCCATCCTACTCTTCAACTGGACTTTGGGAGCTCAGTCGGGTGTTCCGATGTGGGTCTCTGTCTCTGCGCCCATCAGTTTCTGGATGAAGAACATTGAGGAAAGAAATTCAAGAAGATACCAGAAAATGAAAAGACGTCCCATGCTCTTGGCTAGGTCGCAGGTTAAGTGATACTGCATAGAACAAGCAAAGATTCCCTGACCTCCTATCCACTCTAATGAGACCAGCTATTCCAGCCAATTAGGTTGCCATTGCATCTACAAACTCCATCAAGGGGCTAGTATCCAAACCTATTCTTTTATGAAATCCACTGCAATAAACTAGTACAGGAAAGATGCTTTTCTCAAAAGCCTAAGAATATTAAAAGAATTTCATAGAAATTTGCAAGAAACAGAAAACATGCACGTTATGTAGCATACATATATTGGTATTGCATAAACTTTTACAAAAATCCGTGAGCACAAAAATACAAGTTAAATTCAGGTCCACAGATTAAATGGAAGAGATGCAGCCAGGCAGTGGTGGTGCACGCCTTTAATTCCACCATTTGGAAGACAGAGTCAAAGGAGGATTTTTTGTGAGCTGGAGAAGAATCTGGTCTATAGAGTGAGCTCCAGGACAGGCCCCGAAGCTACAAAGAGAAACCTTGTCTCAAAAACAAAGCAAAACAAAACAAAATTGGAAGAGACGCTATGGAAGAGCACATATGAGGGCGCATGTAAGAGAAAGCTGCCTATAACTTGCTAATAAATGATGGTTTTTTTTTCCTGTCTGAATGCAGTCTCACTTGGACCAGCATTCACTATCATTCTGGACTTTTCCATGCCTTATGAAATGGTAAAGCATAAATCACCTGAAATAAGACAATCCTTCTAGCATAATTCTCTCCATTGTGCCTTGTTATTAAGATGGAATTTTTTTCCCCATTTAGTTTTCCATTCTATAAAATGCAGATAATGCTAATTCTCCTATTCCCATTGCAGAAAAGGTAGAGATAGTTGTAAAGTATTTTGAAAAATGAAAAAAACTAGGGATTATTGTTAAGAGTATCCCCCCATGCACACACTACAAATACACACACACACACACACACACACACATCATGTTATTCATCCAGTGAGGAAATTCACTACACTATTGCAATAAAATCAGCTGATAAATAATGAATTGCTGAGGCAAATTTAGGAAAGAAATAACTTTTTTATATCTACATCAGCAAATGTGCTTTTGATTTTTTTCAATCATTATAATAAGTTTTTTTGCAGTCAACATATATGAGAAAATGTTTCATCTCCTAGATCAGAGGCACTCATTATTTTCAGCCATGACTACCATGACTAGTCATTTAGTGTGATGGTGACCAAGACTAAAAGGAGAGACTTTAGCCTTTTCTAGGATGTGACTATGAAGAATTCACATCTAAATTTAATTTCACTCACACAAATTACACATCTAATTTGGCTAAGTTCTCTTAGTATTTAATAATTTAAAAATTATATATTCCTAATTATTATTGAAGCTGACAAGTGATGAGAATTGAAACTACTGAGGAATACATCTTTTTTTGTTTCTGTTTTAGACTTTTTTCCATACATTTTTACACTAATTATTGAACCAAAGTTGATAATAATATTCAGGTTAACCTAAAATAGTAGTGATAGTCATTTACTTGCTTTGAATGATAAAAGAGAATATAAATTTCTTGGAAATACATGGTAGTTAATTTTCATATATTTGTTAGAAAATTCCTCAGGAGAAAAATCTCAAGAATCACACTCTTTGCCTTTGAATATTACTGGGCTTATGTCTACACTAAGACAGTTAAGTGACATAAAGACAGATGAATTTTGATAAGGACTTCCAAAATTGCATGAACTATGGGAAACATTGGATGTGAACCTAAATATTTATATGCTACTTAAAATCATGTTTAGTCAAATTGTTAGTAATTAGGCAAGTCATTATAAACTTTATTATCTCCTTCATATTTTGTCTGACATAAACAATCTTTGTTAATAGTATCTACCTCTCAGTAACTAATTATGAGTTCCAATTCTATTGAAGAAGAATGAGCTCTTTTAAAAGATGAGACTACTTAGTAATTCTTTACTGTCATTCCATATTCAACATAAAGAATTTTGGGGTCATTAACTATGCTTCTCCCCTGACTATGATGACTAACGTAAAATATTATTTAATATTGAAACTAAAGTCTGTGGAAATAAAGGAAATCAGTACCAATCACCACAGCAAATAAAGTCAAGTTTGAAGGTAAAATTGACACATAGTTTAGCAGGTATACTGTTGTTAATAGGATTTCCTTTATAGGCTATGCTGTCTTTAAAAATTTTTTTATTTTCCAGATAGAAGAAGTTAACTGGCCAGGATAAGGACACAGAAATAAAGGTCTTCATTTGAGTATTATATATTGAGAATCATTCCTGGACACCCATGGTTTTTTGTTTTGTTTTGTTTGTTTTGAGACAGGGTTTCCCTTGGTAGTGGCCCTAGATGTCCTAGAACTAGTCTGTAGATCAGGCTCTCCTTTAACTCAAAAAATAGTTGCCTGCCTCTGCCTCCCAAGTGTTACAATGAAAGGTGTGTGCCACCACTCCCTGGCTTAAGATTTAAATTTTCTATAAACTAAAAAAGAAAAACAATTGAAATCTATCATGGAAACAATGGCATCTGAAACTAAAAATAAATAGAAATCTGAAAAAATATTTTTTTATTTATTAATAGTACTTTAGTATTTGGTGTATATGTATATTACCTACATGTGTGCCTGTGCAGTGTATTAACCATTAACCATTGTACATCACAAAAATAAGGCATTGTATTTCCTGAACCTGGGGTTCCACAGGTTGAGAGTAGCTATGAAAGAGCTGAGAAACAAACTTAGATCCCCAGGAAAAATAGTCAGAACTTTTAACCACTTAGCCATTTTTCCAGACACAAAGAAATTCTTCACCAGTAAAGTCCTCAATAAAAACTCCCATAATATAAACATGCATAAATCCACACATGTATAAGTCTAATTTATGAGAGTATATTGTCTCAGAATTTGTAGATTTCATAAATTTAATCTTCTATAGTAAAATAACTACATTCTATAAAAGATTACATATGTAAGTATGTCCAAATTTAACTGAAATAATTTTAAAAAGCAACACATTCTAATTTAGTATATTTCACAGTGTTTTCTTTTTCAAAAAAAAGGAAAGGATGATGTGGGACAATCTTCTGTATGCTGTGAATATGTCTTATTACCTTTGGTTAATCAAGAAGCTGCTATAGTCTATGGCAAGGCAGACTATAACTAGGTAGGAAACCCAAACTCACTTCAGGGAGAAAAAAAAAAAGTAGAGTCAAGGGAGATGCCAGCAGCTGTTAGAGAAGCAAGAGAAGGTAACACCATGACCATGTGGCAATATATAGATTAATAGAAATGGGTTAATATAAGATGTGAGCATTCGTTAATAATAACCCTGAGCTAACAGACCAAACAGTTTGTAATTAATATTACGCCTCTGAGTGTTCTTTGGGAACTTGTAGGTAGGAGTAAAATTTCCAGTTACAAAAGGCAGAAGTAAGTGAGGAAGGAAGAAAAGGGAAAGAAAGAGAAGGAAAAAAAGAAGTAAGAAAAGAAAGAGAAAAGCTCTGGTTGCCTCAGTATTGCTGAAACGGTGTGCAAAAGTTTACAAATAATACATAAAGAATGAAAAATTTTACTGAAAATAAGTATGTAGAAAACAACATAGAATCATAAATGAATTCTGAATCATATTTAAAAAGATAGTGTTGGAAAAACTGTCAGAACCTGAAAGGAGTTTAGTTCATTTCAAAGACTTGTATCAATGTTATTTTTAAAGGACTGATAATGTGCATATTGTGAGAGCCTAAAAGGAAATTGAGAAATAGCAAAACTCACTAGATAATTTTTGCAATTATTATGGAAATATAAAATTAAATAAGTTATGAGAATGTTATTAGTCAAGCTAATGAAAACAAGGACATAATGAAAGTAGTTGGAAGAAAATGTAAAATGGTACAAAACATTGTATTTTGGGAAAACTTGGTAAATTTTAATATTACGTTAATATAAATAACTGGAAGATGTTGATTTCTAGATGAACACTGTAGGAGCTCATATCCGACTTGATCCCAATGCTATAACGTATATTATGATCAATTTGAGTTTCTTATCCAATTTCTGCATTTATCCAAATGATCCAAACTTGTCAGGATACATTATCCATTACTTTATAAAAAGGTCTCATGACAGGCCATGTTTTGTTTGTTTGAAAATGCACAAAGGAGTGACAAGTCCTTTCTTCAGAGCACTATATTGAAAGGGTAAAGGATGGAAGGATTGAGAAGATAAGTACTACAGCTACATGCCAATAAAGAACAAAATTAAAAGCCAAAAGTGTTTCTCATTAAGTACTGGTAGCTCCAAAAAAGTGATTGACTCAAGCATGGAATTAGAATAAAGAGTAAGCCAGAAGAAGTTCCATACATACTTCTAGACAAAATGAGGTTCAGCGGAACAGAATCTGTAATCAGAAACTGGGTCTCATGAAAACAATAACATCATTTAAACAATTAGTGAATTTACGGCTCCCGTGTCTCAGAGTCTCTAAGTGAAAGGCATTATAAACCTTCTGGCTGTCAATCTAGGACCCATTATGAATTTTGTAAATGTTGTTGTACTTTGTAAATACCCAAATAATTTACATGTCCACTTCAGCAAGATAAATTAAAGCACACACACACACACACACTCAGAGTCACAGAACTTTTAAAAAGCAGTAGTCTCCTTTACACACTGCTCTGTTTGTTAGTCTCCAGCAGTTAGGGATATTTTTAATTCTAAATAACTTTTAATTATAATTTTTATTTAATAATTCAATATGGTTATTACTTGTGATAATTGTAGATTTAAAATATGAGTGATGAATGACAGTAAATTAATACTTTTAATGGATAACTTATTATTTGTGTGGCCAACATGGAATATAATCATGGAAAGCTAAAGCTGAGAGTTAATTTGTTAAATACAGGTACTGAGGAGAAAAAGATAATACAGTAAGAAATTTGGACTATGTTTTTTAAATATCACATGATTATTACAAAAAAAGTCCTCATTCTTGAGAGGTTTTTACATGTATAATATATGAAGAATAAAGAAGAATATATGATTACATACACTCACGCACACACAAACACACATAGAGGCCAGAGACAGAGAGACAAAGACTGGTACAGATGCAAGATAGAGAAACACAGAGAGGGATAATAATATTTGACTATTAATTTATTGAGCATCATTTCAATGCATAAAAAGCATCATAAATTTAAATTTTTTGGAAAGACTGTGCACAATTACTAGGAAGATTTCTTCATTCCAATTTCATCAAATTCAGAGTAAATGCTCTGTAGGAATTTGGGAAAACAGTCAGGAATTAAACAGTGATGAGTGGCATTTCATTTAATCTCAGATATATAAAAATTAATTTGAAGATTATAATTTACTGTTGTCATGACACTGACAAAAATAAAATGGGACTTATATGAAACATTACAAACAATTAAGTGCACTAGGAACTAACCTGTGAACCCTGACTGCTCTTTGGGCTTACGAGGGAGGGGGACTTGATTGGGGGAGGGGGAGGGAAAGGGGAGACGGAGGTGGGGAAGAGACAGAAATCTTTAATAAAAAAAATAAAAGAAAAAAAAAGATTTGCAATAGGAAAAGTGCGTATTCCCAAAAATTTCAGTCAGGGCTTTAGGCTTTTTTTGATACTACAGAAAGATTTCGTGTCTAAAATGAAAAGCACAAAAGCCAAGTAAGCTAAGTTTTCAAATTGTATGCTACAGAAACCATTATCTGATATGAAAATATCCAAGAATTCCCTTTATTCTATTCATGTTAAAATGAAGCCACTGATGCTATGGTTCATTCATAGGCATCTCCACTGATCGATGTCACTGTTCAAAGTAGCCTGCAGGGAAGCTTCAGCTGATAATACCATGCTTTGCTTGACGTCCTCTCATTGTCCATTTTGGTAGGATGTAAAATTGTTTCCTTAAAAAAGCACTTCTTCAAAGGGTTTATAAATAATCATTAATTCCAGTTCAGTGGATATTTGCATCCTTCTTTTATTTCAGATATTTGATTACAATATATTTTCATTTCTGGTTAGAACTCTATTTACATTTTATTGAGACATAAACATCATTCGTGTATTGTACACCTGGTCTGATGACTTTTATTTTGTTTTGATATATTTTGAACACTTCCAGGTTAAAATTTCACACCAAAGCTCTAGTGGTGAGCACTGATTCTGATAATATTGTAAGATGTTCTGTCACTATTATAACTTTTGTGTCATTTTTTTTTATTTTAATTTTTTTTTTATTTTTATTAAAGATTTCTGTCTCTTCCCCACCTCCGCCTCCCCTTTCCCTCCCCCTCCCCCAATCAAGTCCCCCGTCCCTCATATGCCCAAAGAGCAGTCAGGGTTGCCTGCCCTGTGGTAAGTCCAAGGTCCACCCACCTCCATCCAGGTCTAGTAAGGTGATCATCCAAACTGCCTAGGCTCCCACAAAGCCAATAGGTGCAGTAGGAACAAAAACCCATTGCCATTGTTCTTGAGGTCTCAGTAGTCCTCCTTGTCCACTATGTTCAGCAAGACCGGTTTTATCCCAGGCTTTTTCAGACCCAGGCCAGCTGGCCTTGGTGAGTTCCCAATAGAACATCCCCATTGTCTTATTGTGTGGGTGTACCTCTCGCGGTCCTGAGTTCCTTGCTCGTGCTCTCTCTCCTTCTGTTCCTGATTTGGACCTTGAGATTTCAGTCGTTATTTGCAGATGATATGATAGTATACATAAGTGACCCCAAAAACTCTAGCAAAGAACTCCTACAGCTGATAAACACCTTTAGTAATGTGGCAGGATACAAGATCAACTCCAAAAAATCAGTTGCCTTCATATACACTAAGGATAAAGAAACCGAGAGGGAAATCAGAGAAGCATCACCTTTCACGATAGCCACAAAGAGCATAAAATATCTTGGGGTAAACCTGACCAAGGAAGTGAAAGATATATTTAACAAGAACTTTAAGTCTTTGAAGAAAGAAATAGAAGAGGACACCAGAAAATGGAAGGACCTCCCTTGCTCTTGGATTGGGAGGATCAACATAGTAAAAATGGCAATTCTTTTGTGTCATTTTGAGTGTACATGTAGATAATGGTTATTGCTGCAGTTCTTTAAATTTTTCTGTTATTATGCTTTCTTTCCTCAGCCTCCCATGTCTAGTGTCTCCAGCAATATTAGAGTATGATCAAGGTTCTTGTACACACATCATAATGCCGATAACAGACGTTCTTTCCTCTGAATAGACTCTGAATAGACTCTATTCTTATAGATTTAGTATTCATGTGCTCTAAATCTAATGATTCTTCCTCAGCACCTGGACTACTAAAATAATGGTCATTTAATCTCTTTTGTATCTTCATATCTGAGACCCTTCTTTCTATGCTACAGTTTATTTTCTGTGATTACACTAGCCAGTTAACTTTTGGTTCTATCTGCCAATGTTGAACTGTTGGTAAAATCACAGGGGATGTCTTGATTAGTTCAGATCCTTTGAGTCACACTGCATTTCTTCTGCTGAATGTGTGAGAGGACACTGTGACTTTGTGGCTAGTAGTTAATTGTATTTCATAACTCCTAATTCATTTGATCCTCGTTTTAATAGCTTCTTTTTGCATGAATTGCCCAGTGGACCTGTATTGGTAGGTGTGAAACTTTGGGCCTATGTAATCATGAAATTCACACTTTTTAAGTAAATCTTGAAAAGTTTCAGTATTTTACATACTTGATAATATCAACTTTAAAAAGCAGCATTTTCCACTTAGATTTATATAAAAATAATTCCTTCATTTATCCACAAAATATCATCTTCTGCCATATGTCCAGTAATTGGCTACACGTTCCTATCTCTGCACCCAATCATTCCCTGCAGTGAAAATATTTGCAAGGCTTTCTCCCAATTCAAAAATTTAATTGTATAACTCCTCTATTTCCATTAGTTACTATTCCATGTGTTTTTTTAATTTAATGTGTCTTCATTTATTATCTCTATTATAATTAAAACCACAATGCTGAAGATATTTTGTTAAATATATAATGCAAATTTTATCAATAGATTATATATTCATTATTAAATGCTCTGTACATCAGTGTTAATTTTTATTATGAGGATTTGGCCCCACTTATTCCTTTATCTTTTTTGAAAATCATAACATATTGCTGTTTTGGCTTTGAGAACACAAAATACCTGTTTCCTTATATAATTAGTTGCTTATTCTCAATCTTTCTAGTGTTTATTGTGTTTCTTAATCTATTTAATTTAAGATATCATGGGTCTCAGACACTTTCTTCTTTCTTCTCAAGAACTGCAGTATTTTTTCTCTGGTTTTATCTAATTGCTCTCTTTTTAAATGAGTAGCTCATAAGGCTTTCTTACATCCTAGATGCATATATGCCATGCCAGTTGTTAGACATCACCAGCTGGATGTCAGATGCATCAAATCCTCTAAGCCAATAATTGAACCCATTATCTGTAGCAAGTCCTTCTCTTCCTTTAGTGTTTCCTGTCTCAATGACACTACACCAAACATCTACTATAGAAAGTTTTATGAGCTCACTTTTGCTGCATTCTTCTTCTAGGCCCAATTTATCAAAATCCTTTTGAGTTCATCCCCAGAATATGTTTAGATTTTGAATAATTATTACACCCCCTCTATTTCTAGAGTACCCATAGTCCATATCTTAGGTATTGCAGTAATTTCCTATTGAGTCTCTCATTTCGATATTCTAAACCCCAAACTCTTCTTTGCATAGCTGGCAGTGAAGTTAACTGAAGGTTTTATTTATTCTGGGATTGATGGCATATGCTTTTAGTAGACAGAAGAGGGATGGTAATGAGTTGAATGCACTTCTGGACTTTATGACAGTGCTTTAGAAAACAATCAAAATTAATAATTCAGATCATAAATATATATATAGCTCAAAAACCTTCGAGCTACAGTTTGTCCTGCCTGTGTGGTGTTCTGGGACCAGGGATCTAGCAAAATTGATGTCAAAGAAACCATTTCATCCAGTAAATGATGGGAACAGATACAGTGGCAAACAGCAAACCATTATACAGATTTCAGGAATTCTGGCAAAGAAGGGGAAGGAAGGACCAGGTGAACCACAAGAATATGGCCTACAAAATCAACAGAGCAGAATTGTAGTAGGTTCAGTGTATAATGAGGGATTCCCTTCTATATGCTGTGAATACCATTAGTTAATAAATAAAACTATCTTGGACCTATTCAGAGCAGAATAGAGATAGGCGGAGAAAACAAAACTGAACGCTGGGAAAAAGAAGGCAGACGTCAAGAGATGCCATGGAGCTACAAGAGGAGAAAGTCACAAGTCACCAGCTGGAAACTTGCCCGTAGGCCACAAGACTCATAATAAAATATAAAAATATAGAAATGGGTTAATCAAACATAAAAAAGCTAGCTAGCAATATGCTTAAGTGATTGGCTAAGCAGTGATTTAAATAATATAGTTTTGTGTGATTATTTCGGGAGTCTGGGTGGCTGGGAAACTAACAAGTGACCTTTTGTAACAGTGTAATTGTTTTTTTTTTTTTTTTTTTTTTTGGTTTTTCGAGACAGGGTTTCTCTGTGGCTTTGGAGCCTGTCCTGGCACTAGCTCTTGTAGACCAGGCTGGTCTCGAACTCACAGGGATCCGCCAGCCTCTGCCTCCCGAGTGCTGGGATTAAAGGCGTGCGCCACCATCGCCCGGCAGTGTAACTGGTTTTATGTTGAGGTGTTTGGCCCAATTGGACTTGAGTTTTGTCCATGGGGATAGATAAGGATCTATTTGCAATATTCTGCATGTTGACATCCAGTTATGCCAGTAACATTTTCTGAAGATGCTTTCTTTTTTCCATTGTACAATTTTGGCTTCTTTGTCAAAAATCAGGTGTTCTTCAGCTTCTGGATTAATTTCAGGTTTTTCAGTTTGATTCCATTGGTCCATGTAACTGTTTTTAAGCCAATTCAAGGCTGTTTTTATTGCTATAGTTTTAAAGAAGAGTTTGAAGTCAGGGAAGATGATGCCTCCAGGAGCTCCTTTATTGTACAGAATTGTCTTAGCTGTCCTGGGTTTTTTGTTTTTCCATATGAAGTTTAATATTGCTCTTTTGAGGTCTGTGAATAATTGTGTAAACTGTGTTGAGATTTTAATAGGGATTGCATTAAATCTGCAGATTTCTTTCAGTAAGATTGCCATTTTTATTTTGTTGATCCTGCCTATCCAAGAGCATGGGAAATCTTTCTATGTTCTGATATTTTCTTTAATTTCTCTTTTCAAAGACCTAAATTTCTTGTCATACAGGTATTTCACTTGTTTGGTTAGAATTACCTCAAGATATTTTATATTATTTGTGGCATTTTTAAGAAGTGATGGATGCTTCTCTGATTTCTTTCTCACTCAAAAGTGGATACTAGAGGTAAAGCAAAGGATAACCAGAATACAATAAACAGCTCCAGAGATGCTAAGTAAAAATGAGTACCCTTAGAGGGACACATCTTAGATCACCCTGGGAAGGGGAAATAGATAAAATCCCTTGGGTAACCTGGCAGTAGGGGGTGATAGAGGAATGGGGATGAGAACATGAGGAAACTGGATGGTTGAGTTGGGGTAGGAACAGAATGGGAGAGCAATAAAAGAGATATCTTCAGTTTCACTAATAAAACTAGGTTATTTGCAGTCCTTGAATGTATCGTCTTCAGTTCTATTAAGTTGTGAACAAGTACTAGAAAGAATGAATAGAATGCTATAAAATATAATTTAATGTCCTCATAGACTTTAATCTATAGGAACATCAATATCTTCCTGTGCTTATAAGTTCATTAAATGCAAGTTTTCTGAGAATGTTACATTAAAGAAATATGCAAACATATTAACTAACTGCCAGAACATACTCTGCCACATAATCTCTCTAGATTGCATTTAATATTTCATAATAATGTGACAAGCATGAATTTGATGAATTTAAATTTCCAGTTTTAAAGTGTTATGACAATATATTCACATTGTTCTTTTTTACTTTAGGTATCATAAGCCATTTTTCATAAACCAATTTATCTTAAAATGAATGTTCCTGACATTCATCATAATCTTGAGCCTGCTCATCATTAGCATAATCATCATCTAAATGAATATTATTGTTTATCATGTATACATATATAAAAATTAAAAAATTACTCATGTTATAAATATATGCTGAGATGAAAATAATAAGTAGAAACATACTGGAAAGATTGCAAATAATTTCTGATTACTGTTTCATGAAATGATTTCTATTGGTATGCCTTTTCTCATTTGGTCAAGTTTCAAATTTTTTTTTCATTCAATTATATCTAGTATATTTACTATTGTTAGCCCTTTAACCTCTATCCTTTCTCCAATCTCTCAACAGTCTCCTCTATTTTCCCAGATAATACTATCTTTACTACACACACACACACACACACACACTTGCATGCACAGAGCAGGACAGCAGGGAGACAAATAATTGATAATAGTCATAAGTAGAAGATAGATGAATATAAAAATATTTAACTGATTGTATATTTATAACTGGTGATTCATACATGTTGTGTGACTTTTCCTGATGGAAAATGCACAGAAATCTATTGATACTAGATTGAAAACCAAATATCAGAGTAATGTTTACAGAAAAAAATCAAACTTTGAAATGAGTGAATTTGGGGAGGCTTACAGAAGCCTACCTGTTGGGTTACTTGAAGAAGCATAAGATAAATCAAAGGCAGACACCAACGTAGGTGAAAATTCATGCAATCTTCAGCCCAGGAACTGTCTGTATGACTTAGAGGAAGCTTGTTAAGTTTCAGAGTCTTCTCTGATAAATAATTTTTACACTTGTGTAATCATGGGTAGAAGTTTTGTCAGTCATTTTAAGTTTCAGGAAATTTTTGATACTTGTAAATTATTTTCTTCTGAGATTTTATTAGGTCTGATTAGTTCTTGAGTATTAATGATTATCCCTCTAGGATGACATATTTTAATTTATAAGAAATTACTGCTGAACAACATATTAAAGAAAACATGAAATATTGGACTGTTTGAATCTGGCTTACGATTATGATTCTTTTTCTTTAACTGATTACTTAATGAAAACATTTACAATGCAATCCTACAGTTTTTCAACTATATGCATAATGGCTGCTAATTTTAGTGTTTTGGCTTTTGAAGAACTCATAAAATGTACTGCAATAAAGAATACTGGATTTTTTTTTAAACTTTAAGTATATGTGTCTGCCTACCTGTATGGGTGATGTGGAGGTCAGAAGAGGGTGGCAGATTCCTTTTGAGCTGGAGTTTTACGGGGTTGGGATGTGCTTGGTGTGGGGTACTGGGAGTCATACTTGGGTCCTTGGCAAAAACAGCAAATCCTCTTAAACACTGAGACATCTATCTAGTAGGTAAGAAAATATTCTCAAGTTATAACTTTTTGTAAGTTTTATGATTATATTCCCTTTTAGATCTTATTTTATGAATTCATGCTGATGTTGTCCAATAATCTTTAAAATTCCCATATATTTTTAAATTTCCAAAGTATGTTGAGTCATACTGATTATTACATTTACAAAGAACAGAGATGCAAATTTTCACTAATTCTAGTTTAATTTTCAAAATATTATTCTACTTGAATAATTATTTAAACATAAAAATACACATAGACCTGTATGTGTATGTATATCTATGTATATATTCCATTTTTATAATTCAAATATCCTCATTATGAGTTCTTTAGTTGTAAAATATTTATAGAAATCGTAATTTTGTAAATTATTTACCAAATTTTCTCAATAATAAAGAAAATGTAAAAAATGTAGAGATAGGTTCACATTCCATATTATATTACAAACACTTTTTATATATTACCTTTTAATTTTTTAATCACTTTCCACGATACATAGAAGTTACTAAATATTACAAAGTTATTGAAGATTCCATTGTTATCTCCACTTAAACAAATTGGTGGACAAACTAGGCAGTTATATTTTATTTAAAAAATAACTTTTAAAATATAGTTCTAAAACTTAAAATGATTTTATTTTATCTATATTTTGGTTTAAATTAGGTAAATATTCTATGGTTTTCACAGAAGGGAGAACATATGTGTTTTAGATTCTCAGCTTGTAGAGAAGTCTCTCTAGGAATAACTCTAGGTCATGACGTTAGGTTCAATCAATGGAATTTCATTATCTGTAAACATTAAAACTATGCAACTTCAGATTTACCATCAGTGAGATGTATACTCAAAATTTCGGAGTTGCTCATAAATATATGTATTCTATTGTCTTATTTATTATTAATTATTTAAAAAATAATTATTTCTTTATATTTTCAATGCAACTTTTAATTTTTTGTTCATTTTATGTCCATGAATGTCTTCTGGAAACATATGTGCACAATATACACAATATGCTTCCAATATCCATGGTGGTCACAGGAGGTAGAAGTGGGTGTTGAATCCCCTGGAATTTTAGACATGGGCCATCATTTGTATGCTGATCATCAAAGTCCAGTTCTCTGGAAAAGCAGCCTTTGCTCAACAGCTGAGTCATTTCTCCAACACCCCTACAATTCAATATTTAAGCCAATCACATAGTCATGGCTTCAGAATATCAGTATAATTGAAGTTAAATTGAGTAATTTAAGTAAAGCTCATTTTTCTCTTAAGTGATTCAGTCTGTCAACATTTCTAAGAATAAACAGACCCTGGTTTCAAGAGGGCCATAGACCCAAACATGATCTCTGACCCAAAGCATGGCCCACACATTGCGGTACCCCTATGGGACAGCACAGACTACCCAGACATGTATAAAAGTAGTAAACTTTGTCTTTTGTATAAAGAAATGACAAAGCGGACAATATTATAAGTGAACCAGACTTGACAGAGATCTCATTCAGAGGTGCTAGGAAAGACAGCTGGAATCTCAGAGGTAGAATACAGAACAAAGGAGACAGAAGGGCGAGGGAAATACGTGCAGAAGCAAGAAATGTTCATCATGGGCATAAGGTTCAATTGAGACAGGAGAAGTATGCCATGACAAACTGTTCCCCATGATTAGGGTAAATAAAAATGCCCTCTGTTCTTTGAAATACCTAGAACTTTAAATATTCTAATCCCGAAGAAACACTAAGTATTAAATATGACAAGATTAATTAGACTGATTTTATAATTTAATAATGAATATAGGTATCATATTACACACACTATACATATATACAAATATTTAAGTATGCAAAAGTCATAAGCCTCAAAATAGAAAATTTTGGGTTGTTTTTCAAAGGAAAGATGATTGTTTGCATTGTACCCATCTAGAATTTGTAATTCTGTGTACATATAAACATGCACCTTTAATTTCACTGTGTTACCATTGATGGCGCTCCTCATTATGAAATATATGGAGATAATATTCAAATAGTTGGATTTGTGGACATTCATAGCCATAGTAAGTCACAACAGACATATATCTTATAGATGTTTTTCATGTGAAACCTCATTTAGTCTACACAACAATCCTTGTTAAAACCATTTTGTACAGTAGATTAAGTCAAGGCTTTGACTAAAAGGTTAAATAATTTACTGACTATAGATGTAGAGTCTCTAATTCATAACTGCATTTTTGCTACTTAATAAACCTAATTTGTTTATAAATCAATAATAAACCAGTGACAGATTAGAAAGATTTTAATGAAAATATCTAAAAAGTAACTCTAAAAACAAAAAGGTATTTTGGACATAGGAAATTTACATCTGGCATGGAGGAGGGTGGAGAGGAGCTTATATAACGTGGTGTCAGGGACAGGATTTGAAAATGATGAGATTTCTGTGTGCGAGCACACCAGGAGAGGGTTTCACGCAGTGCTGCTGAGCTGGATGAAGGAAGGATACCAGCATAAATTTCCTCCTGATGTGCCTGTTTACATTTCTGGAAATCTCTGAGCCATTACATCTGTATGGGAGAGAAAAGAAACTTTGGAACTTAAAAAGAAAAAAATGTATGAAATTAAAATATGTATGAAATATCACAATGAAATGTGTATGACCTAATATGCACTTGATTCGTAATTTCTAAAGTTTGACCCTTCCCTCTCATTATGTAGCTTTTATAAGGATGAATAAGGGAGTGACTAGTTCTTATTTACCACTCACAGCTAAGTGTCCTCCAGTGACAGTTATTTCATACTGAAATAACAAGGTGAACTTTTTCTGGTTTCTCACAAGAAATATTATTGCATATGTTGATATTCATTTTTATAAATAAAAAATTAACAGTTTTAGTAGTTCAATAATTACCAATTAAGGGCCATAATTTTGTAGATGGTAATATGAATATAAGACTATTCAAGATCTTTCCAGGCCTTTTTAGTTGTTTCCTTTTTAACAATGAATACTACTCTGCTTTGCAGATTTAGCACAGTATATCTATCCATTTGTCTTCTAAAAGACAAATGTTGTCCTCAAGTTTTGACTATTGTAAATAAGGCTTCAATAAGAACCTATTAATAGGATACATATTTTCAAATTTTCTGAAAAAAAAATTGAATTGCAAACAAGATATCCACAGGTCATGGTCAGAGTATATTTAGATAAAAGACAAACTTTAACAGTCTTCCAGAAGGATAGTGCCATATTGCATTTCAATACAGAATGAGATTTGTTGTTAGCTATGAAATCATGATGAATAGTTTTACAAGACTACCAGGAAAGACTCATGTTCAGAATGCAACTGGGTAGTTCCAATAGTGTGCCATGAAATATTACCTCAGCACTGAAATCTGATGAATTAAATGTGGTGAGAGAAGGGGGAATTTCAGACAGACATCCCTATGTGCCCTCTAGATGGAGGAAACTGAATCTTGAGAAGGATAGTAAGAGATCAATGAATTCCAAGACAAAGCAACATGGAATAAATAAGAAACCTTAAGCCAAAGTATGTGTTTCATTAAATTTAATATTTTTTAGTCTTAAATGCATGAGTCTTGTTTTGTTCAGTTTTTCCTTATTCATGTCTAAATAAATACTTACCAACCATTTCAATTTCATTATTTGGGAAATGTCATTTTGGTTCAATATATTAATAGCTATAGGATTTTTCAATGTTCTTCCTTCTAATTTATAGTTTTCCGTGATTTTTTTATGAAAAAGAGGTGTTGCAATGTTTAAATTAGTTCATTAATTGAGAGATATGACCATAATGAGCTTTTTTCTTGATAGATCAAATTTTTATTAATTTATTGCTTTAGGCATTTACTCATTTTAATTTTATCCATATGACTGTTTTGCCCCCCTGTATGTGTTTGTCCTGCATGTGTGCCTGGTACCAGTGCAAAGTAGGTGCTGGATCCTCTGGACTTGGGGATATAGATGGTTATGTGCCACCTGTGGGCTGGGGGCTGAACCCAGATGCTCTAAAAGTGACATGCTATTATTCTCTGAGCCAGCCTTCTATTTCTATAGACTGGATTTAATTGCTTAATTTAGAGCATTAATTCACTCATGAACATTTGGAATTAATTTGTTTATGCTGTATAGCAATTTCTTTTTTATGTTGTATTTGTTTACTAGTAATTTATTGCAGGGTTTTAAAATCTATGCTACTAAAGGTTACTGGCCTGCAGTATTTTCATGTCTTAGCTTTTCTTATTAGAACAAGTTGGCTTCACAGAATAAGTTATGATGTATTCCCTTTGATTTTACAATTTGGAATAAATTGCAAAATTGATATAAATCTTTTCTCTAATATTTTGCTTGAAATTTAATAAATACAGGTTTGTTCAAATTATGTTTCTTTTTATATGGTTTGTGTCAGAATATATCTTTTATAATATTATATATCAGGAATAGTAAATTTTAATGCAGAAAATTTCTCATAACTTTCCTTCATTTTTCTTAGCTCTTTGTGTCTGTACTAATGTGCTCTTTTTTGATATCAATAACTTGAATCTTCTCTTTGATATCAATAACTTGAGTCTTCTCTTTGATATCAATAACTTGATTTTTCTCTTTTTTCTTATTTCACCTTTTAGCTGACTCAATTTTATGAACAGTATCGAAGGACATTTTGGAACTTATAAAAAGAATTGGATGTTTACAATTATTTTATGGAAGTGTTTTCATTGATATTTTTAATTTGAAACTTGTAACTGATTTTTACTTTTCACAACTTGTTTTTGATAATCCCTTTAGTTGAGCATTTAGTACATTTATTTCAATGCCACATGAGAAGTGGAAAACTGATTTACAATGATTTCTTACCTATCTCCATTATTCAAAAAAAAAGTTGGAACTCACAAAGATGCATACTCACATTAAAGTTTTCCCAAAGAAAACCATCAAATGCTGGCATGCTTGGATAAAAGCAATCAAAGGGATATGTAATTTCATTATTGAACTGTTTCCATTATACACATGTATATTCAAGTAATTAAATATACTGATTCATTAAACACATATTAATCTTATGTTAGTTCAAGCATTATTAAACTATAACCCAATCTTTGGCTTTTAAATAAAGAACCAATTACTTTTAATAATCCAGTGAGACAAGTCTTAATCAGATAATCACAAAAGATACTTAAAGATATTGTTCTTAATTTTTTTCACTAACATAGTCTAAAAGCTCTCAAATGCAGTAGGCTTAGTACTGTGTGCTGAAAATTAATACATAAATGCCACTGCAATGGAAACTATGAAATTATGCTATGCAGTTCTGTAAAACTGCAACACAAATAAATTATGTTCAAAATAAAAATAGTCGTTACAAGGAAATTTACCATATAAAATTATGCTAACACAGATGCATTGTAAAATTAAGCTATGCAAGAAGAATCTGTCCAAATAGGCACTATTTCGATGGAATGAACATGAATATGAGAAGATTTTTTTAATATACCAGTGAACTTCAGGAATAAAGAACAGAGGATAATTAACAAAAAGATAAAACTTGAAAACAAAGCAATGTCATCTTGCATTTCCTAGATAATGATATTTTGGTAGAGTAGTTTTTAAGATAAATATAAACAATATTTCCTCTCCAAAGTATCATATTTTACTCATTCATATGTATGTAAAGGACAAAGCTGTGTAGGCAAATTTTAGATGATCAGAAGTGTAAGACAGTATTCAATGTTCTTTTCTTTTTTTCACATTTTCACATTAAACCTGACTATTAGTGATGCAGTCTCTGAGTTAGAGTGAACCTCTTCATTACTGAAGACATATGTAGGTTCGAAATATTTTAATGTTGTACCTTTCAGGGAAAACAACTCTCAAAGCCTGTGATGTTTTTTGGGTAACACACTGCAGGAGGATGATAAATGCCCCATGTTCAGAGGGCCTGAGTATTAAGTTACTATCTGTGCAACTGTTCTTTCCTAACTTCTGTCTTTGTAATTGTAACATAGTGTATACTTCACTCTCCATTTTCAAATCAAACTAGTTTAGAGAATCACAGAAGCATGAGGATTTCTAATTAGGCCCTGTCATCACAAAGTGAGTATTGGTTCCCTGACATCATTTCTATCAAACGTTAGTATCGCATTCTCTTTAAGAAAGAAGATTTGAGAATCGCTTTTGTTATCAATCTAAGTATTATGCTTTACTAGAAGTCTTTGCTACCTAACCCTGTTTACCCAATGTCAGATTCCCTAGGAGGTCAGTACTGTCAGATAGTTCAAGCTCACAATACTATTTGAGGTTCTTGACCACTTCTGTCGGGAGCCAAATTTATAATCAAAGCCATGTTTCTGACCTTGAATTTTCTATAATTTTTATTCTCTTTTAGCATAGTTTATGTAAGAATTATGAGTTTGACATCCTCTTAGTTCAACTAACATTGTGTTTCAAAAAATAAAGACTTTTATGTTAAATGTCAATATGAAACTCTAACATAGAACTAATATACAGGTGCTTGAGTTAGGATGGTAAATGTGACATTGAATTCACACTTTAAGCTCTTTGGCTATTTAAGAATTGAAGAAACTTCATACTGAAAAACTCAGGAAATACTATACACAAAGTTTTATTATATATTACAAGAGTGAATTAAATAATGAAGAGGCACAATCCTCAGTGTGGGACCTTGAAAATTATAATCATAACACTTGAGAAAAAGCTTTGTCTTGTTTCAAAGAGAATAGAATGTGGTAATGTATTGAAGGTGACTTCTTTATGTATTAATCTGAACACCACTATGAAATCAAACTATATAGCATGGCCCTAAACAGTGCTTTATACACCATCTTATTTTCATTCACTTTCTTAAAAATAGAAAATCTCAAATCTTACAGGGATTTTCCATTGTAAGACAATGTGATCAAATTCAACACACTTGATGATTCAGTCCTGCTAAGCAGGGAAGCTCTTGTATCCAGGGAAACCAATCTAGTTTGCTAGGACCTGAAGATAAGACAAGGGGAGCCCCACTGTCTGTGCTGTGAGGAAGCAATCTGCCATCCTTCCCTGTTAGTTGGCACTTGCTTGTGCCTGTGATGCCTCCTGACTCATCTGGAAGCACACCTGTGTCCCTAGCATATCTGTTATCTGCTGCCTCACCACCTACCTCATCAATGCCCCCATAGAGATGATAGTTACAATCAAGTGCAAACTTTTTCAAATCTGTGCGGGTGTCTGCTGCCCTGCAAGCACGCAAGGGAAGAACAGCAGGAACAGCAGCTTTCTTTTGTGCAGCACAGTGAGAAATGTCTATGATCTTCATTTAGCAGCTGCTTTCTTAGAGTCACTGAGCCAGAAACCACTGGCCTGCTTTCAACACGGTAAAGAATTTGAGTTGTAGAGTCAGACACACGGATTTTAAGTCAAATGTTGCCATTTCTATCATGAAAGATCTTAGTGAATGCTTTAATATAATTTCCCTGTTCTTTTCAAGAATGAATGTGTACATTGAGTATTATCTATAAGGAAATTAAACACACTAATTAAGATCATTCATCTGATAGGTTTGATGATGCAGGCCTTTATTCTCTACACTTGAAAAGAAAATGTAGGTAGATTTCCAAGACATAAAACCAATACACGGACTGACCCACATTGGAGCACCGGACTGAGCTCCCAAGGTCCAAATGAGGAGCAGAAGGAGGGAGAACATGAGCAAGGAAGTCAGGACTGCGAGGGGTTCACCCACCCACTGAGACAGTGGGGCTGATCTATTGGGAGCTCACCAAGGCCACCTGGACTGGGACTGAAAAAGCATGGGATAAAACCGGACTCTCTGAACATGGCGGACAATGAGGGCTGCTGAGAAGCCAAGGACAATGGCACTGGGTTTTGATCCTACTGCATGTACTGGCTTTGTGGGAGCCTAGCCTATTTGGATGCTCACCTTCCTAGACCTGGATGGAGGGGGGAGGACCTTGGACTTCCCACAGGGCAGGGAACCCTGACTGCTCTTGGGACTGTAGAGGGAGGAGGAGAGGAGTGGAGGGAGGGGGAGGGAAATGGGAGGTGGGGAGGAGGCAGAAATTTTTTCAATAAAAAAATATATATCCAAAGAAAAAATAAAACCAATACAGTTGACATTGGATGTTTCAGACTGCCAGATCTACATAAAGAGAGATTTTATAGAAAGTAAGGTTATGTATTTACCTGTTTGGGAGCAGTAATTATTCTTATGGCTCTACTGCATCTACACCTTTCTTCTGCTTTTAATGCTACAGATGAAAAGATAAAGAGCTAAGTGGATTGGATGATGTAGTTTAACATACACTACATTGTACTTTCCGTGAGTACCTGGTAATCTCTGCTACCTCTAGCTGTACAAACTGAGAGAGAGAGAATGAAAAGGAAGATCCAAAAGTTACACCTGTGACTGCTGAGATGGTCCTGAGATAATGCAATAAGATTAACTCTTCTACTTGAGCCTTGACTTGGGAAAGAGAAAGCAACGCTTAACCTTCTGCATGCTAGAAATCCCAAGTCCTGCACAAGTTTGTCTGCCTTACTCCCAGTATGGACAGCACTGTCTGTGTTGGTTTCCTTTGTAAAAGAGGAAAGAACAAAGAGTACAAAACACTAGTTTGTATTCCGACTCTTAAGACTTCTCAAATCAATAATAGCAGAAAGCTCCTGATTGGGAACTCACCAAGGCCAGCTGTCCTGGGTCTGAAAAAGCCTGGGATAAACCCGGACTCGCTGAACATAGCGGACAATGAGGACTACTGAGAACTCAAGAACAATGGCAATGGGTTTTTGATCCTACTGCACGTACTGGCTTTGTGGGAGCCTAGGCAGTTTGGATGCTCACCTTACTAGACCTGGATGGAGGTGGGTGGTCCTTGGACTTCCCACAGGGCAGGGAACCCTGATTGCTCTTTGGGCTGAGGAGGGAGGGGGACTTGATTGGGGGAGGGGGAGGGAAATGGGAGGCGGTGGTGGGGAAGAGACAGAAATCTTTAATAAATAAATAAATTAATTAAAAAATAAAAAAAAGAATAGCAGAAAGCATGAGGAAGACAATTTAAGTAGTTAAGAGAATTGATTTCTAAAGAACTGGATTAGTTTGATCTAAAATTTTATGTACCAATAGACATACATGGAAACAAAACACTAATGCACATAAAATAAAATTAAATAAATTTTTAAAATTCTGTAATGAACACATTAGCAGAAAGACTAATTTTTTTAAGATAAATGACTATTTTAGGAGTCAACAGTTACAGAAAATGATTATTCAAGAAAATTGTACCTTTTAGGTTCTGTTCTTTATCTGTCTTGTCTCCTAACTTCTTTCTGCTATCTCTCTGTAAGTATGGTACCTTATGTCACTAAACATATTCCTGATCATTTTTAGGCTGAATTGGTTCTGCCAAGACAATGCTCAATCTCTGATACCTGGAGTGGTTGTAATTCCTTTTGCAATCAGTGCAAAATAGTGCATGGTCAAGTAGTGTTTTATACCCTAACTTATGATAAGAAACTTAAATTAAGCAAGTTTTTTTTTTTTTTTTGCAAATGAGAATGTTGCTATTTTGGAAGGTAGAAAGTCTCAGTAGAAATTAATTAATAAATATTCTACCTAAAGTGCACTATGAGTAATTGACTTAAAAATTTAGGAATAACATACAAGTATTAGTAATAAACTCTCTAAAATTGAAACATTAATTAGGATGAAACACAGAGGATACGTGTTAGAAAAAGGTAAAAAAATAACTTGGATATAAGAACCATTCTTTTGGGCTCACAACTAAATATTTTCAAACACCATAATGAGGAACACCTAAAAGTGTTTATCAAAAAGAAATATCTAATCATTAAGTTCCTTATCTTTATATAAAATTATAATTTATAATAAAGTAAATTTTATTCCTAAGCCAAAGAGAGAATTGTGTATTCCCCCAAAAAGTATCATTTGATTCTTATTTAATAATCAGTTATTTTGAAAATCACTATGCTGAATTAAATAAACATTATTTAACTGATAAGGTAAATTGCTATTTCATAAAATAAGAAAAAGATAGTATTTTGCATACTTTATTGTTGGTAAAACATAATTCTGCTATATTTAATAAGGAATAGTACTATTATAAAATAGTAAAATACTGGTCCTTGGATTACAACTTTGATCACTTAAAAATTGATTTTATTTTACATATTTACCAAATATCTATAAATAACCATATTATATTTTAAGTAGAAAATGATAAAAAAATAAATGAAGAAAATAAACATGTTACATTAATATGTATTTAATCTATAGATTTTTCTCTGATTTACTTGACTAATAACCAGTTTCTGTCACAGGTAGTTCCCAAATATAACAGTAGCTGTTAAAATTCACGTCTGCAGTCTTTCATTTTGGCTCAGAGAATGAAGTAGTTTATTACTAAAGTCTGTTGACCAGAGTTTAAAGCCTAGAATTCATATAAAGGCACGTAAAGAAAACCTACTCCACAAACTTGACCTTTGACTCCTCATACACACAGTGACACATATGTACTTGCACACACAAGCAGCCCAGCCCACAATAATAATAAAGTTACAAAAACATCAAGTCTGGAGTTTCCTTGAAACAATTTCACTGAGCAAAATTTTCTGCCTCTCCTATTACTAAATCTTAGTAATTTTTTTAGCAACAGAAATTATGTTGTGTGACTTTAGTAAACACTCATTCAGATGTTCATTGTAGGTGTACATTGCCTAAGAAATACCACTTGGACAGTACCAAACCTGGAACACTACAGGTCCACAGCTCCAAGCTTTCTGTCAGTACAATAAATTGTTACCTTTTTTGCTGTGTGTGTGATCATTTAAATGCGTGCAGTCTGAATCTCCATCTATAGCATTGTCTTGGGCACTTTCAAATTTTCCATAGACTACCACAGGAATAGTAGATGAATAATAATTTTTCATAGGTATTAATGGCTTAGTTCACATTATGCATCAATAATAACAAGAATACAACCTTAAAAGGGAGTGGTGAGTAATCATGTATTCAAAACATCACAAAATAAACTATTAGAAAAATTTACTTTAGCCATAATAGTTCTACATGTTTTATTAAACAGTTTAGAAAATTTAAATTCTATTTAAAAGCAAACACTAATCATGATACCATTACATTTATTTTAAAAGTATATCTTTTAATAACTACATGCTATTTTTTCTTTTACTCTGGCATATTTATTTAAAGCTTCCCAAAGTCAGAATAATATCTTCCTACAGAAACTGGTAGACTAAAGACTACTTTCCCTAATGATTACAATTCAAGGTACCTATTGCCTGAAATTACAAATTTTTGCTTTCAATTGGATCAGAGCTATTACTTGGTCATAATTCTATCTGCCTACTCAATCTTTGTCACTACTGTGTTTTTAATGAATGGAAAATAGTCTTTCTATGTCATACATTCTAAGGAATTTTTTAATAAAGCCCTATTTATGTCTCATCACTCTTTCACTTGCAAAAGTATAATTGATTGAATATAATTAATTTTGACCTGCTTAGTCACCTCTATGACAAATTTTATTAAGATATAATAAAACTGTAATTACTTATATATCATAGCATCTATGTGAATGTTACTGTTAAGCATTGTCCTGTCTGAATGCTTAACTATACTTTTATCTCCAGTCCTAAAAGTTATCCAAATTAGAGTGCTTTTTGGATATTTATCCTGTTTTTTGCTAATTGTTCTCTCATTTTCTTATATATTCCAGGGTTGCAACATTGTATTTTGTGCTGTGCATGGTACCTCTGCAACAGATCCCTAAATTCTGATTTTCTTAAAAATAGTCTGTCTTCCCTGTGCCTGCAGGTATATGGTTAGTATCTAAAAACAGCATCTTTATCTCCAGATAACTATTTCATTTTCTCTTTTGCTACTTTAAAATATGCTCAGTTCTGCACATGCATGTTCTATTAATTTAAGCCATTTCTATCTAGAAACAGTTAATACAAGGCATATGAGTTCTTACTTTAACCATCTTTTCTCATCCTCATTGAAAACTGAAGACAACAAAATAATATACATTACGATATTTTCAAGATACCAAGGACAATGAGTCTAGCAGACAGCATGTGATGGAAACTGTGGCTACATAATTATCTACCAAACCACAGTACTTGATCACATTAAGATTTATGCCTTCATAACTTTTCCTTACATAAACATTATTTATACCGCAAGGACAGTGCTTATAATGATGGACCCTACCTTCCTTGATTGTCTGTACCAAATCAACTACTTTACTCTGGCACCATCACTGCTCCATTTTCTGATGGGAATTTAGGTGGCAAGTGACAAGACCTGCTCTATTAAAAAGTCACAGAGTCTTAGTTTGAATTCTAATAACATTGCCTAGACCAATCCCATAGGACAGGTTTTGTGCTCACTGATATATAAATGAATGAAGGAATGAACCTGAAAATGGTCACTATTAATTATCTGTGGAAAATGCCTTCTGCTTTGTGACTCTTGTTTACTTTAGTCCTCATTTTACTTATATCCAATTTTCTTTTTAAGTAAATTTTACTTTCTTACACATATCTAGGATAAAACAATCTCAAAAAGTTTATAACTTAAAATCAATCTATTTTCAAATATTGATAGTTTTACACCACAGTTATAAAAGAAAATCAAATTTATTCATATTTGGTCAATATTCACTCACAGACATGGCAAAATGAAGTGTCACCAATCTGGCAGTAATGTATGTTCATAAATTGAAAGTTCTTTCAACAGTATTTTATAAAAATTAATAAATGGTTATAGGCATTTTAATATAGAAATATTTATGATAAAATATTTTTGTAAAATAAAACTTGAGTTCTATTTTCAAGTTATATATATTTTCTGTTATGGGGACTTAGCCTTCAACTTC
This sequence comes from Neodon shergylaensis, assembly GCA_025134845.1. Taxonomy (NCBI): domain Eukaryota; kingdom Metazoa; phylum Chordata; class Mammalia; order Rodentia; family Cricetidae; genus Neodon; species Neodon shergylaensis. The sequence continues at coordinate 24,240,556 of JABTXL010000002.1, forward strand.
TAAACATCCTCCATCAGCAACAGTAATAGCCTGAGCTGTTTTGAGACTTCCTTGACCAGCAATTCAAAAGGAGGTTTCAGTGTATTATCATCCCAAGTCAAATAAATTCATTTAAATAACAAACACATATTTATATATTATATTTATATAATATAATTTAGGTAAATATAAATGATTATGGTTACTTAAAACTTTTTCAAACATTTTTATTGTTATTTTATCCCTTCCCTTCTCCTTCTGTACTCCTCATGTTTTGCCCACCCACATAAAACTTCCCTATTCTTTCCATTTCTTCCTTCATCTCACCTTTGTTTTGACATTGCCCTCCCTAGAACTCTTCTGCCTTCTCCCTATTCTGTTGGGAGCAGTGAGACTTCAGATCCTGAATTTCTTGTAATCCCCTCATCTGAGTGCCTACAGCTGCTCTGAGCACGAGACCTTCAGGAGTTCCTGATGGCAGGAGAGTGGTTTCTGGTGGGTTTGGTTGGGGCGTGGCTATCTCTATAATAATCTGCCCCTGAACACAATAAAGGGGGCATTCTTGGGGAATTTAAGCATGACCCGTGTCACTGTCTCTCTGTCTGTGTGTGTTTGTGTATTTTAACCTCCAGCTCCCTTCCCCGAAGCTCGCGAACTGGGAAATAGTGCACTGAGCACAGACATGGGGGCGCGGTGCATGGCACTATTCCTTTTTGCTTCCCTGGCTTATGAAGTTAATCCATAGTATATATTCTACCACTGTTTGCAAATTTGGAGCTAAGATCCTGAAATAAGAAAGGACATGCAGCATTTGTCTTTATAGGTTTGTGATAATACATTTAATATAACCTTTTCTAGTGCTATCCATTTAACTGAAAATTTCAGGATTTCATATTTTGTACAGCTAACTATTCATTTTTGAAAACATGCCACATCTTTGTCATCCATGATTCATTTTTTCTTTTCTAACTATTGTGTTTGCGGGATACCTAGGAATGACTGATTTATCTACAATATAACCCCTACACTTAATACTCAGTGGCCAACACAAGAGAGGGGACAGAAACCTTTGAAGAGTCAGAGTGCCAGGAAGCCTGCTATATGATTGTGTCTTCTACATATGAGAGAAGCTACATCCATGAAACGTCAAAATTATGGCTGACTAAGCAATACCTGAACAATGACAACCAGTTAACATTTCAATATGGATCGTGCAAAGCTATTGGGGAATCAAGAGTTACAGACAATTACGAATTGCTGAGAAATCAAAAATTAGTACTCCAGGAGACCAAACACATACACACAGAAACAACAAGTATTTATGTATATTTGTGTGTGTGTGTCTGTGTGTGTATGCATGGGAGGGATGTAAGGCAGAAAAGAAAAACATATAATGATATTTTAAATTATTAATATTAAATTAATATTAAAATTATTGAAATACAGATTATAATATTCAACTTTAAATTTGTAGTAAGATAAGAGTTAAATTGATTTTCTGTTTTATAACAGTCATTCCACATATCTTGCTTAAGTAATCTTTGTGCAGTTAAAGGAGACTTTCACAATATGAAAATTAGTTATATATTCAAATCTCTATACATACCTCATAAAGCAAATGGAACAGTTAGTGTGAAAGTTCACTGAGCATTTAAACATAAATATAAGAAACATATCTAATATTTGAAATACTAAGAACAATATATAACTGTACAATTAACAGTTGCTTACAATTTTCCTGATTCAGATTGGACACAATTTAAGAAAAATAGCATTATTCACTAAGATAGGTGTAAATACTTCAGTATAAGTAGAGAAGTCTACCTTTTATTATCAGCTAAAAATAATCATACCATGAATGAATAATATGCAAGTATTCTAAGTAGTAACCAATGAGTAAAAAAATCCTATATAGGAAATTAATCACAACAGATTTATAACATGGCATTCGTTTAAAATATTATTACAAATCCAAAGACAAACAATAAATTTAAATTTGTATTCTACACATTAACTGCAGAAACAAGACAGATTTTTTTTTTCAAAGATAGAACACATTCCCAGATTATGAAGTTTTAAAAGACTTTTAGCTAACATGTTTATGAATATTTATCATTTTTCAAATTTACTTCAGGGTTTATGAATTTATAAATATGCAGATTCATAAAAGTAAGAAGGATTTTGAGAACTCAAAAGTAATATTTTAGATATTATTTCTGAAATATAATTTAATTATTTTGTTAGTATAATATCTTATTTATATTTAGTACAGAAATGAATGATACATAAAAGAGTTAGTGGTATTATAAATGCATTTTTCAATATCATTGATTACTTACAGGTTGTAAGAAACCCTTACAATATGATTAAAAGTGTTGGTACATTTGTTACCAGAGCACAAAGTTGTAAGAAAATAATTTGTGAAATAAGTCAATCTTATTTTTTGATATGCCATTATATATGTATATATACATATATATTAATTTATTCTTCTGTTTTAAACTTTTATCATTTAAAATCATTTATTACTATTGGTAGATTATTATTATTATTGTATTGGAGAGCAAAAGAAAAAGAGGAAAAGATTTTTATAGGGTTTGTGTGGGGGTGTATGTGTGTGTATATGTAGGTCAGAGGATAGTTCTCTGGACTAGGGTCTAACTATCCATTCACCTGTATGTAGATTTTGGTAATAGAATTCCGGTGGACAAAACTGTGTAGCAAGCACCTTTACCTAGATAGCCATACTTTTGTTTCCTAAATATTTAAATTTTAAAATAGTATTATTATTAACCAATAAACTGGAGGTTTATATAAAGCATAAAAAGTAAGTTTTCAAAAAATGAAGTTTTATCTATTTTATGAGAAAATTTCAAGCAAAATCCTACTAATTTTAAATTTGTTTAATTTTTATATTCATTTTGCTTGCGTGTACGTATGCCAGCCATGTTTGTGACTGGGTGCGATTGGAATGCTATTGGAGTAGGGTATGCATGTGAATTTTCCCATGAACCAGTTTGCTCAGGCTATCAATTCTAGTGGAACGTTTTCTTTGTCAATTCATAGTGATTACAATGGATTCACACTTTGTTCAGGATTTATGAATGTAACAAATGTTTACCTTCTGATTTTGTAATTAATCTTTCAAAGTATCCTATAGGCTTGATTTCAACAATCATTACCTCTCAGTAATCAAGGGACCACAGTTGTGGGTCTAAGTTTCATGTTTTATCTTCAACTATTTCATAGTCTCTTTTTTTGGAACCACAATAAAAGTATTTACAGTTACGGTCTAAAAAAAAATAAGGTCAGAAGATGGTATTCCTTCTTCCAGAACTGAAGTATGAATAGATGTGAACCACCATGTAGGTGCTAGGAAGATAATCCTTGTCTTCTCAAGGACCAATGCATGTTCTTAACCTCTGAGCCATCTCTACAGCTTCTTAGATTTATTTTGCACATGATATTAGAGTAAGACATGGTCCAAAAAAATGATATAATGTGATTTTGACACTATGCTTGACATAATCTGTTTTATTATATATATATATATATATAGGAACATAAAGTCAATATAAAACTTATGTAAAAGTACCTTTTTAAAATTAAGGAAAAAGTGCAATAATTACAGTAATTTTAGATAAGATGGAAGAACTTGATAACGTAATCTTAAGAAAATGCATTCAAGTCTCAATTCTACAAAATGCATCAAAAACGTTACTAAATATTTAGAAGAAAATACGATAGAAACACTTTTATCTTCCTGACAACTCAAATATCTATGTACTTTTAGTAAATCACTAAAGATTTGTTCCACTAGACAATAAAATAGTGAAAAAATATTCTTTTGTTTTTAACTTTTACTGATTCTTGGTGGATTCTCATCATGCATTCCGGTCCTGCTTCTCTCCCTGTCTCCTTGGATCCTTGCTTTGACCTTGCAACTTTCTCCAAAAACGAAAACAAGATTTAAAAGAAAAAACCAAAACCAAAACATTCAAACAAACAGAAAGGGAAAGAGAAGAAACTCATCGTGGAAGCTGTGTGGCCTCTTGAATAAGTTTACCATTTAGTCCATTCATCTTTACTTGCAAGTTCTCATTACCGTGAACTGGAGTGACTGGGGTTTTCTTGGATATTCTATTGCTCCCCTGTGTCGTGGAGATTCTGATTTTTAGATCAGTAGGTTCGTTTTCTTTACATTCATTCTCCAGTAGTTCATAGATAGAGTGGAGGTTGAAGTGGACCAACTCATAGTCCTTCTTCTGGGCTTGGGTGGTTGCTGGGTTGATCTACCTGCCAGCTTTCCCTCCTCATCAGTGCCCTGGTGAGCTCCTCAGCACAGCCTCCCTTAGCTCACCCAATGCAGCCTGCAGCAATGAGCCTATGAGCCTAGTCAATTCTCCTACTCTCAGGTCCTGATATCTGTCTCACCCACACTCACACCACTCAGGGGCAATTCTACTGTTTTGCCCAGACAAGGTTCAGGACCTTAAGCATACAGGGAAGGGAGAGAAGGGAGAAGTTCAACTCGACTGCTCTGATGCCTTAAGGGCTGGCTCACCTGCATCCAAGATGACAGGGTCAGTTCTAGTATGCTGCCCATGTAGTGTGCCTGGCCTGCTTGCCTGTGTTGTAGCTGGTGAGGGGCCAAGCTAATTTTCTGTTTCAGAACTCAGGGGACAGCTCTTTTGCTTATTCTTAAACTTGCTGTAGGTTTCAAGAGGCAGAGGAGAGAGGGCATCTTTCCCTCACCTATGTCACCTCAAGGCAGATGAGGGAGGGCAGTGCCAGTTCTGCTGCTTTTACTCCCTCAGGACCTGTTTACCTGTATCCAGACTGTCGGTTCCCGATATTTCAGCTGGGACCTTCAATTGCCGCCCACCGCGCCCCCGTGTCTGTGCTCTGTGCGCTGGCACACAGTTCGCGAGCTTTGGGCAAGGGGCTGGAGGTTAAAATACACAAACACACACAGACAGAGAAACAGAGACATGGGTTATACTTGAATTCCCCAAGAATGCCCCCTTTATTGTGTTCAGGGGCAGATTATATAGAGATAGCCACGCCCCAGCCAAATCCACCAGAAACCACTATCCTGCCATCAGGAACTCCTGAAGGTCTCGTGCTCAGACCAGCTGTAGGCACTCAGATCAGGGGATTACAAGAAATTCAGGATCTGGGGTCTCACTGCTCCCAATACCGGACAACAATGTCAACTTAAAACAAAAATCCTAATTCACTCCTATGGAGTTACTTCCAAAATATTAGAGCTGATTAGGCATTTCTATAAAGAATACTAGCATGTGTTGTGCCAATGCATCAGGTTATGAAAGAACAAAGAAAGATTAAAAAGCTGCCATGGATTAAAAAGCCCCAAAAGACAAGTAAGCAAATGTATGGTGTGGCTCTGGGTAACATGCTGGCCAGCAAGCAAAATGGCACAGTCAGAGAGCTGACAAGATTCAAAGACAACGTGCAGCCTGTAGGTTAGTTGACTGTTACTTTTCCTGTTTCTCAAGTTGTTTTATTGTGGTTTTGCAGGATTTAACATTTGGGGACATTGTGTGAAGAGAACAGAATTCTTTGTACTATTTTTACATGTCTGAGAGTTTTTCAAAACAAAAAGTTAAGAGTAAAATATATTCCGTTCACAAAATAAGATAGTCAGACAATGTTGATCCTTGCAATGATACTTTCAAAGACTTTACAATAATGACTTCTGCTATACAGATCTGAAAGCATTTTATTTTTGGTCTCAGTAATTATACCTTAGGATAAAACAAATGAGCCCGTTATAATTATAGCATCAGGCAATGATTAATATATACCTGATGTCTGAAAGTCATGTGCTCAGCTTTACAGTAAGATTGATTTTTGCTGTAACAAGAAAGACGTTATCTTGGAACCCATTTTTTTTTCCATTCAACCTTATCATATTTAAGCTTTACAAAGATGAAGACCCTGTAAGCATTTGATGGAAACTAGGCTTAAAATATATAGAGAAATATATGTATATTAAGTCGAAACCAGACCTCTAGGAGTTCAGCCTCTCATAATGAAGAATTACAGGTGAATACTACTATCCCTACTGATATATATTTCCAAACTAGTGATATGTGCTACAACATCATGGTGCAGGGCCGAGGCATCAAATACTGACTCTAGTTATCCATAAGGAAAATTAGCCAATAAGGTGGTAATTCAAGACACAGCCATAATTTCCCTATAAAATGATTTTGTCATAGAAAAATTTGTCCAGCTCCATACTAATAAAGTATTTAAAGAATCTTAGGTAAGATAAATAGAAAAATAAGAATTTATGTAATACAAGTATTTTACTACATTTCTTTCAGGGACTTTACTTATTTAGTATTTACAGTAGGTTTATCAGGGCAGAATGTCATTGCAACGTGAAAGGTGTCTGCATATTGAAAATATAAGAAAATATTATGAAATATTTAATTTCTAAGATCCAAAAGTTAAAAATGGAAAGATTAAAACATTTTATAATTTAAACAATTCACATCCCCCTCCCTGACATGTATATTCTACTGTTTTTTGTAAATTTTCTACTTTAGTTGCCAGGTAGTTGCTTCTATTTTTAATAAACTTGTTAACATTTTCCATACATATTTAACCAAAAATCTTTTGTCCTAATAGAAAATAGTTCAAGAAACAATTGAATTTTGAATTTAGAAAACCGAAAATTAGTAACAACTGTCCCTCTCTTTGTTCATTTCATGAAAGAAAATATTTGATACATAAAATATTTTATGTTCCAAATTCCAGAAAGCCGAATAGAATTGTGATAAGACGGAGGTCAGTGTGAGAAGAATCCTTGATACATAATTTTATAAAATAGCTTGAACAACATCAAAAACTTATATCATTTAACCAAAGAAATATATTTTTAGAAGTGAATTGCACGAATTAATGAGTGAACTACATTTCAGATTAGTAAATCTTAACAAGCTTCTAAATAATTCAATTACTTTTTCCAGTTGTCTACAGTTAAGTATACAAATAACTCTAAAGAATGCTGAAGAACATATTACAAGATGGACACAAAGTTAGATAAATATGTAAATGAGACAGGAAATATAGCTCAGTATAGGAAACCTGAAATTCATAAAGTTCTACTTCAATTTCCAGCATCAAATTAAAATTCCACATGAAAAATCTCAAAAACATAAACCTAATTTTTGAAAAGAAAGTAAATGAGATCATATTTTTTTCTTTTCTTTTCTTTTTCTTTTTTTTTTTGCTTGTAGACGAGGCTGGTCTCAAACTCACAGAGATCTGCCTGCCTCTGCCTCCCAAGTGCTGGGATTAAAGCCATGCACCACCACCGCCTGGCATGAAATCATATTTTATATGAGTCTAGAACCTTAGAAATAATGACATAAACTAAACCTTTAAGAGTCAGACAGAGCAGACATGTATTTTCTTAAAGATGGTTTGCTAATATCTGTTTTCACTTTTAGGAACTTATGTGAATTAGATACAAACTAATGAATTCTTATTGACATTGGATGGTTTTGCATCAAAAATACTGAAAATATCCCTATTCTTTTAAACTTCAAATACTTAACTTGAATTACTAACATCGATCACTGTGAAAAAAAAGATAGGCCTGCTCCCAGTGGGACTAGTCAATGCTCATATTTCTGACACCACCAAATATTCATCATCCCCCAACATAATAGAGTCGGTGTAAACTGTGGCTGTGGAAAACATTTCCTGGGGAGCTTTGTTTTCTGAATAAATTACTTTTTTTAAAGTGGTAATTATAGACTCTCTTTAAAGACTGAAGATAATTTATAAATACTTCCTGTCTTTTCTTTCCAGAAACCAGTTTGTGTCTAAGCCTTTGAGCTTCTGTTACTCCAGGCTCCTCAGTGACACCCAGTGAGGATATTTTTTGTACTCCAGGAATTTTCTGTTCCTAAAAGCCAAGGAAACATTTGTATTAATGTTAAATTTGAAGTTTAAAAGAATAATTAAAATGAAAGAAAATATTTGATAAAATTATGTTCTGGCATTTCTGTATACAAATCATCTTTTCACCAGCAGTCTTTCTCATTGTTCTGTTGTTTGATCAAACACCACCCCCTCACAGAAGCCAGGCAAAAACTCTCCCCTAAGCCCGAATCTTACAATATGACACACAGATTAATTAAAATATCAACTTCAGAACTACTTTCACCAACTCGAGCACATCGGGAAATAAGGCATTTCTACGTTACACAATGAATAAGCAAAATGAAAAAAAAAATCTTGAAGTGCTTGAAGTTAGACATTTGGAAGATGAAATTTTCTTAAATTATGAAGGTCCTGACTTTGTTCTGCCTTTAGAGTAGGTATGATAACCATCAGTGAGTGGGAAAAATGCTTGTCTTTTTTTGTTGTTGATGATGTTCTCTTTAATTCCATGTGCCCTTGAACAATGTGTGATAAAGCAAGATGTCATGGCAACACTGCAGTGCACGGTTCAACTGACAGAGCAATACTGGGAAGGGAGAGCACACTTGTACTTGGCAGCTCTCTGTGAACATTTTCCGTGGAAGTAACAATATCATAAAGCCTTTTATTTGGTAGGAGTGCAGAACAAGAAACTGATTTGGCTCTGTACAAAATGTTCCGTGTTTTTGGAATAGTCTAGATCTCAATTATATCCAGTGGGGGGAATCAATTCGGCTATTATTTTAACTGACGTAAAAGGGAAGAAGTGAAAAGCTGTATCTTCCCCTAGCTCCTATGGACAGTGAAATGGGAAAATGAATGGCTAGAATTTACAACCTCTTACTTGTAAGAGTCTCTGAGTGCTACAAGGACAGGGCAATAATCAGCTTGTCAGATGTGTGCAGCAGAGAATACCAACAACTAATCCCTTCCACTGAAGGAAAAGACGTTTTAGAAAACCAAGAAGCTTTATTCACATTTAAAAGGCTGGGCTGTATAAATTTAAAGTGAGTTTGTTGAAAATCTCTCATGTAAGAAGGCACTTCAAGTGACTAATGCTTCATTTCCATGAATGAATACCATATCAAAAAAAAAAAGCAGAAAAGTATTGTATGAAAGTGGAAGGTCAGAGTTGATAAGATAGGGGAATTCTTGTGGTAAATACTCTTAATGTCGAGAACTAAATATGCCAGATGCTTTTTGCCTGGTTCACATTCTAAAAAATAACAAAACATAATCTTCACAGCCTTTGCATGTACTGTCGCTTTCACAATTTCAGATTGGTTTTATTTTATGAATCATCTTTGCGATTCCGTGTTAGCTACTCTGTTAATACAATTCACCCACAGAATACAGATTGCTTCAATTTAAACTCTGAAATACAAATTTATTGTACATGCACTTCAGTACAATTTCTAAATAATTTAATAAATTAATGAAACTCTTTGTTATTAGTCACTGAATTTTGTAGATAGAGTAATTGCTACACTGACAAAATAATAAAAATGGAGTTTTGTTAACTAATTTTTCTATATAAGTTGATATGTTAAATTTGATAAATACTGGCATAATTGTTTATGACTTTATGCAGTCCATGAGCATTACATTTTAAATGAGAAAATTAGAAATTTGGCTTCTTATATTCTGAAATTTTGGCAACAAGTATAAAGTTCACCTGCTAACTTCTTGGGTGGCAAAGCACAGTAATAAAAAACATGGTCTAAAACAGAATCTAGCATGCTTCCTACTGATTTTAAACTTGTTTCACCTACGTTTCTAAACCTAAAAGTTCAGTATGATCATCATAGTTTTTTGTTTGTTTTTTGTTGTTTGGGTTTTTTTGTTTGTTTGTTTATGAGGGAAGGGATTTAATTTTGGACTCCATTCTTTCCATAAGTTTTAGCAGAGCATTTTATTAAGATATTATTTTCCATAGTTGTCCTGGCATACTACCTTTGCTAAGTAATGCACACAAAATTTAGTGTTGGAAAGTCTATGGTAAAATACGCAGTTTTAAAATTTTAGTTCAATATTTTTTTGCTACTGTCAGAAAAATAAAAACTGTGGACGATAGGATGCAGTTTCTTTAAAAGGTATTGCTGTTTCAAGCATCCTACCGGGTTTAAATTCATCTTCCAGCCTCAGGACACTTTCAGAAATAGGAGTTAGATGCAGATACTTTTTAATATTTCCATTTATTCCTCAACAATTTTGAAGTTTCATGCAATATATTTTGTTCACATTCATCCTGTCTTCTCCTTTATCCCATCTTCTGCTACCACCAATACCAAATATCTATCCACCCATCCCCAAAGTCCCCATCCCGCTTTCAAGTCTTTTCATTTGTCTTTGATTTGTGATCTGTTGGGTTTGGCCAGACCTGCTTTTGTAGACTTGAGCCTGGAGCAATCCACTGTAACATGAATAAAACAATTGTCAACATAAATGAGATGTAGTTTCTTGTACTTTTTCTCATATCTGTCATTTCTTGGGTTTTCAGATATGATGAACAAAAATTTCTCTTGCATCTTGAATGCTTTCATGATACCCAAGACTGAGAAGAATCTTAATCCAAAGAAGTCACTGACTGTCTTCAAACGTATAACACTTGGAAGAGTTTGCAAATGATTATTACATATAGGCTTATACAGAATATTCTAGATATACTTAGACTAATTTAGAGATACCCCATATTGAATTTCTACTTTTAAAGTGAATTCAGAATTCATGGAACATACAAAGAGAGCAAATTAGTTTGATATATCTCCTGTTTTTGCATTCAATGAACATTGTATCCTCACTCCATTCAGAATGCCTTAGACATGAGCTTGAATACCCAAACTTATTGATAAGTGAACTTCAGTCCCTACTGTCTTAATTTGTATGTCAGGAAAGTGAAAATTCAGAATTTGTTTCTGATCTGTGTGTTTTATCTCCCAGCTATAACATCAGAAATGACAATGAGATTGCAAGAACTTGATTCTTAGATCCATAAGATAGATTTATAGGGTACACAAAAGACTGCTTGGTGTTTCTCTTTTGCAAATTTAGACCTAAACCTTAATTATGTTTACATATTCTTATATTGTGAAAATACATTTTCACTCTATATAAACCAACATTCATAAAATTTCAATTATGCATAAAGACACACGATGGAGCTATAGACTGTTGATGGCTTGGCAAGAGGGTGAGTTGATTTCTTTTAATGGTTTGGCTACTTGTAGTTTAGCCACATTCTAGTGGATGTCCTCATTCTCAGTAGTATATTCACAGCACAAACTGGGTTCTATGGGTTATAGAGTCAAAGAAATACACATAAAGTTGGAAAGTAAAGGAATGGAAATATGAGGAGTTGGGGAGCAGAAATAGGAAATGAATATGCCCAAAATTTATGTAACTCACAAAGAATTAATATTATTATATTTCATAAGACATAAAATAGATATTTTAACATAGAGTGGATAAAATAAAAATTTTAACATAAATTTGATGAAATATGTGTATAAAAATATTGTAAACAAATTACTTATTTAACATTTATTTGACACTACTGCTGTAATTTGTGGATCAAGTGTCATATACTTCTATTATTTTCTTACTTTGTTAAATCCCTGAACTGGAAGTGTTATGGAATGTGTTTGTGACATGGGAATAAAGTGATTATGGCACCTAAATAAATAGAAACTCTCTATTATCATTTAAAAAGGCAAATTATAGATTCTTTTGATTAGATAAATTTAATAAAACAAGAGATTTATATATTTAATTCAGGTGAAGAGTCCCTCATTAAAATATATTTAATATCAATGATCAGTAACAACTAAGATAAAGAATGAGAAAAGTGTTTACTTTGTACATGGTAGATGCAAAACAAGGAATCAGCTAGAGGAAACTTGGTTAAACAGTTCATTACAACAAATAGGATTTTCCTTATAATATCTGCCATATATATAAGGGTTTTTCAAGGTAGCATGTACTTACAAAGACAATATAAACTAAGAATAAAATTTACCATATGATTTCCTCATCAAAACATAAGAGAATAAAAATTGAGAAAAAGAGTTATAAAGTATTCCTGAAATTTTTTGAAATAGATATACACAATGACAATTTGATTCACATAAGTATAATTTTCAATTGAGTGTAGATGTGTCTCCTCAGATGAAAGAGAAGGATAACTTGACTTAAAAAACAAGAATAAGAATTGATGGTTGCATTAGAAAAAATTCCCATGGTATGAAAGAATAGGCCCAACATTTTCAGATACCGGTTTAAAGACTATTCTATCACATTTAGGTAAAATCTCAAGTTCCAAGAAATAGAAATAGTTTATTGTTATTAGTATTTTGTTTTATGAGAGCATGAGGAGTGAGAAGGGCAGCCACTCCCTAGGTCAAACCTCTATCCAAAAGAAAGAGCAGCAGTAGCTTCAATTTCCTGGTCAAAGTAGAGTGGATCTAGCTTATGGGCCATTTAAATGTCAAAAACACCAAGTAACCACACCTCAGGTTAAGGTGTATAGCCACAATTGGCAACAACTTTGAGCAACCTCAAACTCTCTGACCTTCACACAATGTGGAAATAGGCTCGCATTTTTGGACCTCCACAACCAGGAGAACATAGCTTACTGAGTTAGCTAAGCAGGGCTCATATGAGCTCATAGAAACTGAAGGGTGCAATAGTCTATAGCAGATCCTCAACATGTATATTATGGCTTGTAGAACTCCTAAAAGTATCTGACTCTTTTTCCCACCCGTAAGACTCTTTTCCTCCCATTGGGTTGCTTCTCCAGATTCTCCAACCTCAATATGAGAAATTTTGCCTTGTCTTATAGCTTTCTTTTGTGTATGCCATGTTTACCTGTTGACTCTTGGAAGCTTACTGATTTCTGAACGAACGTGAAGGGAGACTGGTTCTAGGGGAGAGGGAAGGTTTGGGAGGCATAGCTGGAAGGAGTGGAGGTAGGGGAAACTGTGATCAGGATGTTTTATATGAGAGAAAAATCTATTTTCAATTAAAAATGTTACTTTAGTTCAGTACATTTATGATATATATTTAATATATCTATCATAATATACCTATATACCACTTTGACTAAAATATTATACCATATCGAATTCAGTGTTATTTTCAACGAAAAACTTTCATTTACATTGTATTAGTCATTAGAATGAATATTAATATTTCCCTTACAGTGTGATGATGATTTCTACTGATACATCTTAAAATAATTATGGTCTGTTTGCAAGATAAGTATAGCTAAAACAAGAAAACAAAGAATAAACTTGCCCTGTTACTTAATTCATGAGGGAGAATTGAGAACAGTTTGTCAAGAGCAATGAAAGGTTTGAGATTCTACTGGATTTACAAGCTAATACCTTAGCTTGTCATGTCTCTTAGATGTGAGCAGGAGTTTCAAGACTCCTGTGTCAGAGATAAAAGGGAGTTTATTAGTCAAACCAGTAGCTCTAACCAGACCTTCAGCTTTTCTGCTATTTCTTATACCCAGTTCCCACAGTTCAATAAGAAATGTCACATTGATTTCTGCATATGGTTCTCCACAAAAAGATTCTGTGCAATGAAGAAAAACCCAAGTCTAGGAGGCCCCAAACTTTTAAAAACCTTTGATGTGGTTCTGCTCTGAGAGTATACATGATACTCCAAAAAGAGGAAACAAATTAACCTAATTTGATTTTAGTTCAAACGAGATAATCCATCTTCTAACACAGCCCATCTTATAAGTATCCATAAAAGGTAATCTGAAATGGACATATTCTGGATCTTCTATTTCATAAGACACAGACCCCTGAAGAACTATCATAGCTAACAAAATTTTTGACTATTTCTAAATCTCTAAATTTCTCTCATGAGAATTAATAAATTAATAATTGTTAATTTTTATTTTGTAATAGATAAATTGTTAGTTTTCAAAAGTATTTTTTGAAAGTTAAAGTTCTTATCTAACTGATGCTTTGTATGCCTTTCATTCCTGGCAAATTTTCTTTGTTGACGTATCCATACAATTTGGTTTTATTTGAAAACGCTCTTCAATTTTGGATAGAATTTAATTTCATTGAAAAGATTGTTTTCAAATAACATTTAAAATAATCAGAATACTATATTTTATTAATTGATGAATAGTAGAATCATTCTGAGGGAATGGAGAGATGACTCAGCAAAATTATGAGCAATGGCCACTCTTCCAGAGTTCCCAAGTTCAGTTCCCACCAACCACATGGTGGCTTACAGTCATCTGTAATGAGAGCAAGTGCCCTCTTCTGGCCTGAGGATGTACATGCAGGCAGAACACTGTATACATAATAAGTAATTCTTAATACAAAAAACCATTATGAAAGTAAAAGTCATTTTAAAAAATATTGAATAAATGTAGCACAAATTCTAATTGGTCTTAATAATAAAAACTTGGAGTCAGATATTAGGGGGTGAAAGCTGAGAGATCAGAGAAGCAATGTAGCCAGTCGCTAGGGAGACACGTTATCTCTACCAAATTCTCAGACTGAAGGGACACTCCTGTCTCTATGAATCCTCAGACTGCATGCTCAGGCTGAATCCTCAGACTGCATGCTCAGATTTCATCCACCTCTATGAATCCTCAGAATGCATCTGAGCTCCTGTCTCCTCCTGATTTATATTCTTGTCTCTGCCCAGCCATATCTCCTCAAGTTTCCACCTCCCTAGTACTGGGATTAAAGACATGTGACTCCCAAGAACTGGAATCAAAACTGTGAGCCACCACCACTTGACTCTAATTCTGTTTTAGACTGGATAGATCGTGTGTAACCCAGGGTGGCCTTGAACTCACAGAGATCCATCTACCTCTTTCTCTCAAGTGCTGGGATTAACGGTTTGTACCACCCCTGACTGGTCTCTATGGCTAACTCCTGGTGTAACTCTGCTTTCTGATCTCCAGAAAACCTTTATTTGTTAGATTACAAACAAAATATCACTACAAAAATTATACTATACTTTCTGATAGCCTGCAGAGGTCTGTGCAGTAAATAGGATATTTTCTTTTGTCTTTGTCATTCTTTGCATTATTGCCTTAAAATTGAGCCTTTCACTAAGCCAAAATTTTGTGGCTTTCCACCAGACTGCCAGTCAATTGAGTTCTATTATCCACCTGACTCTGATCCCCAATGTTGTAGCTGCAGACATGTACTATGCCTGACTTTTTATGTAGATTGTTGGAAACTCGATTTTTTGTACTTACAGATCTTGTGCTCATACCCTCTGAACAATTTTCCCAGACATACTTTTTAGTATATTTATGATGCAATGATAAATATATGTGATAAATGAATATGGTTTCTTTCTACCTTAAAGTTTTATGATTCCACACATATAAATAAAATATTTATATCACATGTTCCCTAAAACTTATCTTTCCTAATTTAAAGGTTTTTTATTTGTTGGAATATTTTTGCTTGTCATTATTTGTTTGTTTGAGACAGTGTCTCACCCAGTCCAATCTGGCATTCAACTTTACTATGAAGACCACATTAGGCATGAACTGTTGATGCTCCTGTCCTAACCTCCCAAGGATTACAAAACAAGGTTGAACAACCATTTCTAGCTCAACTTACATTTTTATTGGATAATTACAATCATGTTAGAGTGATGCCATTTATAATGGCTTATATATCCCTTCTCTAGAGTGTTCTTTTTTCTCAACTGAAATACACGGTATAAAAATTCAAAAATCCATTGCAATGTTGACATATAATTATTAAGAAACCAAACACTGAATGTTTGGTTTTCCTTGAACTGATGATCTGTAAATGTGACAGCTGTATGTAGGACTTTGTCTTTTATTTCACAGTGCACTGGAACGTTTTCAGTGAAACTTTCACAGTACCAAAAATGACAGCAACCTGAACATGGTTGAGAACAAAACAAACACACACATATACACTCACACATTCACACACTCATATATGCAAACCCATATTATAGCTGCCAATTTCAGTTATTTCATGAGACCAACAAGCATTGCCTTTCAAAATAGCTTTCATATTTACCAAGGTATATCAACAGGTAAAGTACTGAACACCAAGCCTAAAGATCTTTGTTGCATCCCAGGATTCACAAAAATGAAGGAGAGAAATGACTCACATAAGTTGTCTCAATGTCTATGCTTTTAAGCCTTGCATGCAGTAAATTTTGTTTTGAAATCATTTTAAACATGGTTAATGTAATTTGCATGAGCCCTACTTTACAAATGTAGACTTTGTGGGTTTTTTTTTTTCAGCTTTATCTTCTCTCCACATGGAAAGTCAATGGGTAGACACAAAACTGGCACTCATCTCTTCTCTCATGAAATTATGCTGTAAATTAATCATCAAAGTAATTGAACAGAATTTTTCTCAACCATAGGAGTTCATATTATTTATGAATTCGTAATAATTAAATGTTTGTTTACATTTAAAAAATAAAGAGAATGTTAGATACTTTAGAACATTGACACTTTCTTTGCCAGGTTTCATACTTCTATCCTATAATAAGAAAAGTCTTATCACTTTAAAATGAAATCTATCAGTAATTCTTGGAAGGCCTAACACAGACAGTACATATAGGATTTTATTGAGCTGATCCCTTCTCTTTTGAGTTTGAGATTCATCTTATTAAGTTATTTAAGTAATGCATGATATTTTGTTTAGACTCAAAGGCAAAAATAACAAGAAGTCAGACAACTCAGCTATTAAAAGAACTAAAGATATGGCTCTCGAAAGACAGACAAATGACCCGTCAACAGAAAACTGCTCAAAACAGATATATAGGATTTGGAAATTATAGTTACATTAGGATTCAATCTTACCTCAGAATGGAAATCATTAAAAATTAAATAGATCTCAAAACATGCCATATATGCTATATGTAAAATTTAAAACATTTTGATTATTTAGATTAGCCTTCAATAATTTATAAAATATCTTAAAATTCTAGATATGCTATGTTAGGAATTCAGGTTCAAATTTATGCCTGGCCTTATTACATCTCTGTAGTAGTGAAGCTTATATGCTATAGTAATTAGTTTTTTAATATATCTCTACAGTTAGCTACTTTATTAAATATATTTTTATTTGCATTTTCATTTTTAAATAGTTCTAATTATATGAATGAAAATATTCTAATAAAATAATACATGTCCTGAAAATGATAATTTTAGAAGACTATATACCATTGTGAAAACAGTTTCTGAAATAAAGATTATTTATTTTAATATACATATAAAGTAACAAGTATTTGTATAATAAAAAGTAATATTTCAAATTTAGCAATAGCACATTATTGTAGATATTAAGTTTTATATTATATAAATTAACATAGTTAGAAAATTATTTGGGTGATAAATTGTTTCAGGTGGGAGAGGTGGATGAGTTAAAAGAAAATAAAACTACATATTTTAAAGTTACCATTATGAATATCATTACATCTGCATGTTGAATTAAAAATAATTAGAAAATAAGCAAATAAAATCATTGCTGGAAATAATGAAGACAAAAGGGAACAATGTTGATGAGAAAACTAACTTGTCCAGCCACAATGGAAATCAATATGGATCAGACTTACTCCATGACCCTGCTAAACTACAGTTGGTATTTTCCCAAAGAATGACAAGTCAATATTGCCACAGAATGTGCAGTGAAAAGATCAGTGTGCATCTATCTTTGTGATGGCATTATGCATAGTGAGTAAGTTATGGATCTAACCTAAGTGTCCATCAAAAGAAAATGGATAAAGAAAATGTGTTATTCATGCTCAATGGAATTTTCTTCAGCCACAAAAAAGAATGAAGCTATGTTATTTGCAGGAAAATGGGTGCAAAGGGAGATATTATTAATAGAATTAGTTTGGTATCTTAATTAGGGTTCCATTGCTACATTAAACACTAGACATACTAACATGAATGAGTAAAGACTAGGAAGATCAATCTCATACAGAAAACTATGGGGAGCAAGGGAGTGTTGAGACCTGGAGAAATATTCTTCCCTGGGAAAGGAGGACACCAATCAGTTAGACAGTACCAAATGGTGACCCCTGAAAAGACACACACGATCGTACTTATATGTGTAAGATTCTTTCTCTTTCTCTATGTGTGTATGTATTCATATATATATATATATATATATATATTACACACATATACTACATATACATGTATATGTATATATTGGTGTCTCTCTGTGTGTGTATGCATATGCATGTGGGTGGGTGATATATTGGAAGGGTTGAATTGAGAGAATAGTACAGGGAATTTTGTGTAATTATATTATAACCTAAAAAAGAATAGTTTTGAAAAAGAAAGCCATCCACATACTGTACAATACCTGTGTGCTGTTTGACAGAATGTTAAACAGGAATCTTAGTGTCATGATGATCCTTAAGCACCTAGGTAAGATGTTATTCTCCTCACTCTTTCACCTCTTTCACTAAATGCTGCCACTAATAATATATAAAACACAAAACTTTTCCAAATTATTATGATACTATACAAAGCAGGGAAATGAAATGTATGGAGCATGATGTGCTCTGGCAAACAACTTGTGGAAGTGACCAACCAGTGTTTGGTTTAACTTGAGGCAAATGCAATAAGATGGGACCAGTTCTCTACATTGCCTGAATGGCCAGCAACCAGAGGGTGGTGGGAGAGTATAACCAAACATTGCAAAAAGGAATCAATGAAATGAAATGATTCTTAATGATAGTCTGCTATACTCATAGCCATGTCCAGTCATGATCAGAGAGGCTTCTTCCAGCAGCAGATGAGGGCAGGTGTGGAGACCCACACCACACATCACACTGAGGAGTGTCCAAGTTGGAAGTTCCCATCAGGTCTCTCAAATCAGAGCTCAGGAAACCTCCCAGAAGGAAGTGGAGAGGAAAACTGTAGGAGTCAGAGGACACGGAGGACACCACTGAATCAATTAAAATCTTACTTGAACTTACAGAGACTAAAGAGGCACAGATAGAGCCTGCATGGATCTGCAGCAAATCTTCTGTATAATTAGTTTGGTGGGACTCCTAACAGTGGAAGAGGGTGAATCTCCGACTTGTTTGCCTGCCTCTAGGAGTCTTTCCCTCATATTGGGTTGCCTTGTTCAGCCTCGCTATGAGGGCTTTTCCCGTGTCTTATTATATCTTGTTGTGTCTTATTTGACTGTCATCTCTTGAAGGCCTGCTCTTGGGTGAAGAGGAAAAGGGTGGTAAGCAAATCTGGTTGAGAAAGTATGTGGTAGGAGTGAAGCTGGAAGGAGCAGAAGGAGGAGAAACTGTTGTCTGGAAGTATTGTATGAGGAAAGAATTCATTTTCAATGAATTAAAAAGCAAATAAAGAAAAAATGAATATTGCACATTTTCTTTATTTGTGGGATCTAAGTTAGATATAGATATGTGAAACCATATGTATACCTGAAATAAAATTAAAAGATGAAAGTAGAAGTGATGGAGCAACGTCATTGGTTAAGTAATAGGTTAAAATTTAGATAGGCGGAGTAAACAGAACAGAATGCTGGGAGGAAGAGGAAGTGAGCTCAGAAATCATGCAGCTCCTCTCAGAGCCAGATGCTATGCTTCCGCTCTCTGGGCCAGACGCCATGAAGCAAGTCGCCAGGTCAGACATGCTGAATCTTTCCCAGTAAGACCGGTGCTACACAGTTTATTAGAGATGGGTTGATCGGGATATCAGAATTAGCCAGTAAGGGCTAAAGCTAATGGGCCAAGCAGTGTTTAGATGAATACAGTTTGTGTGTTGTTATTTCGGGGCATAAGCTAGCAGGTGGCCAGGAGCTGGGGAGGCAGGAACACAGCCCGCAGCTATTACTACATAGAAGGAAAATGAGTCTAAGTAAAGGTGAAAGGGTTAAGAAAGAAGATTAGCAGAAACCCAGAAAATGTGCTCAAAGAATACTACATACTTGCATATAAATGACTTTGTGCAAATCAGATTAATGAAAATAAATTTCAAATCCTGAGGTAATTGTGAATATATTACTTGGACTCAGAGAACCCATCCTAAAAAAAAAAATTAAAAGCTGTTTTTCACTTGCTTTTTAAATTGCATGTTACAAAACTATGGGCCATTTTATATATATATAAAAAGAAAAAAGACAGAAATGAAAAGCACAGGGAGTAATGACAATTGATAAAATCAAACTTAACCATCTTCAAGCTATGCTTTAGTGACAACATCTTCTCTCCTTCTGTTGTCATATGGCTCTGGCTCTCCTATCCCATAGTTAGAGTTGGCTCAAACCTTCCTAAAATTCTTTTTTTTAATTGATTATTATTGAGCTCTACATTTTTCTCTGCTCCCCTCACTGCCTCTCTCCTCCCCGCTTCAACCCTCCCCCAAGGTCGCCATGCTTCCAATTTTCAGGAGATCTTGTCTTTTTCTACTTCCCTTGATAGAACTTCCTTAAATTCTAATGGATCAATGTAAAATCATAGCTAATTTTGCAACTCCACATACCTTTAGCTTTGTTTAGAGAATTTTCATCTTGTACCTTCATGGTACTTCTAGGCTTTTATTCCAGACAAAAAGTACCCATTTCTTGTTAACTGTGAGTGTGTAGGATAGTCACTATCACTGAAACCCTGTTTTTATTTTTAAAATGTCTAACTCTGATTATTATAATGACATGACATAAAACACAAAAAATTCACACAAAACATATGTCTAGTGTACATCTTTCATAATGGTTTAATTTGTTTTCTAAGTTGGGCATTGTGGCTCATGTCTGTGATCCTAACACTTGTCAGACTGTGAGGCAAGATTGTCATTGCCAGTTTATAGACAGCCTGGATTACATAGTAGATTTTAGGTTAGCGGACTTCACAGTGATGGCCTATCTAAGAAAAAAACAAAACAAACAAAAGAGACATTTCTTGACACATTTAACCATAAGGATTGCCTTAATGACAGAACACTAATAAAGTCTGAAATTTGCTAAGAATTCTCTTTGGCACCTCATATCACTATTTTAGATATTTCTTCTTTCCATTTGAGTTGCCAAGTTTTGAATCCCAGAACTCATCATAGTGAGATGTTGAGAGTTGAAAATAATTTAATTTCATTCCAAAGGGAAATAAGTGCAAGTTATAGAGGTGCAACTATATTCATGTGAAGACAATATAGACCCTAAAGTTCCCATGTTACTATGATCTATGAAGATATTTT
Source organism: Neodon shergylaensis (assembly GCA_025134845.1). NCBI lineage: Eukaryota > Metazoa > Chordata > Mammalia > Rodentia > Cricetidae > Neodon > Neodon shergylaensis. Next base: position 24,261,698 of record JABTXL010000002.1, read on the forward strand.
TACCAAATTACTGAAGTGAATTAAAAATGTAAAAACAGACTTTTCCATTTTTGAGACAAAAATCTACATAAGATATCCATTATCTATTTGCTCCATTTGTATCCTATTATAGGTGATTCTTATCGATCTTTTATTTTTATAAATCTTCTTTGATCTCACCTTATACAGACATCTTTTTTTCCTCTTCTCAGAAAATATTTTTATATGCTACATGTCAAGGAACTTTCCATTATATTTTGCTTTTTCTTCAACCATATTCCCAATAGTCATCTTGATATTTAATGTTTCATCTGGATTTTTATATTGAGCAATTCTGTTGAAATCTCACAATTTTCATTATCCAGAATTATATGACCAGAATTATCTGCAACTACTATGAAAATTCTGTATCTGTAAAGAGTTTGCTCTTGAAGTACAATGTGTCTTATCATAAATATTTAAGAATGCAAATATTACTTCTATTTCTACTGATAAAGAACTCAGTACAAATGACTATGACAAAATGCTGAAGACATAAACTTGCTATGGAGAGTGAGAGGCAGATAAAGAACATCCTTTACACAACAGTGTCTTTCAACACCATAGAACCTCATTATTTCTTTTTTTAAATTTTTATTGAAAAAAATTTTCGCCTCCTACTAGCCTCCCATTTCCCTCCCCTCCTCCCATTTCTCTCCCCTTCCCCCCACTCCTCTCCCCCTCCCTCTCCAGTCCAAAGAGTTGTCAGGGTTCCCTGCCCTGTGGGAAGTCCAAGGTCCTCCCCCCTCCATCCAGGTCTAGGAAGGTGAGCATCCAGACTGGTTAGGCTCCCACAAAGCCAGTACATGCAGTAGGATCAAAACCCAGTGCCATTGTCCTTGACTTCTCATCAGCCCTCATTGTCCGCCATGTTCAGAGAGTCCGGTTTTATCCCATGCTTTTTCAGTCCCAGTCCAGCTGGCCTTGGTGAGCTTCCAATAGATCAGCCCCACTGTCTCAATGGGTGGGTGCACCCCTCGCAGTCCTGACTTCCCTGCTCATATGATAGTACATAAGCAACCCCAAAAATTCCACCAAAGAACTCCTACAGCTGATAAACACCTTTAGTAACATGGCAGGATACAAGATCAACTCCAAAAAATCAGTTGCCCTCCTATACACAAAGGATAAGGAAGCAGAGAGGGAAATCAGAGAAGCATCACCTTTCACTATAGACACAAATAACATAAAATATCTTGGGGTAACTCTGACCAAGGAAGTGAAAGATCTATTTGACAAGAACTTTAAGTCTTTGAAGAAAGAAATTGAAGAGGATACCAGAAAATGGAAGGATCTCCCTTGCTCTTGGATTGGGAGGATCAACATAGTAAAAAATGGCAATTCTACCAAAGGCAATTTTTACATTCAATGCAATCCCCATCAAGGTCCCATAAAAATTCTTCACAGATCTTGAGAAAACAATAATCAACTTTATATGAAAAAAAAACAAAAAAACCAGGATAGCCAAAACAATCTTATACAATAAAGGAACTTCTGGAGGTATTATCATCCCTGACTTCAAACTCTATTACAAAGCTATAGTATTGAAAACAACTTGGTATTGACATAAAAACAGAGATGTCGACCAATGGAATCAAATAGAAGACCCGGATTTTAACCCTCAATCCTATGAACACCTGATTTTCGATAAAGAAGCTAAAAGTATACAATGGAAGAAAAAAAGCATCTTTAACAAATGGTGCTGGCACAACTGGATGTCAACCTGTAGAAGAATGCAAATAGATTCATATCTATCACCATGCATAAAACTCAGGTCCACATGGATCAAAGACCTCAATGTCAATCTGAACACACTGAACCTGATAGACGAGAAAGTGGGAAGTACTCTACAACATATGGGCACAGGAGAACCTCATTATTTCTTAAGAAAAGTGCTTGAAATCTCTGTAGTTATATGTCATGAAAAGTTAGTGCCTTTTGGCAAGGTCGCAGTTAGAAATGTAGTTAAATATTACATACTATATAATTACTCAAGATCCCTATACCTAGTCTCACTGTTATTAAGAGCAAACCATTGAAGTTGCTTTTGAAGCAAAAGAGAGAAAGCATTCATTGGGTTTTGTTGGAGGAGGCTGCTTGTTGGTTTCCGGTCACCAGGCTAGCTTAGACCCAAAATAATCATACAGAAACTATATTAATTAAATCACTTCTTGGCCTATTAACCCTAGCCTCTTATTGGCTAACTCTTATATTAATTTAACCCATTTCTATTAATCTGTGTATCACCACATGATAGTGGCTTACAGTATAAAGTTCCCAGCATCTCTCTGGTGGCTCCATGGCTTCTCTCTGATTCCACCCTTCTTTTTCCCAGCATTCAGCCTAGTTTTCCCTGCTCACCTAGTTTGCCATGCTATAGGTCCAAAGCAATTTCTTTATTCATTAATAGTAATCACAGCACACAGAGGGGACTCCCACATCAGGGTCTAATACAACTGACCTGAAATCAGAGGCAGACCTGATCTAAAATTTCCATTCTACAGAAGCTCTTTAATAATCCCCGAGAAGTTCAAAATGCAAATTCAGCCTTTCTATGAACTCATAAAGAAAACAAGAATTTGCTGAACATAATGTTTCCTTTTGTGATAGTGACTTGGTATCTGTCTTCACCATACTGTATATCACTGCCTATTAACTGTTTTGCTAAGTTCTGTATATTCAGACTTCCTTCCTGACTAAAATGTTTTCTTTCAAGTGATATGTTTTACTGTTATGCCAAAAGGATTTTATGAGTGAAGCAAAGAAACAATGAGAAGCTGAGAGTAACAAAAATACAACTATATTAGAATTCACCGTGGCCACCGAAGAACAAAAAATCTGCTTAAAACAAAGTAAAATTCCTGTGAACATGTATTGTCATAATTAAAACACATTTCAAAGATAATGTGGTTAGAAAAGATGATTTCAAAAAAATTATATTTGGATAAAGATTTTAGAGTATATCATTATAGACTAATATTTTCTCCATGATAAAAACACGTGCCTTAGAGCACTACACCTCAAAATTCCCTTCTGACCCCTTATCTCCATGTTAAATGAGATTTCAGGATGATAAGCGCAGAAACTAGAAATAATTTCATTATTTGGCCTGGTTTGCAGGACAGAACATGAGGTCGGTATTAATAAATATAAATTAGTCCCAGAGTACTACTTCCATGTGGGGATTTTAAGTTTGCTAACAATGTCTAAACAGCAAATTTAGCATTCATTTGGAAGCCATAATCAGTGTGTTCTGTGGGCTGACTCACGAGTTAAAGGTGTGAATGTGTTTTCCCGGTTGAAAGGTCCTCTGACACAGCTCCTGCTGCAAATGCTCACTTTATCACTCTTGCCAGTGGCTGTGCATGCAGGAAACTAATTTCTCTAATTTATTTCTAAATCCACATTAGAGACATTATCTCACTAAGCTTTCCCAAACCCCTATTATATTTATATTACTGATGAGGTAAGTAAGGCAGGAAGCACTGAAGGGCTTTCCAAGGTTACAGCTATAAAAATGTTGCAGATGCCAGCCCTCACAATGTCAGGTGCCTGTTTTAGCAATACAATCTCTTTGCTTTAGTTATTTTGCCCAAAGGAAAAGGTGTCCTTTATAACAGACACCAAAACTTTTCCCAGGAGGGAAAACAATTTAATAGCCTCATTTTTTTTTTTTAAATGCTGGTGCTTTTAGGTCCAGCCTTCTCATATCCTACAGGAGAATGCGTTATCAAGTGTCTAAACTTTCCATCATGCCATCAATCAGCAGTCTGACCCTCAGCTTTTGATCCCATTTCCAACAAAGCAATTGTCTAGTAAATAAATACCTACCCATACTTCTCTTTAATACAGCGATCTTTTATGAATTTCTTTATTTCCCTATGTCTTTTCATATTTGAATGTAAATAGGATTTAAACATATAGTGCACTTATTACTCTCCTACTCCTTGTCATATTGCTGTGTTAGAAGGGTCTCCATGGCTTACATCGAAAGATTTCTAGTAGAAATGACCACTGATCTTTTAATCACTAGTATTGCTAGTTTTTAACATTTCACTGCTTCCCTTCGTTTTCTTTTTACCTTTTCATCCTTAAATCCTTTCTTTCTTTTCACCATTCCATTTATTTAATGACACTTTTAAAAATTGAAAATAAACCTAAAAATATTTTTTTTAAAAATAAGATAAAGCTAAATAAGAAGGTGAACCCAAAGAAAAACATATAGTTATCCTCCTGGATATTGGAAGGAGACAAGGTTGCCAGGCAAAAACTGGAAACTTGGGGGTGGGGTTGGGGTGGGGGTAAGGAGAGATGGGGAAAAAAAGTGAGAAGGAGGATGGGGAGAGCTTGGGGGAACGGGACGATTGGGATGGAGGAAGGGTGGATATGGGAGCAGGGAAGTATATATCTTAATTAAAGGAGCCATTTTAGGGTTGGCAAGAGACTTGACTCTAGAGGTGTCCCCAGGTGTCCATGGAGATGTCCCCAGCTAGTTCCTTGGTCAGCGGAGGAGATGGAGCTTGAAATGGCCCTATCCTATAGCCATACTGATGAATATCTTGCATATCACCACAGAACCTTCATCTGGCGATGGATGAAGCTAGAGACAGAGACCCACATTGGAGCACTGGACTGAGCTCCCAAGGTCCAAATAAGGACCAGAAGGAGGGAGAACATTAGCAAGGAAGTCAGGACCGCGAGGGGTGTGCCCATCACTGGGATGGTGGGGCTGATCTAATGGGATCTCACCAAAGCAAGCTGGACTGGGACTGATGGAGCATAGAATCAAACCGGACTCTCTGAAGAAGGGCTGACTGAGAAGCCAAGGACAATGGCAATGGGTTTTGATGCTACTGCATGTACTGGCTTTGTGGGAGCCTAGTCTGTTTGGATGCTCACCTTCCTAGACCTGGATGGAGTGGGGAGGACCTTGGACTTCCCACAGGGCAGGGAACCCTGACTGCTCTCTGGACTGAAGAGGGAGGTGGAGGGGGATAGGGAGAGGGGAACGGGGGAGGGGAGGGAAATGGGAGGAGAGGAGGAGGTGGAAATTTTTAACTAAAAATAAAAAAATAAAGCACAATTAAAAAATAATAACTGAAATCACAAGCCAACTTAGCTCCCCAAAGATGAGTGACCAATATCATCTGTCCAGTTCCTGTGTTTTTCATAAATTCACTGATGCTGCACAGTATACAGTAAAGAGCTTCTTGGAGGTTGAATGCATGACACTGAGTGATGTCCAGTACCCACATTCTGGTGAGGTCTTACTTGACTGTCTCATAAAAAAGGGGGTTGAAATTAAAGTAGGGGGAATTATATGAACAAGAATTCATGTGCATAGTAATCCATGCACTTATCTAATAGTGTCTTTATATTTTGAGATGTGTTAGCCAAATTTCTACTAAAATAACGAATAATTGAGATAATAAATGCATGAAATGAAAAGCTTGCTGTGACTCTTGGTCATAGAGCCTTCAGTCTATGAGTCTATGATAGCTTATCCTGTTGCCTTGCATACTATGACAAAGCAAAACCACATTTGGTAGAAAATGATCGGGCAATCTGCTCACTTGTAGAGACCCAGAAAGAAAAAGAGGGAAAAAAAAATGGACCTTGTCAATTCATAAATGACTGTTTGCTTCTACTAGACTCGAATTTGTAAAGAGTCTATAACCTCCTACAACCATTAACTAGGCAACAAGGTTTTAGGATATAGCCTTAGGAGAGATTTAGGTTTAAGCTCAAATATAGAAGTAATATTGCTATCATAAGAACTAACAAAACCATTTTGTGAATGATGTCTGTGATGACCTAGTAATGCTCTACCGCCACCCACCTCGAAAACTGTCCCTTACCTACCAACATCACTCTGCAAAGGGCACTTCCAATAAATGCATCTTATGGGGCACAGAAAACATACAGAAACCATTACAGGAAGATGAAAGTAAAAGGCAACTAATTGAAGCAAGAAGTTTAAAATAATATCTAAAATATATCTAAACTGAAACTGATAAACGCAGGACATTTATGTTGGGACATATTGGAGAACAAAAGTTTCTGAAAGCTGTAGAAGTCATAAAATCGTCTTCAGGAGCCTTAAGAGCTTTTAATAGGAAAGTTGGAGAAATAGTATCCCCTGCATTGATCAATTGGTTGAGAGAGGAAATCATTTATAAAACATATTTTTAGAGTATTCTACAACCTGTTTTGATATTACCCATTTTCCCTCCCCCAACTCTTCCCATATTCCCCCTTACCCATTCACTCAACTTTTTAAAATTTTTAACCCCTCAAATCCAGTTTTCATTGCCCAAACATCATATAAGGCATGGTCTTCCATCATGGTCAGTTTACTAGGATTTATACTCATAGGGTAAATTACAGTTTTTTTTCCCTTTCCCAGGAGCTGCATTTGCCATTAGACAACTCTTATTTCTATAAATGGATTTGAACTTGCACAGGTTAACCATTTAGATTTCATATGTGCATGTGCTCAGAATATACTATTTTCTTGTAATTACCAACTTTATCTTTCTCTTCCAATCTGTCTACATTACTTCTACAATGATCTCTAAGTCTTTGGAAGAGAAGTATCATATATTGCCTTTCAGAAATGAGTATTATCCATGATCTTAATCTCTGTATCTTTGCCAGTTGTGAGTCTCTATTAATTACCATTTACTTCAAATTATATCAGAAAAGGGATAAGAGATGCATTTATATATGGACATTACACTGCCATTGGGAGTTGATTTAGAGGTCTTGGCCTAACACTTCTCCAAGATATGACTTGTATCTTAAATGGCAGGAAAAAGTCCAATATAAAAGTGGTTACACTCATAATTTTCATGCCGTTGTTCCACCAGTGAACATATCTTCCCCACAAAAGTTAGTATTATAGCTGCCAGGATTCATAGGAGAATATGATAAGTTATTACTCTCTACTCTTCTAGACTACATAACACCACCCTGCCAAATGAAAGCTAGCCAATAGGTATGATGCTACCAAGTCAGTGCCAGGTTTAATTCTGCAGATTCTATGACTGAAGTATGTGATGTCTTCAGCAATAGAGTTTTACTTTCAAGTTATATATGACAAACAATAGCAAGTAAAATAGCCTTTGATGTTTGAGATGTATATGGGATGGTGTTGGCCAACATCTCTAAAACTGTAAATCACTGTAGCATTTTTTGTTACCTTATTTTGTCTAGTGGGGTCAGTATTGCCTTTTTTTAGATACCTTGTTTGAATTTTTTCACATTTTGTATCTTTTTATAGTAGTAGGTTTCCTTTTGATATTTTTCAAAGGATGTTTAGTGTTATTTATCCCTTAAAATTTTCTCTTCTATATACTGCTGTATGATACCATCTTTATTCTATTATTCCCCTTTAAACTCTTTATACCAATACATTCTATATCCCTCCAAATTCCCTCCAAAATACATTTTGAAAGGGATGTATCAAAGATTTATGTGAGCATTAAAATTGATAGATAATGAAGATTCAATTAGATCGCACATAATAAAATCCATTTTCACCATGGGTAGTTAACTAGGTCATTAAAACTGTAATCTTAATATTAGCAAAGGGAAATAATTAAGTTTATCTGATGTTTTCTGAAAAAACTTCATTTCAGAGTAACAGAATTGTTTTGGTTAATAACTCTATGCATAAGTCCAGTTAAAAACTGGAGTACATCAAAAATATTGAATTTGAAAGCTCTAACACCACACCAACTCAAGCAAACCTTACCAATGAATAAAATTATTTCATTAAATACTTACAAATGATTTTGCTTATCTTAGTTAGGTAAGATTGTCAGCTGTGATGAGATACAATTTACAACAATGTATATAGCAATCTTCCTCTGATATTCTGGGCAATACACTTGAATTAAATACAAATTTATTCTTAACAAACAACTTTTAATTCCTTCTCACATAAATTCCTTAATTAACATTTCAAAGAATCAAAATATTTAAAGCATGATTAATGTAAGGAAATATATTTTTCAACCATTGGGAAACTTGAGATAAAATAGATATAAATTCATAGCAAAAGGTTACTTGTAATTTTGTTATGTGATGATGATATTTTTGATGTGTAATAAAATCGTCATTTTTCAGATACACAAGCCAACAGTTGCATTAGGGGGACTAAATAAAAATAGTTTATTAGAAAAGTATCAACAAACATTAAAAATACTAACCTAATATTCCATAAAATGTATAATCAGTAGGTCTGGGTTTCATGCCTTTGATATTGTAAATTTCACAACTAAAAAGCAAATAATAAACATGAAATGATAGCCAATGGCATCGAAGCAGATTTGTGGAGAGAATAGTAAGTCACAGTTCAAAATAAACTCTGAAGAAAGCAAACTGCAACAGTAATGAGAGGAAGGCTTAAACTAATAAAGAAGCCAAGGCAACAGTAAAGTCTGAAGGATAACAGAAAATAAAAGAAAAATTATAAATGAAACAGTGTTTAGTCCTCCTGTGCATTATGACTAGTCAGTAGCAACAGCATTTTTAATACCTTTGAGAACACATAGTTAATGAATAAATTATAAACTATCAATTTGCCTAATGTGTGGAATAAAATCTCATTGTTATGCAATGAATTTGGAGTTAATTCTGGATAGCCTCACTTGAGAATAAGAAGATACAAATGCGATTAAGACTGAGCATGGGAAGACTTGGTGCCCACCCAGGGCTCTCTGCCCTGGCTGGGCAGGGAGCAAAAAAACTTGAGCCTTCCAAGCTCCATTAAGCCTAAGAGGTAGACAGATCTACATGCCTGCCCAGGACTCTCCTAAGGGAGGTGATAACACTGGAGTGCCCAACACTGCTAATAATGAGCAGAAGAAGACTCACAAGCCTGCCTAGGCCTCTCTACCCAGTCCTATTATGACTGACCAGGAGAAACGACCAACACATACACCTGGAACTCTCTGCCCAGGGCATGGAGGAGAAAAGAGGAGCCTGAACCATACCTTTAAGACTGAGCAGAAGACCCACATGCCCTCCTGTGGCTGTCTGCCGTGAGCATGTAGGAGAAAACACAGGCCTACCCAGCACCAGTGAGACTACGTGTGGATGAACTGATTCCTAGGTCATTTGAACAGGAGAAAATTCACCGTCTTGCCCCTTACTGCACAGAATGAGCTAAATCAGGCAGTGCTGGAGAGCTCACCCTATTGGTGGAGATGGGGGAAAGCTGACTGACTCATCAAGCCAACAATCACCGAGGCCCAGAAACAAGGCTACTGATTGGTCCATCCAAACATCCACCACCATCTATGATCTGCAGAAGCACGAGAAATAGGTGGGCCTGCAGATCTAAAGCTGCAGGATTTCCATGATACAGACAAAAGGATATCCAATAGGAATCCCAGTGAGGGCGGAGTATTAAAAGCACAGCATAAACCAGAGGCTTCAAACCTCCTGACCAATGACTCATTGCAATGAACATTGCAAGTAAAGATGTATGGACTAACTAAAGGGTTTACTGTGTGACTCACTGTCACACTACAGGTTCTATGACAAGGTTTTTCTTTTATTTTTAAATTTCATTTGGTTTTTATTTTTTGGGAAGATTGCAAGGGCAGAGGAAGGATGCATAGGGACAGGGAGAAAATGGGATTAAGATGCACATTGTGAAATCTATAAAGAATCAATAAAAAGTTACATCAGCAAAAATAAAAGAAGGAGAAGAAGAGGAAGAAAAGGAGGAAGAAGAGGAGGAGGAAAAGTAGGAGAAGAAAAAAGAAGAAAAAACAGATGCAAATGAAAATGAAAGTAAAAAAAACAGTTGGATTCCTAGTGTTAATTCTTAAGTACAGTTCAGAGAAATAGTAGCTGAAGCAGCGGAGTAAGATTATACCTCATTAAGACTTATAATGTGATGCCAGTAAATGCTCATTTTAGATGGAACTGCCATCCAGTGCCCTCTGAATACAAATGGAAGATGGCTTCTACTTCCAACTGCCATCTACTGAATATTCAGAAATTCTACTCTTCTTAGTGTCATGAAGACTGTATGTCCCCAAGAATTTACTCAAGAGAAATTTCACCTTTTCATAATATTTACAAAGATCATTATTACAGTAAGGAAACATATACTGAAATTTAGTAGTGTTTTATAGGTGTGTTTGCCTTCTATAGAAAATGTTGGGGCACAACCATAGTGAGGGAAACCACAGAATATGGCAAGTTCAGGCTACACACTCACTATTGCTAGGAGTCCTAACTGGGTTCCTCCTTGAAAATTCAGGTGAGTTTTTCTCGCATCCGTTTTCTCCTGACCCCAAAATACTTCCAATTTCCATTCACCTCTCAAACCAATAAAATAATATGCTTCACCTGACATCCAAATTAGAGAAAATACAGTCACCAAACAGCTATTTGTTTTGCTGGCCATTGCCCTTGCCATTGGAGTTTTCCTGAGCTATGTTCTCTTCTTAAGGTTTCTGCTATAATAGCACTCATGACAGTGATAAGGGATCCAGACTCATAGCCAAAGCATCTCTGCAAACTTCTTCCTTCTCAGCACCATCCTCTTATGCCTTAAAGTTTCATCTTCTAACTTCTGGGAAACACACTCATATCACAGTCATTCTCAAGTCAAACAGATCTTCAGAAAATGTGAAATACCCTGATGAACAGAATTTTAGTCTTCTGAGCATTAGACCTCTAACATTTCAATAAAATATATGTCTATTTAATCTTACTAATGTAGCACAAAAAAAGGAACAAATGGAATCAGCTCTTTAGTTATCTCTTTAACTGAAAAGTGTTTTCTTTCATCAGAAGTTTAAAATGCTTGACACATATAAGAAATATGTGCACGAATCTAATAGCAAGAACATGATGGACAAGACATTATGGCAGAGGCAGAATAGCTCTCATTTGGCTGTTCCCATCTACCTGAAATAGTTCATCTTGATTAATTATCCATCTGGCCTTGTCCCAAAAGTAAGTCATCTAAACAAAACAAAACAAATAAACAAAAAAAGAAGCACCAACATAGCTTATTTCCTTCAGTTATGGAGAAAGGTCAGTAAATGTTGTAGGAAGAGAGAGATTGTGTAAATTATTATGATGCTTGAATTCACATGATTTTTTGTTATACTCTTACATACCACAGAATTTCTGATGTATGAAAACTATATTCCCTAAAACTTTCAGATCTACAGTAATGAATACAAACCTGATTTTTACCAATTAGCTGCAAAAACTGGAGAAATTGGGGGCATAACTGTCAGGGATTAATTTCATTCCTTTTGTAATTTTCTGAGGGCTAGGTGGATACTTTAGATGTTAAGAATAAAAGTGATCCATAGGAAGCGATCTCCTGTGCCCATCTGTTGTAGGGTACTTCCCACTATCTCTTCTATCAGGTTCAGTGTGTTCGGACTGATATTGAGGTCTTTGATCCATTTGGACTTGAGTTTTGTGCAAGGTGATAGATATGGGTCTATTTTCATTCTTCTACAGGTTGATATCCAGTTGTGCCAGCACCATTTGTTGAAGATGCTTTCTTTCCTCCATTGTATACCTTTAGCTCCTTTATCGAAAATGAGGTGATCATAGGTTTGTCGGTTAAAATTCGGGTCTTCTATGTGATTCCATTGATCGACTTCTCTGTTTTTATGCCAATACCAAGCTGTTTTCAATACTGAAGCTCTGTAATAGAGTTTGAAGTCGGGGATGGTAATGCCTCCAGAAGTTCCTTTGAAAGACCCCCAGTCCAGCTATGCAGCCTTGAAAGACCCCCACTCCAGCTATGCAGCCACTTAGCTACAGTAACGCCTTTTCGCAAGGCTTAGAACTCCACACCCGAGGTCAGGGCAAGAACGAAAACAGCTTATCTATGATAATTAAACATCTGGTCTTGAGTCTGGGACGGAAAGCCCTAGTCGAGGTTAGGGCAAGAGCAAAATAGCTTATCCACGGCAAAACATACTGGCCTTGAGTCAGGGACGGAAAGCCCGCATACCCTGCCCCACACACACTGAGGAATTCGTCCCCAAGTTACCCTGGCCTCATTTAAATTAACCAATAACTATGCATCTCGCTTCTGTGCCCGCGCTTTTGCTCCCCTATCCCTATAAAAACCCCTCTTCCCAGCCTGAGGGCGCGCAAGTCTTCAGAGAGACTTGTTGCCCCAGGCGTCTGTGTATCCGAATAAAGCCTCTTGCTGATTGCATCCGTAGGAGTGGTCTCGGCTGATTCCTGGGTAAGGGGTCTCTCCTGAGGGAAGACTCTCCTCGGGGGTCTTTCACCTTTATTGTATAGGATTGTTTTGGCTATCCTGGGTTTTTTGTTTTTCCATATAAAGTTGATTATTGTCCTCTCAAGATCTGTGAAGAATTTTGCTGGGATCTTGATGGGGATTGCATTGAATCTATAAATTGCCTTTGGTAGGATTCCCATTTTTACTATGTTGATCCTCCCAATCCAAGAGCAAGGGAGATCCTTCCATTTTCTGGTATCCTCTTCAATTTCTTTCTTCAATGCCTTAAAGTTCTTGTCAACTAGATCTTTCACTTCCTTGGTTAGAGTTACCCCAAGATATTTTATGCTGTTTGTGGCTATCGTGAAAGGTGAGGCTTCTCTGATTTCGCTCTCTGCTTCCATATCCTTTGTTTATAAGAGGGCGACTGATTTTTTTGGAGATCGCTTCCTATGTATAATCCCAGCAGCACAGACATAAATGGGACCTACTAAAACTGAGAAGCTTCTGTAAAGCAAAGGACACTGTCACTAAGACAAAAAGGCAACCTACTGACTGGGAAAGGATCTTCACCAACCCTGCAACAGACAAAGGTCTGATCTCCAAAATTTATAGAGAACTCAAGAAACTAGACTTCAAAATGCTAATTAACCCAATTAAAAAATGGGGCACTGATCTGAAAAGAGAATTCTCAACAGAAGAAGTTCAAATGGCCAAAAGACACTTAAGGTCATGCTCAACCTCCTTAGCGATCAGGGAAATGCAAATCAAAACAACTTTGAGATATCATCTTACACCTGTCAGAAAGGCTAAAATCAAAAACACCAGTGATAGCCTTTGCTGGAGAGGCTGTGGAGGAAGGGGTACCTTCATCCATTGCTGGTGGGAATGCAATCTTGTGCAACCACTTTGGAAATCAGTGTTTCGGTTTCTCAGGAAATTCGGGATCAACCTACCCCTGGACCCAGCAATACCACTCTTGGGAATATACCCAAGAGATGCCCTATCACATGACAAAAGCATTTGTTCAACTATGTTCATAGCAGCATTATTTGTAATAGCCAGAACCTGGAAACAACCTAGATGCCCTTCAATGGAAGAATGGATGAAGAAAGTGTGGAATATATACACATTAGAGTACTACGCTGCGGTAAAAAAACAATGACTTCTCGAATTTTGCATGCAAATGGATGGAAATAGAAAACACTATCCTGAGTGAGGTAACCCAGACCCAACAAGAGGAACATTGGATGTACTCACTCATAATTGGTTTCTAGCCATAAATAATGGTCACGGAGTATATAATTTTTGAACCTAAAGAAGCTAAATAAGAAGGTGAACCCAAGGAAAAACATATAATTATCCTATTGGCTATGGGAAGTAGACAAAATTGCCGGAAAGAAAATTGGGATCTTGGGGGTGGGGTGGGATGGGGGTAAGGGGGGATGGGGAGAGAAAAGTGAGGAGGGGAGGATGGGGGAAACTTGGGGAAACAGGATGATTGGGATAAAGGAAGGTTGGATAGGGGAGCACAGAAGCACAATTCTTAATTAAGGGAGCCACCTTAGGGTTGGCAAGAGACTTGAACCTAGAGTGGCTCCCAGGAGCCCAAGGCGAGGTCCCCAGTTAGTTCCTTGGGCAGCTGAGGATAGGGAACCTGAAATGACCCTATCCTATAGCAATACTGACAAATATCTTGCATATCACCATAGAACCTTCATCTGGTGATGGATGGAGATAAAGACAGAGACCCACACTGGAGCACTGGACTGAGCTCCCAAGATCCCAATGAGGAGCAGAAGGAGGGAGAACATGAGCAAGGATGTCAGGACCATGAGGGGTGCACCCACCCACTGAGACAGTGGGGCTGATCTATTGGGAGCTCCTCAAGGCCAGCTGGATGGTGACTGAAAAAGCATCCGTTTTGGACTCTCTGAACATGGCGAACAATGAGGGCTGATGAAAAGCCAAGGACAATGACAGGGGGTTTTGATCCTACTTCATGTTCTTGCTGTGTGGGAGCCTAGCCAGTTTGGATGTTCACCTTCCTAGACATGGACGGAGGGGGGAGGACTTTGGACTTTCCACAGGGCAGGGAACCCTGACTGCTCTTTGGACTGGAGAGGGAGGGGGAGAGGAGTGGGGGGAGGGGGAGAGTAGTGGGGGGAGAGGGAGAGGAGTGGGGGGAGGGGAGAAGGGTGGGAGGAGGGGGAGGGAAATGGGAGGCTGGGAGGAGGCGGAAACTTTTTTTTCATTTTCTCAAAAAAAAAAAAAAAGAATAAAAGTGATCTTGAATTAGACCTGGGAGTTCATTCTTTGCACCCACATCGGATGGTTCATAACCACCTGTAACTTTATCAACAAATGATCCAACACTATCTTGTGGTTTTTGCAGACACTTGCATTCATGATCACATACCAAATGCATACTTTCCTCTAATACAATATAAAAGTAAGATATGTATTTTTATAAGAAAATTTCTTCAGTTATTCAAGGTTATAGGAACATTTCATTATTCTGTATCACTGTTGCAAATCTGAAATCATTTATTCTATTACAGTTAAAATAATGGTGATATAATTAGCTTATGTCTAAGTTTTGATTATTTATAGTTATAATGAAAGCTTTAAATGTTGTTAGTTTGACAATCTGGTACTTTGCTAATGGCAAATTATGCATTATAGGACAGACTCCTGGAATCACTGACTAAAGCCTAGTCTTCATTTTTTTAACAGTATTTGAAAAAAAATGAGAAGATTGTGTTAATAAACCCATTATAACAGGTGGTTGTGGAAAAGTTGTTTTGGGGAATGATTCAAACTACATGGATTTTTTTCAAGAACCTCTGTGTAAGACTGTTATATGTCAGGAAAGGAAACAGCAGATACCTCATGATGTCTACCTTCCTACCAATGTATGAATCAGATTACCAAACTCACTACTAGTAATTTAAAGGGAGTTGGGATCAGAAAAAAAAATTATTGTTCACAGACAAGCTCAATCTAGTGCATTGTCTAGACAATACCTCTAGCTGTGCTCACTGGTCCATTGAGCTAAACAAGAGAAAACATGCTCAAAGCCAAGATAGTTTCTAGAGTCATATACTGCCAAAGAAATCACAAACTTGGCCTGGAAATCAGGGTGGTGGTTCAATTCCTGACACAAATGCTGGGCTACAAACCTGCACCAGATGGAAAGTGTTTGTGAAATCTGTGCCTCTCTCTGATACTTTTGATGTACTTGGAGGAGAGAGCAAACAGGGAGGTTGGAGTGGGCAATGCCAGAGGCTACAGAACACAATAGCAAACTAAGTCATCAAGGAGCAAACCTACTTTGTTTATAAATAGCTTTCTTCACATGGTAAGAACTTTTCACAATTCTTGCCCAAGGATAATTTAAAATTCTCTGTGGCAAAAAACGAAAATATTGTAAATTTCACATTGAAAAAAATTTAGGGTGTTATTGGACCTATTTGTGTACAGCTAGTGGATTCTGTTTATCATTGTTGATGTAATTTCTTCATTAGATTATTAGCCACAAAACTACAATTATTCCTATTCACATATATGGCAACATGCACCACATTTAGAAATGTGTGTGTTGTGTGTAATGTACATGTGCGTTTATGTCTACATCCTGATATGTGAATGAAGGTACTCACCTGTAAAAATGTATTTGTCAGAGGACATTGGTTGTCTGCGTTCCCTTTTGAAATTCTTTTGAGACAAGCTCTCATTGTTGCTTTTCTGCTAAGTGGGGAAAGCTAATTAGTCAAGAAGTTTCTATGGATTCTCCTTTCTTTTCCCAACATCTTGCCATGGGAACTCAAAATTATAAATAATCCTACCATGCGGCTAAGTTTTATGTATATTGTGAGATTTGAGCTCAGACCCTCATCTTGTGACTTTCAATTGAGATATATCTCCAGTCCAACATTTTGAGAATGTCAACTTGGATAGAAAAAAATGATTCAAAGGAGACCAGAATCACTTTATTTCAAGCAAAGTTAAGCTCACATGTCCATTAAACCTAATTGTGTTCTGCAATCTACAAAGGATTCCTATTTCACTGAATAGAAAGATGATATTGAAACCGAAGTTCTCATGTGATTTTTTTCCCTCACCGTGATGGTATAGTCAAAATATGCTGTTTAGAAATATTATGAACATTTAAAGTTAAATATAAAATTACATGTTCATTACTATTTTTCACTGAAGCTATAGTAATATTTCATTTAATTACTCAAATCCCTCTTTTTTTATTTTTATTAAAAATTCCCACCTCCTCCCATTTCCCTCCCCCTCCTCTCACTGCCCCTCCTCCTCCCTTTCCATTCCTAAGAGCAGTCATGGTTCCCTGCCCTGTGGGAAGTCCAAGGTCCTCAGCTCTCCATCCAGGTCTAGGAAGGTGAGCATCCAAACTGCCTAGGCTCCCACAAAGCCAGTCCATTCAACAGACTCAAAACCTAGTGTCATCGTCCTTGGCTTCTCAGTCAGCCCTCATTGTCAGCCACATTCAGAGAGTCCGGTTTGATCACATGCTCTATCACTCCCAGTCCAGCTGGCCTTGGTGGACTCCCATTAGATCAGTCCCACCATCTCAGTGGGTGGGCACACCCCTCGTTCTTAAAACACTTTTTAAATGATATTCACCCAATTTTTATCATGTGGAGTTATGGCAATGAATGTGAATTAATAGTGAAATATAAGTACAAAAATCATCAAATGGAGTAGAAAATATTGAAGAGTTCTGAATGTGTGGGTATAGCTATATATATATATATATACATATATATATATAGGTACGTGTTCATGTGTCTGCAGACATCAGATCAAATGTTGCTGTATGCTCACATATTAACTGGTGAAGGTAGATGCCAAGAGATAAACTCTGGAATCATCCTAAGGAATATTGTTAATGTCCTTTGAGACAGGCTTCCCAGTGACTTGGGGATAATCAATGAACTTCAAGGATTCACCTTTCTCTACCTCTCCCTTGAAATTATAAGGAAATTCTAACATGCCTGACTGTTGCGTTGGGTTCCTGAAATTTATACTCAGGTTCTCAGCCTTCAAGATAAACACTTTAACAACCTAGTTAGCTCCCTAGCCCTTGCAAAAATTCCCCTATCACTTACAAAGGAATTTGAAAGATTTAAAAGAGAAAAGAAATTGAAGTAAGGATAATTTCTGGGGAATTCTGGAGACTTACCTTTTAAAATGAAAACTGACATATTTAAATCAGAATGTCTGCCATATAATGATTCATTTTTATAGATATAATCTATAGGGTGCAAGTTAAAAATTCTTTCTATGTCATTTGTCATCCATCATAGATTGAAGTGTAAAGATTGTTTATGGCACAATTATGTTGGTGGCAATAAAGTAGACATCTTTGAAGACTGACGTTTCTTGCAAAAACAAATACATTTTTCTGCTTAAAAAATACCTCTTATTTCTGTAAAACGTGGAAATAAGAAGTCATTTTAATACCCATGAGGGTGTTTTGATTTTAAGGTAAGTACAATGAATCTCATTGTAGTTCTGAAGAATAAGAATGAAAGTGTGGCTTATCGTTCATTGTCACTTAGCAAATTCTTATATAATAGTGCCAAAAAATATAAATTGTGTGGCAAAGTGACTTGTATTCTTGACAAAAAACTGCATAGCACTTGCTAGTCTGTATATACGTATAAGCAGCTTAAAGTAATTTGTGGTAAGAGCCACAGCACTAATAAATTTCCATATCTTAAAAGATTTCATGCTGGTAAATTTGTGGAACCATTTTTAAAATTTCAAAGTAAAGACAGTTTTATCTGCTCCTCGTTTCTTTATTCTATTCCCAGGCTTCATATATTTATTGTTTTGCTTCTTCACAACTCAGCCTTTATTTCTGCAGAAAGCCTAATGGATGCTTAAAACACCACAATAACTATGGAAAGCTAAAATGAAGGAGGCAGTTTCTTCAGACTAGACTAGTGAGCACAGCAATTGTTGTAAATCTACCATGTCTTTAACATTCTAGTGACTCAAAAAATATTCTCACTGGGACCTTGCTTTTACTATTTTCTGGTATTTTTAATATATTCTGGTATGCACAGGAAAAAATACACATTTAAAAATGCAAGGTATCATGCATTATTTGAGTGAATATTGTGTGCAATTAAATATGATCCTTTCTACATATTTCTCTGTTTGAATATACATGGGCTTCTATAAAACAATAGAAAATCTAATGGAGTGATACACTAAGGCATAAGGCATCAATATTTGCATACTTTTTATCCAATAGCAGGTTAAGATGAAGATTATTTTTAAAAAAAACAAATAGCTCCAATAGCAAGTTGAACAAAACTTGAGTTCTAGTAAACTACTGTCTAATATGAATAAAACATCCACAAAACAAGGAATGCAAATGAGCTAGGAAGCATGGAAAAAGTGATCAAACTCACTAATGATCAGACAATGAAAGACAAAACCACAATGTGTAATGAGCCATGTAAGATAGTTGTTTACACCCTTGCTGATTAAGTCAATTATAAGTTTTAAGCCCACTTTATGGATAAGCAGACCGAGGATGGGCTCGAGCCTGTGGAAAGTCTTTTGGTGTCCAAATGTATGGATTCAGAGTTTGTAATGGTGAAATGGCAAGGATACATCATAGATATAAAATAGATGAATATACATTGAGTTTTAGAAAAAAATAAAAATCTATGCCTTATGGAGAAATAATGAAAACTGAGTGAGTAGAAATTATTGCATTGGATAAAAATTGTTATTTGTTAATAATATTAATGTATATCCACCTAATAGTACATAGGCATAGTCATATCTTTACGTGAATATCATGTTCATAAATTTCAAAGAGTATTAAAAAATATTGTTGCATGTACAATAATTTGCCTTAAAAGACTCTAGACTTAAGTTTGCAGGAAAATGTACAATGTTCCTTTACTAAAATAAGAAAAGAATAACAATAACTAATACTTTCAATGGGGATAAACAAATGAGGAATTTTCCAATCTCTTAAAATAACTTATTAAATAAAATATGTTATTACAACATAACTTGATAACTTAGAATAGTGAACAGACAGCAAAAATATCACACACATACACACACATTAACACCCTATACATGTCACAAACATAATTAAAAAGAAGAGAATTGAACAAACATTAAGAATCACATGTTTTGGAAGCTCCCACACTTAATATCCACCACTTTAAACTGAGTATAAGTGTTATGTACAAAAAATACAAAGGAAAGGTTGGTCTCATTTTTTAATTAGTGTATACCCTGGATAATAGTTTCATCAGAGGTATAAATTCTTTGTGATATATTTTTAAACACACCAGCAGATTTTTTTTAAAATAACACTACTTGAATAAATAAATTATCAAAGACATGCTTTAGGATATATTTTCTCTTATTCACAATATTTAGAGTTTACTTCTGTTTTATGAAATTGAATGGTGTACTTAAAACTAATTGACCATCTGTTGCCAAAAGTTTTAGATTCTGTTTACCTGGAATTTTGTTTCTTAAGGAAGAACCAGGGGATAACATGACAGGATGTCCCGGGGCAGTATTCCTCAAATATTACCAAGGAAGAGTCCTAAACATTAAAGAAAAATTAGCTTTTACTTTTGGTGCCTAAAGGTGACTTCAACAAACAAGAATTTTGTCTTATAAATAAGCATTTCATGGAAATCTGTTTTCATTTTTTCTTTTATTATGTAAGATGTGTCTTTGGCCTAAAATATTCTCATGTTATAAAAAAATGTTAACAAGAATTTATTTGAAACATTTAAGTTTTTAAAGTAATGGTAGACTAAAAACAATCAAGGAATAGAGAGAAAAAATGTTTACGCAGGCAAGTTTGATTAAATCTGTAAATCTTTACACACATACACACACATACTGAAATGAAGAGCTGTAACTTTGAACAACTGTTTCTGGGTTTTCTCTTTACTGGTCCAGCTCTGCACCCTCTTCTTACAAGGTGAGATTATGGTGGCTATTGTAGAGACAGAGGCCAAAAATCAAAAGCTAACTTCCCAAACTTCAATAATCACACATAGACTGTTTGGAGCCTGACTTCCATTGATGTAAAATTTCTCATTCAGATGCCTGAGTTTAACTGGTAATGAATAGTGGAGCCTCCCCAAGTTCTGTTGCAAAATTTACTATGCAACAAGCAAGTGAGTTGCCCAATTGTCTATGTCGATGTGGATCCACACAAATGGCCCTGGAATAAGGGAAGCAACTGTTTTCTTACCTGTTAGCAAAGAATTCTCCCTCCTTTCTCAACCTTGAGATAGGGAGCTCCCTTGCTGCCTCTTTTGCAGTATGTTGTAACAGACTGTTTCTTGTTCTCATTACCTGACCTAATTAAATTAGTTTTACCCACTCAAAGCAATGACCTTCCAGATACTAACTTTATGACACACTAGTGTTCTGTCCCACCTTGGCCTCTCTTCCTTCTGGGGTATGTGGTGGTTGACCAACTAGCCTGTTGGCTGGGGTGCAATTCTAGGCTGCTCTCACCTACTAGGGTAATCTCCTTACCTCCCTTGAGTGAAGCCATTCTTCCTTTTCACAGCTGACTGTTTGCGGCAACAATGACTCTTTGATGGACTAATGACAAGAAAAGGAGAAGAATCTGCTATAGTCTCTAGGAGAAAAGTGAATTTCTACCCTTCAGGGGATCTCCTCATTCTAATCATACCTCTTGGTGGTCACAGAAGCACAGGAATCCACATCTTGTGAGTTTGCACTTGTCTCCCTTCTATTTTACTTCTTGCTCCCTGAAGAGAGCGATTAGGAGAACACAAGAGGCCAGTGTTTGTGTCTGATAGATGCCTCTCTCCTGGGATCTAACACCTCTCAAAATGTGTTGCCAATTTTTACAATCAACCCATATAGGTTCCAATCCCACCATTCTTCTGTTTCACATCAAAGTTTCCAAAATCAAACTATATATATATATATTCAAGTTCTCACTTCTAGAGGTTGGTAAGTCTCCTCTTTCTCCTAATTATCACTTTGTGGCTCAGTCTTGTTTGTGAATTTACCATTGAGGTCAAGTCCATCACAAGCCATTGGATAGTGTAGACTCAACACCAATCTAATGTAAACTATGTTAATATGCCAAGCTCAGTCAACTTCCTTAAGGTGTTTAAACTGGTCTGTTACCTTTGTCCTAGGATGTTGATTACATTATTCTAACAACCTGTTGTACACTTTATGGGAGGTCCAACATCTGGTGTGATTCAAAGGATAGACGAGTGCTCATAACCCAGTCTGTCATGCTAGGCTCTGTGATGGTATATGATATAGCATGTTATTGGTCATGTCTGATCATCTATCCAGGAAATAAAGGAGAAATTACTGAGACTACTTGATCACCTGCCTCTCAGGGGATAAATAGAGGCTTTTATCAAACCCATTAAAAGATTACAGGAGGTAATTTAAGAACCTCTACTGTTTTAATATAGGCTGACTAGAATCATGCACAAAAATACTAACTTCAGTTTCTAAAGCCAATGCACCAAAGTGATTGAAAAAGACAAAACTTAGCATGTGCTACAGCAACTGTTCATTCTCTATTTTAAGATATTACTAGTAAGTTCTGAGAGAGAGAGAGAGAGAGAGAGAGAGAGAGAGAGAGAAGCCCTGGTCCACCAGGAAGGAATTGGCTAAAATACTTAGGACTTTTTTCTTTTAGTCTTTCTCCAGAGGAGTGTATAACACTTTCCATGATATTGTATAATGGTTTCCTCCCAGACTGAAACATTTCATCCTGCCATGAAGCTCTTTGAAAAGGAAAGCTAACAACTCAAAATAGATTCAAGAAGTCCAAATCTGACCAGCTTCACTGAGCTGCTCCCAGCCATAGTAAGTTATAAAAGATGTAAGTGACTCTTAAACAAGAGATCTGGGCTGCAAAGGAGACCCTGAGACCAGACGAACTTCTTGGAAGTATCAGAAAGCAGAAGGTTGCCTGAAAGAGATTTAGACAATTTCCAACCTGTTGATCTGCCCACAGGCTAGGCAGAGCACGCCAGAATCCAATCTTTGTGACCTCTTCATGCTCTTTGGGGATAAGCCATCTTTAAGTCATTTCTGCTCTTGTAAACAACCCCTCACACATATTCCTGTAAGTAACCCCAATAAAACGCAGAGTTCCCAAAATTGGACTCTGGTGGTGTCCATACTTTGATTTGTCATGGGCTCCCTTTTGGGATGAGGCTGTGTGTTGGCTCTCCCCAGGAAAAGTTTTGCCACACAACATAATTGGCACTCAAACAGAGACATCACAGAGTGAAAGATGAGCTGGGGAGAAGTGAGTGCATTGTCCTAGCTATTAGTAGCAAGGAAAGCTTAGGCTAAGATGCCTGCGCATAATAATCCATTGCAGAAATTTCCATGAAGTTGTCCTTTCCAGAAGAGTGTGTGATAGTGTGTTTTTTTGCTATGATAACTATCATATGGTAATTTCTATGGGTAGGGAGGCATTACACTAAGGCTGGACCATCAGGATTAGATGTTTCTGTGGGAGGAAAATCAGGTGACATGCCTGCTTGATGAGTGTGATCCACATGTGAATATGCAGATGCCGTAAAAGTGTAAAAAAATTAGAGGAAATTTTGCAGTTTTAGAGATGAGAATACAAGGGTTCAAATTGTCAACAAGCAACAGCAGAGTTTACCTGGCCACCATCGTGTTTTGATAGAAATGTAACAGAGGAAGAAATGGCAATCAAGAAGGTACTTGTTCATGTAAGGAGCAATTGCAATAATAGAGATGCATCTAGCATCCTCTGTGTTAGAATCTGCTTTGTCAATTAAATTAGGGAAATGAGAATATGAAATGGAGGTGCTGGCTTGCCACTTAAGGTTTGGGGGTCAGATGAAAAGAGAATACAAGGTAGTTCTGTGTTCAAAGCCTTTCTTGTGATCCAAGAACATGGAACTCAGGGAAAGATTCAGCGAATGAAGAAGAGAAAACCATGGTAAAAAAATCAATTGAAGATAACCAAAGGTCTTTAATAGAACCCTAGAATAGGAAACAAAGAAAAATCTGTGATCCAATGAGCTGATGGGAGCTCAATAGTTTTCCAGTACAAAAATTTGCAGTAATCAGAAAATACTCAGCATTTGAACTCTTGAAATTAAAGAAGACTTTTAAACAAGTAATGAAAGACACAGTTACATTGTGATGCTATGGGACATGGGAGTTGATGGAATCAGTCTTACTTCAGTGGAGGCAAAATGCCTGAACAATCTACCTGGGCACCCCTATGTAAGACACAGGCTGCATAATCTGAGACAGAAAATTAGTTCCTGATGGAGCAACTTATCTAAGTATTAGTGACACTCAATTATCTATTTCGGAAGTCCCCACAAGTAACTGGTTGGAAAACCCATCAGGGAGTGGCAGATACCATTGAGGTGAAGTATGAAAAGGAGAAGCTGTGTATGAACCTCTGTTAACTGAGTCAAGTAGAGCTATGTTTATAGAGGAGTTAAAGAATATGGTTGATCTAGCATGAACCTCGAGGCTGGTATGGAAATTTAGGGGCTTTGCCAAAAGCTTTGGTGGTGCATGGCCTTTATAAAGTAAGAAAGACTCCATCAGGTCTCGGTGACTTAGACCGTCATGTGAAGAGAGTTTACATGATGAGAGTTCACAAAAGTGAAGAGCAACCTAGAGGAAATAAGGAAACGTTAAAGCACAGGGAAAAGTCTGTCTGGATAACTGAAAGACAAATGTGGCAAGCTTTATGTCAGATTGAAGTTTACAAAAAAATGATAGAACGTTGAGTTGTATGCTACTGAACTTCTAGAAGAGTTGAAAGCCTCAGGGGCAGTTCACAGACAACATCCATAATAGAACAAAACAAGTGAGTGTAACCAAAGCTTCCCCCAAGCAATTATCCACCCAAGACTTAGGAAGAACATTTTCCTTGCACCAAAAGGGGGGGAGACAGTACAGTGAGTGGGTGGCAGCTATAGTCACCATACCAACCCCAGGTCACTCTGACTTAGGTAGCCAGCAGCTACAGCCAGAGGAAGGAAGGTCATGCTTTCTTTTGACCCTGCATAGGTCTGAGTAGATTTATTCAGGATTACATAGTTTATGAGGTACGAAGAAATTTAGGGAGGGTTCATGGAAGAGCTCCAGGATATGAAAATATAATGGCTCAGAGAGAATGGCTGAGGATTACAGGGAACTAATTAAGTTAATGCCCCATCCATGTTTAATACTCAACCTTGATCTGTGGAGGAAGTAACTGATACTAATGGATGGAGCTTTTCCATGCAGTGTTAGGGCTTGCTTATGTTCAATTTTAGTAACCTCTTAGTTGTGAACTTCTGGAATCACCTGGCATCTGCGAAGACCAGATGACAGCAGACTTTCAGAGTGCTTCAGCTAGGTTACTTTTGTAACCCCACAGTTTGTTATTGAATGGTCATTTGAGATTGTTGCTTTGTCCTGCCCATGCGCTGTGAAATGTTTTAGTGTATAGAATATACGCAAAACCTCTGGGAGTATTGCATATTTGGAAAGTCAACCGGGTACAATGGTGCTTCCATGTATCTCATAACCTTACTAGGGAAAGTTAAATCGAAAGGAAAAAGAAATCCAAAGGGTATCCCTCATGAGAAGAAATGGACACTTCCAGAAGGCATAAACATAAGGTTACTGAATGAAAACTCTAGTGCCAGGGATGAGCTATCTCCTGGTGAGTTGTTAGCCAGGGGAGATGTGAGGGCCTACAGTTCCATAAAGGCTATTGCTACTGATACTGCTTGTATGCCAGAACTAGATATAAGACCCTATTGCTGAAGATACCTCATGCTTCAAATTGCAGGACATGTAAAAATTAAGAAAGGACTGAACTGGAAACTCCCAGCCAGCTGAGTGTCATTCATAAAGCCACGGGGTGCTTTGTAGGCTTCTGGTGGAGCACTGTCACCAGCATTCCTGCTCCTCTCTGAACCCTGTGTGCAGCTGACATGCCAGGAAGGAAATGCCTGCTTCTGCTGTGTGGCTTGGCTAAAGGGGTAAGAACAAGAGCCTTTCTATTAGATTTAAGGTTAACACCACCAGAGGGAGTTCATGTCTTGTACTTAAGCCAGAATAAAATTCTGTGGCTGAGAACTCATAGTTTTCAATGGGGAAGAAACTTCTACTACATCGATGTGCTTTGTCTGTCAAATGGCCTTCTGTATATACATGTTTATGCCCAGAGATCAAGGTTATCAGTCTGAAATTATAAACACTTGGAAAGCTTTTGAGAACAAGTGGTTGTGGCTATGGCACAGATAATTCTTCCACATAGATAGACAACTACTGTCACCCCATTTAAGGCTCAGGAATCCGTTTTGGAAGAGGGTGGAAAAAATGTAAGAGCAGGAGGAAGGGTGGAAGTGTTGTGTAACAGTGTCTTCCAAGATTGAAACATTTCACAATTTCCTTAAGCAGGATGGTAAACAACTCATATAAGCTTCAGGATTTCCATGAAGTGACCAAATTCACTAATCCCCTTCCTGTCACAGTAAGTCATAAAAAATGACAGTCCCCTCAGTCTGAAGAAAGTTGCCTTTCAAAGGAGACTCTGAAACTAAACCAGGTACCTGGAAAATGATGATATCAGCCAAGCTGCCTGGAGATAGACCAAGTGAGTCACCTGCAAACGACATTCTACAACCTGCTGAAGGATGTTTGTTATATGTGCTCTGTCTGCAGTTTTATGAGCTGGAATCCATGCTCTGGTTATATATCTGTCTTTGTGGCATTTCTATTCCTGTAGTGATCCCAATATAACTTATTGGTTCCCCAAGTTGGCTTTGATAATATCCATACATTGTTTTGTTATGGACTTCCTATCTGAGATGATTATATGTATGTGTTGTGTCTCCCCAGGAAATTTTTTATACACAAGGGTAACTGTACATTTGGGAGAAAGGAACAAATTTTCTGGGATCGATTAGATATAGGTTCAGAATTAGTACTGATTCCAGGAGACCTCAAGAAGGATTGTAGCCCTACTCTTGGGCAAGGGCCTTCTTGGAGTATGGCTGATAAACCCAGTGATACTCCATGGGAGATAACTAACTTTTCCTATATCCACAGGTATCAATTACAATCACCTTTTTGTTTAGGTGTGACACTATGTCCCTTTGTGTTTCTCAGTGCTGGTATTGAGTTTGTTTAAAGCTGTGCAAGTGTTATTAATGCTACTGTAGTCTCTGTGGTGAGAGCGCTGGGAAGCCAGACCAGAATCATGACTGGTTTCTAATAGCCCCTGCCAGGTACCAAGGCTTAGTTTTGTCTTATTAGATCTGGTTGGAGTTGAGCAAGTAATTCCTGGGAAAACCACAACTCAATGACAACCAATGAGCAAGTGCCGCAGAGCCTACTGCTAGCCACAACCTTCTGCTAGCTAAAGATAACTTTCCCTACCCTGGCCCTAAAAAGTCCCTAACCACTAGAGAAACCTATCATTCCTATGAACTTTGTATTTGTATTTAAACCCACCAATCAGCCCCTAGACTAACCTCACCTCACTAGAATTTCTCTAATCTTGTTTACAAGGAGCCTGTGATTTCTCTGAGTTGCCACTTGCCACTTTATCACGTGTTTAGAAACCAACATGTTTATGATTTTTTTCTTTATTTTATTTTATGTAGCAACCACACTTTCTTCGTGTTCCTTTCCTTTCATTCATCCCCCATCTTACTTCCATTCTAACCACTCCCCCAATCCATTCAGATGGGATAAGGTCTCCCTTAGGAATCAACCAAGCATATCATATCAGTAGAGGTAGAATTAAGCTCCTCCTTCTTGCATCAAGGACAAGCAAGGTATTCCACCATAAAAAATAGGTTCCAAAGAGCCAGTTCATGCTTCAGGAACAGATCCTGGTCCCACTGCTAGGGGCCCCATAAAAGACAAAACTACAGTGTTGATAATTTTAATAAACACTCCTGCTGATTCCATGTGTGACTGGTAGGCTTTTAAGGACTTCTCACTGACCCTAACAATGGGAATCAACACTCTTGTTTCTGGAAGTTGCTGTTTTCTCAGAATAGTCTACTACCTTTGGCTTTTCCAATCATTTTGTATCCTCCTTTACATAGATTCCTGAGCCTTGAGTAGCAGAATTTGATATAAAACCTTCTGTTTGGGGCTCAGTTTACCTAGGTCTCTTACTCTACAAACAATACAAAGTTACAGTTTGTTATTCAGAAAACAAAAGGTCCTCCCCTACAAAACAAGCTCCTTTACAGAAGCAGAAGCAGCAGTAAAATTCGACCCTTAGCAGCCCTTAACATTTGGAGGTCTAATTTTGCTTTGTAGTTCTCTTCAGTAAAGAGATTTTTTATGCTCTTAAACATAAAGTTAGCTATCAACATAGCATTAGCCATTGCATTTACTCTTCGAATTATATCTTGACTCAAAACCTTTTTCTCTGCAGCAAATACCTGTTTATATTGGGACTTAATCACCATCAGCTTAATAGTTCCTAAGTGAAATTTTATATATCTGGTTAAGACATTAATGAAGCAGAGGACAATGATAATCAGTAGGAACAGGAGAGCAAAGGGTCTCTCGACAGCTAACAACAGAGTTACAAGCCAGGAAGAACAGGAGAAAGAGAAGGAAGACATTTATTTCCTTCTCATAGGATCTTTTACCTTTGAAGCTCTTTGAAATTTTGGCTACATTTTACATGATAATTCCTGAGTGGTTTGCACAGAAATGTCAAGTTTCCCAATGTCATACAATAGTCTCCTTGTTTGGTATGTGTTAGCTGTGCCTTACCAGCAAGGTTCCAGCACGTCTATCTGCAGAGGCGGCTACATGGCTTCTCACTGATTATGTCTACTCTAAATGTTTTAACTGTAATTCTTGCTTGATATCTGTCTTGTTATATGTAATTTTACTATGTTAACGTTAAAACCTTCCTTTTTATTTAAACAGAAAATGGGAAGTAGTATGTGAAGTTCTTCTGTCTACATGTAGCTTTTATTGGTTAATGACTAAATCTGTTTCGACCAGTGGCTTAGCAGAATAGGGCAAGGCGGGAGTTCCAAGCAGACCACACCTACTCCAACAAAGCCACTACTCCTGAAAGTGCTACTCTCTCTGGGGCCACTTTTTTTTCAAATCAACACTTTCATTCCCTGCCCCCCCCCCCCAAACAGTGTAGCCATATGTTTTGTTTGTGCTGTAACAAATAAATCTTACCTGAAGATCAGGCTGAGCTAGTCACACTAGCTTGCCTTAGAGACCAGACAATGGTGGTACACACCTTTAATCTCAGCACTTGGAAGACAGAGGCAGATCAAGGCTATCCTGGGCTACACAAAATTGATCCAGTCTAAAAAAGAATTATAGCCACATGGAGGTGGCTGAAACCTTTAATCCCAGTACTTGAGTCACACACCTTTAATCCTAGCACTAGGGAGGAAGAAAAAGGAAGGGATTTGACCACATGGCAAGAAGAATGTAAGATGGGAGATAATAGGAGCTAAAGATATTCAGTTTGAGGACTTGTAGAGACTGGATACCCATTCATATGACAATTCACAGATCTTGCCTCCTTGGTTTTGAGGATTTTACAGAGGTAAGAACTAGTGACTGGCTGCTCTGCTGCTCTGACCTTTTCAGCTTTCACCCCTAATATCTTATTCCAGGTTTTTATTAATAAGAACAATTATAATTTACATTACAGTCATATAATAATGCAAAAGTGCATTCAATTCAAATACAAAAGTCCCCATAGTCTATTATAGTTCCACACTTGTTTCAATGTTTAAAGTCTCAAATCTCTTCTGACATTCAAACAACCTCTTAACTGTAATCCTCTGTAAATTAAAATTAAAAAGTGGATCACATATGTCTAACATATGATAGTACAGGATATGCATTGTCATTTTAAAACAAAGAGAAGGGATCTTAGCAAAGAAATACTGGATCCAAACAAATAAATACTGGACCAAAGCAAGACTGAAAACCAGCTGGTCAAACTCCACATTCTGCAGCTACATGTCTGATGTGAAAACACACTTCAGATCTCCAATTCTCTTTTGCTTTGTTGACTGCAACACACTTCTTTCTCTTAGGTTGGTTCCACTCTTTGAGGAAGCAGCTCTCCTTGGCAAGTATCCCAGGACTCTGGAATTTCTAACATTTTGGGTTCTCCAAAGCAATCCAGGCTTCAACTACACAGCTTCATTCAGTGGTCTCTCTACTAGGCCTTCAATCAGGGACATCCCTGACACATGCCTGGCTTCAGTGCCTTACTTTTGGCATTGAAACAAATTCCACAATCCTTTTCTGATGTCATAAAGCCAGAACCACATGCCCAAACCTGTCAAGGTTTGCTGTTTACTGGGGCTGGACCATGACCCAGTCATTTAATTTCTTATTCACCTCCTTTCTGTCTTTCACTGCCTAAGCTTAGCTGTCCTAAAAGTTGCTCTGTAGTCCAGACTGATCTCATACTTTTGATGTGCCAGTCTTTTCTTCCAGTGTTGGGATTAAAAGTGTGCATCACCCCACCTAGCTCTAATTTTTTCTTATTTCTTTTTCACAAGTTGAAAATTTAGCTGGATAGGATTACAAAATGGAATAAGACAGTGGCAACCTCAAGGCAAGATCCCACCCAGCTAAGTTTCCAACTTCTCTCTTAGTTAGGGTTTTAATAGTTGTAAAGAGAAAACGTGACCACGGCAACTCTTATAAAGAAAACATTTAATTGGGGTGGTTCATTTATAGCTTCAGATGTTCAGTCCATTATAATCATAACAAGGAAAATGGTGGCATGCAGGTAGATGTAGTAGCTGAGAGTCCTACAACTTGTAGGCATCAGGAAGTCAATTGACTGTCACACTGAGTAAAGCTCAAAAAAAGAAACCTCAGAGCTAGCCTCCACAATGACACACTTTCTCCAGGACCACACCTACTCCAACAAGGTGACACTTCCTAATAATGCCACTCCTTTGAAGCCATTTTCTTTCCATCCCCCATAGTACCCCCCAAATAATTTTGAGTTAACATCATTGACACATTTTCCTCTCTTCAGGGGGATGAACCAAAGGAAATTTTAAAATTTGAGCTTGTAACTATAATAGTAGCCAGTGCTTTAACCGGGCCAGTTTATCAGAAAACCATTGACTTATGTGTTAAAATTTGGGACCTTTGAAGTCCTAACATGATTATCTTCTTTAAGCTTTATGTTATTTTTATTTTCACAGGCATATAGAATTTGCATAAAACTCAAAACTTTTGCATTCGATCATTTACCAGGATACATGGAGGCATAATGACTTCAGTCCCCAACAATCACACAGGATAGCATTAACTCTCTTAGTGGAACACAGGGAAGCATCAGCCTTTGTTTGGCTGCCAGACCCCTAAAAGACCCAAGCCTTTCTTGTGAGTAAAGGACTTGAGAAACTGGCCTATCTTGGAAAGACAAATGAGGTAGTTATTATCCACAGTCTCACTGGGGTCCTTGAGGTAGGTGAGGCATGAGGCCCACTGATTAGTCTTGTCACAATCTAGGTAGAGTCAACTTCTTTGTAGGAGACATTAGTGCTGCCTCTTGTTGTGTGAACTCCTTCAGCCAATATCCTCGTAGAGACTGACCCACTTTGGGCATGAGCTCATGTACTATAAGTGCAGATAAAAAGCATGCAAGAACCCCTCCCCCCTTTTATTTGCTGGATTCGGTTCCCAGTTCCCAGTGCATACAGAGGACTGCAGATCACTACCTTTATTATGAGTTTACCCCCAAATAATAAATCTTTGCTATACTCCATTCCAGACTATTGTTGAACTCTATGATATGCCTACATTTTGGCTTTTGTCTAACATGGGAAGACTTTTCAATTGAACACTATAAAGGCCATATTAATCATATCTCTGAAGAGTGTTTAAAAGTTATTTATTAAGTACATCTGACTTTAAATAAACTTTTATTGCCTGTAGCTGCTTCTTTTATGCTTAACCTTGAAAATGTATACAGAAAGTTAAATAAACTTATCCCTGTCAATGAACTACATTTGGTTTAAGCATGATTACATGATGGTTCTGAGCATGTTGAGGAATTTTGATCATTTATAATGTGCGATTGTTAACCTGCATTATAGTCTTAAAAATTACAATTCTTGAATTGAAGTTGTTTTAGTTCCAAAATAAACTTTAAATCATAAATGCAGGCCATAGACTGAAAATCTTAATTTTTGATCATTTCATAATGCGTCAATATAGAATATCAGTTTGTTCTATGACTCATTTTATCCAAGTAGGTAAGGCTTAATAAAGTTAGGAAAGACAAAGAGAACATTCATACATTTTCAAACTAGATTGCTTTAGCATAAAAAAACTTTAATTTAGAAGACATCTTCCATAGACACATGCTATACTGCGTAGACTATTATCTTGCTTCTTATATATAAAAGAGGAATATCACAGTTTTCGGTGGTCATAGCTAGGGCCTTATATCCATAGTTTCTCATCTCCATCACTGATGGAGGTGGGTCTTGTATCTTATCTGTTGCTTTCATTGGTTAACTAATAAAGAAACTGCCTAGGCCCATTTGATAGGCCAACCCTTAGATGGGTGGAGTAAACAGAACAGGATTGGGGGAGAAAGAAGCTGAGTCAGGAGTCGCCATGATGCTCCCACTCCAGCCAGACGCAGGTTAAGATCCTCCCTGGTAAGCGCACCTCATGGTGCTACACAGAATATTAGAAATGGGTTAGATCGATATGTAAGAGCTAGCCAATAAGAGGCTACAGATAACGGGCCAGGCAGTGTTTAAATGAATACCGTTTCTGTGTAATTATTTCGGGGTAAAGCTAGCTGGGTGGAGGGACGCAGCCCAGCCGCCCCTGGCTGCAACACATCACCATATTTTAATGTTTTATATTTATCCCTTTTCATCTTAGCTCATCATATATTATTTCTCAAGCATTTGTTACTCTTTATCTAGAATAATAATATGACTGAGGAATAAAAATTATTACACTTTTAGTTATCACAGCCTTTCAGGGTTGTTTCTTGCCCCCCTTTGTTTGGAGAAAAATAAACCTTGTTTTTATGATTTATTTCCTCATCTGCTATTCTTAGTCTTAGGCCAAGCATCACTACACAAAATCTATCCCAAACCAAAATATCTTGGAAACCCACTATTATCCAGGAACATCCATTCCTTTTAAGAAGTAATAGTTGGATCTATGGGTCTAACTATATGTTACACACACAGTAGACTGTAGTGAATTAAGATTACCTATGTATATAGATTTTCAACCATCATTCCCCTGCTACAAGTTTTAAGTCAAATTTTTGTTAACCGTTTTACAGCTTTTATCCATACCAATTAATTTACAAATCTTGAAATACAGAAAGTTTAATGAATACTTTTACAATTCTTGAAATAGGATTCCTTACTGTAGCAAAAATTTTAGGAAGTTAAAACTAAAAGTTTTAGGGATTTATAAAAAATGTGTGTGAGATGACTAGTAATACTTCTCATTCGAATAGTCTATTCTTTTGTCTAATTTTGATCTCCTTTCTCTGTCACATGGTCAGTTTGCCCATCTGATACAGGTAGAGAATTTGGAAGAAACCTTTAAACCAAGCTGGCTAGAGACGAAGGAGGGAGCCATAACACAACTCCAGAGCAAGCTTTCCATTGAAGTAGAATACTATAAAACAACAATTTATTATTACCCATAACTAAGATACCCAAATTCTTATAAAACTAAATCCTTTAACCAGGGGAAGGGAACAGAGCAAGCTGACAGTGAAAATGGCTTAGAGATAAGAAATTTTTGAGCCTTGGCTACAGACAGAAGGCATTGAAGGAAGGTGTTCAAAGACACACAAGTCAGGGAGGAGGGTGTACACACCACAGTAGGAATACTCATTTGTTCTCCTTCTCACCTGCTCGCTAGGACTCCCACACCTGCAAAACACTTATTGCCATACCTGATCTATCAAACAGTAACTTAAAAAGACAAAACATTCACCTAGTCCCTTGACTGCAAAAGGCAAAAACAAACATTTGGCATCAGACAAAAACAAACATTTGGTGGCCACCTTCTTTCATATACCCAACAGCTTGATTTCCATCTCAGCTTTTCCAACAAAGGCCAGTGACATTCTGGGCTTCCCTCCAACTTGGGAAGTAACACTGTGTCCAGCTTTTCCAGGACTCCCACTAATGCTGGCCACAAACAAACACGATCCTTACCTACACCTTCAGAGGTTTTCTGATGCCTCCTTTTTCACAGTCTAAGTGTGGAGAACCTGATGGTCGCTCCCAACAAAAGCTGAGCCTAACTTCATTCTCAGCTCCCACAAGATTGCCAGAAAAAGAAAGTGGATCTGGCTGACCACCCAAATCCTGAATGAGCCCCAAATTTTTATGTCTCTGGAGATCATTCACCAGTAAGATCATTAATGAACGTTAACAATTACAAAGGAGACTTTTATTCAGGTGCTGAACCCAGGATTACACCCGGGATTTGGAATTTCAGATTGCAGTGTCCATTTGGCTCAATCGGGGGTTTATAAAAGCAAAGAATCTTAAGTTGCAATTTGTTCTTCTGCAAGCAGAAGGTCCTCTGGTACAAAATAAGCTTTGTGATTTTTTTGTTTGTTTGTGTTTTTGTTTTTTATATTTATTTATTTATTTATCAAGTATCCTGCCTGTAGGCCAGAAGAGGATACCAAATCTCATTATAGGTGGTTGTGAGCCACCACCTGGTTTGCTGGGAATTGATGAACTCAGGACCTCTGGAGAGCAGACAGTGATCTTAACCTCTGAACCATCTCTCTAGCCCCCAAATAAGCTAGTTTACAGAAGCAGAAAAAAACAGAAAAAATTTAAGTTTTAACAGCACTTAACATTTGGAGGACTAAGTTTGCTTTATCATTCTCTTACACACAGATGTTACACCCAAAGTCCAGATTGCCAAAAATAATACCATAAGTGTGAATCCAATTCAAAAGCAGAGTATTTACTGTGAGGGAATTCCAAGCCTCTATGGACTCAGTGACTGGTCCATTTTCCCTGCCCAGGGAATGGCTGGTTTTGTGTCAGAGGCAAAACTGACTCTACTTCTGGCGCCAAATTTTGTTTCTTTCTTTGCTTCTTTTTACCTTTAGAGCTCTAATTTTTGGACCAGTGCAAATATCTTTTTCACAGTATTTAACTACAAGTAGGAAATTATCACATCCCATCTGCTCTGTGTTATATCTATATGCCAGTGTCTCTAAAATAAATTGTTCAAGGTCACTGTTTCTGTAAGCTCCATAATGATCAAAGTCTAATATAAGCTTAACATTTGCCACAGAGAGGCAATTAGCATTGCTTGTATCGGGGAAACTCAAAACAAAGTTTAAAATTTTAAGCTTTAATTCCTCAACACTTTGTGTCATTTATTAGGAAAAACTGTCATTAAAATAATAAAGTTAAAGAAATAATTTTATTTGCCAGAGACTTTATTTGTGAGTGATTACAGAGATATGCTTTAAATTTCTCTTTCACCTATTTCATATTTGAAACAAATACAACATTTTTCTTTTCTATCCATCAATATCATGCTACAATAATAGTGTATTTAAAAAATATTTTTCTACATATGAAACAAGATCTCACCCAATATCAAACATTAACGTACCCCAATTTTTTATTAATAACTTCGGACTTAAGTATAGAGTCATTTATGAATGATTTGGGCATTATATGACAGAAATTTTATTTATTATAGATTAAGACAAGTGATAAATTCTTTGAAATTTCTAAAAACACAATAGCTAGCTCTATATAGAAAGGTGGCAATTATGTAAATTATCATGAAAAGGATTATTTGATTCTCAAGAAACTGAATTTGGCAGAAACAGGTCAAGACCGGTCACCTAGGCCAAAGTTGGCCTGAGGCAAGAAACTCCACTTGAGTAAAAAATTCCACAAGGGTGGGACTGAAACAGTAGGACAGAGTGGGCCTGAGGAAGCAAGCTCCATGGGAACAGAAGCCAGGAACCAATCCAGTCCCAGAACACTGGCGGATCAGGATTGAGGCAGCAACCTGACCCAGAGTCAGCAATCTCCACTGGAACAGGTACAGGGGAATAACTGCCAAGTGAGTGAGCCAGAGCCAGAGCCAGAGCCAGAGACTGCTGAGGATCCGGACATGAATCTGGGACCTTCAAGGGAGTAGACCTAAGCCAGGACCCCTGTGGGTCTGGGTGTGAGTATAGAATCTCCCAGGAACTAGGCCTGTGCCAGGACCTTGGCCAGGCTGGGCATGAATCTGGGACCTCCGAAGGAGTAAGCAGGAACCAGAGATCTCTGTGGGGCCATGCATGAGTCTGGGACCTCAGAGGGAGTAGGCCTGAGCCAGGACCTCTGTGGGTACCAGCATTGGTCTGGGACATCAAAGGGAATAGGCAGGAACCTGGAACCTCTGTGTGTCCAGCATGAGTCTGGGACATCTGAGGGAGTAAGCCTGAGACAGGTCCTCTGCTGTTCTGGGCACACCTGAGGCCTTGGAACTCCAAGGCAGTAGATCACAGGCAGAGACCTTTGCAGGACCAACTCCAAGCCACTTTGCAGGAGAGGATCCAGACCAGGATTTACAGAAACAGGTCAAAGCCAGTAACCTAGGCCAAATTAGGCCAGAGACAGCAAACTCCAAGGAAGCAGAGCAAAACACAGGAGTGCTGAACTATCTCCAGGAACACAGAGAAACCAACAGGGTAACTAGAACTGTGGCACTGACTATACCATGAGAAACAACCATCTGAGCTATGGATACTTTGA
The DNA here is from genome assembly GCA_025134845.1 of Neodon shergylaensis. Lineage (NCBI taxonomy): Eukaryota > Metazoa > Chordata > Mammalia > Rodentia > Cricetidae > Neodon > Neodon shergylaensis. The sequence goes on from JABTXL010000002.1 coordinate 24,297,812, forward strand.
CACCTAGGATTATTCAACAGAATCTCAATCAGCCCCAACCACATCTGTTAGAGGAAACAATAAGTAGAAAAGGTAAGAACACATGCAGCGCCACAAAGAGCAACACAACAGCAGTAAAACCTAAAGACCCTACAACAGCAAGACCTGAACAACCAAATATAAATGAAGCAAAAGAAAATGAATACCAAATGGAAAAAAGAAAGAATATTTAACAATTGATACTGGTATAACCGGATATCAACATGTAGAAGAATGAAAATCAACCCATATCTATCACCATGCACAAAACTCAAGTCCAAATGGATCAAAGACCTCAACACAAAGGCAGCCACACTGAACCTTATAGAAGAGAAAGTGGGAAGTACACTTGAACGCATTGGCACAGGAGACCACTTCCTAAATATAACCCCAACAGCACAGACACTGAGAGAAACAATTAATAAATGGGACCTCCTGAAGCTGAAAAGCTTCTGTTAAACAAAGGACATGGTAAACAAGACAAAACAACAGCCTACAGAATTGGAAAAGATATTTACTCACCCAACTTCAGACAGAAGTCTGATCTCCAAAATATACAAGGAACACAGGAATTTGGTCATTGAAAAACCACATAATCCAATAAAAAATCAATTACAGTCATAAACAGAGAACTCTCCACAGAGGAATCTAAAATGGCTAAAAGACACTTAAGGAAATGTTCAACATCCTTAGTCATCAGAGAAATGTACATAAAAACAACTCCGAGATTTCATCTTACACCTGTAAGAATGGTCAAGATAAAAAAAAAAAAAACTGATGACAACTTATGCTGGAGAGGTTGTCGGGAAAAGGGAACACTTCTGCATTGCTGGTGGGAATGCAAGATGGTACAACCCCTTTGGATGTCACTGTGGTGATTTCTCAGAAAATTAGGAAACAACCCTCTTCAAGATCCAGTAATACCAATTTTGGGTATATATCCAAAGAATGCCCAATCGTGCCACAAGGACATGTGCTCAACTATGTTCATAGCAGCATTATTTGTCATAGTAAGAACCTGGAAGCAACTTAAATGCCCTTTGACCGAAGAATGGATAAGGAAAATGTGGCACATTTACACAATGGAATACTACACAGCCAAAAAAAAATCTTGAATTTTGCAGGAAAATGGGTAGAGCTAGAAAACATTATTTTGAGTGAGGTAACCCAGACACAGAAAGACAATTATCACATGTACTCACTCCTAGGTGAATTTAGCAACATTTAGCAAAGAAAACCTGCCTACAAACCACAGTCCCAGAGAACATAGACAACAATGAGGACACTAAGAGAGACTTAACATAGATCTAATCTACATAGGAAGTAGAAAAAGACAAGCTCTCCAGAGTAAATTGGGATCATGGAGACCCTTGGGGGATGGCTGAAGGGGAGAGGGGAGAGGCAGGAAGAGGAGCAAAGAAAAATGTATAGCTCATTAAAAATCAATAATAATAATATTAATAATAATAAAGAAACTGAATTTATATATTAGAAAACAGTTAAATATATGTCATTAAAGTCAAACTATACAATGGGAAAATGACCTAAATTTTTCCTGTTCTTAAAAAAACTAGTCATGGTGAAAGTGGCTGGAGAGTTGGCACAATAGTTAATTTCATGTACTCTTGTTGAAGAGTAGCCAGGTTTTTTTTGTTGTTGTTGTTGTTGTTTTGTTTTTTGGGCTTTTTCCCACCCGGCATCTACACAGTGCCTCAGAATTCTCTGTCACTCAAGTTCAAAAAGTTAAAGTGCACTCTTCTGAACTCCACAGGTACCAGTTCCACATGTGCTGCACCTATACACATGCAGACAAAACATTTACTCACATAAAATAAAGTTGGCTAAAATAAATAATTTCTCTTTCAAAACATAGGAATCAACAGTGAGTCTTAAAGCAAAACTCTTATCAACAACGTTTAGAAGGTGTAATTAATGCTTTATATGCTAGTTTTCATTTGTTGTTATTTAATAAATTTATGTTTATTGCCCCTATCATTGCAGCTATACTCTTAGTTGCTTAAGAAAGCTAACACATAACAAAACACTTTACACAAAAGCAATATATTAGAAGAAAGGTATGTATCATAATATTGATAAAAATAAAATAAGTTCATGTTTTACAATCAAAGACTATTTATGATGAAAGCTTTCCAGACATCTCAGATATGAGCCTAGTTGCATTCAATTTATTTCTGAGCATCATGGAACAATGTATTTTATTATCATGGATCAGAAATCAATAATGTATGCATGGCATGTCTTGGAACTGAGGATCCCACAATGACATTTTGGATAGAGATTAATATTTAACTGGCCAAGCAACATGTTTCTGCTGGATAGACAGTTAGAACATCAGAAATCTCTAGGGACTCACTGAAACCAGGTGCAAACCATCAATCTCATTGGTATCAATACACAATCCTGGCAAGCCAGAACAAATGATCCAGATAGTCTTTTAGCCCATAGTCACAAAGCAATTCTGTTTGTTAGTATGTTTCATGCATTGGCTGAGCATCATATTCATGCACAAAGCAATAAGAAACTCATGAGAATTCCAAGACTGTTGTAACTGGCCCTCAAGACACAGAAGTGCTCAATTTGTTTGTGGACCTGGAATGCCATACTCAGTGAATGGAAATAACCTTGGAAAGCAAGATTCTTTAATTTGCACATCTAATCTAGGGCCTTGTGTGGAGGAAAATGTGTATGTCATTCACAGCATTAATTTAGGTAGTACAGTTTGAGACTAAGTAGATTTTAAAAATAAATACTTAAAGTCAAGTTCAACAAATAAAGTAATGCTAGCAATTCTCTGAAACATTATTTCACCTTAGGTATTTCATATTTAAATTTATTAAGAAAAGAAGAACATGGTTGTTATGAGGTTAAATCTCTGAGTCCCAAGGGGAGAACGTGGAACGTGAGCTGTGATGCCACACGAAGCAGTACACAAGCAGTCTCATGAACTAGAATATCTTCATGAGGAAGAATCAATTCCCTTTTTCATTTGGTGCAGAATGTGAGTATTGGCATTTGTCTCTTTAACAGCTTCTTGCATGAAAATTACCAAGGAACAACAGCATTAAATGAAAAAAGAGGCGTTCTATATGTAGCCGTTTTCTGCTTCTGACAATTGTTGAACTTTTCCCTTAGCCTTTGTACTAGACTCATACAATTGATTGCAAAGTTTGGGTTGAAGGGATGCTTGGGTGAACAACATCAGCTTTATTTCCCTTAGAGTAGTCCCAGTCTTCAGTGCCACCCAGACGCTTCTACATAGGCTAAATTCTGCGGCTCAGCAACTAAGTGGTACAAGCCACAGGGAGTGCATAATACCAATTTTCCACAGCCTGCACTGCCTGCCCATTTGCTTAAAATTGCCATTTGAAGGCTCTGATTTTACTCTGTAAAGCTCTGAATAGTTGGGACTCTGGCTCCCTTGGAATGCTCTCTCTCCCTCTGCCATGTAATGATATTCAGAGCCAGCCAGCATGCTCCTGAAGAGATCTCACATTTAAGACATATGGAGCTTTATTTAAAGTGGGAACAGCATTCCACGAGGCCAATCTCAGACTTTTGCTTGGTGGCTTAGTGCTCCAGTACTAGCCTTAGACAATATCCTATGGTAAGCCTTCTCAGCACCTCTTCCTAATTCCCTGCAATTAATATAGTTTTGGACAACAATGTTGTTCTGACAGTTCCGCAAATCCTTCCCTAATTATTTAAGATTACTTTTGTCTGTTGTGACTGGAGCATTTTGAAAAAAAGTACAACTTAAATATATTATTTCAATTCCACATTTTAAAAATCTTTCAAGAAATCATCATAATGACAAGATTTAGCTCTTTTAAAGAATATCTTAAAACTTTTTCCTTAGAAGTTTTTTGATAAGTAATTACAGTTGTGTTTTAGAAAAATGTTATGACTGAGATGCAAAGAGTCATCCAAACATATCCCTGAAAGCTGAATAAATCATAGAATCCTTTGACATATGCCAAGAAGCTGCATGCACACATGAGAGATTCTTCCGTGAACAATACATTTTGGGTTGAATTATTTTAAAAAAAGAACTAATTTAATGAAACAGCTTTTTCAATTACACATATGCATTCATTTTCATTATATTTTGAATGACATTCATACCATAAATTCAACATTTGCAAATATTCTAAGAAGAAACAATTATAACCTTATTCATAAATTACTCTCAAATTTTATGAATGTTGTTTGCACTTATATGTTTATAATGCAGCCATAAATGATTGCCACATTACAAACATCATCACTCCTTAGTCTTTTGTTTAGAAACGTACCTTTTATACAGTTTGGTAGATTTTGAAACCAATAATACAATATTTAACCATAGACAACTTTAATATGATTTGAAGATAATAATAATATTTAGATCAGAAATATGTTTATGAAGCTGGTATAAAATGTTTAATTTGAAAATGGCACATATTATTTAATGTTGTAAAAGATATAATTGGAGAAGTGCTGAAGCTCACTTAAGAGCAGTAGAAATTATGCAAAGCACTTTTGCCTGTAGTAATTTGTAACTCAGTGTAGTATCCAAGGTGCGCTGTGAGCTTGCTTCCTAATCATTCCTTTGTCTCAATGATTAAAGACGTTAGAGTTCCTCATCTGAAATGTTATGCATTTGCACATGTCTCTTATTGGAAACTGACCATGTTTTACTTTTCCTGCTCAATTCTAACTATTCTGCACAGATATATTCATCCATAAATTTTCCATATATCCATCTAGAATATTGTGAGGCACTCTTGTTCTAACTCTTCACCTTTCCCATTATTTTTTTTCCTTAGAGGATGAAGCTTATAGCTGGTTTTTCCTGTCACACAAATTTTGCTTGCCAATTTCAATGATCAACAAACAGGCTTTCCAACATCCCTTGATGTAATTTCTTGTCATGATTAAAAATGTTAGCCTGTTTCTTAGAATACCTAATACCCCCTAATCATCTCTCTGTAAACTGAAACTTTTCATAACTGAAAATACAGCAAATATTTCTTATTAAATATGATTAATAATATGCTAATATATTTGTATAGGTGAGTGTGTTTGTGCTTGAATAGGTTAATGTTGTCTGTGTGCATGCATGTGTGTGTACATGTATGGAGACCAGACATCGAGACTACATATTTTTCTTAGGAACAGTCTACTTGGTTAGTTGTGATAATATATTTCACTAGGACTTAGAATCAGTTGGGTACGGTTGACTGGCCAGTAAGACAGAATTCTTTCTCTATCTCTCTCTAGAATAATGATGTATACGAAAGGGATCACCATACTATGCTTTTACTCATGTGGGTGCTAAGTATCAAGGTCAGACCGTCATACTTTTATGGTAGTATTTTTAGGAACTAGTTGTTACCCCAGAGTCAAATTATAATGCATTTTAACTTTTCCAAATCATTCTATGAAGCATAACACTGCTAAAATTGACACAACTTTGTAACTTATAAATAACAATAGACTCTCACAACCTATATATGTATATATATAATAAATACATATAATACAAATAAAACTAAAACAATCATTCTACTTCATTATTTTATATTAAACATGAGAATGCAACATTTGAAGTGTTATTTCATAGTACTGGGCAAGCAATGTAAGAGTAAGCAATATATGCAGAACCAGTTGGGAAAAAATGATTGATGATTTCAAGATAAGGTGGAAAAATTAAAATAAGTCTATGGCTTTTTCATGTAAGAAAGCCTTTCTGTATTGTTGACCACGATTGTGAAGCTGACTCTGGTTTGTTGCATTGTCTTCTAACATCAGTACTAGTCATCAATTATTCCTAGGTTATGAGGCTATCCTGTTTGGAAGATTAATATTTCTCCACTAAATGAAGTAGATCCTTTTCATTCAGATGGTATATTTTGTATTTGTGTGTTCTGGATCCCAGATAATTATTTTCCAGTCATCATTGCCTTTATTTTAAGTATCTTTTTTTTCTTAGAAAATTAGACTTTTGTTTTTAGTATCTTTTTTTTTTTTTTCGTGAACCAGTGCGCTTTATTGGGGTTACGTACAGGAATATGGGTGAGAAGTTACAGGAGCAGAAAGGACTCAGCGACAGTTGCATCACCAAGCTCCCCCTCCACCTCCCTTCAGAAAAGGTGGGAAACTTGGAGAGCCCTGCACAGCCTGCAGGCAGCTCAGTAGGTTAGAGAGTATGGCTTCCCAGAGACTCTGGTCTGAACCTCTTCTCCAGGCTGCTGGTCCCAGAGGCTTTGCAGGTTTTTCTTCTTAGAGTCTTTTTGCAGCTTTGATTGTCTGAGAATCTTCTTTGCGGCTCAGTTCCCTTCGGTCTGAGAGGGACTCTCAACTTTCTTTACTCTAACAGGGAGAAGCCCAGTGAGTCTGGTCAGTTTTCGGGACTTCTTAAAATGATATAAAAAAATTAAAGCTATTGTGAGTAGTGTACCTTCCTGCTTAAAAAGCTTCCTGTAGGATGGAATCGTTCAATCTCTCACTCCGTCCTCCACTTCTTTTTTTTTTTAATTTTTTTATTGAGAAAAAGAAAAAAAAGTTTCTGCCTCCTCCCAGTCTCCCATTTTCCTCCCCCTCCTCCCACCCTTCTCCCTCTCCCTTCACTCCTCTCCCCCTCCCTCTCCAGTCCGAAGAGCAGTCAGGGTTCCCTGCCCTGTGGAAAGTCCAAGGTCCTCCCCCCTCCATCCAGGTCTAGGAAGGTGAACATCCAAACTGGCTAGGCTCCCACAAAGCCAGAACATGAAGTAGGATCAAAACCCCGTGCCATTGTTCTTGGCTTCTCATCAGCCCTCATTGTCCGCCATGTTCAGAGAGTCCGGTTTTATCCCATGCTTTTTCAGTCACAGTCCAACTTAACTTTGCTTTATAGCAAATTCTTATCCAATTCAGTTGTCATCATACTGATGACTAAGTGATATCATGCTTAAGGCTGTGAAAAAGCAGAGATTCAACACAAAAAGATGCCTTAAATAATTTTCATTCTGATAAAAATGTAATGCTATATCCAAAAAATAAACAAAAGTAAAGGTAATATTTACAAATTAGGGCTTTGTAAGAAATTATAAATGACTTCAAAAATAGGCATCATAGAAATACTTATGTGCGCAAATTACAAGAGGCATTTAAGGCTCTTTCATTATTGGTATATTTTCATCAGCACCTAGGAAAAATAGGTGATGGTACTTGACATCCATACAGGACTTTCTTGAATTGATAAAATTAAAAGAATTCTATGCATAAACTTTGGCCATAAAAATTAGTATACATCCTTTTTGCTGACAGGAAACAGAGGCAGAAAACAAGTACATAAGAATGAGTAGATAGGCTGATGACATTGAATAAAAATAAACTCTGATCTTTTTTCATTGCTCTGGTGAATTAACAAAACATTATTGGTCATCATTCAGTCAACCTCATGCTTATTTATGTACAAGCTGGGAATCTTTCTGGTAACTGCAGAATCTTCACAAATCTAAGAATAACTGGACAGTGGTGGTCCATGCCTTTAATCCCAACCTTCCGCAGGTATAGTTAGGCAGATCTCTGAATTCAAGGACAGTCTAGTCTACAGAGCAAGCATCCAGGACAACCAGAGCTATACAGAAGTACTATGCCTTGAAAAAACAGAACAAATAAACAAACAAAAAGCAAAAATATAAGATTATAATGTAAGTTAGACAAAAATCTTTAAATATTTCAAAAAAGATAATGGTAACATAATTTACATAATAATAAATACGTATTAAAGTATTAAATCAAAGAATTGATTATTGAATTTTTACCCTACTTTCATAATTATGTAGAAAAAACATCCATTTATTTCAAGATGATTTTAACAAAACTAACATGCTATTAATGAATTCCCATTCTATAATGTCCTCAAATGCAGGTAATTCAGCAACAGCTTGTTGTTTTTGATCCTACCTGAAAGAAAATTTCTATTTCAGTTAATTATTAATCGAAATAGTCTATTTCATTGGTTTGAGGAGAGGACTCTTTGAAATGTTTTCAGCACAAGCATGAGGATCTCAGATTGATTCCCAATCCCCACAGAAAAATTGTGCATGGTTGGATGTATCTATCTGTATTCTTAAGCCTTGAAGGGACAATAATCAGTAAATCCCAGGAGCTCACTGACCAACCAGCTTAGACTTAATGCGTGAGTCTCCAGTCCCAGTGAGAGTCTTTGTATCTGAAAATACAGTGGAGGGCTCTTGAGGATCAAAACAACTGAAGGTGGGTATCCACGTGTAAAAGCACAAATAAGCCTTTGCCTCTGCGTGAACTTACACACCGGTTTAAATGAGGGAGAATTCACACACACACGAAAAGAACTTCTGTAGAGGGAACCTGGGAGAATTTAAAGATGATTACAAAGACAAAAAGTTATGAAAATTTTGCTTTGGGAAATGAGAGATGAAATTAACTGTCAATTTTGTAAATCTATCACTCATGACACTCCAGTTTCTGACCCTTCTCTTTGCTAATGATCTTATGCTTGAAATTTTTAAATATAAGCATATCTGGCATTTATTATGGAAATTTTACCATTTACATTAGGCTTAAGCAAGTCATAACCTGAAAACCAAATATTCAAATGGCTTGATTTTGTAAACAAGTCTCTAATGAAAAATATCACACTCACTTAGCTATGTATTGTGTATGACTGCTTTTGTGATTGCAGTATATGGCAGTGTTGAATATTTTTAAACTGTAATCTAAAAAAATTCCATCAAATTTGTATGGGAATTCTCACTTAAAATAATATCAACAGCAAAATATTAACTACTGTATGGAAAATAATGAAAGTAATAAGAGAAAATTAATAAGTAAGCAGTGACTATCACTTAACAGAGCAGCAATATATCACTTTTCATCTGTTTGATTAGTGAATGTCAATGGCACAAACATTTGGTTATTACACGCATTACTCTGCTAACATGAATGTTAATGGAAGAAATACTCTAAAGAGAAAGTTTGAGTAAATTCAATTTATTGAATGACTTAATCACGCCATTACAGTATGCTACAAATGCATCTTCTATAGATCACAGTGAATCATGGAAAAAGAATAAATAAGTGTGTTTATTAAAGTATTATTTGTAATGACCCATTAGTTTAGACAATCCATATACTATATAAGTATAAAGGAGAGAAATAGCAAAAGTAAGTATCATTCTTTGTAAAATAAGACCCAGAAATTAGTCTTGCACAAAAGAATGTAGATTTTATAATTGAAAATTAACTGATAATTTGATAGTAACAATATCTCTTGTAAATTAAAATAAATATATGCAATAATGTCTGCAAGATAATATGTACTAAATATGTTGGAATTATGAGAGCTATGTTTTAAGTAGAAAAAAATGAAATCTATAGGACAGGAAGGAGAAAAGAAAGACTTAGGAATCAAAATAGTGATTCTTTTTGAGTCATAGGCATTTTATTAGTCTAATAACCAAAAATGGGAAACAATTTTATGCAATTGAGCTGGATTTGTATTTCCTATGCTCCAAAAGTGCTTAACTCACATATTAAGACATACTGATGATGAACAGGTTTTTTTTTTAAATGAAGAAGAAAAGTCTCAATTATTCTCTTTTCTCATAGACTTTACAAAGAATTAGAACACATGCATTTTAATATATTGGTTTGGGGTAGTCATAATAATTTGAAATTTTGCCGGGCGGTGGTGGCGCACGCCTTTAATCCCAGCACTCGGGAGGCAGAGGCAGGCGGATCTCTGTGAGTTCGAGACCAGCCTGGTCTACAGAGCTAGTTCCAGGACGGGCTCCAAAACCACAGAGAAACCCTGTCTCGAAAAACCAAAAAAAAAAAAAATAATAATAATAATTTGAAATTTTTTAATAAGACAAAGAATGTACTCAATGAGAAATTATTGAGTTTAATATATGATAAATCATAAAAAATAATCTTATTTTCACATTTAAAAAGCAATCTATTTTAAGTACTTTTCAAATATTACCTTAAACATACAAACATATACATTTCAACATTCTATTAAGCAATAGATTGTGTTATTTTTTAGCATGCTTCCTTCATTATTTGAAACTGTTGTAAAATAACATATTCATTAATTCATTTAATAAATTTAATCCATTACATAAACCAGAAGTTTGAAAAAGAGGAAACTTTGAAGCCGTGATGTCTTTAAACCTTGTCGTGATTTCATTCTGTTTGTTAAGAAACAAGACACAATTTCTAAAAACAACCTTAAATATAAAAGGGTTGATGTAGTGTGCTTCATACTCTGTAAAGATAACGTTTCCTACAAATAGGATTCAGTCCTGGCTTCTGAAAGGCACTTTGAAACTAGATGAAGCGCAGTCCATGTGTTGCATATGATTAAAAGGATAAGCAGAGTCATTAACTAAATTGACTAATGGGCTGCAGAGCGGTTAATCCTCCCAAATGCCAGAGTGATGAAAGGAAGGCCTTTTCTTATTAATTTTCCTACATAGATCTTATTTGGGTACAAGAGAGTCGATGTATTGTTCTACACACTTTCTCCGATTTGGTGTCACTGATGTGGAATGATCCTGCCTTCCCTTACCATTTGAAAATACTGTCATTTTTTTTTGTTGTTGTTGCAGGCCTAGGTTAAAATACCTGTCTTTTCTGTTCTTTAGCAATCACGCTGTCTCTTGAAGGCTCCAGATAAGGCATCAGTGCAAGACAGACTGTTTTTTTTTCTCTGTAATATTCATTAAGCTAGCTAACCACCTATTCATCTGGAATCTCTGATAAACAGCAAAATGTAATCATACTAGCACGAGTCTTATTTACCAAATACAAACAAGTCTGGATCTATAGCTACATGTTCTGTGTTAGCCTAAAAGATTTATGTCTGAGAATTTTTTTTCCTTTTTTGTTTTTAAGGGAAAGCGGGTTGACTCAGTTTTCTTAGCTAGTCCAAGATAGATTTGAACTAGTGATCCCCTGCCTCAGTCGCCAATGCTGACAAAAGATGTCAATCAGCTTATCACAGGACTTAAGTAGTAACTGTCTTTACTTCATAGGAACTTCTGTGTATATAAATTCTAATCTTTTAAGACAATAAAGTAGACTGTCCAAGAAACATCAAAAGTACATACACTTACATGTCTTTATATGTCACTGATGAGAAATTAAATTCATTTGCAGAGATGTGGAAAGTATTAGAACATTATTGTTTTATAGAGTTTATAATAGGAAGATATTTTTTCATAGAGCAAGTGTCTGGTAGGAGGCTTATGACACTATAAAGAAGATAAATGGTAGATGATTCTCAATAAGGTGTGTGAAGCACAAAATAAATGGATGTGAGGTAACCATACCTAAATCTCTAGAGATTTTATAAAGAAATATGGCAAGCTGGATCATAAGGATGACAAAAGCTATCGAAAATAAATATATAAGGATGTCACTAATGAGTGGAGATAATTTTTATTGTTAAGTACAGTTGAGAATTAGAAAGTGCACAGGTTTTAGCAAAAAGGGGGGGGGTCTTACAGGCTACTTTGATGTTAGAAAAGAAACAATTAATTAAAAGTCAAAGGATCTAAGTAGTTTTTTTCTGTCTCCACTCTTGATAATTTAAGTTTATCTCCTTTGTTTCTCATTTTAGCTGTAGCAGAGGAAGGACTATACTGTCTACATAATGGAAGCTTGTTGTTATGATTAAATACTGTATGTGTGAAAGACAGAGGCATAACTTCAAGTATTTGGTTATTGTGGAGTTGAATTTATTCAAAATGAAGAAGAAGAGGGTTGATGAGAATCCTAATCAGAAGTAAATGAAACTCACAGTCAAGCTCAGAAGACTCAGATTTTTTGGTAGAGGTTATATAATCAGGAAATGGATTATAGAGGGCAGGAGGTTGGCTCACAAATTATCTGCTTATAAACCGTGTAGAAAGCCCCAATGACACAGCTTCCACCATGTTGCAGCTGGCAATTTTTGATGAACCAAGTAGGGAGGCACCCATGTTGCTGTAATCTCAATAAACTCCTTGACTCACAAGGCTAAATTTAAATATAGTTGCTTCTGCATTTCTTTACCTATTGTTACTTTAGTTGACTGTGGGTGTTCTATCTAACGTAAACAGGCATTTTATCCAGATGAAAGATATAGCATAATATAATGTGTGGCAACTAAATACCAAATATTTTATTCCCATATTGTTTCTTTGTGCTTTCGGGGTTTTTGCTATTATACAGGTGTAACTTTCCATTAGTTTTAGAATCAGAGGAAACAGCCTGCTCATACGGGAATGTTCATACCTCTAGAATGTACTGAGGTTACTAAGTATCTCTTTGTGCCTTAGTGGTCCCATCCTTTTTGTCAGTTATTCCTGTAATGTGAATATGTGCACCACATTCTAATTACATTTGATGGGAATTTTGTGTTAATTAATCATTAGTAGCGTATTATATTACTATTCAATATTATTATTATATATACTATATATTGCAATGTAATAGATTTTGTTCAATCTAGCTTACATTGTTTTCAGAAAAGAATCTTTAAATATGGATAGCCATATATTCTGTTTTAATTTTTTGAAGATTATGACTTTCAGTTTTTATTAATAAAATAATAGGAATCTGTCAAGCAATATAAATCTATTTTTAACAGTCTTTGCAATCATCATATAATTATATCATTCTCCCTTTTCCTTTACTCTCTTGAGCCCCTACTATGCACTCCATGCTTTCTCGAGTACATAGCATTCTTATCTTTATTACATAATTCCTATATGTAACTTGTCACTCTGTATCATGTTACCTGTATATCTATGATGTCAGTGCTGAGCTCACAGTGTTGGGTACACAAAGGCCAAGACTAGCAGGACAACACAAAATGGGCTTCATATTAGTTTGTGAGAAGGGATGGTGCAGTGGGGAGAATATTTATGGAAGAAGTTGTAAGGGTGAATATATTTAAAAAATGTATGAAATTGTTAAGAATCAATGAAATATGTTTAAAAGAAGTAATGTGATGTCTTTATTTAATTCTAGAAAATAATGAGGTGATCATTTCACTTTACAAACTATTTTAAAATAAAATAAATATCACAATTTCAGTCATACAGTCAAATAAAAAACTATTACTCTTCAAAATCTAAAACTTATTTCTACTGTTTATATCTAATTGCAAAATGTGGATCAATTTTAAAAACAGACATATAAAACTTTTAAAACAAATATATTCAAAAATAACCAAGGTTTATTTGCTGTCATTTGTTGGTTATATCAACTACTTTATATTTTTACATTGTGGTTTCAATCATCCAATGCAATGATAGCTCAAGACACATTCCCAGATCATGCTACTATAAAAAGTTGTCCATTCCTGCTGTTTTTAAATGAAACTGAGGCAAATTTTTAATAGGAAAACAAATATCTAAACACTGATTTGTTTCTGTATATTAACAAAACATCAGATGGTGACAAATAAGCAGATATTTATTAAAATATTTGCCTGTGTAATCCTTCATTTGTTATTTTGTATAAATTGTATGGATTAATGTCTTTGCTTCTTGAAGCCAAACTTATACAACAGGACATTGCGAACTTGCGTGGGCTATTTATTTATGTTTCAAACAGTCACTAGCTGTGTATACTGACATGTTTTCTTTCTCAAATTACTTGTACATGGTGTGTGGGTTTTATATGAACCCACGGCAATCATGTTATTTTAGATAAGAAGCAATAGCACATGTAATTGACAAATAGTGTCAGCAGAAACAACACTGCATTATTTTCTAATATTGAGGTCTCTAGCAAGTCATCACTGATTAAAGTCTATAGACTGTATAAGAAAGGGACAATATATTTGTTATAATTCGGAATGGGTAATTGTTAGGGCTCAAGAAAATATGTAGCTGTGTTGTAATAAGACCCAGAATGGGAAACTCTGTTAAGTCTGATGCATTCAGGGAAAAGGTCAGTCAGACAGAAAAATCCAATTATTTTCCTTATAGTTGAGCCCACATTGATTTTTCCAGCTGAGGTTTATAGTGGGCGGTCCATGAATAACTACAGCATTTATTTTCATCTGGGACTTATCTGTATCAGAGCAGATAGATAAACCAAATAGTCAGCCTGAAGTATCCATGAATATTTTTAAAAAGTTGAGAAATTCAAGTGACTTTCTTCCCAAAAGGACCCATTAGAAATCAGAATAAGAAATAACATATCTAAAACCAAATTTTTACACAAAAGAAATCTCTCACATAACATCCCACAGATGTTAGTTTCTTTCAGGTTGTCTATAATATTTCTGCTTATTGATAAATATAAAGTTATCTGTGACATTATGCTTCTAAAATGTGAAGTGTTGAAATAAGAAAAGTGATTTGACAATGCTCCCAAATCTTTGTAATAACATGTGTAGCGGCATAAATGAAGGCAGACAGAAATTATAAGAATATATTCAGCTTTAATTAGGGAAAGACTCACAGAACCTGTGGTTTCAGTGGAGAACAGGAAAGCAGAAGGGGCGGGGGAGAGCACACCAGCAATATTTATTAGTAAAAAATATCCTCAGGCAACCCCGCCCTACAAACAAGGTGACTGGCTGAGGCTACCCCTACAAACATGTAATCACCATCATCATCATCATCACCACCATAATGTAATAATAATAATAAATGATAATTGCAAATAAGGAAGTCAAAGTTAACAGTAAACTATATCAAACTCTAGAGCTTGATTGGACATTTCAAATTTACTATTTTAAATCGCTGAAAGATTTCTCCATTTTCAAACAAAATTTAGAAAATTAACACTTAATCTCAAACGACAAAAGCAAAATCTTTTTCTTAAATGCTTGTTTCTCAAACTAATTTGACAAATACTGTAAATAAACATGTTACTTCTAAGAACTATTTCTAAGTCTAGCACCATTATCATTCTGTTTTGTAAACATTTTAATGTGCCTTCTTACTTACTGGTAGCTGCAAGTACTTGGCAGAGGGTATAGAGGTTGATTTTAATGGTTACTCATACGTGTGTGTGTGTGTAAGGATTTTTATATCCATCTTATAATAAATATTGAACAGCAGTTATCTAGTTGTTTATCATTACTTGATACACTGACTTCATCTGCTTTGTAATAAATCTGTTCTCTCTCACTAGACTCGGGTAATAGTACTAGATAAAGTAGCCATAAGTATAGCTGTTGTTTCCTGGTTGTTGAGATATAATTATTCTTCTACATAAAACTGGAGTCTCCGTTTATGAATTCTAATTATGCTTTCATTGAAAACCACCTATCTGATTCATTTATTCTTTGATCTTTTGGTTATTTATGAGCATATCATTTAATTTTTGTACAAAATAAAAATTTTTAAAGTTCTTCAAGTTTCTTTTTATCAAATTTATGACAATACATTCAGAAAAGCTATGTGATATGATTTTATATGATTTTATTTTTTGTGACCTAATATGTTGTCTATTTAGTAGTATATACTATGTATAATTAATAAGAAAATGAGTTTTATGTTTACAGTTTCTTGCTTTATATATAAATCTGACCCTGGGTTCACAACCTTCTGGTACATTCTCCTAAGCATAACATGATAGGCTTCCATAGGTATCCCATCTAAAGGGCCTAATAATTTTATTTTTTATACAGAAATATGACATTAATGTATCCCAATATTGCCAACCTGTTTTCCACTTAAGAATTATGTCTTGACAACATTTATTTTATAGATTATGGTATTCCATTGTTGTTTAAATTCATATTTATTATATAGGACAAAGCTTCTTGTTATGGCATAAAAATATTTAAATTATGATTTTTTCCTGCCTTCACAGATCAATGCAAAAGATGGTACTCACATTTGATGCTGTTACCTGGACCAAATATCAATTCTAAATAGATCCGTAGGCCACAGGGGAAAAAAAAAGCATTTCTTGTATCCCTGATATCTCCAAAACCTGTTTCATGAAGGGGTGTTGGATTTTGTTGAATGCTTTTTCAGCATCTAATGATATGATCATAAGTTTTTTCTTCTTTTAGTTTATTTATATGGTGGATGACATTGATATATTTTCATATATTGAACCATCCCTGCATCTCTGGGATAAAGTCAACTTGACTATTGTGAATGAATTTTTTGATGTGCTCTTGGATTCCATTTGCAGCTCTTAATATTCTTTCTTTATTCTGTATGTTTTGTGTTTTGATTATTATCTGTTTGGTGTTCTGTAAGCTTCTTATACCTTCATAGTGATATCCTTCTTTAGGTTGGGAAAGTTTTCTTCTATGATTTTCTTGAATATTTTCAAGAAAGTGGCTTTGAACTGGAGTTTTCCTTCCTATCCTTATTATTCCTAGGTTTGGTCTTTTTATAGTGTCCCATATTTCCTGGTTGTTTTGTGTTAAGAATTTTTTGAATTTAACATTTTCTTTGACCAATAAATCTATTTCCTCTATCGTATCTTCAACTCCTGAGATTCTCTCCTCCATCTCTTATATTCTGTTGGTTATGCTTGTCTCTGTAGTTCCTTTCATTTACCCATATTTTCCATTTCTAGAATTCTTTTGGTTTGTGTTCTCTTTATTGCCTCTATTTCAGTTTTCAGTTTTCAAGTCTTGAAGTGTTTGAACTGTTTGCATTACCTTTTGGTTTGCTTTATTTTGGGTTTCTTTAAGAGCTTTATTCATTTCTTCCAATTTTTTGTTTGTTTCTTCCTCCATTTCTTTAAGGGAATTTTTATTTCCTCTTTAAAGATTTCCATTATCCTCATAAAGTTACATTTAAAATCAATTTCTTCTGCTTCTTCTGGGTTTGGGTGTTCAAATCTTTCTGTTGCATGACCACGGGATTCTGGTGTTACCATGTTGTTTTTTAGGTTGCTGGATGAATTCTTGCATTGGTGCCTACCCATCTTCTCCTTCAATCGTTACTAGCAGTGTTTTTTGCCTCTTGGTCCAATCCTTGCAGCTTCTGTCTGTGTCTTTGGGAGTTGTTTTTGGTATGCTCTGTACTGTCACGGTCTGTGTCTCAGGAGACTGTTTAGGTCTCTCTTGACGCACTTCTTTGTCCACTCTTGTCTGCTCTCTTAGTCTGCTCTCTTGGTCTGCTCTGTGCATTCATAGCCTATGCTTCAGAGTACCTCTCTGGGTCCTATCTTTTCGGTCTCAGATTGTGTTTCAGAGTTCCTAGGGTCATAGGGCAGAGGAGGGTGTGGGGGTGAAATGGGACTTGTCGCTTACAGGGTCTGATAGATGGGATCTGCAGCAAGTTTGT
This sequence comes from Neodon shergylaensis, assembly GCA_025134845.1. Classification (NCBI taxonomy): domain Eukaryota; kingdom Metazoa; phylum Chordata; class Mammalia; order Rodentia; family Cricetidae; genus Neodon; species Neodon shergylaensis. Next base: position 24,315,121 of record JABTXL010000002.1, read on the forward strand.
TATTCCATTTCTTTGGGTGGTTAAAATGGATCTGGAGCTTTTACAAGTATTATTCCTTTATTTATTAAGTATATGAATGATTGGAAATTGTTTGCTTTTTTTAGCTTTATAAAGTAAGTTACTTTCAAGCAGCATCTAATATATTGCACACCTGGGACTGGATCATTGATGCTACAGCTTTCTGTGCATGAAGGAAATGATTGTTCCTATCATCTTTTAAAGCAGTAATACTTAGAACGTTTGACACACCCTGGAGACAAGCTTTCTGAGAAAGCATAATGTATCTAAGTATGCTGTTTTTTTTTTTGTTGTTGTTGTTGTTTTATTTAAAGAATTCACTGCTTGTGAAATCCTAGTAGCAAATATGCCATTATGGTAAAAATGAAGACAGAAGCTGAAGTATCTGATTGTTTTCATGTGGAAATTGTATGGTATTTTCAGCTTAATTTTTTTCATTGAATTGATACGTGATTTATCCTAAACTACTGCTTAATTATCCTGAGATTTGCTTTCGGTGTATCAAATGTTTAAACAACATAAAATAGGTAAACTGAGCTACTTGGGTTGATTTCTTCTCCATGTATATGAGTCTGCATGTGTGCATATTATTATTTCCAAATGGACATAGGAAATTCATAAGCGTAATAATTCAATTTCTAGTGAAGATATAACTTACCTTTTGTAGAAAATTTTTCTTATTTTAGGCATTACATTCTCATTTTATTGAATATGCCACTCAGTGATCTGCATTAGCTCTGTCATCATAGATTCATTTACAGCCAGTTTAGTTTTCAGAATTAATTCAATCAAGTTGGCATAATTGGAGTATGTAACTATATCTCACTTCTTCAGGATTCCTGGTCAAGAACATAGTTCATTTTATTATGAATCAAACATTTTGTTAGCTGGGTAGCATTCTAAAAGGTATTAAAATTACTATCATTTACAATAATACTTGCTTTCTTAGGCAAATGCTATACATTGAATTAATAGAGAAGGCATGTTATTCAATTAAGAAAGGGACAAAGACTCTTTTTTAGTGTAGTATTGATGTGCATTGTTGTGTTACGGCTTATCTTTTTCAGACAGCCTTCTAGCGGCCACAAGATCATACTGAAAGGAAAAAGACCCAGAAACAGAAAATTAACCTGCAGCCCTTCCTTTTTTAAGCAGGAAGAGCCACGTCCATTCATAAAAGCATGCATTGTTGCAACTTATGTATATAAAGAGGACTTTATTTACTAAGACAGAAATTACAAAGCTTTGCCATCTTCTCCTATACTCTAGCCAACTCAATCTTCTTGAATACGATTCTTCCCTTTACCCAAACTCAGGATTTTCCCACCAAGTCATCTCTTCACACACATTGTCTCTATGGGAGTGATTAAAAGACTAGAAAAAAAATAAATGAGAGCACCAACTACAATGAAAACTTGAAGTTCTGAAATTTTCTAAATATATTTAGAAAATAATTTTTATATACAATTTAGAAATTTTTTTCTACATATAGTTGTTTATTGTCTAAATATTTTTAAAAAATATCAGAGTAGCCGGGCGGTGGTGGCACACGCCTTTAATCCCAGCACTCAGGAGGCAGAGGCAGGCAGATCTCTGGGAGTTCCAGGCCAGCCTGGTCTACAAGAGCTAGTTCAGGGTCGGGCACCAAAGCTACAGAGAAACCTGTCTCGAAAAAAAAAAAAAAAACAACAAAAAAATCAGAGTAGTTTCAGCAGAATGCAAAAGTCCAATTGTACCTAGTATACAAAAGGGGCAATTTGAAACCCCATGAGTATGGAGCTGGGAGACTCAGGCAACACAGGATGCTCTTGGTGTATATATTCTGCATAATGATCTGTCTTATTTGGTCCTTTACTTCATTTTTTACTGTCTGTACTCTTGAAATGTAACAGAACTTGTCTGTAACATTCAACATAAGATCAAAATCTTTTTCTTATTTTTTAATAAATTGGAATATTTTCTGTATGAGTCCCTTCAGGCTACTAAGCATTCAGTAATTTATAAATACTCTTCTACTAATATTCATGAATCCATTTGTTATCTAGTATTTTATGCAAACATATATGGCGGTGACTTCCTTGTAAATAATACATTATTCCTTCTCAGATTCTGTACTTTATAATTGAGTTACAAAGTATGCTTATTATTAAAATAGGTAGATATCTCTCATATACAAGTATAGTATTCCATATAAAAAAATAATTATCTTTATTGTCATGTATATGAAATGTTTTTCAGAAATATGGTTTCACTATTTCTGTCTTGCCTCAATTTTTTTTTATCTTATGATAAAGGTTTCACTCTTAACCTCCCTAACAGATAGGACTAAAGATATTTCATAAGGCTATTACATATAAACCTTTAATAAATATACATTCATACAAATATAAATATGCTCATTTGAGTCATTTTAAATCTAATTAGTATACAAAACAAGTATAGTACCAAATATAATGTATAAGGAATCTTCATGACTATTGAGAGGCAATTGTTAAGGAAGCTGTAGCCAGAACCAATGGATTTCGAGGGAAACTAACATCCACCAACATGAGTGCCTAACTATGAGTCGAATGAGGACAAAAGAAAAAAAAATCATGTTAGCCAAAAAATTTTGGTAATAGTTTTTACTTAAAAATTTCAGATAACTCCCTTGAGAGGCTAAGAAGAAAGAAATGAGCACTGTTCGAACTGTCAGTTCCAGTGGGAGAAAACTGAAAGGGTTTTATTGCCTGTCTTCAAATCCAAGGGCCGTGCTTTTAAAAGGTCTGCCCTGTGGAACAAGTGAGCAAAGTGTCCTGATGAGGATTTATCTGCTGGGTCTAGAGAGGTCAAAACTATCGTGATGTTTTTGAGGACAAACTTGAAATGCTGGATAAGCTTATAGCCAAATAATGAAAGAAATTATAGGTCTTCAAGTTCAAGACAAGGGGAAAAATGAGTAGCAGTCGATGTGAGCACTAAATAGAGGGCAACTGATATAAAGTAAACATAGCCAGACTTCACATACAGATTGCTACATTATTTTCTTATTGACACACTTCAAAGTCCATGTGCTATTTTCATTTTGGGTGAGTTAAGTGGAAGTGATATAATCCAGATGTGTGTGAATAAATCCTAATGTTAATACCAACAGTTATTTATAGCTTAAAACTGCATTGTGAAGTCTTTATGGTTGGATATTGAAGCTTATCTTAATAAAAGGTTTCACTACATATTATGCAGTGTTTTATTAATCTGAATTATATAATTCATTAATTTTATAATGGGCTAGTTTGTGTCACTTCTAACACGATTAGAGAGCATTTTCATGTGATTTATGCTTTCACATTTTACCTAGTTATTTATTAGATTATGGATTTATTGTTATCTTCATTTTTTCTTTGCATGTAATAGGATGACTCTTTATTGGCAGAATAGCATACTGTAACTGGGGTATGGTGCAGGACAATTGTCTATATTCTGTCACTTATGTTTTAAATAAACTCTGATTAGCCAGTAGTCAGGCAGGAATTATAGGCAGGACAACCAGACAGGAAGTAGAGGCGGGTCAGTGAGAGCAGGAGAATTCTGGGAAGGAGAAGCCCATTCCTCCCCAGTCCTGCCCAGACACAAGAAGGAAGATGTGACCTACCCAGCTGAAAAACGTACCAAGCCATTTGGCTAACATATACTAGAATAATGGGCTAATATCACTTATAAGAGTTAATAAGAAGCCTGAGCTAATGGGACAATCAGTTTATAACTTATGTAGATCTCTGGGTGATGTTCTTTGGGACTTAACAAATGTGGGAACCCAGCAGGACAGAAATCTCAGGCAACAGGGATATAAACTCATAAACACTGTGACTGATTATCTAGCTTTCAAACCTATGAATTCAATGATATGTATTTTATCTTAGTTTTGTTGAGTGATAAAATTTGCTGGGGAGATGCAACACACAATCACCCCAGATAGGGACCCAAAAACAGACCAAAGTATGGATACCACCAAAGTTCACCTTGGTGAGCTAAGGAATTATAATTGTGTTATGTACTGGAATATGTGCGAAGGGTTACTTAAAAGAGGAGGGTGACAGTTCTCAAAACCTGAAAACCTGGAACATTGTTCACAGCCTTCAAGAAACTCAACAGATAGAAAACACTATCCTGAGTGAGGTAAGCCAGACCCAAAAAGAGGAACATGGGATGTACTCACTCATATTTGGTTTCTAGCCATAAATAAAGGACATAGAGCCTATAACTCAGGTTCTTAGAGAAGCTAAATAAGAAGGAAAACCCAAAGAAAAACATATAGGCATCCTCCTGAATATTAACCTTCATCAGGCGATGAAAGGAGACAGAGACAGAGACCCACATTGGAGCACCGGACTGAAATCTCAAGGTCCAAATCAGGAGCAGAAGGAGAGAGAGCACGAGCAAGGAACTCAGGACCGCGAGGGGTGCACCCACACACTGAGACAATGGGGATGTTCTATCGGGAACTCACCAAGACCAGCTGGCCTGGGTCTGAAAAAGCCTGGGATAAAACTGGTCTCGCTGAACATAGCGGACAATGAGGACTACTGAGACCTCAAGAACAATGGCAATGGGTTTTTGATCCTACTGCACCTATTGGCTTTGTGGGAACCTAGGCAGTTTGGATGATCACCTTACTAGACCTGGATGGAGGTGAGTGGTCCTTGGACTTCCCACAGGGCAGGGAACCCTGATTGCTCTTTGGGCTGAGGAGGGAGGGGGACTTGATTGGGGGAGGGGGAGGGAAAGGGGAGGTGGAAGTGGGGAAGAGACAGAAATCTTTAATAAAAAAATACAATAAATAAATAAATAAATAAATAAATAAATAAATAAATAAATAAAAAAGAAACTCAACAGATTGGAAAGTATCCTTTCCAAGTGCTTCTGGTCTACAACTGTTTCAGGCCGCTCAATTGGTTTCTTCTTTTTCCAGGCAGCTGGTCTGGATGCAGAATCTTCTTTGCAGCTTGGTTTTGCTTCTCTGAGAAGGACTTTTAGTTTTCATTGTTTATACTGGGGGTAGGGCCCTAGTAAATCTAATCAGTTTCAGAGACTTCCTGAAGTTATGTTGAATTTTATCTTCCTGCACAAGGAGCTTCCTGGCAGAGTGGGATGTTTCAGTCTTCAAGAAAAGTGCTAATACAAGTTTGGTGGGAATACGAGTTCATGATTCATGCACTTGATTGTGCATTCATTCTTAGTTTGTATGTATACCATTAGCTACACATTATATCTTTATTGCACCTTTTTTATGCTTTCACATTTCTGTTATGTCTCTATATACAAAAATGCCATGTACCTTTTAAAGATATAACTCATAATGAATTAAGATTTACCATCACTGGGCCCTAAGGGTGACTGGGTCTTTATGGTGAATAAATCTTTTTTCTTAGACTGCAGATAGCATGAATTCACTTGCAAGAGAATGCATAAAGGTGAAGAGAGACAATTTACTCCATAAAACAGTCCTCTTACTTATACATGCATACCATCATAATAGATGAATGTAAATAAACATACACACACAGTTATTTAAGTTTTAAAAGCTATTCCTTAATTAAATCCACATTTTTAACTAAGTTAAGTTTTAAAATTCCATAAATTTAAGTATTGTTACTGTGTGAGCTACTAAGTATATTCAACATACACATCTGTGAGAGTCATAATTCAGTCAACAATAAAAGTTGAACTTTGTATCTGATATAGACATCTTGCAACAATTAATACTTTCCTTTTATATTATTTATAGTCATTCACAAATATATCCTGGACGTTGGTGTTTGTCAGTCACAAGTCTAGGTGAATATTTATATAATATGCATATATATGCTAAAATTTATCTGTATGCCTATATCGAAATAGAACAAAAACATTAAAACATGTACTAGATATTTTATAATTTGAAAATCCCTAACTGAAATGATGGAGCATAAACTTTGGATATAGAATTAAATTATAAGACTTTTCTGTCCCTAGAATTCATCATACATTACTAGAATGTTCTTTTATCAAATCGGGAGATAGGTAGATAAAACAGTTTCTTCAGCCAAAAAAAAAATACATTTAAGAAGTATGAGAAAACTGTGCATTGAAAAATCAAGGAAGTTTCACAGAGATTTAGCAGGACATAAGACAAAATGACTCAGATTAAATTATATTTTTAAGCCCTGTTTGCAGAGAACAATGTATAACCTTGGCAGCAGCCTGGGCTGTTTGGAAACTCGTATGGGAACCCTTTGACCAACAACTTAACTAGATGTAAACCATTTACAGTACCAGAAGCTGCATTTGGTGACAAGAGATGGCTATTTGGGACTTCATATTCCCCATTATTTTGATATTTCATTAAAATCATATATATATGAAGCTTATACTGTAGTGTTTCCAAACTACCCTTCAAGTGGCCCTTAATTTTAGCTCTCACTATATTCTCTTCCTTGTCCTCTTCTTTTCTACCTGTCCCCAGGTTATGCTCACAATATCTCAGGTCCTGTGGTTAAAGATAATACCTACACAATTCATTGAACATGGAAAAATCAAGTTTGTTCTTACCGGAGCCTTCAATACTACAGGATAATATTCTTGTTACTAGAAAGTACTCTCTATGCTACCAGAGGATAACTGTAAACTCCAATCCCCTCTACAAAACTGTGATTTATAGTGCTGTCCTGCCTTAAAAGTATGGCAGTGCATTGGTGGCAAAAATCTTTTTAGAGTAACAAGCCAATATTTTATTTGACTTAATGTTCACTCCATGAATTGGAACTTATATGCTAGGGTTTGGCTGTCAATGAACCTGAGACTAGGTAACCTAAGGACCCAGGGGAAATTTAAATACAATTCATGGTAGTTTGAAAGCAATGGGTCCTCATAATCACTTGGACAGTGGCACTAGGAGGTGTAACTTTTTTGGAGTGGATATGGCCATGTTGGAGGAAGTATCTCACTATGAGAGCTGGCTTTGAGGTTTTCTATGCTCAGGAAACACCCAGTCAATCAGTCAACTTCCTGTTGCCTGCAAACCCGGATGTAGCCAACACCAAGTCTGTCTGACCACTACCATGCTCCCACCATGGAAACAATAGATTAAACCTCTAGAACTATAAGCAAGCCACCACAACTAAATATTTTCCTTATAAGAATTGTCATAGTCATGGTGTCTCTTCATAGCAATAGAAACAAGGAAACATACCAATAAAATGACTTATAATGATATTCTTCTATATATTCAGTGATGTGTGTCCTGCCCATCCATCATCAGAGAAGTGCTATCATTTAGTAGCTAGAAATAAATACAGAGACCCAGGGCCAGACAATATGCAGAGAGTGAGAGACCTTGGAACACTCAGGACTAAATGGGGAGCCTCCAGTCAGGCCCTCCCCTTAGGACTCAGAGAACTCTTCTGAAGAGAAGCGAGAATGAATGTAACAGTCAGAGGGCATGAATAATACCAAAACAAAACAAAGCCCTCTATATCAACATGATCAATGAATATATGAACTGATAGAAACTGAGGCAGTAGGCACAGGGCCTCCATGGGTCTGCCCAAGATGGGATCCTAGAGATGAAAGGACAAGTAGACATATACCCCCATCCCTAAGCCAGAAACTATTTCCAACTGATACCCAATTGCAAATAAGAGTTTAGTTTTTTCCAAAAACAAATAGATTATAGTGGTGATTACTGAATTCATTAATTCTCAAAGAAATCTGTAGTAATTGTAAATCCTTGACATTGAATTAACTACCATTTAGTTTACAAACTAAAAGAATGTGAATGTTGTCAATGTGAGCTTGATATTTCAAGACATAGAAGGGAATATACTATTGTGGGAAAAATCATGTCTTGATGGATCCATCAAAAGGATACTGCAATGAAAGAAAATAAGCCGTGATTTCCAAAAATTATGGTCTGAAAGCTAGAAACTGAGAAAGTGGGAAAATAGCATAAGCCTTTCATGACCTCATCTTTGACTACATCGTCAATATCATTGCCTGCTATTGTTCCTAAGATCTGACATGACAGCAATAGCCAAATGCTTGCATTTTGCTAAAAAGACTCATGTTTATTTCTGTGTATTATTTTTCCTTTATGTTTTCTTTGTGTTGCTTGTTGACTAGCAAACACATCTGCTAATAAGTAGTGACTCAATGTCACCAAGGAATAAATATTGGGTGTGTGAAGCCTGTTTTTTTCATATGTACAGAATTTGCTATACAGGGCAGCATTTACCCATGTAGTCAATCTGTTGTGTAGGAAATATACGACATTTTTTTACTTATTCAGTACTGAATCTTGTGTTTACATGAAAAGGTCATTTATGAATTATTTTCTGAATGAATTCTAATGTGTCTTATGAAATAACAATTTTATGTATTTGCAAATAAAAAAGCATCTATTGTAGTGATGACTAGTCATGAAATTATAGAAATTGGAAGCCTAATATTTCTTTAAGTGTGTTCAACACTTAAGTACTCAGTGATCCCCACCTTATACTCAAGTAAAATAATACCATGTTTACAATAAATGTTAATCAAAGGAAATTACATTTTTCTATACTCTACTACGTTTTCTAGAGTTAATATCTAAATTCAAGAAGTATTTTACACATTTCTGATTTCGATATTTCATTGCATTGCTATCTTGTTCTAAGTATACAAGAGGTCATGACTCCCATAATGGCAATTTATCCACAATTATTTGTCAACTGTCATTTTCACATAATAATTTCAATTTACTATTAAAGTTATTACTAATGGTTTACTGAAAGTAATGAAGAATAGAGGAATGAGTACTGGTTACTATTATCTGATACTAATATTCTGCTGCAAATATTTTGTTGAATTGTCACCTGCTTGGTGAGTTGGGTTAGCTCCTGAGAGGTGTACATCCACCTGTTTGATGTCTGTACTGTTTTATTTTTATATATTCCTAATTGGAGATTTTCTTGCATGAGTACTATGTTTGATCCTTCCCTACTCTGTCTTTCCCATGTCCCCTAGTCACATCCTTTCATAAACATGACCTGCATTTATTTTTAGACACACACACACTCACACTCACACACCTATGTGAACTACTGTATCCAGTGATTTCCTTATTCGTATGTGTTTAAAGCTGACTATTGTTTAGGATCTTGGTCATGAGCAGAAAGAGAACCGGTTTTGCCTTCTTTCACAGCTGTTGATTGACTGTGTGTAATACTTCATTTAGAAGTGGCTCCTTGTAAAATATTTACCCATAAATGGTGCCATGTTCATTGATGTGGTATCAGGTATGTTTTCTCAAACAATATATATATATAATATATATAAATTATATGTATATAATTTATTTTATAAAATAACTTTTAAATATATTAATTTCATTGAAGTAATTTTCAAATTATTTCTCTAACATGATAACTTCATTTGTTTTTTAAAACTCTATATTTTATTCTTTTTATGTATACATGTGTTTATAAATATGTATGCCATGTATATTTGAAAGTTGTTGGAGGCATAAATTCAACATCATAACTCCTGAAATTGGAGTTAACAACAAGTGTGAGCTGTGTAAAATGAGTCCTGGATACTGAACTTTTGTGTCCCTGGCATGATGATTAAGTATTCTGAACTACTGAGCCATCCCAACAGCCTGAAAGATACTTAGATTTTTTTGTTAGTTTGTTTGTTTCTTTGTTCTTTGGTCTTTTGTTTTAGTTCGGTATTTATTTTTTTTCTCTTAATTCTGAAGCAAATGTTTTTCTATCTGTAACAATAGCTGGCCTTGAACTTGTTAAGTAGACAATGCTGGCCTCATATTCAAAGATGCTTCCATGTGTCTGCCTCCTGAGTGTTGAGAACACAGTTGTACTACCAATCCATTCTTACATTTACTTTCATAATCACATTTGAAAAGTCTCAGATATATTTATAAAATGGATATGTTGAAATACGCAATCAATTATGAAGATGGAGCCTAAAAAGAAATCCCACACTAGCTCAGAATTGATTATAATAAAGGGTTATTTATTTAAGAGTAGACTCACAGATCACAGTCCTCTGCACTAACGGGGTATAGAAACCAAATTCTGCAGCCATAAGAGAGAGGGAACATGCATGCCTTACATCACCATTTAAAGTATGAGAGGCCACACCCAAGCGTGTGTGTGTGGGTGGGGGGGGCGGGTAATTTAAAGGTTATTGATTGTAGGATTTCCTACAGCACAATTAGAAAATAAATTTAAATCTCATGTTTGCCTTTAGGTGTAGATTTGTTAATACACATCATGATTATATATTTTGATTCATTATATATTTTCTGGGGAAAAATCACTAATATAAAATGTAAATCTTCAGAGATACAAAATTGTATCAATAGATTATGATCATGTAATTTCAAGATATGTTACACTTGAATTTAATGGTCTTCCTGTTAGTAATGATTAAGTTAGAAAATAAAAATTTATTATGTTTATAATCTATTTCATTTTAAAGATTGTAACCCAGCAAATCATGTTTTACAATGAATCAGAATTTTTCAACATGTACAACTATACACTTTATCTTAATTCTAACTGTACAGGTTTATAAATAAGAAACAATACAAGGAAACTGATGTGCGAGATTAAAGGGAATTAACAAGCAAGACCTATTTCCATTGCACAAAAAAGAAAAGCTAGGAAACTAATCGACTCTGTCACCGTTGAATAGAAAGCGTGTCACATTTTCTAAAGCTCTCTGGTACATTTGGTACAGTAATCTCCATCGAGGGGCAAATTGGCTTTCCTTTTACAGACCATTACCTGCCGGAATTCAACCAATGGGACTTCAGAGAAAATACTTGTAGAACCCTTTCTGAATCCTGGCTGTGATTTGTGTTGAGACTGTAAAAGAGCTGAGCAAAAAGTTACTACATAAATGCTGCTTTAGTATCTGTGATTCATCTTCATTTATATTGGTAATTTAATAAGTCACTAATAAATGAAATTATTTTTGAAAATTTTCATCCATAAACTAAATAATGTACAATGTATTGTTGTGCATACAAATTATCTTAAATGTAAACAATGACTTTGGGAGATTAATTAGAAATAGAATCTTTCAATAAATTTCACTTGTGATGTATTGTATATCAAAGCGTTCCCTAGGGTCTGGAGAGATGACTAAGCAACTGAGAGCACTTGATACTCTTGCAGAGGACCTAAGTTCTGGTGGCATCAGATGGCTCAAAACTTCTAATTAAATCCAGCTCAGGTCTATCTGAAAAGTTGCTCCAGCCTCTATCCTGTGCATACCCCTTCTAACATAAGCATTCAAAAAATTAAAAGCATGTTATATGATTATTATAGTAAGCAAATAATATATGTATAGTTAATTAGCTCCGCTAAGGAAATTAAAGTATTATTACAATAGAACTTCTAGTGCCAAGGAGATAGCTCAGTTGCTGAAGTGCTTTCAGCACAAGCTATGGACCCTTGAGATGTATGCCCACAACTCGAGAAAAAAGTGTTATAGCAAGGCATGGTGGTATGTTCTGCTTATTCAAGCACTGAAAGAAACCTGGGTTTCAGGGACCGCCTGACTCACTCGATGGGTGTTGTGAGATCTTCTCTAAAAAGAACCAAATGAGCCAACAAAACCAATATGGATGGTTCCTGAATAAAAACAAGAGCTTGAACAGAACAGGCACACATAAAAGTTTGTGTTTGCCCCAGACCTACCCACAGGCATACCAACATGCACATCTGCATGAGCAGCTGTTAAATATTTATTTCCAAGATTTGTGAACTATAGATTGCACCCATCTATAAAATTATCATACTTTGCTCCATAAGTATATAGATGTACAAATATTATAATTTAATATATAAGAATAAAAGGATCATTTATAGCAAAACCTCATGAACTTACATCTCTAATATTAATATCTCCAATTGATTCAAACCCTTACATAATTTGGTACTACAGTGTGGATGTTCAAAGCTTGTTCAAGGTGCTACAATGTGGATATTCAAAGTTTGTTCAAAGTACTATGGTAATAGCCGTAGCCTCGATCCTCTCAGGATCCTCTTATTCTTATATCCAAGGTCAATCAGTCTTTCAATCTTTCCATCATCAGTTTGCTAAAGCTAAAAACAGGAGTCCTCCCTGATTGTGTAGCATAATGTCTACATAAAAGTTTAGTTCTCTAGTAGCAAAACTTAAATGGATAAGTCATAATTCTTTACATGTATCTTTGATCCCATATATTCTTTTACACATTTTCACCAGTAGAAATTTTCTTTTAATTTTTTTTATTGAGAAAATATTATTATTAATTATTGTATCCCAACAGCAGTTTCCCATACTATCTTTTCCCTCAGTTCTTCCTCACACTTCTCCTAGGCTCTCCTCTTCAACTCTTCCTTGATCTCTCTTCAGAAAAGAGTAGGCCTTTTCTGACTGTAAGCCAGCCATGGATATCAACCAGCGATGATATACCAAATTATAGTAAGACTAGGCATCTAACCTCATGTTAAGGCTGGACAAGGCAGCTCAATGTGAGGAAAAGGGTCCCCCAAATCAGCAAATAAGTCAGAGACAGATCCTGTTCCCACTATTAGGAGTCCCACATGAAGAATAAGCTGTGCAACTGTAACATACAGTCAGAGGGCCAAGGTCAGCCCCATGCAGAATCTATGGTTGTTCGCTTAGTCTCTGTGAGCCGCAACGAGTCCAGGTTAGTTGATTCTCTTGGTTTTCTTTTTTTTTTAAAGTTTAGAAATAAATTTGACATATCATCTGATTACAAAGGTATCCTGTGGTTGAAAATAAAGAAATTTGAAGGCAGCAGCAGTCTTTGCTAGTTGTAGAATATAAATGCTCCAGTACCAACCTACTAGACAAGATGTGAACACCAGAGCAATAGAAGCCTGGCACTTTTAAATGTAGCCAACCTATTTTTTTCTTTTTTTTATTATTATTGAAAAAATTTCTGCCTCCTCCTTGTCTCCCATTTCCCTCTCCCTCCCCCCACTCCTCTTCCCTTCCCTCCACTCCTTTTCCCCTCCCTCTCCAGTCCAAAGAGCAGTCAGGGTTCCCTGCCCTGTGGGAAGTCCCAAATCCTCCCCCCTCCATCCAGGTCTAGGAAGGTGAGAATCCAAACAGCCTAGGCTCCCACAAAACCAGTTCATGCAATAGGATCAAAACCAAGTGCCATTGCCCTTGGCTTCTCAGCAGCCCTCATTGTCTGCCATGTTCAGAGAGTCCGGTTTTATCCCATGCTTTTACAGTCCCAGTCCAGCTGGCCTTGGTGAGCTCCCATTAGATCAGCCCCACTGTCTCAGTGGGTGGGTGCACCCCTCGTGGTCCTGACTTCCTTGCTCATGTTATCTCTCCTTCTGCCCCTCATTTGGACCTTGGGAGCTCAGTCCGGTGCTCCAATGTGGGTCTCTGTCTCTATCTCCATCCATTGCCAGATGAAGGTTCTATGGTGATATGCAAGATACTCATCAGTATGGCTATAGGACAGGGCCATTTCAGGTTCTCTCTCCTCAGCTGTTCAAGGAACTAAGTGGGGACATCTCCCTGGACACCTGAGAGCCCCTCTAGAGTCAAGTCTCTTTTCAACCCTAAGATGGCTCCCTTAATTAGGATATATACTTCCCTGTTCCCATATCCACCCTTCCTTTATCCCAACCATCCCATTCCCCCAAGTTCCCCCCATCCTCCCCTTCTCACTTTTCTCTCCCCATTTCCCCTTACCCACATCCCACCCCACCCCCAAGTTCCCAATTTTTGCCCAGCAATCTTGTCTACTTCCAATATCCACCTCCTCAGCACTCTTCTTCTTCTCTCCAGCCCCTCCCTGTGCCTCCAGACTAATCCCATTCCTAAGCATAAACTTCTATACCTAGAAACATATTGTATGAAAAATATATTCTCAACAGAGAAAAACAGGAGAAATATTTTACATATTCAATGGTAGTCTAATACAGTAATAAATATTGTCCCTTATTTTTATCCATTTACAATAATTATATATCCCTTAACTCTTATTTGTTTCAGTGGTTTACAATATAAATGATTATCCTTTGTTCCCAGCTGTTATGTATTTGATTCATAGAATCTTCAGTCAAATATTTCACAGCCACCTGTTCTTTGTCTTCCTTAATCATTTACTTTTCCAAGGACTCATGACTACTTTAAGTTTGACATAGGTAAATCATTTGTTTCCTAGTTTTATTCAGCCAAGTTAATATTATTATTTTATTTCTAGATATTACAGCTGCTCCTAGTTAACATAAATGTGCTTGGTGTCTATGTGTATGTAATCTTAAGATTTTACCTAGTAGCTTTAGCCAAAATACAAGTTCTTAAATAATTATATAATTATATACAAAAGGCCTAATTCCAAAATATAGCAAGACTAAGTCCAAAAGATCACTTAAAAATCTTATTAAATATAGTGATTTAATCATTTGTCAAAAATAAATACACTGAGAATTAAATGAATCAATAAGGTTGGTATAAAGAAGAAAATTTAAAAATAAGAACAATGGAAGGAAATATAAGTATCAAAGAAAAATATTTTATTGGTATGATGCAAATTGGCATAACTAAGATAAGAAAGTCATAGTAGGACAGGGTTGTTGCAGTTTCTTCAGACCAGAGAAAGGAAATAGAATCTGAGCTTTTGAGTGGATTAAACGTACATGTATATGAAATAAACATATGTTTGTATATGTTCAGGCAATTCATATAAAGATGTTAGGGAAATTTACTGAAAAAAACATTACTTGTGATCTTTATTGAAGCTTCTATTAGATATGGCAAAAGGAAAAAAAAATCAGAAAGAACTCTCCTAGACGGGAAGTCTTTATCCAGCCCCTTGCCTCAAGGCTCAGGAACCTATGTAGTAGAGGAGAGATTGCAAGAGCCAGAGGGTATGTATCACACCAAGTAAACATCATCTTCCAGACACAGCTTGACTGATCACATATGAGCTCACACAGACTATGGCAGTATGCACATAGCCGGCAAAGTTCCAACACTGAGATGAGAAAGTGAACCTGAGCTCCCATTCCTAACTATAAAATTATCTACATGACAACTGTTCTTGCAAAGGAAAAATTAGTTTTTGCCAATGGAGGCTCACTACATATATAAACCGTACTTAAAGATAGGACGTATGCCCAGTAGTACATTATTAATATAAAAAGAACTAAAAGGCATTTTTGAAGAGACAAGAGAGGGAGGGTGATAAAGAGAATGAATAAATTAATGGAGAATAAACGGTTTTGAAAACTAAGGGACTGATTGATGGTGTCTTTAAGTAAAATCATTAAAGGGGCTGAAAAGTAAGGGTATATGGGCTTAGATCTAAACATTTCTAAGTCACTAGAGCAGTCTTAAACATATCTCCTAAGTTTCCCTCAAGAGAGATTTAATAGTGATGTTTTGAATAGAAATATGAATAGAAACGGATTCTATATTTCTTGAATCAGTCTCATTTCTGATGATAAAGCATTTGGCAGGGAGAGCCAACATACTATGGTAACTATGGAAGTGAGTAAGAGCATGCCGTAACCAGGTGTATCACACTTAAAAATAGGGCTGTGGAAAAAATTTAGATATGCCTGAAGTTATTGTGACAAGAGACAGAAGAAGAGACTTTAAAGGAAAACGAGAATAAACTCTCTGTGGAGTAGAATGTGATAATGATGAGCCAGAGAAAAGAATAGAATGGTTTAATATATCAAGTTAACTGCCCATGTTCAAGAAGATAAGCCTAGAGATGATAGTAGAATTTAATGATAAATTTAATACATTTTTAAGTGCTAATAGAAAAGCTTAACACATATGTAGAACAAGTAGGCAATGGATTTCAATACTATACTTTCTTTTGTGTTGTTTGCATAATTGACAACATCATTATCAATGTAGGAAATGATAGAGATGGCTGAGCACTTACAACATACTGTTGCCGGGAGCCGCTGCTTGTGCGTCCTGGCAGCCGGGCTAACTTAGCCCAGAAATAACCACACAGAAACAAACTGTATTAATTAAATCACTGCTTAGCCCATTAGCTCTAACTTCTTATTAGCTAACTCTTACATATTAGTTTAACCCATTTTTATTAATCTGTGTATCACCCACGAGGTCATAGCCTACCACCAAAGTCTCAGCCTTCTTATTAGCTAACTCTTACATATTAGTTTAACCCATTTTTATTAATCTGTGTATCACTCATGAGGTCATAGCCTACCACCAAAGTCTCAGCACATCTTTTTCCATTGGCGGGTCCATGACATCTCTCTGACTCTGCTTTCTTCCTCCCAGAATTCAGCTCTGTCTTCTTACCTAGTGCTGGCCTATCAGGCCAAGGCATTTTCTTTATTCATTAAGCAATACAAGCAACACACAGAAAGAAGGATCTCCTACACCAAACATACTGAGGTTTTTTTTAAAGATACATATTTAATTTGAAATGCTGTGTATTTATTGTATCTTATTTTGTATTTTGTTTAGTTTTTAAACTTATTTCTTTTATTTTTGAGGTCTAAATATATTTACATCATTCTCCCTTTTCCTTTCCTACCTCCAAGTCTCCCATATACCCCTCTTTCTCTTTTACAAATTCATAGCCTCTTTATTTCATTAATTGCTCTAAGTGTGTGTGTGTTTGTATGTGTATATGTGTGTGTTTGCATCACTTTTATTCCTTTATTGAAAATAGATTTTTACATATGATATGTTATAATTATAATTCCCTTTCTCTATTTCTCCCAGCTCCACACCATCTCTCTTTCCAATCTGATCCACCACCTTCCTGTTTCTATGGCATTTAAAAGCTCTGGGGAAATAAAATAAAATAAAAGTCAACTGAGATTACAATTAGTAAAATTTATTTTGACTGTGAGCAGGGCCACAATCTTTACAATCTTTATCCCAAATCAGAGGCGTTCCCTGCAGTAGTAGGTACAGAAAGGAATTTTAAAGGTGAAAATCACAAAAGATGTTCTACTCTGCCAAGATTAGGTGGCTAGGGTGACCTCCAAATAGTCCTTCAATGTTTGAATAAGCAACTTACAGAAGCCAAATCATCACTCTGTCATGTCATCACAAGCAGATGGTCACGGCTGTATGTATCTTGGTGAGAGTCAAGAAGTCAAGGTTCCGAGGAACTTACCTTCCATGTTCCTGAGTCAGAGACAAATGGATATTAGGAACCAAGATAATACCTATTACAAAATGAAGGGTTTTTTTAGACATTACATTGTATCTCCTCAGAAAACAAAGAGGCATCTAAGTGATAATAATAAATAATATAATATGGTAAAACAAAAGGAAATAGGAATAGAACAACATAAATAAGCAGATAGAAATGATCTCAAGAAACTATGAAAGAAACAGATTTAACTCATAAATCCACTTTTTTGCATATTCAGGTTCCCATTGATTACATACACAAACACATATATACACACATACATAAGCAATAATATAAAGTGTGTTTTCTGTTGGCCATCTACTTGCTGAGCATGTGGCCCATCTTTCAAAGTAGTTTGTTTTGCCAGTAAGAGTCCTGTGGAGAATCTTTTCTCTTTTTTATTTATAAATGGTTATCAGTTGTGGATAGCTTCTGGATTAGGGATGGGCCATGTGTTGACATCTTTCAGCTCTAGGCTTACATCTTGTGCATTTACCATGCAGCTCTTGTGCACACTGCCTTAGTCCCCCTGTGTTCCTATGCTCGTGCATCCTGGTGATATAGAGTTCCTTATTTTCTTGGTGTCCTCCATCTCCACCAGCAATGCATTAAGTCTATATTTGCTTTTAATAACATGATCATTTCACTATATCATTCCTGCCAATCCATGATCATGGATGATCCTTCCATCTTCTGATACCTTCTTCAGTGTCTTAAATATTTTATCATACACATATTTTACTTGCTTGTTCAGAGTCACCCTTCATAGAGGTTTGGCTAGGAATGGCCCAAATAGGTTAATATATTTGAATGTTTAGTCATGAAGAGGGACATGATGTGAGAAGGATTTAAAGACACAGCTTTGTTTGGAGGAGGCATTTTCTTGTTGGAGTAACTGTGTCATTGGAAATGGGCTGTGAGGTTTCAAAAGTATATGCTGGGTTCAGTTCCTCTTTTTTGTTGACGATGAGTCTGGATGTTTAATTGTCAGCTACTTTTGTAAGATCATGTCTAAATGTGTACTGCCATACTATTGACAGGATAATGTGGTTATTAGATATCATCCTAATGAGATATAATGAAACAGAACAAACTCAACAAAGCGAAATCAAAATACAGAGTTTGGGGATAAAATACATGACAGGAAGTACAGTGGGGCAGAGTCCAGTGCTCAAAGAGGTGAACAGTTTCAAGAAAAGCCTGATGTTATATGGCATAAAGGAAGTGGTGACTCCAACTTATGAAAAGGAATTAAAGAAAAATAGAATGCTGATGCAAATCTAATTGAATGATGGGGCTATCCTCTAGCCCCATAATTCAGCAGAACTTGGAAGCTTCAACAATGTGGTTCTAGTTCTAGAGTCGAGAAATCAAGAAAGAGGCTGTGTAATGTCACTTTATAACTAGAAATAGCCACTTGGTCCAGGAATGTGGCAGGAAAGCCTCTGCATGGGAGCCCAAAGAGCCCACAGCATGAAGCTATGAAGGTGAAGTTTGGATTTTGTTGAAAATCCTAATGTGTTGAGGATGCTGAAGTTTGAGGTTACCTGCCAAGGAAAGCTGCAGACTCGGCATGGAATCAGTCCAAGAAAGAGAAATATGTTGCAGTCAACAAATATGAAAGGAATTGGAGATCAGAAGAACATGTTCACATCAGACATGGAGATGCAGAATTTGTTATTAGTCCTGCTAGGTTTTAGTCTTACATGGGTTCAGTGTTTACTCCCTATTCTCCCTTACCTTCCTTAGGGAATGATAATGTATTTTTTATGCCATTGTGTCTTGGATATATGTGATCTGTTTTTAGATTTTCATTTTACAAGGGTTTCACTTATAAGATTACTATGTATCTCAGAGTCAACTTTAAATTTTGGACATTTTTAAGAAGTATTGAGAATGTATGTAAAAAATTATGGGAACTATTGAAGCTGAACTAAACACATTTTGTATTATTATACAGTCTCTCTCCCTCCCACCTCCCTCTCCCCATTTCTACCTTACTCATTGCTGCCTGCTGATCAGGATGAAGAACTCTCAGCTTCTTTTTCAGTACCATGTATGTTTGTCTACTGCAATGTTCCCTACCAAGATGGTAACAAATTAATCGATAAACGTTTTAGAAAGCCCACGACTAAATGGTTTCTTTTATGAGTTGCCTTGGTCATGGTGTTACAAGAAGCAACCTAACTGAAGCCATTAGGGTAAAGCCATTCTATTTTGCATTAGGTTCAAATAAATTTTAAGTTCCCAAAGAGACACTCGCAAGAGAGAAAACTGAACTGACACTGGCATCTCTTCTGCAAGGACAAATGTTCAGTGTCTTGTTTTGCAAGGACAAACATAAGATGTCTTGCTTTTCAAGGACACATATACAGCATCCTCTTTAAAAGGACAGAAAGACCTTGTTTGGTAAGGTTAGAGATATATGTTGAAGAATAGCTGAACCATAATTAAGAGGGTCAACAAAGAAGAATTGACATAATCACCCCAATGTGGGAAGTCCTAAGCCCTGATTAATTTTTTGTTTATTTGTTTGTTTGTTTTGTTTTGTTTGAGACAGGGAGTCTCTGTGTAACAGCCTTTGCGTCCTGGAACTAGCTCTTGAAGACCAGACTGCCCTTGTACTCACTGATTGGTTGCTAATGCCTATAAAATTTGATACAGGTGTTTGTGATTTCTTTTGCTTAAAACCCCATAAAATCTTGAGTTAGGCTCATAGCTCAACTCCTGGGTCTGCGCAGAGTCTCTGTTTGCAATCAGTCACTTATTGATTACAATAAACATTTTGCTGTTGCTGTAACTTGGGTGTCTGATTTGTGTGGAGTCTCAATGGACAGTATGTCTCCACAGCAACGCAATGTTAACTAAGTCACCCAAGGTATTTTGTATTATTTGATACTACTATTATTGTTGCCCTGATTTCTTTCTCACTCCCATTGTCATTTGTATATAGGAAGTCTACTGATTTCTGTGGTTAACATATATCCTGCTATTTTGTGAAAGGATTTATTAGCTTTAGGAGTCTCCCAGTAGAGTCACTTTTGTATATTATTATATCAACTGAAAATGGAGATACTTTTACTTCTTCACAACTGCTCTGCAGCCCCCTTTTCTCTTTCAGTTATCTTCTTGCTCTATATAAGACTTCAGCTACTATATTAAATAGGTATAGAGAAAGTAGCAAACCTGTGTGTGTGTGTGCGCACACGTGTGCACGCTATTCTGTAAACACCTATGAGATTGATTTATTTTCTGTGGTTTGAATAAGAACAGCCCCATAGTCTCAAGTATTTGAATGCTTAGCATTCTGAGAGTGTCACTACTTGAGAAGGAGTAGAAGGTGTGGCCTTGTCGATATAGGTATGGCCCTGTTGGAGGATGTGCATCACTGGGGGAGGGCTTTGACATTTCAAAAGCCCAAGCCAAGTCCAATGTGTCTCTTTCCCTGTTACCTATGAATCAAGGTATAGAATTCTCAGGTACTTCTCTGGCACCATGTCTGCATGAACTGAACCATGCTTTTTACCATAATGGTAATGGAACAAACCTCTGTAAGCTGTTAGCAAGGTCCAGTGAAACACTTTCATTTATGAGTTGCCAAGCTTATGATGTTTGCTCATAGCATAGAACATTAAGACAGTTTATAGTATCCGTTTGTTCCCGTATTTCTTTTAGTTTTTCTCTAGATGCATTGTCTGTTGGTGAGAGTTGGGTATTAAAGGCTCCCACTATTTGTGTCTGATGGTCAATATGTGATTTAAGCTTCAGTAGTGTTTCTTTTATGTCCTTAAAAGCTCTTTACCTTGGTGTATTGAAGGTAAGTAGTATAATGTCCTCTTAGTGTCTTTATCCTTTGATGAGTATGAAGTGTCCTTTCCTCATCTTCTGATCAGGTTTGGTTTGAAGTCTGTTTTGTCAGATATTTAAAATAACTACACCAACTGGCTTCTTGGGTCCATATTCTTGGAATATATTTTTTTCATCCTTTTACACTGTCTATCTTTGATGTTAAGGAATCTTTGTTGTTTGGATGCAACAGAAGGATGGATCCTGTTTTCATGAACATTCTGTTAGCATCTTTTGGGGGGGGGAAATTGAGACCTTTGCTGTTGAACAATATTAATAAGCAGTGTTTGTTGGGTCCTGTTACATTCTTGTGGTATATATGTGTGTGAGTCCCTTTGATTTTCTGACTTGGGATTATTTATTCCTTTTGTTTTCTCGGGTGCTGGTACAAAGGGAGTGAGCTATCTCAATTGTTTATAATCAGTTTCAGAATGCCATTCATATAAAACATGGCATTCTCAATACTTCTTATGGAAATTTGGAAAAGACTTTTTTTTTTAAGTAGAACGAAGCTAATATATTAGTAAGAATTATCTCCTATGTTAGCTATATAGAGCTGTTGTAAAAATGGTGACAAACTGGGTGCTATACAAAGAGAAATTATTTATTTTACATTTCCACAGGCAAGAAATCAAAACTCAAGATGTTAACAGTTACTCGCCTCCAAACCACTCCAGCCAGCCAGATCTTTCAGTACCTCTCTCAGCCTTACTAGCCCAAGATATTCCTTGTCATGGAATAATTCCTACTTCAGCCTGGTCTTCATCTTCACATTTCGTGGTTCCTTTGTCACAGTGTCAGTATCTGGTGAGTGTTTAGTCTTCTATGAACATGGAATATACTCACCCTTCATCTCCAGTGTTATCTCATCTTATGTTAATAAATTTGTAGAGGAAATGAGCCCATTCTCAAACAAGCTCCTAAAAGGAAGCACTGGGAATTATGATAAAGCCTATCAGTAGGGAAACAATGCATTGCATAACGGTTTACATGTCAATAGTCAAGACAGTTTTCCTCTAGACATTCTTTTACTGGCCCATTCATTTGCAAATTAAGCTAGTTACAATTCTCTTTCGTCTTTGCAATAGGAGCATATTAGATTTCATTCTCTAAACCCTTTGTCCTTGTTAGAGGATTTACTGAGAACCAACTTAATCAATGTAGAGATTTAGCAAAGAACCCCATGGTGGGACTTTAGATTGGTCTGTTCTTTGAAGCTCAATGTTTGGCAACCTTTGACAATAGATTTTTATCTTTCATTGATTACATCCTTCAACCTGGAATGTCTCAGAATTTTTCATCTTCTACTTTTATTTCCTCTACCTTTTGTTCAATAATTTTCTTAGCCAATTTCTTTCTTGAAATACTATATTAGGCACAGCTCACCATATCAATTAACATTAAATCCATTTGGTCACCTGTTCTATAAGTCTGCTTTGAGAAATGTTCTCCAATGATACTTGTTGAAGAACTTGTTTTTCCTCTTTTTTTCTTTGACTTTAAATATATGCCCTCCTATATATTTTAGACAAATTGTGATTTTAGATTTAAAAATAACTCACAAATATTAGACAAGGAAAAAGGAAAAAAAGAGTTTGATATGCTGATGGATATGGATTTCTCATGTCTCATTTGAGAATATTTTTTGGAGCCCAAAAATAATTTTAGAGAGCCTAGGGAAAAGTACTTAAAACCTCAACTATTTCAAACCTAGTCAAGTAGGATCTTCATTTTAAAGACTACAAAAATGTGTTCAAGAACAGTTTCTGAAACATTTCCTGAGACCTTCCTTTAGGGAGAAAAAAAAAAGAAAAGAGAACAAAACAAAAGAAATGTTGGGTTAGATCAGCTATAAACATTTTATTTGTTCTTAATAAAGAGTAATGGTAATTGTTAAGTTAAAATTCCTTGTTACTGAGAATCTGCCACTGCTGATGTAATAAGCCAATCTCTACTGTCTACTAGTTATTATATTGTTGTTTGTTTTGTATTTACTCTGAAAATTTTTTTTGAATTTCAACCCCATACTATTTATTTGTTTTATCATGCAATTTGATGTGAAATGTGAAAGCAAACTAATTTAGTCTTATTTTGTAACCACTACTGACCTATGAGAGTGCTGAAGGTCTTGTAAAATTTATTTAGCATAATTCTAATATCTAGTCCCAGACATATTTTGCATTATATTGCAATTAGTTGCTAAATACTCTAAGGAGGATAATTAATTGAACATAAATGCTTTTTATTGCCTGATAAGATCTGTGGAAATAGTATTTTTATCAACCAAAAAATGTATATAAGAATTCTTATTTGAAATACTTAATAAAATATGTAAAAATAAACTTCAAGCTAAGAAAATTGTTCTTTAAAAATATATAAGCAAATCAATTTCTGCTAAGATATATTTTTGATTGTATAATAAATGTTATTTCAATATATGATACTTTATAACTGTATTTGTTCAGGGAGGTGATATTGTTTTCTACAAGAACACACATATCAAAACAAGTTTTTCAAGTTATCTTATTCCACATAGCATTTTACTTAGGCATAGGAAAAACCATAGAAAAAAACAATAAACCTAGAAGATACAATAATTTTCATTATTATTTTTAGGAATGCACTATTGTTAATAAAAATGTACATTGCACAATTTATTTCATAAGTTTAAAACTAAATTTTAATATTCATCTTGGTATTTTGAGATTTTAGATCTTCTAAAACCTGTAATTTAGGTGAGTAGACTATTTAACAAAACTCTAAATTCCAGTGTTTATCTTAAACTAATCAGTCTCTGAATATTCAAATCTGAAGATCAGATAAAGCATATACTAAGACAGGTTTCATTTAATAGACATTAAAATTTCCATTATCGGTCAGATTGCTGCTGTTTGTAGTCTTTGTAATCAAAATTAAATTTGTAACTCTATTTCTGACTTAGGAGTTTTGTACAATAATTACTTTAGAAAAGCAAGCAAGTATATATCAAAGGATATAAAGTAAATGACTTTAAGAATAAAGGGAATGACTGTACTCAAAACTTTAATTTGCTCAAATGCTAAATGACAAGGACAACCTAAATTTCACATGAATTGCTGAGGATTTTGTAGAATTGTTTTGGCTATTGATAGTTCATGCTAGACATATATAGCTCCATACCATATATACCCTGTGACCAAAACTCTCAGATTCATCGAGACTACATTAAATAATAATGTGAAAGGAGCTTCGGAGTATTTACATATTTAATATCCAAATCTTTATGACTAGAAACATTATATCTGATATTGTAATAGAAATTTTAGGATTAATAAATTTTAAATATAATTTAAGTCATGCATACTCTTCTCATGTTTTAGCTATATTCATCACCAAATTGAATCAAGAGTGAACTGCAATTACTAATCCCATACTAGATACTCAATAAACATATGCACTGAATCAGAAAATATGTTCATTATACTGTACTTTATGGTTAAGCCTAATAAAATTTTGCATTAAGAAAGATTCTATGCCTGGATAATAACTGTTTGCACATTAAAATTTTGGATCAAACTGAGTCTCTGATGTAAAATAAAAAGCTTATAGGGTTGAAACTTCATTCAGAAATTCCTCAGTGATTTCAGCACGATTGTTTTATAAAGTTCCCTTCAGCTTGACTAAACTTTTAGACATGATTATTTTCTCCCCCATGACTAAACTTTTAGACATGATTATTTTCTCCCCCATGACTCGGGAACTACAGTTTTCTCTTTCAGAGGTACTATTTTGGAGGAGGTAAATTATTTCTCTGTTTTTATGAGATATATGTCTTTATTAGGATGTCTCATTGGTTTAAACAGCCAGGACTTGTTCCTTCAGGGCAATGAAACAATTTTGATGGAAGAGACTTTACTACTGTTCATCCATTGGATTTTGTTGGAACCAAGTGGCATAGGTGCTGGTATACTTTGAAGGTGTCTCAGAAAGTTCATAGTTCATCAATGTAATTCCCAATGTAGTAGGTAACAAAAGACCAGGTATCTACCAGGAGCTTGATGTTGTCACAGAGTTTTAGAGAAATCCAAACTTACAGAGACAATAGGAACAGGGTGTTAAGAACTGCTGGGAAAGGGTGTATAGACAGAAGAATAAGGATTTTTAGGGAAGTAAAAATTCCCTAGATAATTGTTTATGATATCTAACTGCCAATAGGCAATTTTTCATACCCAAAAGCACAGCACCAAGTGTTAACCTGAATGTAATTATGAAATTTGAATAGTAATAACATGTGCAAATGTGTTTATATATTTGTGTATGTGTGTGTATTGATACACATAGATTAACTAAAGTGAGAATATGAATTTGTTGGAAGATATTAATCATGGTAGAAGCCATACATTAATATAGGCAGAACAGCAAGGAGAGTTCCTTTGCATTCCTCTGAATTTATGTATGACACAAAAAATATTCTGACCATGACTTTTAAAAAATTAATTATAATCTTATTTTTATATAAAGATATTAATAATCTAAGAAGGCAAAGGCTTTATTTTATCAAACCAGGTCTCAAAGACATAGACTCTGTCTTAATATCAGAAGGAGCTTTACTAGATTCTATTATATTTTGATATAAATTGAGTCAATATGACATAATGGAAAAAATAGACATAATTTTACAGACATTTTATTTTTTACATGTAAATATTTCATAGCATGAAAGTAATATTAAATAGCATTGCCTGAACAGAACATACATCCAGGTCAGTGTCTTCTCAAATAATGTTTTACATATTTACACACACACACACACACAAACACATACATATACTCTATGAGCTAGATTCATGTTAGGGTAAGTTAATTAATACTACTATCTGTATATAATGACCAGATATACTTCGGTACCACCTTGATTGATCTTTATTTTCTTAAATTCAACCTGCAATTCAAATTTTATACTTAAACTTTGAAATCTAAATCTTCATGAAAATTAGTTTCTAGAAATCAGAGTTAGTCCATAGTATCTACTTCTATTGGAAACTGTATATTGTCTTATTCATTCTAATACTTGGCCAAGTAGAATACTCAAGACGTTTTCCAGCTTCATAGAGTGTGTCTTTCTACAGTGAAGGTTTATGCCAACAAAAAGCAAAAGAAATTATGGTTATTTTAGCTAGAGATTTTTCTTGGAAAAGTTGCTAATCTGCTCTAGGAGAAAAACTTTGTTTCTAGGAATATTTCATTCAGTATTATGTGTGGGTCTTGTCCTCATATATCCAAAAGTAATGTATTATTTTGTGCTTCCTGACTGACTGCTCTTCACCTATATCTATGCAGCAAAGGGAAAGAAAAAGAAATCATTGGTTAACTATGATACTAAATCATGTGAGTGTCCCAGAAACTACTTTTCATCTTACCATTAATATAGTCAGAGCATCGCTGTTTATTAAGGAATGGTCATTATCTTTTTTGCCAAATTGATTTAAGTTAACTTAGTTTCAGGAAGCTTGAAGCATTCCACAATCTCTGTCAGGGTTCCATGTCGGAATTGACCTTGACTTTTTATTGCAGCGACCCTTGTTATCAACAGTGAATTTAGCAACTATATTTACCGACTCCTCATACTCATCCCTACCTAGATTCCTGCCTACAGCTGATATCTATTACGTCTGGCTGTGCCGTGTCATGTACCAGCTTCCTGACATCCACCCTGCTTGCTGTTAGATCTCACGACAATATACCACTGCTTATTTTTAGCAGACACCTTATGTTCTCTATGCACAGCTTACCTGCAGACTGTTTTTCTCACCTTGCCCTCTTGTAACTGATATCATCAGTTAACAGAAAGACAAACTGAGCGGAAATTGAAGAGTTTCCATGAGGTTCTCTGAACTCATCTATTCTAATCTGATGGAAACAGAATCTATTGACCTTCAAGTCTAAGATACATGTCTTTGGCTCTTTTCTCAGAAACTAGATATGCCTTCAGTGTTTAAATCTTCAATGACCTAGAGTTACTTTTGACACAAAAATAAAGCTATATTTTAAGAGAGTATCAGAAACTCTAACTACTATTAAGGATATAAAAATTAATGTTCACAAATAACTTATAATCTTTTGTTAAATATTATAATATTTGTATTTTCTTTCTAGTTGCACTTTATTTAAATGTCCATAGAATGTAATATACCTAACTTGATCCAAAAAGTTCAATTGCTTTCTGCTTTTCATGATTTTCTTTTAACATTTGAGAGCCAATTAGCTAAGATGTAGCTAAGTGTTTCTAAAAGTTCTGATGAATTTGTTTTAGATAGAATTGCATTTCTGGTGACCTTCTTTCATAGTTTTTTCCTCCTATGTTCATCGTCCTTTTTTTTTTAATTACCCATGAGAGCTTTGTGAGGAGGTAGGACAAAAAAATCAATTAAGTACATTTGGCTGAGTAAATGCTCGTGTGTGTGTGTGTGTATTTGTGTGTACATGTGTGTTGAAGGAGCCTCAGGCTGTATTCTGCCACCCAGCTCCCGCCACTGGCTAGCTTTACGGGAAATAACAACACACAAACTGTATTCTTTTAAACACTGCCTAGCCCATTAGCTCTAGCTTCTTACTGGCTAATTCTGATATCCCAATCAACCCATCTCTAATAAACTTTGTAGCACCGGTCTTACCGGGAAAGATTCAGCATGTCTGACCTGGTGGCTTGCTTCATTGTGTCTGCCTGGGAGAGGGAAGCATGGCCTCTGAGCTTACTTCCTCTTCCTCCCAGCATTCTGTTCTGTTTACTCCTCCCACCTATGTTTTAACATATGAGGGCCAAGCAGTTTCTTTATTATAATTAACCAATGACCTTCCTCCATCACATGTGCCTGCCTAAAATGCATCTTGCATTTTTACTGCAGTGTTATATTTTATTTGTTTATTTTTTTTTATTGAGAAAAAGAAAAAAGTTTCCGCCTCCCCCCAGCCTCCCATTTCCCTCCCCCTCCTCCCACCCTTCTCCTCCTGCCCCCACTCCCCTCACCCTCCCTCTCCAGTCCAAAGAGTAGTCAGGGTTCCGTTCCCTGTGGAAAGTCCAAGGTCCTCCCCCCTCCATCCATGTCTAGGAAGGTGAACATCCATACTGGCTAGGCTCCCACAAAGCCAGAACTTGAAGTAGGATCAAAACCCAGGGCCATTGTCCTTGGCTTCTCATCAGCCCCCATTGTTCGCCATGTTCAGAGAGTCCTGTTTTATCCCATGCTTCTTCTGTCACAGTCCAGCTGGCCTTGGTGAGCTCCCAATAGATCAGCCACACTGTCTCAGTGGTTGGGTGCACCCCTCGTGGTCCTGACTTCCTTTCTCATGTTCTCCCTCCTTCCGCTCCTCATTGGAAACTTGGGAGCTCAGTCCGGTGCTCCTGTGTGGGTCTCTGTGACTATCTCCATCCATCACCTGATGAAGGTTCTATGGTGATATGCAAGATAATCATCAGTATGGCTATAGGATAGAGTCATTTCAGGTTCCCTATCCTCAGCTGCCCAAGGAACTAACTGGGGACCTCGCCTTTGGCTCCTGGGAGCCACTCTAGGTTCAAGTCTCTTGCCAACCCTAAGGTGACTCCCTTAACTAAAAATTGTGCTTCCGTGCTCCCCTGTACAACCTTCCTTTATCCCAATCCTCCTGTTTCCCCAAGTTTCCCTCATCCTTCCCTTCTCACTTTTCTCTCCCCTTCCCCCGATACTCCCATCCCCCCCCCAAGATCCCAAAATTTCTCCCCGGCAATTTTGTCTACTTCCCTTAGTCAAGAGAATAATTATATGTTTTTCCTTGGGTTCACCTTCTAATTTAGCTTCTTTAGGTTCACCAATTATATACTCCGTGACCATTATTTATGGTTAGAAACCAATTATGAGTGAGTACATCCCATGTTCATCTTTTTGGGTCTGGGATACCTCACTCAGGATAGTGTTTTCTATTTCCATCCATTTGCATGCAAAATTCGAGAAGTCATTGTTTTTTACCGCAGCGTAGTACTCTAATGTGTATATATTCCACACTTTCTTCATCCATTCTTCCATTGAAGGGCATCTAGGTTGTTTCCATGTTCTGGCTATTACAAATAATGCTGCTATGAACATAGTTGAACAGATGCTTTTGTCATGTGATAGGGCATCTCTTGGGTATATTCCCAAGAGTGGTATTGCTGGGTCCAGGGGTAGGTTGATCCCGAATTTCCTGAGAAACCGAAACACTGATTTCCAAAGTGGTTGCACAAGATTGCATTCCCACCAGCAATGTATGAGGGTACCCCTTCCTCCACAGCCTCTCCAGCAAAGGATATCATTGGTGTTTTTGATTTTAGCCATTCTGACAGGTGTAAGATGATATCTCAAAGTTGTTTTGATTTGCATCTCCCTAATCGCTAAGGAGGTTGAGCATGACCTTAAGTGTCTTTTGGCCATTTGAACTTCTTCTGTTGAGAATTCTCTGTTCAGTTCAGTGCCCCATTTTTTAATTGGGTTAATTAGCATTTTGAAGTCTAGTTTCTTGAGTTCTCTATAAATTTTGGAGATCAGGCTTTTGTCTGTTGCAGGGTTGGTGAAGATCTTCTCCCAGTCAGTAGGTTGTCTTTTTGTCTTAGTGACAGTGTCTTTTGCTTTACAGAAGCTTCTCAGTTTTAGTAGGTCCCATTTATTCAATGCTGCCCTTAATGTCTGTGCTGCTGGGGTTATACATAGAAAGCGATCTCCTGTGCCCATTTGTTGTAGGGTGGTTCCCACTTTCTCTTCTATCAGGTTCAGTGTGTTCGGACTGATATTGAGGTCTTTGATCCATTTGGACTTGAGTTTTGTGCAAGGTGATAGATATGGGTCTATTTTCAATCTTCTACAGGTTGATATCCAGTTGTGCCAGCACCATTTGCTGAAGATGCTTTCTTTCCTCCATTGTATACTTTTAGCTCCTTTATCGAAAATGAGGTGATCATAGGTTTGTGGGTTAAAATTTGGGTCTTCTATTCGATTCCATTGATCGACTTCTCTGTTTTTATGCCAGTACCACACTGTTTTCATTACTGTAGCTCTGTAATAGAGTTTGAAGTCAGGGATGGTAATGCCTCCAGAAGATCCTTTATTGTATAGGATTGTTTTAGCTACCCTGGGTTTTTTGTTTTTCCATATAAAGTTGATTATTGTCCTTTCAAGATCTGTGAAGAATTTTGCTGGGATCTTGATGGGGATTGCATTGAATCTATAAACTGCCTTTGGTAGAATTGTCATTTTTACTATGTTGATCCTCCCAATCCAAGAGCAAGGGACGTCCTTCCATTTTCTGGTATTCTCTTCAATTTCTTTCTTCAATGCCTTAAAGTTCTTGTCAAATAGGTCTTTCACTTCCTTGGTTAGAGTTACCCCAAGATAGTTTATGCTGTTTGTGGCTATCGTGAAAGGTGAAGTTTCTCTGATTTCCCTCTCTGCTTCCATATCCTTCGTATATAAGAGGGCGACTGATTTTTTGGAGTTGATCTTGTATCCTGCCACATTACTAAAGATGTTTATCAGTTGTAGGAGTTCTTTGGTGGAGTTTTGGGGGTCACTTATGTACACTATCATATCATCTGCAAATAACGAAAGTTTAACTTCTTCTTTTCCAATTCGAATCCCCTTGATCCCCTTATGTTGTCTTATTGCTATTGCTAGAACTTCAAGCACTATATTGAAGAGATATGGCGAGAGTGGGCAGCCTTGTCGTGTTCCTGAGTTTAGTGGGATGGCTTTGAGTTTCTCTCCGTTTAATTTGATGTTAGCTGTCGGCTTGCTGTATATAGCTTTTATTATATTTAGGTATGACCCTTGTATCCCTAATGTCTCCAAGACTTTTATCATAAAGGGATGTTGAATTTTGTCAAATGCTTTTTCAGCATCTAATGAAATGATCATATGGTTTTTTTCTTTCAGTTTATTTATATGATGAATTACATTGATAGATTTTCGTATGTTGAACCAGCCCTGCATCTCTGGGATAAAGCCTACTTGATCATAATGGATAATTTTTCTAATGTGTTCTTGGATTCGGTTTGCCAGTATTTTGTTGAGGTTTTTGCGTCAATGTTCATGAGTGAGATTGGCCTGTAATTCTCTTTCCTGGTAGAGTCTTTGTGTGGTTTGGTATCAGAGTAACTGTAGCTTCATAAAAGGAATTTGTTAATGACTCTTCTGCTTCTATAATGTGAAATACATTAAGGAGTATAGGTGTTAGGTCTTCTTGGAAGTTCTGGTAGAATTCCGCATTGCAGCCATCTGGTCCTGGGCTCTTTTTGGTAGGGAGGTTTCTGATAACAGATTCTAATTCTTCGCGACTAACAGGTCTATTTAGATTTTTCACCTGGTCCTGGTTTAACTTTGGTAAATGGTATTTATCTAAAAAAGTGTCCATTTCTTTTACATTTTCCAGTTTTGTGGCATACAGGCTTTTGTAGTAGGATCTAATGATTCTCTGAATTTCCTCTGTGTCTGTGGTTATGTCCCCCTTTTCATTTCTGATCTTATTAATTAGTATATTCTCTCTCTGCCGTTTAATTAGTTTGGATAGGGGTTTATCAATCTTGTTGATTTTCTCCAGGAACCAGCTTTTTGTTTCATTGATTCTTTGGATTGTTTTCTGCGTTTCTATTTTGTTGATTTCAGCCCTTAGTTTGATTATTTCCATTCTTCTACTCCTCCTAGGTGAGGCTGCTTCTTTTTTTTCTAGAGCTTTCAGGTGGGCTGTTAAGTCTCCAATGTGTGCTTTCTCTGTTTTCCTTAAGTGGGCACTTAGTGCTATGAACTTTCCTCTCAGGACTGCTTTCATAGTGTCCCATAAGTTTGAGTATGTTGTTTCTTTATTTTCATTGAATTCAAGGAAGACTTTAATTTCTCTCTTTATTTCTTCCTTGATCCAGGTGTGGTTCAATAGTTGACTGTTCAGTTTCCATGAGTTTGTAGGCTTTCTGAGGGTAGCATTGTTGTTGAACTCTAACTTTAATCCATGGTGATCTGATAAGACACATGTGGTTACCAATATTTTTTTGTATCTGTGGAAGTTTGCTTTGTTACCGAGTATGTGGTCAATTTTCGAGAAGGTTCCATGAGCTGCAGAGAAGAAGGTATATTCTTTCCTATTTGGGTGGAATATTCTATAGATGTCTGTTAAGTCCAATTGATTCATTACCTCCTTTAATTCTCTAATTTCTCTGTTAGGTTTCTGTCTGATTGACCTGTCCATTGGTGAGAGAGGAGTGTTGAAGTCTCCTACTATTAGTGTGTGCGGTTTGATGGCTTCTTTGAGTTTTAGTAATGTTTCTTTTACATACGTGGGTGCTTTTAAATTAGGGGCATAGATATTTAGGATTGAGACTTCATCCTGTTGAATTGTTCCTGTTATGAGTATAAAATGTCCCTCTCCATCTTTTCTGATTGATTTAAGTTTGAAGTCAACTTTGTTAGAGATTAGTATGGCCACACCTGCTTGTTTCTTAGGTCCATTTGCTTGATAAGCCTTTTCCCAGCCCTTTACTCTGAGTAGGTGCCTGTCTTTGTGTTTGATATGTGTTTCTTGTAGACAGCAGAATGTTGGATCCTGTTTTCGTATCCACTCTCTTAGTCTGTGCCTTTTTATAGGTGAGTTGAGTCCATTGACATTAATTGATATTAATGACCAGTGGTTGTTAACTCCGGTCACTTTTTTAGTATTAGAGTTTGTGTGTTTCCCTTCTTTGAATTGCGCTGGTGACGGGTCTCTAGATGTCTGAGTTATTGTGGTCATTGTTGGATTCCTTGGTTAGTGATTTTCCTTCTATTACTTTCTGTAGAGCTGGATTTGTGGCTACGTATTGTTTAAATTTGTTTTTATCCTGGAAAATTTTGTTTTCTCCATTTATAGTGACCGAAAGCTTGGCTGGGTATAGTAGTCTGGGCTTGCATCCGTGGTCTCTTAGTTTTTGTAGTACATCTATCCAGGACCTTCTGGCTTTCATGGTTTCCATAGAGAAGTCCGGTGTAAGTCTGATAGGTTTGCCTTTATAAGTAACTTGGCCTTTTTCCTTTGCGGCTCTTAATATTCTTTCTTTATTCTGAATGCTTTGTGTTTTGATTATTATATGGCGAGGAGATTTTTTTTTTTTTGATCCAGCCTATTTGGTGTTCTGTATGCTTCTTGGACCCTCATAGGTACCTCCTTCTTTAGGTTGGGAAAGTTTTCTTCTATAATTTTATTAAATATATTTTCTGGACCATTGAGTTGCACTTCTTCTCCTTCTTCTACTCCAATTATTCTTAGGTTTGGTCTTTTTATTATGTCCCATATTTCCTGAATGTTTTGCAATGAGAACTTGTTGGACTTGCTGTTTTCTTTGATCAGTGCATTTATTTTCTCTATGTTATCTTCAGCATCTGAGATTCTTTCTTCTATCTCTTGTATTCTGCTGGTTATGCTTGTTTCTGTAGACTCTATTCATTTACCTAAATTTTCCACGTCCAGCCGGCCTTCTGATTGTGTTTTCTTCTTTGCCTCCATTTCAGTTTTCAAGTCTTGAACTGTTTCCATTATCTGTTTGATTGTTTTTCCTTGGTTTCCTAGGGTATCATTCACTGATTTATTCAATTCTTCAAACTTTCTGTTATACTTCTCATCCATTTCTACCAGGGCATTTTTTACATGCTGTTTAAGGGCGTCAATCACTTTCATAAAGTCAAATTTTTCTGCTTCTTCTTGGTTAAGGTGTTCCTGTGCTCCTGTTGTGAGGTCGCTGGGTTCTGGTGGTTTCATGTTGTTCTTCAGATTGCTGGGTGAATTCTTGCATTGGCGCCTGCCCATCTCTTCCTCTGATTGCTCCTCTATGGATCTTCTTTTACAGGATCAGGTCTCCTTGCCCACTGTTGTACCTTCCCAGTGATGTCGCTCCCCAGTGATGGCTCTCCTAGTGTCCCAGAGATGACTCTCCTGGTGCCCGGATTGGTTCTCCGTGCTGCTTGGGTAGCTCGTAAACAAAGGGCCTGACTTGCTTGCTGCAGGCAGGCCATCCAGATGGAACTTCTCAGCACCTAAACCTGGTTGCCTGGTGGCCCAAGCCTTAGTGTAGGAGCTTAAAATTGTTCTTGAGCATTGGTCCTAGCTTACAGCAGGGCAGGGTTGGGGGGAGGGTGCTGGGGGGCCTTCCAGAAGGAATTCCACAGGGCCGCCGCTCAGGGGACCGCAGGAAGAAAATGGCAGGCAGGGCGGGGTCCAGGAGAGCACACGGGAGCCAGGAGCACCCAAGCTGGAGGTGCTTGGCTCGCTTACAACAGGGCAGGGTTGGGGGGAGGGTGCTGGGGGGCTGAGTCATGAGTAAGAAAGAAGGCCCTGCAGAAGGAGCAGGGGGAAGGGGGGTTGTGCTCTCCCCTGAGACAGACTGCCCCTGGATCACACACACTCACCCGTCCAGAAGGAATTTCTGCAGTGTTATATTTTAATGGAGTGATCCATGATGTTCATATGCAAATTGTGAACTGATAAAACTTTTTTTCTATTTTCCTGAATCTTAAAAGTCACTGGAACGGTACTCAGATGCTTTAAAAAGAAACAAATTTCATTCTTTGCAATTCATTGAATCAAAAAGTGTTGGTTATTAAATGTTAATGTTATAAGCTGATGTTTCTCTTGAGAAATACTGAAATTGAATTTTTACATTTCTTTTTCAAAGAGTTTAGTTTAATACTCAGAAAGTTTTAGAATGTTTCAGAAGCAATATCACTCATACAAAGAACAATGAAGCAATATTTAAGCAATGTCAATCTTGAAAAATTATTCAACCTTACAAGATCAGGTTGTTTAATTGCACTTAGTTGCTTACAATATATGAAGATTCTGTACAATTATAATGAAACTTTTTTATATATTTCTACCTTTATATGCCCTATCCAGCCACATTCAAATGATCATGAATACAGTATCAAAGATTATTTTGAAACCAGGTGTGTTCACTTTAACTGTAGGCAGTCTTTAGACATTTTCTTCTCCCACAAACTAGAAGGGCAGTATTCACATTAAGCAAAAATTGATTTGCCTCTGTTTACTAAGGGTGTGAAAGCAGAATGTGACTTTTTGGACACACTTACCCATTATGCTTTGAATAGAGTTAGAAGAGAGTTCAGTGTAGTGATTGGCAAATTTTTTCGTCTATGACAACTAAGAAAAGGAGGCTGTTTCTTGCAGAAGATGAGATTTCTGTTTTTTGAAGCAGTGTTCCAATAAAATTTGTATCTTACCATCCTTTCATTATAATAGTGACATAAATACTACACATACCATTTTTATTCTTTGCATTATATATGTTACAATTTTTGAACATCATAAAACCCTTTGTTTAGATAAGAAAACAAGCATAGATAGTTTTCTAGAGTAATTAGTGTATCCAACTGTGAGATATAAGACCTATTTGTGTTGCATTGATAATATTGTGCCTAGCATCAAAAGAAGGCTGCATATATAATGCTCTTCACATAACAAAATGTAATTTTACATTAATAAGGCACTCCATATTTTTATTACATGCACATAAATTTTCTAATATGCTGTTTTAAAAATCTCTCATTTGCACCAAAATGTGTTGTACTAAGTAACTATGATTTAGCATCAAAAAGGGAAGTATTTGTGAGTTCAAATAGAACACAAAGCTTTTCACTCTTATTTCCAAAACACAGTTATTTTTCTTACCATCCCTGTTTCCTCTGATAGGAATACCATCTCCTTAATCAACCCAACTTGAAATCTGAAATCCTGTCTTTGTTCCTTCTTCCTGTTTAGTTTCTACAGTTAAACAATATTTAGGTTGATGTTCTCTTCTGCCACTTTTCTTTTTTTATTCTGGCTTTCTGGCTTTTCTGATATGTAGTTATTTTAGAACATGGTTATTTACTACTTAGAGTGTTGTATGTTTATCATACTGCTCTTCTTGTTTATTGGTTTCAACAACTATAAATGTAATTTAATTTAATGAATGGGGTAGTAATTTAAACTTCAAATGGAACCATCCTTTTCCCATGCAAAAGCCTTTTGAAACCTTAAAGGTCTCTCTATTATCTGAGCTCTGACTTTACTCCCAACAGCATTGTCTTGCCATACTGTATTCCCCCCCCCGCCCTGTTATAGCATTCTTCTCCACAAATACTCCATTCTAGTTACAACTCCAGTATCTACTTTTAATTTACTTTCTAGCAATTATCTTTTCTAATAAGATTGTTTTATTTATCTTTTGTTCAAAACTATATCCCATAGTCCTAAAAAAAAATCACATTATGTTTACTTGTTTTTAAAAGAAAGCTACTTTAGTATAATGAAATTGCAAATAAAAACATCGGATGATTTTATTTTAATTACATTATTTTAATAAATATAATAACTATATGCATATTTATTTATAGGGTAAATATGGAAATTTGAAAAATGTAAAAATTATACTATAATTAAATAAATGCACTTAAATATTATTACACCATATAGTACTTTTTGTGTGTCTGTGGTGAAAACATTACATATAGACATGTTCAGCAATCCTAAGATATTTGATCTATATTTGGGGGCTACTTGGACTAAGTCCAGGTATTAGTTCAGCATTTACTGTACCACTTATCTGAATCTCCATACAGAAGATGCAGTAGTGGCCTAATCCTTATTCTTATTTTAGCATCTACATTTTGGCTAAATTCTTCTTCTTTTTCTTTCCCCTGATGATTTGTAGTTTGCAAACCCTACTAGTTTAATCTCTAATTTTATGAGAATAGATTTCTTTGATTCCATGTGTTGGTGAGATAAATGACATTTATTTTTCTGCATGTTTTTTACTTTAATGAATATGGTCTAACATGGATGGTTCAGTGCTAGACTTCTTGTGTTCCCAAAGATACTCCAGAAACAGGAATGTTATTGAATATGATGAAGTTTCATTCTTGCAATAACACAATAGGATATTGTGAAGATATGTACCACAATTCCTTTCTCCATTCAATTTAATAGCTGACAGACATTTAGACTGATTTCATGTGTTCATTGATTTTAGTAAGGTTTCAAAAAATGGAAGAAAGAAATTATTCAAGACAATAATTCAATTATTTTGGCTCCCTAAAAAGTACTAGAATAGCCATCATGTGGTATTTTAATTTTCATTTTAAATATTTCTCCATATTATTTTCTATGTGTGTTTTAATTAGAATTCTCACCAACAATGAATATTCTATTTATCTGAATCAGTATCAGTAAAAGACTTATTGTTTATTTTACTTTTTGTGATAGGCATCCTATTTAGAGTGAGTTTTCACATCATAGTTCTAATATATATTTCCTCATTTCATGCTGAATATTTTCCACATATGTATTCATAGATAACACATAATTTAGTTATATTATTTAATTTTGTGCAACTGAATATTCTTTATCTCTAACTATTAAACTGACATGTAACTAAACTATAATTTATCATTGTTTTATTTCATTCATTGGAATTTTAATTAATGACAGATATATTCCTTTGCTCTATAATAGAATTTTATGTGATGAAAATCTACATTAAACTTTTTAATTTGATTCCTACTTATTTGAAATTTTATCCATGATATCTTTAACTACACCAGTGTCAAGGAGCATTTGCCATGCTTTAGCATTGTACTTTTGTGGTTAGTAGTACATACCCATTCTAAAGTGTTTTAGCTTGATTTTGTGCACAGCAATTGAAAGAAGACCATTCTAAATTCTCTGATAATATTCCGGCTTTCTTCTTGAGAGCTGTTAAATATTAACTGTATTAAATGTGTCAATGTATTTCAATCTTTTTCTTCTGCTATAATAGCTTACAGGTATATTTTCGTACCAATAACATACTACTCAGTTCCTCTGTCATTGAATAAAAGTGAATACATTTACAAAGGAAGTGGAAGTCATCTATACTGAAAATGGTACAGACACTGCTAAAAGAAATTGAAACAGATACAAAAAAAACAAGGTATTATAAACTAATAGTTTCAAACATTACTAATGTTGGTGATAGCTATATTAAAAATAACCATTAAATCCAATGCAATCTTCATCTAAAAAGTAACGATGTCTTCACAAATTTAGAAAAGACAATCTTTTTGTCTAAATTTGTATAAAATCATAAACACTTTAAATGCTCAGAGCAAAGACTGGAAAAAAAAGAAAAAACTAGAAGCGTCATTCTTGTTTACTTTAAAATATACTTAAAAATACCAGATATATTTAAATGAAATTTTCAATGTACAAATGAAGTACATGTAAAATAATAGTATAAATCAATATAATTGCAAACATTGTGTATTTCTGCATATAAAATGAAATTAAAATATTTTCACCTTTACCCATTTAAACAAACAAGGATGTTTTTAGTTTGATATTTATGCAGAATTTCCATGGTGTTGGCCATAATTACTGTTTTTCCCAGCTTATAGAGCTAAAAGCATACCAGGGATATATTAGTCAAAATTTCATTCTTTTGGACTATCTATTTAGCATATGTATATAGATATTTCTTAATCCTAACACTCAGGACAAAGATCTAAATTTGACAGTGGATAAGATTACTAAATAGAAGTCCATATGCTTTTAGTATTTCAGTGTTTGTCCAACTGGTTTTTTTTAAAAGAAAGCTAATTCTCATAGAAATGGAAATTTTATTTAATTTTTAAGCTGTACTCTTGACAAATTCCAAAGTTTTCCATGGGTATTTGCAATAGATGGAAATCTTTAGTAAATCCCTTCAACACAATTGGTTTATTTCCTTGGAGAAGAATAGAAACAGTAGCCTTGCTGCTTCTCTCGAATATTTCTTCTAAGTATTCTTACCAAAGAACTGCTTCATAAAGAAGTATCTCAAACAAGCTTCATGCAAAACCTGTTATGCTTATTGGCACAGTTTTGAATGACGGTTAATTTCTGAATCAGCGACAAATATTTCTGCTTTGTATGTTCTAGTAGTTCTTCAATTGCTGATGATATGATTGGAGACCACAGATGTGCCTAAATAGTAATAATAACAGTGACAGCCTATCCAGAATGTATGTACATAATTTGGTAGAGCATAATTGCAATATAGAACTTACAACCATTTGTTTATCTATGAAAACCAAAGAATACCTATTCAGAGAAGGATTTCATTAGTTTGCTTGGCAGTGAAATTAGAAAGAATTGGTGCCAGATGTGGACACAAAGAGGAAAAGCAGGAATTAAACCAAGAAAAATCTTGCCTAATGTGTACTCTTCATTTGTACCTCAGGGTATTTGCTTGCTAAGCTTTTAATTTTTAATGCATACAAATATTTAGCTCCCCCATATTTTCCAGTACTGAAAGACTGCTTTTTTTTAATGAAGCATTACATCCTAGGAAATGCTTTATTCTTCTCAATTCAATATCATCATATAGTTATACATTTAGAAGACACTAACTCTACTTCATAATATTAATATGCCAATTTTGTTTAATTTTGATTTGTACTGAGGAACTTAAATATTTGGAAGAAATATGGAAGATATAGGCATAGTAAATCTGGATGTAACATTACCTGTCATGTTTGTCTTTGTTTCACATAGAAAGAATACTCATATCAGAGTAAAATCAAATAATGAATACATCCATCTTTTTTCATACAGTACTCAGACATGCTATTCCAATACATGTATATAAAGAAATAGCTAGTTACTGAAATTAGAGAATGATAATTTTACTAAGTAATTTCAGCATCTACTTAAAAATGAGAGCAAGGCAACATACAGAAGACATTAAGAGACTTAAGAGAAACATTTCTAAAACTCAAGGCAGTCATCAAACCACACACACTAATAGTAGGAGACTTCAACACTCCTCTCTCACCAGTGGACAGGTCAATTAGACAGAAACCTAACAGAGAAATTAGAGAATTAAAGGAGGTAATGAATCAAATGGACTTAACAGACATCTATAGAACATTCCACCCAAATTGGAAAAAATAAACCTTCTTCTCTGCAGCTCATGGAACCTTCTCAAAAATTGACCACATACTCAGTAACAAAGGAAACTTCCACAGTTACAAAAAAATATTAGTAACCAACTGTGTCTTATCGGATCACCATGGATTAAAGTTAGAATTCAACAACAATGCTACCCCCAAAAAGCCTACAAACTCATGGAAACTGAACAATAAACTACTGAACCACACTGGGTCAAGGAAGAAATAAAGAAAGAAATTAAGTTTTTCTTGAATTCAATGAAAATAAAGACTCAACATACTCAAACATATGGGACACTATGAAAGCAGTGCTAAGAGGAAATTTCATAGCACTAAGTACCCACTTAAAGAAAAGAGAGAAAGCACACATTGGGGACTTATTATCACACCTGAAAGCTCTAGAAAAAAAAAAGAAGAAGCAGCCTCACCTAGGAGGAGTAGAAGACTGGAAATAATCAAACTGAGGGCTAAAATCAACAAAATAGAAACACAGAAAACAATCCAAAGAATCAATGAAACAAAAAAGCTGGTTCTTGGAGAAATCAACAAGATTGATAAACCCCTATCCAAACTGATAAAACAGCAGAGAGAGAATACACAAATGAATAAGATCAGAAATGAAAAGGGGGACATAACCACAGACACAGAGGATATTCAGAGAATCATTAGATCTTATTACAAAGGCCTGTATGAAACAAAATTGGAAAATGTAAAAGAAATGGACCTTATTTTTTTAAGTACCATACACCAAAGTTAAACCAGGACCAGGTGAACAATCTAAATAGACCTGTTAGTCACGAAGAATTAGAAGCTGTTATCAAAAACCTTCCTACCAAAAAAAGCCCAGGTCCAGATGGTTTCAATGCAGAATTCTACCAGAACTTCCAAGAAGACCTAATACCTATACTCCTTAACGTATTTCACAATATAGAAACAGAAGAGTCATTGCCAAATTCCTTTTATGAAGCTACAGTTACCCTGATTCCAAAATCACACAAAGCCTCAACCAAGAAAGAGAATTACAGGCCAATCTCACTCATGAACATCGACAATCTCACTCCTGAACATCGACGCAAAAATCCTCAATAAAATACTGGCAAACCGAATCCAAGAACACATTAGAAAAATTATCCATTATGATCAAGTAGGCTTCATCCCAGAGATGCAGGGCTGGTTCAACATAAGAAAATCTATTAATGTAATCCATCATATAAATAAACTGAAAGGAAAAAACCATATGATCATTTCATTCGATGCTGAAAAAGCATTTGTTTTGTTTTTCGAGACAGGGTTTCTCTGTGGATTTAGAGCCTGTCCTGGAACTAGCTCTGTAGACCAGGATGGTCTCGAACTCACAGAGATCCGCCTGCCTCTGCCTCCCGAGTGCTGGGATTAAAGGCGTGCACCACCATCGCCCGGCTTTGAAACAATCTTATACAATAAAGGAACTTCTGGAGGCATTACAATCCCTGACTTCAAACTCTATTACAGAGCTACAGTATTGAAAACAGCTTGGTATTGGCATAAAAACAGAGAAGTCGACCAATGGAATCGAACAGAAGACCCAAATTTTAACCCTCAATCTGATGAACACCTGATTTTCGATAAAGGAGCTAAAAGTATACAATGGAAGAAAGAAAGCATCTTCAACAAATGGTGCTGGCAAAACTGGATGTCAACCTGTAGAAGAATGAAAATAGATCCATAGCTATCACCTTGTACAAAACTCAAGTCCAAATGGATCAAAGATCTCAATATCAATCTGAACACACTGAACCTGTTAGAAGAGAAAGTGGGAAGTACCCTACAACACACAGGAGATCGCTTCCTATGTAGAACCCCAGCAGCACAGACATTAAGGGCAATATTGAATAAATGGGACCCCCTGAAACTGAGAAGCTTCTGTAAAGCAAAGGACACTGTCACTAAGACAAAAAGACAACCTACTGACTGGGAGAAGATCTTCACCAATCCCGCAACAGATAAAGTTCTGATCTCCAAAATATATAAAGAACTCAAGAAACTAGACTTTAAAATATTAATTAATCCAATTGAAAAATGGGGCACTGAACTGAACAGAGAATTCTCAACAGAAGAAGTTTAAATGGTCAAAAAACACTTAAGGTCATGCTCAACCTCCTTAGGGATCAGGGAAATGCAAATCAAAACAACTTTGAGATACCATCTTACACCTGTCAGAATGGCTAAAATCAAAATCACCAATAATAGCCTTTGCTAAAGAGGTTGTGGAGAAAGGGGTACCCTCATCCATTGCTGCTGGGAATGCAAAATTGTGCAACCACTATGGAAAGCAGTGTGGCGGTTTCTCAGGAAATTCAGGATCAACCTACCCCAGGACCCAGCAATACCACTCTTGGGAATATACCCAAGAGATGCCCTATAATACAACAAAGTATATGCTCAACTATGTTCATAGCAGCATTGTTTGTAATAGCCAGAACCTGGAAACAACCTAGATGCCCTTCAATGGAAGAATAGATGACGAAAGTGTGGAATATATACATATTAGAGTACTACTCAGCAGTAAAACAATGACTTCTTGAATTTTGCATGCAAATTGACGGAAATAGAAAACACTATCCTGAGTGAGGTAAGCCAGACCCAAAAAGAGGAACATGGGATGTACTCACTCATATTTGGTTTCTAGTCATAAATAAAGGACATTCAGCCTATAATTAGTGATCCTAGAGAAGCTAAATAAGAAGGTGAACCCAAAGAAAAACATAGGTATCCTCCTGAATATTAACCTTCATCAGGCGATGAAAGGAGACAGAGACAGAGACCCACATTGGAGCACCGGACTGAAATCTCAAGGTCCAAATCAGGAGCAGAAGGAGAGAGAGCACGAGCAAGGAACTCAGGACCGCGAGGGGTGCACCCACACACTGAGACAATGGGGATGTTCTATCGGGAACTCACCAAGGCCAGCTGGCCTGGGTCTGAAAAAGCATGGGATAAAACAGGACTAGCTGAACATAGCGGACAATGAGGACTACTAGAACTCAAGAACAATGGCAATGGGTTTTTGATCCTACTGTACGTCCTGGCTTTGTGGGAGCCTAGGCAGTTTGGATGATCACCTTACTAGACCTGGATGGAGGTGGGTGGTCCTTGGACTTCCCACAGGGCAGGGAATCCTGATTGCTCTTCTGGCTGACAAGAGAGGGGGACTTGATTGGGGGAGGGGGAGGGAAATGGGAGGCGGTGGCGGGGAGGAGGCAGAAATCTCTAATAAATAAATTAAATAATTAATTAAAAAATAGTGCTTAGATGTAAAAACACTTGCATGTGCTTTGAACGCAGGTGATCTAATATGTGTTAGCTATTACTGCGATGGATATTAAAGTCTATTGTCATCGGACTGAAATCTCAAGGTACAAATCAGGAGCAGAAGGAGAGAGAGCACGAGCAAGGAACTCAGGACCGCGAGGGGTTCACCCACACACTTAGACAATGGAGATGTTCTATCGAGAACTCACCAAGGCCAGCTGGCCTGGGTCTGAAA
The DNA here is from genome assembly GCA_025134845.1 of Neodon shergylaensis. Lineage (NCBI taxonomy): Eukaryota > Metazoa > Chordata > Mammalia > Rodentia > Cricetidae > Neodon > Neodon shergylaensis. The sequence goes on from JABTXL010000002.1 coordinate 24,358,673, forward strand.
AAGCATGGGATAAAACCGGACTTGCTGATCATAGTGGACAATGAGGGCTACTGAGACCTCAAGAACAATGGCAATGGGTTTTTGATCCTACTGCACGTACTGGCTTTGTGGGAGCCTAGGCAGTTTGGATGATCACCTTACTAGACCTGGATGGAGGTGGGTGGTCCTTGGACTTCCCACAGGTCAGAGAACCCTCATTGCTCTTTGGGCTGATGAGGGAGGGGGACTTGATCGGGGGAGGGGGGGAATAGGAGGCGGTGGCCAGGAGGAGGCAGAAATCTTTAATAAATAAATAAATAAACCCCCCAAAACAACAACAACAACAAAAAACCCACCATTGATAGTGTTTGCTGGAGAGGTTGTGGAGTAAGGGGTACACTCATCCATTGCTGCTGGGAATGCAAACTTGTGCAACCACTTTGGAAAGCAGTGTGGCGGTTTATCAGGAAATTCAGGATCAACCTACCCCAGTACCCAGCAATACCACTCTTGGGAATTTACCCAAGAGATGCCCTATCATATTACATAAGCATTTCTTCAACTATGTTCATAGCATCATTATTTGTAATAGCCAGAACCTGGAAACCACCTAGATGCCCTTCAATGGAAGAATGGATGAAGAAAGTGTGGGATATATACATATTAGAGTACATATATACATAACCGCATACTACCCAGCGGTTAAAAACAATGACATCTTGAATTTTCATGCAAATGGATGGAAATAGAAAACTCTATCCTGAGTGAGGTAACCCAGACCCAAAAAGATGAACATGGGATGTACTCACTCATAAGTGGTTTCTAGCCATAAATAAAGGACACTGAGCCTATAATTAGTGATCCTAGAGAAGCTAAATAAGAAGGTGAACCCAAAGAAAAACATTTAGTCATCCTCCTGGATATTTGAAGTAGACAAGATTGATGGGCAAAAATTGGGAACTTGGGGGTGCAGTGGGATGCAGGTAAGGGGAAATAGTGAGAGAAAAGTGAGAAGGGGAGAGCTTGGGGGAATGGGCTGGTTGGGATAAAGGAAGGTTGGATATGGGAGCAGGGAAGTATATATTCTAATTAAGGGAGCCGTCTTAGGGTTTGCAAGAGAATTGAACCTAGAGGGGCTCCCAGGTGTCCAGGGATATGTCCCCAGTTAGTTCCTTGGGCAGCTGAGGATAGGGAAGCTGAAATGACCCTATCCTATAGCCATACTGATGAATATCTTGCATATCACCATAGAACCTTCATCTGGCGATGAATGGAGATAGAGACAGAGACCCACATTGGAGCACCGGACTGAGCTCCCAAGGTCCAAATGAGGAGCAGAAGGAGGGAGAACATGAGCAAGGAAGTCAGGACCGCGAGGGGTGCACCCACCCACTGAGACAGTGGGGCTGATCTATTGGAAGCTCACCAAGGCCAGCTAGACAGGGACTGAAAAAGTATGGGTAAAACTGGACTATCTGAACACGGCGGACAAAGAGGGCTGATAAGAAGCCAAGGACAATGGCACTGGGCTTTGATCCTACTGCATGAACTGGCTTTGTGGGAGCCTAGGCTGTTTGGATGCTCACCTTCCTAGACCTGGATGGAGGGGGGAGGACCTTGGACTTCCCACAGGGCAGGGAACCCTGACTGCTCTTTGGACTGGAGCCGGAGGGGAGAGGAGTCGGGGAGGAGGGAAATGGGAGGCGGGGAGGAGGCAGACATTTTTTTCAATAAAAAAAAAGAAAAAATATTGGGTAAAATTCACATTGTTTACAAAGCATTGACAAATTACAAATCCTCATTTTGTTTGTCATAAATATTTAATACATTTTATTATTACTAAGTATGGCATGAAATGCATTATAAATGAATAGATTATTTCAATCCATTAAAATTGTAGTGATCATTTCGTAATTATATATAGCACACATAAGTGATTTTTGCTCATGTTCATTGTCAACCACTGACATAGCTTCTTTAGTTTATAATTATATCAGATGAAATGTATAGAATTATAACCACTAATTTGGGTTAAAAAATAATACCATTCTTATCTATCTTACTCTTGTTTTCTCACTGTGGAGATGTGGATTTATAGTGTGGAAAGTACACTGCAGATATAATTAAAAGTGCTATTTTAACACTTCATCTTATAGCATCTCACCTCCAACACCATCTAACCTTAAAACAATATTAAATTCTAAAGTTCTTCCTCTCTGTGCCCTGTATCATCTCTACTCCTAGACCTGTCTCAGGAGGATGATTAATGGAAAGAGTAGTTACAAACCGAACTTTTAAAATTGGCCCAGTTTTGCTAAGAGTTGTTTTCTTCCTTGTTAATTCTGTGGCTTTCTCATTTCCTTTTAAGGATATTACCTAAGTCAAAAAAAAAATAGCCAAACTTCAGATACTGCATTTGTCACCAGGCAGAACCTTGCACTAGAGACTCAGGAAACAAACACACACACACACACACACACACACTATAGTACTGAATAATATGAATTAATAAAATAAAATAAAATAAGGAAAGAGAGCTTTGGCAATTGGAGAGATGGCTCAGTGAATAAAATGCTGTATGATCATTAAGACATGGGATGAATTTGTTTTTTTTTTGTTTGTTTGTTTTTGTTTTTTGAGACAGGGTTTCTCTGTAGCTTTGGAGCCTGTACTGAAACTTGCGATAATACTGCCCAGCAAGGTATGAGTTCTGTTGCCCAACATACACATTAAGAGCACATATGATGGAAAATGTATGTAATCACAGAGCAGAAGATGGAATGAACACCAAGGCTCATTGGCCAGTATGTGTACCCTAGTTGGTGAGCTCCAGGTTCACTGAGAGAATCTGTCTCAAAAAATGGTCAGAAGGTGACACAGGGAAACACCTACTATCAATGTCCGATTTCCACACTTGTAAACACAGGTATGCACAACAGCAACCAGCACAGAAATTGTACATAAATACATGCAACATGTATGAACACATGCAATAAGTAATAAAAAGGGGAAAAATGAAAAGAGAATCACATGCCACTTCTCTGAATGACCAAAATGACTGAACAATTTCTCTATAAAATACTGGCAAATCAATAAAAGGGGCATTTTTTTTTCTTAAATAATAGAGAAGGTTCAGAATCCACAAATCCCTTCTGAGGTGATATTCATGGGTCAATATAATTTTCTTTTGCCATCTGCTACAAAGTAAGATTCAACTTTAGTCCCTATTCTGTCTTTCTGTCTCTTTCATAACTAAGACATTCCTAACCACTCTCAACCACTGGCCTATCACCTAAGTCTTGCATTCTTCATTAGTGTGAAAGCACTTGCAGGGACATCTCACATGATGAAGACAACAATGTTTTACAAGCAAAATGGGTTGTAATTCCCCTGAGATACCAAGGCAACAAGACTAAACTGTCTTTTTCATTCATTTCCTTGACTTTGATTCATTATATGAACAGCCAGTTTTTTTTTTACCTTTCCTCTTATTCTGAATTATGCATATTTGTATGTTTGTGTCCTTGTGGGGTATATGTACTTATGAATGTATGTGCTCATAAATTGCAAAAGGTTATCAGATCCCTAGAACAAGACTTACAAGTGTTTATGAGCTGCTTGACACCACATATTTTTAAGCTGTGAAACATTGTTCGAGTCCCCATACTTGTTTTTAAAATAAGTGCTTATGCTGATTTTGAATTCATTACCTCTTCATTAATGATTCTTGTTTCACACACACACATACACTTTTGAGCTCATTTACTGTTGTTCTTGCATACACGTGTTTATGGCTGACCACCTGTGAGTGGATAGTCTGTCAGGGATTATTCACTGCAGACAATGGATTGTCCCTCTCAGCAGCAATTGATTGCCTATAACTCTCTGTCTATGGTTATGGTCTTGTGAAAATTCCTCTATTTATATTGGCATATCAACTTTTTTTTGTCATTTTACTGGTATTAACTGGTCATCATACTGTTGAAGCTTCATGGGTACAACATCCTGGTTATATACAGGAAACACTGTCACAGGTGGTATCCTGGTGCTCTGGTTCTTTCAATGTTTCTGGACTTCTTTCAACATGGAACTTTAGGTGGAGGAATTACATTCCAGATGTACAAATTATGGCTGAGTTCTCCATCTTCATTTTTGCTCCACATGCCACACAAAAGGCACCTCCTCATCACAATCTTCACAAGAATAAAAATTGAAAAAGCTGAGGGAGTTCCCCAAAGCTTCCTCATATCACCGCTAAGGGAAGTATCTAATTGAACTTATGCTTCTGAAAACTCAAAGGCCTCTTCCAGCTTCTGTACCCCTTCATATCAACACAGGAGCTTCAAAGTTACAGGGACCTTTCTTTCTGTCACCATCATTCTTTGAGTAAATTAACCCTCCATGTCACTACTCCATCCAGCCCACATCATTAAGGATGCTGGGTCTCCTCCACAGAACTCCTTTTTACACAGATCCATATTGGCTGCTGCTATCTTGGCCATTCAGAGACCTCTCTTAACCCCAACTCAGGGGCTTCTCCTACACTTCCCTCTCCCCGGGACCAGGGAAGCAGCATTTTCCTGGAAATTAATTTTACCATTTATTTAAAATATCAAAGATGTTAAATGTCAACTTACAAGGTGTGATATGGAGTCAAATTGTCCTAAGAGAATGAAATTTAGTCATTTATTAGAAATTGATAACAGAGAGGGTATTTATTTTCTCATGGCCTAATTTTGCAGTCTCTAAAATGAAGATACTAATGCCATCTGCTCCTTAATCTTGATGTTTGAAATAAGTATGTGAAATGACTTAGAATAGGGCTTGAGATATAGTAAGATCTAAGGACTTGTCAACTGCTGTTATAAAAGCTTCTGCTGTTGTAATTCTACTAACCATCAATACATAGATAAGCCAAAATGTCAGTCCTCACTGCGAACAATGGCGCTTGTTCTTAGACACAAGTCAATAATGTATATATAAAATTTTCAAATTTAACTTTTCTGAGTCTGAAATTCTTATGAAAATTATACTTGTTTTTCATATTTCTTATTTTATAAAGTAGCATCTTTACTCACATAATTGCTTCATAGAAAATTCTAGTACCATAAAGAATTTTAATTTTATTTATTTGAGTTCCTGAAGATGACAGTATTGCTACATATGTGCTACATAAGCCAAACTTCTCTATGGATGTCTTTTCGTTTTATGATGTTCCTATCCAGGTCTTAATTAAGTAGGTCCCCTCATGATGCTATAGCATAGATTCATTGGCAATACACGTGCATGAGGCAGAGGTTGCAGTACAGTAGCTCGTCTCCCACAGAGAGCTAGGAATGTAAGTGAGAAAAGAAGGAAAAACCTGTAATTCATTTTGTCCACACTGAATGATTATAGCTATGCAAATAGGGTTTAGGAAGTGTACTATTGTTCATAATACTCTTTGTAATATCAAGCTCTCAGTATGGTCTCAAGGTCTATGACAACTGCTTCTAATGATTTTGGCTGACATTCACGTGTTCAAAGCTATACTTCCCTCTCAGTAAGTGAAAAGGTTCAGTTGGCGCTCAGTACTTACCCCCATCTGCTCCTGTCATTTCCAGCTGATTCCTTACGGCCCATAAACAGGGAAGAGACATAAGGGTCTCATTTACTTGTGATGAGAATAGCAGTATACCTTGGCTGTAGTAGTGTTATGACATCACGAATTTCAAATCCTGAATGGAAACGTGTGGCAATTTGATCAATTCTGTCCTGCTTACTGACATTCCAAGGCTATGAGTAGGAAATCTGATTTACTAGAAGGACAATCCTTTAATTTGTGGAATATTTCACTTGTTTTAGATGTCTCTGGGTTGGTATTTTCCCTTACTGATAGATTATACCTGGAACGTAAAGGCATTTGTCAATCTGAAATATTTACCCAGATATTCACACACAGTGCCCAGGTATCCAATAAATAATCGCACACTGCAGGCAGTGTTAAGGGAGATGTAATTCACACCTCCATGTATTTAACCAGATCATTTCTCTAAAAGCGTCAGGGGAGATGCAGATTTTATGATGATAGGCGAGGGAATAATTAACATGGGAGTGTGAAACACTTCAAGAGAGATGCAATCTTTTTCCTAAACATAATATCAAATTTCCAGCAAATCTCCAGATACACACACACACACACACAGAAAGAGAGAGAGAGAGAGAGAGAGAGAGAGAGAGAGAGAGAGGAGAAAGGTCATGTATATTGAATTCCGTGTTTAATCTCACTTCCAGTAAAATTAAAACAAAAGGACTCACCTCTTTTGAAGTTATATACACAACTACAAGGCTGCTGTTATATTACCAGAGTAATAAGGACATTGTAGGGATGGATGGCTATTGGAACTTGTATTATGAGGTTAAAAAATATCATTTTTCCATCACATTTAAAATATTTCAGTTGAACCTCTGTATTAGCTATAGTTGTGAATCAGTTAGATACGTTAGTGCTCACCTGTGACAACAGCACAGGAGATAAAGGAGAGGAGCTAAGTTTACATTCCAGACTAGTCAATGATTTGTAATGAGAAACTCTCTCAAAATTTAATCATATAAGCTTGCATTATGCATTTCAGATAAAAAGTTCAAGAATAGAATTAATTTAAAAAATATTTAAATATAGTATTTAGTTGTTGAATTAATGCACCTAGGTAAAAATCAGCTGTGTATATATAAAGAAAAAGCAGTATGGTTGCCAATTCAGCAGTCACTATCTGCCCAAAATTCAGAACTCCTGTTAGAATGGCCCGTGAATTATGCAAAGAGTTATCTAGTGCACAGCTTCTCAATCTAATCTTGTAATTTTAATGAAGCGATTTCATTCTAGTTATAGAACATTCACAAATAAAGTTGTACATCTTTAACTTTAATTATATATGGCATTCATGAAATTCTGATTCAATATTCTAGGTTAGGACCCAACACTCTGCAATAAATCACTGATTTCTATGATTGTTCGTGCTTCAGAAATTCCATTTTCTTTGGTAGGAACAAAAGCATTTTATATATTTATAAATATAGTTTTATAATTAATTATCTATTTAATGCTAAAACTAATTGTCAAGGAATATGTCATATGAATAAGTTTAATATATAGAAAAGGATACTTGAAAGTTATAAAGTGCTACTGATTTTAATATATTAAAAAACGTCTATATTACTTATAAAATGCTGGTGTCTTTTTTTTTCATAAATAGATTTTTACATCCCTTAACTTTTTCAAAGTTGATAAAATTATCAACACAAATAGGATTCTACATATTAATTTCATTTAATATTATTGTGGTGATCTAGAGAAGCTATATTTGTAATGAATAAATATAAAGTATTAATTTAACATAATGAAATTACTTTATTCAAATTATAATCAATATTCCCCTAGAGGAACACAAATTATTTTTCATTACTGTATAATATACAAGATTTTTTTAAATTTTTTATTGAAAGTATATTCTCTCATACAGGACATCCCATCCACAGTTTCCCTTCCTCCACTTCTACTTGCTACCCCATCTCCCCTCTTTTCCAGTTCTGCTCCACCTCTGTGTCTGCTTCATAAAAGATGAGGCCACCATGAGAGTAACAGCCAATCAGGACAAAACAAGATACAGTAAAACAAGGCAAACCCCTCATAGAGTGACTTCATAAGACAAACCAATAGGAGGAAAAGATTCTCAAGATCAGGCTAAAGAGTCAGAGATATACTCGCCTCCTTTGTTAGGAATACCACAAAAACATGAAGCTAACAGTCATGACACATACACAGAGTATCTGGTGCAGACCCACGTTGGTTTCATGATTACTGCTTCAGGCTCTGTGAGTCTGCATTGTCCTGGTGTTCTCCATCCCCTCTGACTCCTTACAGTCTTACCTCTCTGTCTTCCACTGTTAGTCCCCCCATATGTGAGGGAGGGACTGATAGAGACTTTAAACTTAGAAAACCTTATACTGAAATGTTCAGTTAATTATAACCTGAATAATATTAATGTTTGGAGTACTTTCATTCTTTACTGTATAACACATATGATTGTTACAACTGACACACTAATGTAAAAATGCTATACCTTACACCTACACTTTTGATTATGTTTATTTTTAAGACTATGTGCTATTCATTTTCGATTTTATACTGCATATGGTTATAACTGAAATTGTAAAATTAGCTACATACTTGTATTATGGAGGAATCTTTCTATCAACAAAAATATCAGCTGTCAGCTTTTGCTAATATATATAAACAGTATGAATGCAAATATATTTCTATATATAAATACAAAAATTTGTATATGAAATATTAACATGAGTCATAGCTAAATTACACTTTGTTATAATACTAAAGCCTACTGAGGTTTTATATCTTATGTCTTCACAACATATTCTATAGTTTCTAAAATAATAAAAACATATAATGCCAAAAGTATTTTCAGAAAGTATAAAGCAATTCTGAGGTTTCACAGGAACTAAATAAATTAAAAGAATTCTTTATTTCTAGTGGTATTACATGTTTCAAAACAAAGGAATATTTTCTTCAAATACAAAATTGATTTTGAGAATAGTAGTGTAATATCTGATATTGGAAATCAACGATCTCAACACAAAACAGCAAGAGATTTATGACCTAGCTTAAGGAAAGCATTTTAAAAAGAACTATAAACAAACAATACACTATTGGCAGTAGAAACACATGCAGGTGTTATGTACTTCTAAGAGATTTGCAAAATCCTGGCAGTGGATGTGCAAAACAGTTTTGTTTGTGGGACAAAGTCTTAAGTCAACATTTTCAGTGAAGAGTAAATACATTGGAATAGGAATGTCATGAATATATCTGCCTCCATTGGGTATATAATGAGGAGTGGCATTGCTGTGCAGGTGATAGATTCATTTTTAGATCTTTCTCTGTTATTGAAAATAGTTTTTCTTCAGACAATATATTCTGATGATGCTTTACCCTTCCCTAAGTTGTCCCAGTCCCCACTCCATTTCCTTCCATATCCACACCCTTTCTGTCTCTCCTTGGAAAACCAACTGACATCTAATACCTAATAATAAAAATGAATAATTAACTAAGATAAAGAGTAAATAAAACCAGAATAGGTCGAAACAAAACAAAACAAATAATGGAAGAAAGGGAGCCTAAGCAAAATCAAAAGAAATGCATATAGATGACAGAGAAACACATGGTTGCTCACCATGATATCATAAAAGTAGGAGCCAAAATAATCAGTAAGGTTGAAAGACCCTCGAAGAGGACCTTCTTTCTCAGGAGGAGACCTCCCCGAAGCCAAGGAACAGGCCGAGACCACACGGATGCAAATCGCAAGAGGTTTATTGGGTAAACACAGGTACCTGCGAGCAGCAAAGTCTTTCGGAGGACTTCGGAGGACTTGCGCGCCTGCCGGCTGGGAGGAGGGCTTTTTATAGGACAGAGGGCAGCAAAAAGCAAGTTTGACAGAAGCAGAAAAGCGTGGTTATCGGTCGGTCGGAAGGCAGGGGGCATGAATGGTTTTCCTCTCCCAGCATGGATGTCTGGCAATAGATCTCCGGTTCTTATCTTATAGGTATCCTGTTTTTCAGCCATCCTGCTTTGTCCTATCTTTATAGATATCCTACTTTGCAGTCATCCTATCTCGTTGACATCCTGCTTTCCTAAGCAAATGGGATGTCCTCATGAGAGCAGGCTAGCTGCTGATCTTGAGAATCTTTTAAGCAAACAGGACATTCTCCCGGGGCGCATGCTAGCTGCGGGTTTTGAGAAGGGGGTTTGTAGGGTCTTTCAAGGTTAACAAAAAGAAGAAGGAGGAGGAGGAGGAGGAGGAGGAGGACGAGGAGGACGAGGAGGAGGACAAGGAGGACGAGGAGGACAAGGAGGAGCAGGACGAGGAGGAGGACGAGGACGAGGAGGAGGAGGGGTAGTGGTGGTGCACACCTTTCATCCCAGCACTCGGGAGTCAGAGGCAGGCAGATCTCTGTGAGTTTGAGACTAACCTTGTCTGCAAAAGCTAGTTCCAGGACAATCTTCAAAGCTACAGAGAAAGCCTATCTCAAAAGAAAAAAAAAAAAAAAGAAATGCTCTAAACACAAACCACAAGCACAAAATTATGACACAACGAATCTCCATACTTACCTCTGAGTTTGTTTGTTTTGTGTTGGCCATTTACTATTGGCCATAGGGCCTACTTACCCTTTCGAGGATACTCAACAATGATTGTCACAGGACCAGTGTGTGATGAAGAAAGAATATGAGAAATCCTGATTCTGCTCCACAGATACTTGCTCAGCACTCTTCATTGTCACTTTAATCTCATTTGCTCAGAGATGGAAACAAGCTAAAAGTTTTTTCAATTGGTTGATAGATAAGAAATATATGTTACATGTATAAAATAATATTCTGTTGTAAAGAAAAGTGAAATCATAAAATGTGTAGCTTTATGGATGGAACTAGAAAAGAACATAAATGAGGTAACTCAGACCCAGGGAGGAAAAAAAAATCAATGTTCTCCTTCCTGTTTGGTTCCTAGCTCTAAGTCTTCAGACATGAGTATGTAACCTGAAATACATGTAGAAATAAAACAAGGAGCATGGGTAAGGGAGCAATAGAGACACATATACTAAGTTACAAGTGATTTGAAGGGGAAAGTAAAAAAAAAAATAAAATAAAACAGAGGGGTTTCTTTTATCTCAAAAGGGAAGAAAGGTCAAAATACCAGTTAGAATGTACAAACAAAGTCATAAGGAATGATATTATTATCTTTTTTTTATTAAATGATCTGTTGCTGTCAAGATATACCATGACCACAACAATTATTATAAAGGAAAATATTTATTTGGTTCTATTTTCAGAGGTTTACTCCATTGTCAGCAAAGTAGGAAATATCATGGCACAAAGGCAAATGTTCTGGAGAAGCAGCTGTGATTTCTAAATCCGGATTCACAGGTAGTAGAAAGAGAGAGGAGAGTTTCTGGGTCTAGCTTAGACTTCTGAAACTCCAAAGCCCACCCCCAAGTGACATACTTCTTCCAACGAGGTCATCCCTACTCCAACAAAACCATCCCTTCTAATTCTTTCAAATAGTGCCACTCCCTAAGCAATCAAATATATTAGCACATGGGGGGCATTCTTATTCAAATTACCACATCTATCTGCCTAAAATTACAGATAACACTTATAAGTCTGTGTATTTGTATACAAATACAGTTTGAATGAAATTTTCCCCTATGAGCTAACAATGCATGGGCAGTAGGTTTAATGTCCTCTTATATGACTTTAGAAGTCTCCTTTCTAGTTGTTGGTCAGAGTTGTCTGAGAGACCCTCAAAATAGTATAAGTTACTGCTATTGAACATGGCTGTCTCCAGATGTGGTAGTTAAGTTTCTGTTGCTGAAGACACCTTGAATTTGGGACACAGAGTCTAAATATCCGAGTTAGATTTGACCAGAAAGCACCCCTCTAAGAATAATTTTCATGACATAGTAAGGTATCATATACCCTTCCAATGGTGGGAACCAATAAAAAGTTCTACCCAGGTTGGTATCCATGACACATAAAAAAACAGCATTTTATGATAGTCCTAAGGATTCACTATTAGTATTCATAGGCTGGGAATCACCAAAAGTTCTCTAACCCACAGCTCTCTAATAGGAAATAAGACATGCTCAACAAGAGGGGAAACATATCTTACACTGTAAAGCCTAACCAATTTCCTAGTGCTAGTGAAATCAAGGAGAACCTAAAATTACCATGTTACTAAACTAGAATAATTCCAAACACAGCCTTAACATTTATCTTTATACCCACAGATAAGTGTAGTTCTCGCTGCTCATTAAGTAAACTTCTGTTTGAAACAGATGGAGACCATTACAGGCAACTAGAAGTGATTAAATGCTGAGAACAGAGATCATATGATGTCAAGTCCCATTGGGTACATCCATAAGACCATTCCTGCATCCAGGGCTCAGGGTTAATTGCCAAAGTAGGGGTGTACAGATTGCATAAGCCAGAGAACCAGGAAATTTGTTGAGCGATTGTGTCCATTAATGTCAGAGAGGTTACACCTATGAAGTTTCATCAACATGGCAGCCTAAACAAGACCTGAACAATGATGACACCAATAAATAGGCTAACTTAGAGGTTTTGGTGGTATAAATAAGAATGGCTCACAGTGGCTCACCTATTTAACTGCTTAGTCAAGAGAGAGTGGAATTATTTGAAAGGATTATCAAGATAATGTAGGAGGGTTGACTTTGCTGAAGGCATTGTGACCTTGTTGGAGGAAATATATGACTAAGGGTCTCCTTTGAGATTTCCAAAGCCGTGCCAGGCCCAGACTCTTTCTCTGCTCCTGGATCAGGATGCAGCTCTCAGCTACTTTTTCAGCGCCATGGCTGCCTACCACAATGTTCCCTGCCACAGTGATAATAGACTAAGCCTCTAAAACTGCCAGCAAGTTCCTATCTAAAAGTTGCCTTGGTTGTGGTGTCTCTTCATAGAAATAGGATGGGGACTAAGACAGAAGTAGCAGAAAGCTCACTGATCAAGTAGACAAGATGACTCACTCTGTGGAGAGTTCTTCTCTATTCTCAGCTATGCCTGTCATTGCCCACTCAGACCATGAACAAAGTGGCTATGGTGGCAAAGATGGAGGTTATGCATGTTCTCAGTAATGTTGACTTTTACTCACTAAGGCTGGCCAGACTCTTGTTGCTGAGACCTAGACATGGCATCATTCCCCAGGGTTACCAGTCAGTGTCCTAGTAGCAGCTTGGCTGCCTTGGAGCACTTTCTTTGTAGAAAGGACAACACTTTGTTTTAGTAGAGTAGACATTTGCTCTGGTTATGGGTTTGCCTTTCCTGCACGTAATGCTTCTGGCCAAACCACCATCCATGGATTACACACTGCCTTATCCAGCATCATATGACTCCAGATGGTATTGCTTCTGATCAAGAAACTCAGCTCACAACCAGAGCAGTGCAACAGTGGACCTTTGATCATATACCCCACAATCCTAAAGTGTCTGGCCTGATAGAAAGGCAGAATGGCCTTTGGAAGATACCTTTGCAGTACCAATTATGTAACAGCAGCATGGTAGAGTTAAATGGGGTTCTCTAAAAGCTAGTCTATACTTTGAATCAGAAAGAAACATATAGTACAGTTTTTTTTTTCATACCCGGCATCCACTGATCCAGGATTCAAGGGGTAGAAAAGGGAATAGTTCCTATCACTATCACCCATAGTGACCTTCTAGGAAACATTTTGCTTCCGGTTCCTGAGACTTTAAGTTCTACTGGCTTAGAAGTTTTGATTCCACAGGAGAGAACACTCCTTCCAGGACGCACAGCAAATGTTCCATTGGACTAGAATCTAAGACTACCTCATGGTCACTTTGGGCTTCTAATGCCAATCCTTATGTCAACAGACCAAGAAAGGAATCACAGTGTTAGAGGGTAATTAATCCAGATTATCAAGGAGAAGTTGGATTGTTTATCCACAATGGAGGTAAGAAGGATTATGTCTGGTGTGCAGGTGATTTTGTAGGGAGTCTGTTGGTGCTACCATGTCCTGTGATTAAAGTCATGGGAAACTACAACAGCTTTACCAGACAGGGGGACAAAAAGTGCAGATCCATTAAGAATGAAGGTATTGGTTGTTTTCCCAGAATAAGAGCCAAGAATGACTGAGTTGCTTGCTGATCGTGAATCTGGGCCACATTTTTGGGGAGAAGCTCATATAAGGCTGCCTTTGCCTGCCTGCCCTTGCTCTTGATGGCAAGTTCATTTTTTTTATTGATAGCAAGTTCACTCTTTCAGTGGCATGAATGCCTACTGTGGGATTCTGGCATATACTGAAGATCAGTTGAAATTTCCAGTCTTCTGTACTGATCAACAATTGGATTATTAGAACTTCCGTTCATGGACAGTCATTGTTGAAATAACCGAGGAAGTAAACCGCAGCATGTAAGGTTATTCTATATCTATCTATCTATCTATCTATCTATCTATCTATCTATCTATCTATCTATCTATCTATCTATATCTATATCTCCATCTATCTCTATATGTCTATTTCTGTTCCTTTAGGAAAGCCTGACTAATAAAGAAGTGATAAATCTCTCAGGGCTTAACTCTAGATCTACTACATCTCAAAAAAACTACAGGCTATTGGGGAACATTAAAAGTAAGAAAAAAGGCCTTTTTAAGAAAATAGTCCATAATTTTTTTATTTAATACTAAGTTGTCACTCCTGAGATCATATACCTACTAATAACATTTTTTGGATGGAGGAGATTACATTTATATATTTAGAAATATTAGAGAGAAGCAGAGAGGGAAAGAAAGAAAGAAAGAAAGAAAGAAAGAAAGATAAAATAACAATTAAGGAAAAGAAGATATACATTTGAGAGTGAACCTGTGGGTGGAAGCGTTAGAGGGAAAAAAGCTAAGGCATGAAATTATGTAACTGTATTATAGTATAAAGAAAAATATTGTATAATATAGTATGAAGAATGAACTTGGTAGCCAGGAGGAAGCAAGAAAACAAAGGGGAAGAAAATTCCATCTTACAAGTCCTTTCATAGGCTCCTGGCATGTGTGGCCCAGATTTGGGGTTGGTTTTCCCAAATCAAATGATATGGACAAAGGTGTGTCTTTCTCAAAGATTGGTTTATAAGAAAATTAAAATGATTTGAGAAGCCATTTATCAATAAGATAAAATAATAAACAAATCATATATAGCCATGAAGGAACTTCTGAATATCAGTTTCTTACAATTCTGAGTTTACTTATTGGAGGAGTGAACTAAGGTGAGGAAGACAGCAACAGTTTAGAGAAACACACATTTAGGAAAAGATAACTCATGAAATCTTCCTATCAGACATAAAAATATCACACTGTGCTATGGATAAAGTCAATCTCTTGATGCTGTATACAAATTCCAATATCCAAATATAAGTGTGATACTCAATAAAGTCCTAACCATGTAACAAAGATCAACATCAGAGACTATAGCCATCTGAGGATTCTATGAATGGGTGAATTCTATGTGAATGGACACCGTTTCTATGTGCATTGCTATGTCAATGACTCTAGACTCTCAGACTCATAGAGGAACAGCAAATCTGCAATTCTTTCTTGTGAGGCTTAGATGCATGAGAAATTGTTTCTCTAGTCCAAATGCAAATGTAGAAAGTTTAATACAGGTAAGGTCATCTCAGTTTCTCTCCCAGGTTGTTTATTTGTAGCCTGAAGACCGCTTCCCTACAGAGATTGTTCCAGCAGATAAGTTATGCATGTTTCATTCACCCAACTGTATACCAGGAACCCTGCCTACTTGCTTCTACAAAGGGAATAACCATGCTGTATACATTGTCACCTCTCTATTCAACTCTGTATAATAAATGCTTTAAACTTCGAGATACTATGGATTCTCAAGATGAAATCTCATGCCAGTGGAATCAAAATTTATGTCTGTATGTCCATCTGTCTGTGTTTTCTTCATTTCCTTTTGGTCATAGGAAGGCCTGTCCCTGGAGTCAATATGAAAGCCGTAAGACACAATGGTAGTTTAATGCTATCTTCTTTAATAATCTCTCTATTGGTAAGAAAGAAAACAAGTGAAAGCCTATGTTTTAAGCCTATGTTTCTACAATATTTAAAACTACTTTTGATGAACAGCTAATACATGTGAGTATGTGTATAACAGTGCCAATTCCTTCAGAACTCCTGCCTAGTTAAAAAGAATTGTAATGGTAGTTTTCAGCATTGCTTTAAAATTGCTTCATTTTTGCTTGACATCAAACTAAATTCTTGGGAACTTGGAATAGCGTCTTAAAGCCCTGTCCTAGAACTTGAGAATATTCTACAATGCTATGGATATTTCTGTAGCTCAATCTTTGGGCAGGAGACATTTCCTCTAGGAAATTTAATATAGGATTTATGGTTCAGTCTGAGACCACATAAACCAAAGCATTTGTATGGGTCTGCTAATGCACCTGTGGCCATTTTCAAGAGAAATACTACATTTTGAAAGTAATAGAAAGATAATTGTTATGGCAGGAAGAAAAAGTCCTTGTCATACCGAGAAAATGATAGATGAGCTTTCAGGGAGTTCTGGATTGGTTTTGAAAGAAGACTAAATACACTCCTTTTCTTAGGTACTTTAAAAGGCATGGCCATTTGTAATGACGTCTTTCTCTTACATTTTCCACCCTTCATCCCCCTTTCCTTACTCTAGTTTTTATTTTCCTTTGGGGATGCATTCTTTGCAAACAAACTATTTAATAAGCATTAAGGCACATTAAAAAACATTATCCAGTAGCCTGTGGCATTCTTATATGAAATAGTGACTTGAGAATTTGCCCGTTTCTGATTTACAGTGGTAAATGTTTGCTTCTGAATGGTTTCATTTTATTTGTTTATATATTTAATATCTTTTAGTAAATAATAGTCTGGTTTTAGGGAATTTCACTTATAAGGATAGTCTTTAACCTTGTGTTCTTGTAGTCTATAAGGATGTAGAAGAAAGTATAGGCATAGAATATTTCTCACAAGATGTGAGGCGATAGGTATGAGTAAGACACCATAATCTGTAAACAGAAAGTATGCTTGAAGCTAGTTGAGAAGTATGTAAACCTTGTATTAATTCTCACTGTATTTGTGAATGTGAGCAAATTTATCAACCCATATCCAGTTTCTAGTTTTTTAAAGGAGGGCAGATCAGAACCTGGTGGTGATTCTTCTTCTGTAAATATGAAGTGAGCAAAGTAAGCCCAGGTTACAGAACATATTCTCCCCTACGTCAGTGTGTGTGTGTGTGTGTGTGTGTGTGTGTGCGTGCGGGGTATATGTGTGTGTGTGTTTTCATGTGTGCACGTATTCCGACCAATCTCCTGAAAGCCAGAGGACAACCTTGGATGTCGATCTTCACTTCCTATCTCATTTGAGACAGCGCCTCTTTGATGATTTTTTTCTGCTGCCAATGAGAGGTTACCTGGCTCAAGAACTCCTAGAATTTTCCTGCAACTGCTTTCTTTCTGCCTTCCTGCAGGAGTTCTGGTATTGTAGATGCCCACTCTGGACATGTGGCTTTTCATCAAAGTTCTGGAAACTGAAACTCAGATCTTCATGCTTTAACAGCATGTATTTTCATCTCCCAGACATACCAATTGTTTAACAAATACATGGTAACTGGCTGAAAAAGTGGAGGTCGTCTACATGAAGAGACTGTGGACAGTTAGGAACACAATAGAGTATCAGTTCCTTGTGTTTCTTTAGAAAATGGGAGATTGCAAAGGTACTAGGAAGTGTTTAAGGAGAGAGATTTTGAAAACAAAAGCCAAAGTGAAATGGTGCTACTTTCAGATACATAGATAACGACTTAAATGTTTATAAGTTTAGTTTTTCTACAAGTACTATTGTAGAAAAAGCTAAAAGGCACAGAAAATTGCTGTGGATTTTGTTTTATTTCTCTGTTATACTTTGTACGGTTCTGTCCCTAGCATACTTTGCTTCAAATGAGTCCCAGAGTTCAGGCAGTAAATGCGTGAGTGAATAGCAGGTATTAGAAGATAAATGGCCTTTGGGAAAAGCAGATATTACCAAGCCACTGCTGTCTTCTAGACAGCATCCCATCTATCTCAAATCATGTCAGCTCCACCTTCCAAATAGATCTGGGACCTGACTTCTCCCCACCTCCATCTCCTCGCCTCCCTTAGCCTCTTCACATCCCTTATTGCAAAAGCCTCCAGTGCTCCTTTCAAGCACTGTTCATTTGTTCTCCCCAAGTGGTACAAGTGATTCCTATAAAAGCCAACAATTTCTTGTCACACGTCGATCTCAGTTAGTCCAAGAGCTCTCCGTCTTACCCCGGTGGAAAGCTGGGTTTCTTACCATGGACTGTGAGGTAGCATGGTGCTTCTGTCCTCCACTCACCTCATTTGCCTCTGTGCTCACGCCAGTTACACTGACTATGGCATGCAAATTCTACTTTGGTAGAGGTCTTATTGAACAAGCCTCTCTAATCCTTGCATCTAAACCATCATCTTTCTTGCAGCATCTTTGTGTCATCCCTTCTGTCTTTATACTATGTGTCTCTTTAAATAGCGATTTACTTGTGGGCTATCAATTGTCATTCTCTAATATTAACAAATGAAACAATATGAGGGCTGGCCTGGAGTAGATTTTCTTTTTGAGACTGACTATTGGAGAACACAAAAGACAAATCATGAAAAATAAAAACTATGAATAAAGTGTCTACTGTTACTGGACACCCTTCCTCAGACTGATAAAATCTTAAAACGGTATCTTCAATGTGATTTGGCTGAAGAAGTGATTTGAAGTGTCTTTGCTTCTCCCAGATTTCTCTGTAACCCAGAAGATTAATAAGAATCCCTAAGGGTGACTAAAATAAAAATTGCATCTAAGATTTCATAGATTTGGGAAATAGTGAATATTGAAAGAGAACATTTGTTGAAATCACTAACATCAATAAAATGTCAGAATTTAACTTGATGATTGTGGTCAATATAGCAGCAACAACTTTTCTTCTCAAAGTGATAAAAATTCCAAATATAAATTGATAGATAGATAGATAGATAAACACTATCTTCATTTAATTTATTAAGCCTATTGAAAACTATGGTGTTTTGATACAGCTAAAATCTAAAACAGATATGCTAATTAACATAGCAGATGTTTCGGGTTTTATTCCAGCTTTTCTAAATAGAGGATAATGTTTCTACTGACAGCTGAGCACTAAACAGAAATAATTAGATAATCATATAAATGACTATTTTAAAGTATATGTGCATATACTTATTTAATGTATACAAACACATATACAATAACTTTATGTGTGCAATTCATGCATGAGGGTATTTTTGTGTATTTTACACACACATGCACATACAAGCTGGGGTTTGCACATTTTAAAATACCAACAGATTCTATGGAAAACTACACTATATAGTTTTAACTGCAGTGAATAATTTTGACAATGTAACAAAACTGCTCATTCGTATCTTCTTCATTATTCGAGTTGGTCAAGCTCAGTAAGATACAACTAATGGTAAAACCTAATGAAAATACCTGCAATGTTCAGTAAAATCTCCCTCTGCACTGGAAACTCTGCTTAAAATCACTGTGATTGAAAAACATAATGCATGATTTCTAATATTTTTCTCTGCAAGAGAAATGCAGAGTTGTATGTCCATTTGCAGTTTTATTGTAAATTAAATTCAAAAAAATATAAAAATCTTTACCCTGTTTTCATTTCCATTTCTATAAATGCCTGCATACAACTTGAGTTCATTTATTAAAAGGAAAGTTTGCTTATTCATATGAACTGTGGCATCTAATTTTGAGATCTGAGACAGTATTTTCTGATATACGCTGGCGTTAATAACATTGACTCTGAGAAAAATCACTGCTCCCTCCCGGTTGGGCACTACCCTTGGGAGGAGAGGTCACGGCTATCTAACAGCGGAATCCACAGCTGCTCATGCTGACGCAGGTTTGAGTGTTATTTCCTTGACAGAGGTCACAGAGAAGCAGGAGAAGATAATTTTATGAGGCATCTGCTATATTTGTGGTTATACTCATTCTTCAGGACTGACCTACAAACTCTAGTTTCTACAAGAAAATAACTTTCAATCAAGATGCAGGGGCTTATAAATGGAAAGCCATAACAAATGAACTTTCCTGTGTGTAGAATGCTAGCTTCAATTGAAAAATCAATATAGTTAAAACCAATAAAATGTTAGTTTCAGGGGAGACTTAAATAGAGGTCAAAATGGATATATTTAAGTTGAAAAGCTTTAAGGTATAATATAAAAATCTAACTAGAGCCCTGAACAGGACAGTTGATGCTTTGTGCGTTCTACCCGATTCAGTTAGAATGGGTTTGATTTTTAATTTCATTTTTTGGCAAATTATCCCAAGTGTATCATCATAGTGATAAGCTTTTATAAATTCCCAATTTAAAATAGGATTGTTGAATTCTGGATCAAGTAAAGTGCTGTGAACCGCATTGAAAATATCAAAATATTTACTCTATATGTAGCTATATAATCTCTCCTCTTTCAATTTGACTGGACTCCAGTTTTTAATTTATTTATTCTTCTTTCGTATACTGCATTCAGATAGCAGTTTCCCCTCCCACATTTCCTCCCAGTTTTGTCCCCCACCTCCCCACTACCCCTTCAGAAAGGGGCAGACCTCCCAAGGAATATCAACCTAGCATCACACACGAAGTTGCTGTAAAACCAGGCATATTCCCTCATATTAAGGCTGGAGGAGATAAGCCAGTACGAGGAACAGGGTCCCAAAACAGAAAAGAGTCAGAGTTAGTCCCAGTTTCACTCTTAGGAGTCCCAAAGAACACCAAACTACACATCCATAACATATACGCAAAGGACCTAGGTCAGACCCATGTAGGTTCTATATTTGTCACTTCGGGTTTTTTGAGCCCCATTGGGCCTGCTTAGTTGATTCTGTTTTTATTTTTTTCCTTTTCTTTTTTTAATCGTTTCCTTGACCACTCTGGTTCCTGCAATCCTTTCCCTTCTCCTTCAGGATTTCCCAAGCTCCACTTAATGTTTGGTTGTGGGTCTCTTCATTTGCTACTTTTGGTTGCTGGATGAAGTCATTATGATGATAATTATGTTAAGATAAAGTCTATCAGTGTAGGAGAGTCTCATTAAGAATCATTTCCTTGACTCTTTATTGATTTATTTTTGTCATACCTATTTGGTTCTCTCCAAGGTCTTCTCTGCACTATCTCGCCTCTGGTTATTGGCTCTTCAGGCAGTGTCAGGGGTGGGCTACCTCTTATGGTATGGATCTCAAGCTGGACCAGTCATTGGTTGGTCACATTACCCCAGGCAAATTTTTCAGGCAGGACACACTGAAGACTAAGGTTTTTATTGGTTGGGGTTTCCATCTCTCCATAGAAACCTTGCCTGGGTTCAGGCTCTGTATCTCCCATTACTAGGAGTCTCTGTTAGGCTTACCCTCACAAATTCTTTGGATTTTACATTGTACTAGGTTTCTGCCTGGCCTGAAATGCTACTAATTCCAGTTCTTTCTCCCAGTACTCTCTCTCCACCCTTGCCCCCATAACTTAATCCTCCCATTTGACTCAGTTCCATCTTGTCTTAAGGTGAGAAAATTCAAACCTATTCTTGATCTTCAAGGACAGGTAACTGGGTGTTTTCTGTAAGGTGTGGTTACATGATGTCTTGATTTTCAAGGCCAGATAACTGGATATTTGATCTAAGCCGTGGTTACTAGATGCCTTGAGAGTTAAGGAAGTAATTACACTTGCTTGTTCTTTGTATTATGGAAGGCTTTTGCCCCCCGCCCCCCTTTTGCTTGGGATATATCAGGGCTATGAGAAATAAATTTGGGCAGATACAGCATTTACTGGATTTCCTCCTAATTCTATATTTTGTTTCCTGTCTATTAATTTAATCAATCTTCACTCCCCCTTTCAGGCATGTTCAAACAGGTTGACTGGTTTCCAACACTCCTTTTCCCATCCCTGCCTACCCCTAATCTACCCATGAAATCTATTCCATTTTCTTTTCTTACGGACATGTGTTACCTTTGAACCTGCCTAGTTACTTAACCTGTCTGGGTCTGTGGATTGTAACACGGCTGTCCTTTACTTTACAGCTAATATCCACCTATTAATGAAGACATATCATGTTTGTCTTTCTGTGTATATGTTACCTCACTTAGGATGATTTTTTTCTAGTTCTATCCATTTACCTGCAAATTTCATGATGTTATTTTCTTAAACAACTGAGTAATACTCCATTGTGTAGATATACGACATTTTCTTTATCCATTCTTCAGTTGAGGGACATTAAGGTTGTGTCCAGTTTCTGGCTGTTATGAATAAAGCCACTATGAACATAGCTGAGCAAGTGTCTTTATGATAAGATGGAGCAGAGCAGAGCATCCTTTGGGTATGTATGTATGTATATATGCATGCCCAGGAGTGGCAAAACTGGGTCTTGAGATTAAATTGATTCATATAATTTGAGTTTTTGTTCTTTTGGTTGTTGTTGTAAAACAATATTTTGTTGTCACTTCTTTCAAAATTGTTTTTGTTATTTATTTATGTGAGCTTCTGTGTGTCTGTGTAAATATGAGCATATGAGAGTAGGTGCTCACAGAGGCCAAAGACCTTGTTTCTCCTGAAGCTAGAGTTATACGTACTTGTAAGTCACCTGACATGGGAAGCCAAGCTTATGTCCTCTGTCAGAGCTCTTATTCTTAATTTCTGAGTCATCTTTCTATGAAAAAGTTGTTATTTTTAAAATCAATTTTAGCTTCATTTTAAAACTGACAAGAGAGCACAAATTTTCTTATATCCAGACCTACCAGTGTATATATTTTCCCATTATAAATAGCTACCATAGAGAACTTTTATTTCCATTTATATAAAATATATAAAACAAATCATCATTATACTCAGATGCTAAACATTTCCACTGTTATGAAAATTCTGTGTGAGCTATGTATTCTAAATAGAATATTACTTCTTTCACACTCCTTGGAACCACTGATTACATTATTCTTTTGGTGATTCTCCTTTTTCTATAGTACTACCAAGTTTTAACCCTTTATTTTGCAATTATATAAACTGGCTTTTGATATTGGCATATCCTCAAAATACTCTTCCATTTATTTAGTTTTTTTTACTTGCATTTAATACTAAATATCATTTAATTGCCTGGGGGACGTATAGTTTCTTCATTCATTTATCACTGGACATCTTCATTGTTTACAAGTTTGAATCTTGACAAGAGCTCTATGAACATTTGTGCACAGTAATTTTTGCCTTTGAGTACACACCCAGGATCATGAGTCAAAAAAAAAAAAAAAAACTATGTTTAGTTTAGTTAGAAATGTCAGTACTGTCTTGAAAAAGACCGATACCTGTTTGGCAGTTTCACTAGAATCAACTGTTAGATCCTGCTGAGACACATTGTCACCAGCATTTGGTACTCGTATTTGACATTGACCATATTAATTTATGTCTAAGTTTTGATTAATAAATAGATTTTTTAGACAGAAATATTCTTTTTTACAAATTAATTACTTTAGTCAGCAATTAACTAATATTAACTTTTTTGTTTGTTTTTTGTTTTTTGTAGTTTTTCGAGACAGGGTTTCTTTGTAGCTTGGGAGCCTGTCCTGGAACTAGCTCTTGTAGACCAGGATGGCCTCGAACTCACAGAGATCTGCCTGCCTCTGCCTCCTGAGTGCTGGGATTAAAAGCATGCACCATCACCGCCTGGCCTAATATTAACTTTTTAAAGGAGACAGAAATATAATGGCTAATCTTAAATGACAGTTAGATTTTATTATAAAATTCAGTAACAGGAACCTTTAAGTATATCTAGGAAGGCAACTACAGAGAGGTTCTTGAAGTAGTATATCCCACCCTGAAACTGAATGGCATTTTCCATTCTAAGAGCCTGAATTGAAAGAAGAGCGGGAAAGAGAAAGAGATTTAGTGCATATCTTCTTTCTGTTTACTACTCAATATAAGGCAAGTAGCCCTGGCAACCTGCCACTGCCACCATGATGCTCTGCAACACTATAGGCCAACAGGGCTAAGAACTGTGTACTGTAAGCCATTTAAACTGCCAATCAAATTAGTTAAATTTATTGCTTCACATTATTTATGTCAAAAAGGTTGTACAGCGATGAAAAGTCTGAATAATACTACATACAAATAAATTAAAAATTTCTCTCTAATCATATTTTAGAAATATTATATTTAGTGCTAGGACAAGAAAACACAGTACCTATGACAGTAAAGTGAGTCACTTGATTGATTTCCTCTCTTGACCTATGAAGTTTTGTTTATGCTGCATTTTAGTATAATGTCTATGAAAATATGTAAAATGTATATTATGTAACATAAAATAATGTATTACTAAAATTGTCAATGATCATCTTAATTCATAATTTTCCCACTGTAGAGGATTTAGACTTATACTTAATTACTCATGACATATAAAGGAGATGTCTTCTGAAATTTGATGTATCTGTGACAATTTGTCAAAACAGTAAAAAATGATATTTGCAAATTTGATTGGCATTTTCATCAAAGCATTGCTTCACAATATTTGCCATATTTATTTCAAATTATGGGCAATCCTCTCAAACCCCTGCACCATCTTCTCAATTATTTTCTCATGGCATTTTCACAATTCAATACAATTTCATCTTCATATTCCTTTTCTGTGGTTCCTCCTAGGTTTAGCAAGTCCACTCTTGTCTCATTTTTTATGTACTGAATTTTTCAACATCATCCATAACAGTAATTTAGATATTTTGATCTCTCCCTTAAGGCCATAAATGTTTTGTTGGCATTTAGAATGGCAAAGATTTTGCAGATTGTTTCTAGATAATTTTGCCAATATTGTCTCGATGAATCACACTTCATCTTGTCAGTAGCCTAACAATAAGCATGCCTTAGATAATTTAACTAGCAGACTAAAATAACTTAGATTCATGGGCTTCAAAATATATCTTTTATTAGAAGCATAGAAGCCACATAAATTTCATTTGTATTTCTACCAGAGCTCTTGGATAAAGAAAATTTCATTGATTAGTGATATATTTAAAGTAGTTCTTTTCCTTTTGTATCTTAGTAATATGGTTTCCATACTTATGATCTTGGATATTCCCACATATCAATGTGTTGAAGGTTTAGTATCTAGCCTGTGACTGGAAGTATGTGAATGATTTCTTCATAGAAAGTATTTGTATTTTTGTAGTCATGAACTTCAGTATAATAGTGGGATCCCAGCTACCCTATACTTGTTTTTCAGCTTTTTTCTGGAATGCATATGTTTATCAGCTAGTACACTTGATCTACTGTGTAGTCAAAGGTGCAAGAACAAAGTGTCATCAGTACATCACAACAAAGCAATGAATAAACAAAACTAGTAATAAAAAGCAATTCTTTTAAGTTGATTATTGTAAATATTTCATCATAATAAGGAAAATTGGAAAAATGCATAAAATTCAGTAACACATGCAAATCCAGTCATTGATATTCTATTAATAGACCTCAGGTACAGAAGAATTAGCAAAATATATGTAAAGTCCTTAGGGTATTTGGAATGATAACTGAATATTGGTTTCCTCTTAAATTTATTGACTTTATTAATGACTGGCAATCATGTGAGCTTAGTCTTTGAAATCTTAATGTCAGACATTGGCATTTCTTTACCTCTGAAAGTCATATATCTGGTTCCTATATGAGTAAATTTAATATGTATTGAATATATCATTCATACTCTAGCCACCTTCATTATTCTGTTGTCTGTATTTTCTGTATAAATTACTGAAGCTGCTTTCAGCAACTGATGCTCCAACCTTGAACTTTGATATAATGGATAGAATTATCTTTCAAGTTCATGGACTAACTTCAGCTACCTTCATGTTTCATAGAGCTTCTTCATCTATTTCAACTTCATAGAACTTAGGATACATGGGTGTGCTCTGTTGGTCTTAGATTTTGGATTAGGGGAATATTGTATCTTCTTGGATGACATGTCTAGACAAACAAAACATTTTTCTATTTCAGTAAGATTTTTAAAACATTTCTTATACTTTGTTTGCTCACTGGATTATCAACTTTCTTCAATACCTTTTTCAAAGTCCTTTCAATTTGTCTCTCTGGTGTGAGAAGCCTACATATCAGCCTATCTTGGAGCCTTCCTAAGATTAAATATTCCCTACATTTGAGTTAAAAAAAGATATGGGATTCATTCTTTCATCTTAACATACATAGGGCATTGAAGAATTTACTGATTAGCCTTATTTCAATATTATGTTTCAAGGAAATTTGAGATCCAAAAAAAATGGAGAAAAATAAGCACTGATATGGGATTCATTCTTTCATCTTAACATACATAGGGCATTGAGGAATTTACTGATTAGCCTTATTTCAATATTATGTTTCAAGGAAATTTGAGATCCAAAAAAATGGAGAAAAATAAGCACTGATTGTTATAAGGACCACTAATAATCCTAAAAATCTCTATCATTTAAGTTACCTATGTAAAGATGTAACTAAATGTTAATATACTTAAATAATTATAATATGAAGGAAAACAGTTCACAGATTATCATAATATAGATTTACCAGGAAAAATGTTTGAAATATTGAATCAATAATCAAAATGTATCAAAGGGACATTAAGTAAATATATGTTATTAACAAAAAGTTACTCATATGATCTGTTGAAAGTGGTAACAAATGGATAAGAATGAAAAAAAAAATGGAAGGAGTTGCTCGGGAAGTAAAAGGAAATGGCATGTGCTGGAAAGTTTCATGTCAACTTGAAATATACTAGATTCATTTGAGAACAGTGAATCTTAATGGAGAAAATGCCCCCACCAGACTGACCTCTTTGCAAGTCTTTGGTACTTTTTCTTAATTTATAATTGATGTGGGAAGTCTCATCTCACTCGGAATGACGCCAGTTGTGGGCTGGTGCTCCTGGGTGTTATAGAAAAGCAGGCTATATAGATCACGGGAGACAAGCCAGTAAGCAACACTCTTGCCTGACCTTTGCATCAGCTGCTACCTGCAGGTTCCTGCCATGTTCGAGTCTCTGTCATGATTGCTCAATGTTATACCATGACGTGAAACTGTAATCTGAAATGAACCCTTTTCTTCCCCAAGTTACTTTAGGCCATCGTATTTTATCACAGTAATAGAGTGAATCAGACTCAAAATGAAAACACCTAAAAGGGTTATGACGCATTGACTCTATGACAGAAAACATACAACTCAACTGAGTGGAGAGAAGGCTAAATGTCTTCTAGTAATGTATCCCAAAGACTTAGCTGCTGGCAATAAAAATAATGTAAAATTTTATTATCTTTAAATAATACCCAAACTATTAAATTCATATCTATTCCTTTTAAACACTATGCACACAGAATGGAAAAAAAAAGGCTATAGTGATAAAGAAAAAAAAGATCACATCAAAGCATGAATGAAAATTTTCATGGTATATTATAAAGGGTTTAAAAAAGTTCCCTTGTCTTAAAATCAGTGTCTGATATTTGCAGAAAAAAAATGCTTATTTCTGTCAACAAAACAGGAAGTGCCTGGAAACAGAACATCACACACATCAAAAAGAAAGGTAAATATGCTCTGAGGTGGAAAAAAAAAAAGACACATTGTCACCAACAGCAAGAACAGAGAGACATAAGAGAGGTAAAAGGATGCTTGGAAGACAGGAGAGCATCTTTAGCTCTTCAAAACTCAAACAGACAGAACAATAGCTCACTTAGTTTTTGGAGTGTTACTTCCCCAAGCTCAAGATTACACAGCTTTGCAAATCAGCAGAGATGAGACACATGTGAGGATCCATATGCGCATCAGCAGGTCTCTTAACAATGAATGGGTAACACAGAAATGCCCCCAGATTTTTATGCAAACATACTAGTCCTGACATTTTCACTATTGTCAGCCTGTTTACAGAAGTTTGGTTTGTTCTGTTTTCATCAAAGTCTGCTTATAAATATAAATTGTAAAACTTCCTTAATTATAACTTTATCATAATATCATTGTTGTCATTAACAGACATCCTAAAATGTTAGATTATTTTAATTTAGTATTATGCTGTCCTTCGGGGTTTATTCCAAATTTTCTGTGGAATATAATACTTAGGAAATAAATCATATCATTTGTGTAATCTAAGAAACAAACTTCCTGAAAAAAATGAGACATTTCTCAGAGATAGTTATTAGGATTAATATTTAGAACTATAGAGAACAAGCAAACAAACAAAAAAAAACCCACCATTAACAAAGAATAGTGCAGAGAAAGGATTGTGCTATCATATAATTACAAGGAATGCCCCCCAAAATTTGAAGAACTCCAGAAATTGTTACATCTAGCAGAGGTTTCTGTTTTTTGTTTTGTTTTTGTTTTTCGAGACAGGGTTTCTCTGTGGTTTTGGAGCCTGTCCTGGAACTAGCTCTTGTAGACCAGGCTGGTCTCGAACTCACAGAGATCCGCCTGCCTCTGCCTCCCGAGTGCTGGGATTAAAGGCGTGCGCCACCACCGCCCGGCTTCCAGCAGAGGTTTCTATGTGGCAAGGAAGATGGGTCTGTCTCCAGCCACTTGATTATAAGTGCTCCTCAGGCCTATGGGATCTAAAACCAAAGAGTCATCTTCCTCCACTATTTCAGTCAATTTGGACTTTAATTTCCTATATCCATGAAGATGAAATTGAGGAGTCCACCTCACTTTTTATAACTCTTAACGACATTATCATTCTTTCTCTTTATCTCATAGGTACATAATCGGAAGGAAAAGTATGAAAATATCTACACCACTTTACTATGTAAATATAGCATTTAGGTTTCAGTTTGTTATTTAGTTTTTCTTTAATACCATAAATTTATAAGAAAATGTTTTATCTTTTGTATTTTTGAGTATTAATTTCAGAAGACCTCCTTATTTATTAGCATAGAGACAAGCATTTTTGCGTAGCCTTTTCACAGCATTTCCTTTCTAGAAAAGTAGCTTTGGATATTCTTGAAAATAGAATCCAGCCCCATAATTCTCCAAGGTTCTTAAAATAATGTTTGGATATAAAAATAATTCCTGTTTATATGAACACATGTATAAATAAATATATGTTAAAGCATGCTAATTACTTGCATATTCAATTAAAACATACTTCTTTGTGACTTAATCTAACTGCTTAAGCCCTTTGCAGAGACCTCAGACTCAGTGTTCTAAAAAAAAGTGCTAAAAAAAGTGAATAAATAAATAAATAAACTTGAGTAATTAGAGAGGCTCAGTCTATTCTGATTTCTGACTCTCATTTCCCTACCTCTGACTCTCATTATTAAAGTTTCCTCTCTTGAGTATAAGAGAATTAGATAATTACCAAGGCCATGTAAGTGGTACCACGAAGCAATAAAGTTCTGTTAAAATATCAGCAAAATTCAGTCCCATAAACCATAGTGAGACAAACTGGGTTATCTCTTCCCTCAAGACTGCATACAGCAAGCTAAACAAACATAATCATGGTATTTAAAATCCTAATGCCATGCATCACTTAAAAAAAAGTTCCAATGACATCTAGATCTATTAACCTATCAACAAATTATTTAATTAACTTTAATTTCGCATTCTGGCCTGGGGAGTTGTCTCAATGGGTAAAGGATTTGCTATGTAAGCTTGAATACCAGAGTTCAGATACACTGAACCCATGTAAATAAAGGCTATGTGTGCATATCAGCAAGCCTATAATCCCCAGAATGAATTATTTATAGTCCCAGGCTCAGATGTGCAATGTGTGTGTGTGTGTGTGTGGTGTACTCAAACCAAGAATTTACATAAGAATTTACAGGATGTAGTTACGTTCAGAACTCTGTACGTATGTATGTATCAATAACATTCACATTAGAGGCACGAAAAATATGAAGAGAAAAAGATTACTGCAGTTATTATGTTTACAAATATGTTTATATTAATTTACATAACATTTTAACACAATATATTTATTATATGATATCTGAAAGAGTATAGCAAAACAAATGCAGTCATATATAATCCCCATTACGAAGGACACAATGAGTTCAATACTCTCAGTGTTGAACAGTTCAGCTTTAACCTGCTGTGTGGGACACAGCTGAATGGGAGATGTAATTATTCATATAAGGACCATATGTGGCAAGCCATAAATTATGAATTCACTATATTATATTTTAATTATTTTTAAAAACCTGGCACAATTATATTCTTGTCTTTTTATTAGAGGATAATAATATTTCTGCTAAACAGAAACAGAAACATGACTGAATTAACAATAAAAAGGCATCTCATAAAATTGTAGGTACTATAAATAAAAGGTATGGCAATATCCTAAAAAGTGTATCGACTTGGGATGTCCTCAGATCCCTGGGAGAAAGATATTTCCAGTGTCAGTGTCCTTCTATCGCAGTAGCTCTTTATATTTTTCTCATGACACAGTTGAAGAAAAGTATAATGACACTGGTACTTTCTCCATCTGTCTTGTTTGAAGCTCAAAACTGCTTTTGTGTCTATACTGCTACCAGTAAAGCTCAGAGGAGAGAAAAAAAAGGAGAAAGTTCTGTCTAATGCAATGTCTACATAACCTGAAGGTGATCCAGTAATTTTTTTTTCTGTTGCTATTTTATCATTTTCAAACCAGTCTATTTCTAAACAATTCTTTGTTCATTCAACTTCATTTAACAGTATATCCCTTACTGGCAGTCAATCAGTGTCATGTTTTAAAAGTAAGAAAAAGTACATTCATGGCATGAGAACTGAAGTAGAGGCAAGAAAAATATTAAAAAAAATCAATTCATGAAGTTAAAAATTGAAACAGAAATATTAAAGAATCTTGAGAGCTTGGAGCATGGGCAGAGCAGAAGGTAGAACAGAAAGAATGGCACAAGATGGTTTAAATGAAAAGAGGAGAGGGTTGAAGGGGATGGGAAAGGCAGGGAGGGGAAGAGAGGAAAAAAATATAGAGCTCAACAAAAATCAATACAAATAAAGAAAAGAAGAAAGAGAAAGTAACTGTGATTCATACCTATCTGATGTCAGCACCATTTAAGTTCATAAACATAACCATCACTCAGGTTTAATGATTTTAAAATCTCCAGGACTATTTAACAGGATTTATGAAACAGACTGATGAAATTGTCTCAATTAACGTAATTTTTGGGTCATGGATCTACCATCATTAAATACATTTTAAATATCCTACTTTCAAGGCTTCATCTTTTTCTGTTTTCTCAGAGGGAGAAGAAACAGAAGAAAACAGCATTAGTAAATGTCTGTGAACAGAGATTTTCATCCAATTCAGAAATTCCTGGCACTAAGTCAAGACTTGAGACAGTGATAAAGAAGAATTCTCTCAGGAAAGGCCGTGTGAGATGAAGCCAGTTGTGCTGACATATGTCCAATATCACTGCAATGTGGCGGAGGAGGGAGGTTCAGGAGGTCATGGTCATCTAGGTTCTAGCACAGCAAGTTTGCGAGTTATGATACATTTTTACTATTCTTTTTAGCTCAATTTGCCTCCAAATCCGATTGCTTGCTACCAATAGTTCCTGTGGATACACATCTGCCTGTTTTATTTTATGAAAAATTTGCACATATGTTTACAGCAGATTTTTTTTTACAAAGTTTCATTTCAAATTTCTTGGGCATTGGCATCATAAATTTCCACTGAGTTCTTGTCTCATGGCTCCCCCTTCTCATCCTCTTTAGGTAAATTGCACATTTAGCAGTAAACAGAGTAGAAAATATGATGCTGATGTGGAAGCTGCTCCTAAGGACATGATTTGCTCACAACCTCATTATTGTGTGAATAATGATGATAGCTAATTTAAACTTAATGCAGAGGCAATTTCTCTGAATAGATACAGCAAGATCCTTGGGAGATCAATGTCTGAAGTTTGAGGTAATGACCATTGGGATAATTTAGGAAAATTTCATTTTACCAGGAAGAATAAGGAAAAACTATACTGGAAAGAATCTAGAGGGCACAAATGCAAGGTTATATTAATTTGTATAATATAGAACTAATTCAATATGTCATGTAATTCTTGTGTGCAAACATATCAAGTCAAATCAAATATGCATACACACACTTTTCATACACCAAAAATAATTTATTATTGCCTTTGAGAGGCATTTATCTAATACTGTAATATCATTGAAATATAATTTAGGTTTATAGCTGAATATATATCATTTTGGTTGCATTTTGAAATCATTGATGCATTTGAAAGATTAATTATGTTATATTAATAACTTGGAGTTATTAGTTGAAGTTATTGTTACCTTAATGGATTAGGGCCATATTCCTAGGAAATAGGACAAATACCTGTATATTTGTTTTTCACATTCTTGTTTGCTCTACCCCTAGTTTTAGGAAATAGGGGACTGATCATTGCACTGTAGACTGTCCAGCCAATAAGGAGGGATTTTATTTTAATTTTTTAAAATTATTTATTTATTTATTATGTATACAATATTCTGTCTGTGTGTATGCCTGCAGGCCAGAAGAGGACACCAGACCTCATTACAGATGGTTGTGAGCCACCATGTGGTTGCTGGGAACTGAACTCAGGACATTTGGAAGAGCAGGCAATGCTCCTAACCGCTGAGCCATCTCTCCAGCTCAAGGAGGGATTTTAAAGGGAGAACTTAGAATGCATTAGAACAAAGCAATGGTTCGCAACATTCCCAATACTGTGACCCTTTAAGAAATTTCCTCAAGTTGTGGTGAACATCCAACCATAAAATTATTTTCTATCATTTCTACTTTTAATTAATTTAACTACTGTTATAATTGTAATGTAAATATCTGTGTTTTCCAATAATCTTAGGTGACCCCTGGGAAAGGGTCACTTGACCCCCACAGGGGTCATGAATCACAGGTTGGGAAACACAGGTATAATGGATAAATGGTTAATAATGGACCATGAAAGGATAAATTGGATTGTGGAAGGATAAGGTTAGAGGAGGTAAAACTAAAACTAAACACCATTTGAAAAAGGCAAATGGAATCTGACTACTTTAGAACCTTTTGTATTTCTTTCTAAGAGAGAGACAAAGACAGAAAGAATACATAAAAATGTTAAAACTTTTGTGCCTGCTCTTGGGTATATTCTTTCTGTTGGTTTGCTTGTCTAAATTTGGTGTGATGGCTTTTGTGCTATCTTATTATATTTTATATTGTTATGTGTTGTTATCTCCTCAAAGTCTCTTTTTACTTAGTGAATGTGAGAAAATAAGTAGATCCATATGGGAGGAGAGGTGGAGAGGAACTGGGAGGAGTAGAGAGAGGGGAAAAACAGAAACCAATCTCATATGGAATTGGAATCTTCGCTCCTATTGGCAACTCACATTATGTCTCAAAGGCGATGTGCAAGTTAGCAGACAAAAAGAGTATTAATCAGTCACCCTGGTGTGAATCTATGAGTTATAATAATGAGTAGCCTGGAAAGACATGCCCACTGGTGCAATAGTGGCATGAATGTTATGGGACTCACCAAAGACTTTCTGATTGGGTTTGAGACCTGCTGTAGAAGATGAAATCTTTACCTGGTACCATTATCAGCCAAGAATCTGTGGCTGAATGGGTCATAGGACCCCA
Source organism: Neodon shergylaensis (assembly GCA_025134845.1). Lineage (NCBI taxonomy): Eukaryota > Metazoa > Chordata > Mammalia > Rodentia > Cricetidae > Neodon > Neodon shergylaensis. The sequence continues at coordinate 24,391,877 of JABTXL010000002.1, forward strand.
GGGAGAACTTCTTATTATTATACTACTAAATAGTTATTGTAGTTGTTGACTTCAAATAATTTATATATATGTGTGTGTGTGTGTGTGTGTGTCTGTGTGTGTCTGTGTGTGTGTGTGTGCTTTTCTCAACCCTTATCAAAAGCTTCTATTTGAAGCAGATAGTAATTTACATGGGCACTCACAGCCTGCTAAGGTGCACGTAATAATGGATTGTGGAATAATCAGCCCAAAATGAACTGTACATACCTACGCCACTCCTTCCAATATTCATAGATCATTCTAAAAGATGTAGCAGGAAGACATTAAGAGTCAGAGAAGGTGGATGACTATAAGGAAACTCTGTTCTAAACACATCATGGAATTGTATTATGAATTCAGAATTGTTTTAACACACAAGAGCTTTTCAAGAAAAAGACCAAATCCTGGCTTGGACAAATGGGGTTTGGTAAGAAGTCTTACCCTAGCATAGGAGCTATTGGTATGCATTAGTTTCTGCTAGTGGGAGAAACAGTTCACTCTAAGAGAATACCACTCCTTGGTGATTTGACCACTTTCAAGTGGAAGGCTGAAAATCTAAAAATAATTGGGCATCACAAATAGATTTTTCTTTGTTTTTAAATTAAAGGATACATAGTTAGATAGATAGGAAAAGGAAGGTGGGAAACTTGAAAAAGTTTGGGAGGTTGAATAATTGTGCTTGTACTGTCTGGTTTTGTATGCCAACTTGACACAAACTAGAATCATCAGAGGCATTTTGTCATCTGAGGTTCCTGCCTCTGATGATTCTAGCTTGTGTCAATTTGACATACAAAACCAGACAGTTCAAGCACAATGAACTTCAGATGAATAAAATGCCTCAATTTGTGATCACTGGGGAGGATCCAGCCCGTGGTGGGTGGTGCCATTCCTGGGTTGTTGATCCCATGTTATATAAAAAGGTGAGCTGAACAAGCCATGGCAAACAAGTCAGTAAACAGCAACCCTCCATGACCTCTGTATCAGCTCTTGCCTCTGGGATCCTGCCCTGTATGAGTTCCTGTCCTAACATCCATCAGTGGTGAACAGCAGTGCTGAAGTGTAAGCCAACTCCACCTTGCTTTTTGGTCATAGTGTTTCACTCCACCAAAAGAAACCCTAACTAAGACAAGACAATGTTCAAAACACACAAAAATCACAGAGAACTAGAAAAAAATATTTTAAATAGAGTTTTGTGTACTATACTTCTGAATTTTTTTTTTTTTTTTTTTTTTTTTTTGGTTTTTCGAGACAGGGTTTCTCTGTAGCTTTGGAGCCTGTCCTGGAACTAGCTCTTGTAGACCAGGCTGGCCTAGAACTCACAGAGATCTGCCTGCCTCTGCCACCCGAGTGCTGGGATTAAAGGAATGCGCCACCACTGCCCGGCTATACTTCTGAATTTAATGATATTAATTTTAATTGTTTCAATTATTCGATATATGGGACTTCCATGAACTTGCATTGGGGGTTTAGATATCAAGCATTCTAGATAAGTGTACAGCTACTGAGCAATTCCAGCAATTTATGAACTTCTACTATTAATGGAATTTTCTTAGTATTAATGGAGTGAATAGTATTGAACTTTAAAAGTAGCAAGAAAAATCTCCAGCTTGGTAATATATTATCTACTACTGACTTCCTAATTGAATGTTTCAGTGGATGATCCCTTCTATTTAGAAGGATTTAATTTTATCCCTTCAATGATTAGTTAGGATGAATGTTGACATAAATCTCCAAGGAAGCAATATTTCTCTAAGGCAGACTATTTATATAAATGTACACTGGGGTAAAAGAGCATGCTTACTTTATATGGGAAATTGTGAAAAGCGAAAGGATTTAAAAATCAATAATGACTTATGCCTTCCTTAATTAATGAGACTTTTTAAGAGCTCGTAGGTTTACCTTTTATCTTTTATAATCATTGCTCTAAAATTTTGCAAAATTATATATAATTGTTTTATATATGTGCTGTTTTCTCACATTGAGAAATTATAATTTAATGTAGTTTATGTGTTATGTTTGTGCAGGCTTAAAACTGTGTATGTCTCTTTATGTAATAAAGAATCATGTATACAAAATTAATTTGTTTTCACTGTCATTTTGACAATTCACACTAAAATTTAATTGACATTCTATCAGGATTAAGAATTGGTATTTTTAAGATTGGTTAAGCTCTGAGGGTTCTGACCTTATAAATGAATACCATATCATTACAAGTAGATTTATTGTCACTGGAGTGAGTTGTTGATTTAAAAATAGAATTAATTTGCTCTTGTTTTTCTGTCTTTTGCATTTTTCTAAACTTTCCCCATACTTTAATGCATCAAGAAATCTTTAACTTAGCAAGGATAGTCCTTGAATTTTGAATTTCTAGTCTCCTAAACTTTTGTTCAAAATATACACTTTTTGTGATAGTATCTAAAAGCAGAAGAAAAGAAACATGACAGCAATATGGATATATTCTAAGACTAAAAGATTAATTATATTTGTCTATTCAGTATCTTATTTGTGAGTAGCTATTGTTTATATAACATTAATTTGAATATTTCAAAACTATGATGAAAGAAAAGTTTTCAGTTATTGCTCTCATAGATCTTTCAAACTGCTAGAATAATTTAGCATTTAATAGTGACATTCGAGTGTAATCTCAGAATTTAGTAGTGGCACATGTGTGTAATCTCAGCATTGCCTATTAAATGAAGCCAGAAGAATAGACATAAGTACCTTGCGAATGTAGGGAAATAGGAGAGTGGAATAAAATGCATCACATTTTCAATGTTCAAGGCAGTGTTCTGATCAATTGGATGGAGAAAAGTTGATAAATAAGGATGAAGATGAGGTCCTGTCCATATTATAAAGGTGGTGCCCATAAGACAAAACAAAGCCACTAGGTCACATGAGAGGTACATATGATACATGCTACTTAATGCCTATTAAGACATGGCAATGGGTCAGACCAGCTTGTACACAGAAGGAGAATAAAAACAGGTAAAAGCAGTATTTTCAAATCATATCAAGGAGATGTACAGTCATCCACATCAGCACTTGGGAGGCTAAGAAACAGGAATCATGAGTTATATGCTAAGATCCTATGTCATAAAAAGCTTCTATAATGTCAGCAAGGACAATGAATTCACATTATTGATCCAAGCCTTTTTTTAATAGAAATTCTTCATATTTTATTTTATCTTTGGCAGGGCAGGACAATGGTGCTGTCTTTTAAATAATTGAAAGTGTAGTGAGATTGTAGGTAAAATAAAATGAATGCTTAAAAGTAAAGCTTTTTATCAAGGAGAATCTGATTCTTGATTTGACTTATGAAAGTATTTTCCTCAAAAAATACCTAACTCCTTTTGAACTCTGTTGATCAACAGGAAGGTATTTTTAAAATAAAATTATCCGTAACATTTTTTTTTAGAATTCCTGAGACAAGTTTCTCATTAATACGTATTTGTTTTACTGATTGTATTATATATTTTTAGAATAATCAGTTTTATTCCAGCCTCAAAATGATTGAAAACAGTAGTTTGTTGCTAGAGGCCTTGCTCCAGATGGGTTCAGGGACTTGGGATGGATGTATGGAGTCAGTGCGAAGAGGACTGTGGCCACCTGTTGTGCAAACAAGTTGCCCCCGGATAGATTCAGCTGTCTTTATTTATAATTTCAATGATTTGTATGGATAGTTTTACAAGTGCCCTGCACACCGCGGCCCCTGTCTGCGCTATAAGTGCTAGAACCCAGTTCGTGAGCTTCGGGCAAGGGGCTCGAGGTTGAGAACACACGCAGAGACAGACTGACACACAGACCTTCTAACACTGGTACCAAAAGCCCATCTTTAATAGCACCATGGAGGCTTAAATACACTGCAGTCAATGGCCAACAGGTGAAAATCCCATCCTCTGATCCTCTAAGCTAGGCATAGTTTCTAGTAACTTCAATTAGAAGGCTCTAGACAGGGAAGAGCAGCTGAAGGCCAGGACTTAATTAGTCCCAACATACAACTTTTTACTTCCTAAGTTTCTAACATCAGTTACAATAATTACAAGTTTTTTTTCCTTTCTCTTTCTCCATCCATTTCCCAACTCTCCTATGGATATCAATTACCTTTCTACCCATATCTCCATAATCAGAATCATAATCAGTTTTGCAAGTTACAAGACAAACTTTTCTAATTAGGCACCCTTGTAGGTAGAACAGTGTACCCAGTTGGCAGCCCTTGCAGATAACAACGTAATGCAAAGTAAGAGACAGTTGTGTCTCTTAAGGTTAATATTTACATCTGGTAGGGTCTGGGTTCTCGTGAGCAACTCACCAGCCAAAGCTGGTTCAATACATTCTACATTTTGTACTACTCTATCCCCTCTGAAAGCATATCAGATTTTTCCATTTACCCTATGGACAACCTGGAAACATATCCTTAATAGCTGGCATTGCTCATCTATTGTCCTTTTCTACCTTAGCATCTCGGGGTATTGTCATAGTTATTGGGAGTGATGGAACTGTGAATTTCTGAGATTCTGCTTCACTTTCTTTTCCTAGAATGTTGCTCCTGAGACCACCTATTAAATAGAATTTTTTAAAGATCTTATGGTTAAAATCATTCTTTTCAGAACAATTATGGAAATAAGCATCATTAAACTCATGATGCTGTGATTGGTTCAGGCATTCAGTATGGCTAGGCTCCCAAAAATGACATGATTCCCATCAGTTTATAAGGTCTACTAATGTGTCCTAAAAATTTGACATATAAGTAATATGTATATTCTCACCAGCTTTTGGCACATGACTTACCTTGACTACAAAACTGTAGACTATGTACCTGCACCGAGGAGAGGCTAGAGAAGGCAGTGCTTACTAACCATGAGTCATTCATTCAATCATAATTTGACAGTCCTCATGGCAAGCATTTCATCCTCCACACCATCCTTCTTGCAGGGCAAAGTTACTGCAAGTTATAATTGTGGCAGCAGTTAAGAAGTCAGGTACTCCAGACAATCAGGACCTTGTACTTAAGGGCATTCACTGATGGGTGTGGTCGATAGATAAATAACCAGACCAGCTCAATTCAAAAGATTTTAATAATTGAGGGAAAACTTACACACGACCAAAGATCCCACGAAAGCCAGGAGCGCAGGAAGCCAAAGAGGAAAAACAAGCCCACATCGATGTTTTTATAGGCTATTTGGGGCCCCCAGGGGGACACACCTTATAACGCATGCAATATTGAAGTCCCCCATCAATTCACATTGATGCCTTGGGCAAAAGTTTTCTTGAAATGTCTTGGCTAAGTGGTCCCAGGAACAAGCTAGAAGCAGAAAATCTTCAGTATTGCCTACATATTTCCTATATAACTTTAATATTCAATTTTCTATCCTTCCCTTTATCATTCACTCTCTTTGGTCCAAGCATATGTATATTAACTGTGATTATTCTTGTGGTTCCTGTAACATTGAGATAAGCCTGTAACTGAACTGATCTTATTTTATTCATTATATTTTGGAGAGAAAGAGTTTAATTTCACAATATCATAAGTTTACACCAAAGACCATAACTGAAGCAATTGAACTAAGGTCTCCATGGCATAAGCAGTTTTTCCTTTAAGTGATTTGGCTGGGAATTGGAACCCTGATGTGTCTTAAAGATTGTATTGACTATATGTTATAGCAAGTAATGTGGAACCCAAAATTCTGAATTATACAATTACTTCATTATAAACAAAATCATAACCTATTTTTCTAAAAGTGTTATTATAGTATGGGAAGAGGGCTGAGATGGCTTACTCTGTAAAATGAATATTTTCATGAGCACAAAACAAGCAACAAACCACAGCATGAATCCTGGGCACAGTAAAGCATTACATTTAACACCAGCTCTTGGAAGATAAAGAAGGGAGGATATCTCAAGTTTACTGGCAGGATAGTGTAGCCAAGTCACAGAGTTCCAGGTCAGTGAAGAATTCTAGATCTAAAATAAGGTACAGAGTAGTTGAAGAAGATACCTGATATTGATCTTTGCCCAAAACATTTATGAATGTGCAGAAACATGTACATACATGAACACATACATTTAAATAGAACTTGACAGAAGACAGATATTAAAATGTTGCAAATTAAAGTCAAAGCAGATAAAATACAAGAGCATTAGAAGACAACCTAGCCCTATTGCTCTTAACCACTGAGCAATCCCTCAGTCCAAAGAATCTTTTATTATTATTATTATTATTTTACAGTGTTTTGCTGCACACACACCTGCAGGCCAAAAGAGGTCACAAGGTCTCTTTATAGATGGTTGTGAGCCACCATGTGGTTGCTGGAAACTCAGGACCTCTGGAAGAGTAGCCAGTGCTCTCTGATTGCCGTATCTCATAAGTATAGCGATTTCTCAGAAAATTAGAAACCAATCTACCTTAATACCCAGCCCAAAGGCTGATCAATCATATCACAAAGATGTAGGCTTAACTATGTTTATAGCAGCATTATTCATAATAGCCAGAACCTGGAAACAGCCTAGATGTTCCTCAACTGAAGAATGGATAAAGAATATGTGGTACATTTACACAATGAAGCACTAGTGAGTGGTAAAAAATAATGACATCTTGAAATTTGCAAGCAAGTGGATTAATCTAGAAAAGAAAAAAACATACTGAGTGAGATAACTCAAACCAAGAAAGACAAATATAACATGCATTCACTCATAATTGACTTTTAGACATAAGGCAAAGAAAACCAGCCTACAACCTACAACCCCAGAGAACATAGACAACAAAGAGGACCCCAAGAGAGATGGATATACATAAGAAGGAGAAAAAGGCAAGATCTCCTTAGTAAACTGGGAGCATGGGGGTTATGGGAGAGGGAGAAGCTAAGAGGATAGAAAGGGAGGAGAGCAGAGAACTATAGTGCCACAAAAACAATTTAAAAAAAGAAGACAACCTAGCATACATTGTGAGTTACAGCTTAGCCTTAGCTAATAGTGAGTGAAATTTTCTTCCAACATACAAACACATGAAAAAGATAGCTTAGGAAGTATAACCATAAATATAGAACTAGAAATTGAACTTGGGTCCTCTGGAAGAACAACAAGTGCTCTTTAACCCAAAGCCATCTTTCCAGCCCAAATTCATCCATTTTTACAAGCTTTGTGAAGATAAGATGAACTAGGCAAATTAAGAATGAATTTCAAGGAAAATTAACTCTTTAAATAATCTTAATTATTAGTGAAAGAAAAATATGTTCTCATTCCTCAACCCTTAGCGTTTAAATTTGAAAACTTGCGATATTTGTTCTCTGGTATATTTACTGATACTGAATTGCTTAGTGAACTGTCATTTTCCTTTTACTTAAAAAATTATCCTAGGCAACAGGCAATTCTGAGAGTAATCAGGGACATTCAAAGGTAGATATAAAAATAATGAGCAGGGACATTTTAATAATGTGAAATGTCCTATTTAATCTAGAAGTACAACTATACAGAGAAGATACAAAATCATGCTTATAGTAAGGTATTTATGGAGCCAAATGGAAAAATAGAAACAGAAATAGGCAGAAGAGAAGCTAATAAAAATTAAAATATTAGAATTCTGAAAAGATATTCTGTCTTAAATATTTAACATCTAGCTTAATTTTATGCTCTTGTGTACTAGTTACATTTAAATGGTGTGTACGTATTCATTAAAATGAATTAAATTTGTCTTAAACCAAAGACTCTATTTTACTGGCAACTGGGCAGAGTGGCTCCTGTGTACAGTGAAGTGAAATTTAGATTTAAGGTAAACAGATTTAACATAGATATAGACTCAAACCCAAGAATTAGTTTCTCAGGCAACCCAGAACTGAAAGCATGGTGGGGGCAGTGGTGGAGAGGATGCATTCTCACCCCTATATAGTGCACAGGGTCTCTAATTTTAGAATTTGAAATATGCAGGTTAAGTCAGCAAGAGTAGTTTTGAGTAATCACCCTTTCATATACAGAAAGGCTCAGATAGTTTCCTGTAAAATGTAGAGATAAGCTGTTTACACGACCTGAACTGAGAGCCAGATCTAGAGTGGTTGAAGAAAGAGCAACATGTGCTCACCTGGGACTGTGGTGTCAGCCAAACACCTTCTGTAGGACAAAGCACTGAAGGCGCAGAAAACACCAGGAAATCAGAATTAGGAAGACTGAAAGAAACAGGTTACTTTGTTTCTGAGATGCGCTGACATTCCCTGATAGAATGGGAGGGAAAATACAGCGATGGGAGTCTTTCCTGTTTGTTTAGCATTTTATAAAACTCCTAGGTCCTGCCATTTTTTTTATTGTTTGACCAAGGTGCTTGTGCCTGAGCAGGTTTTTTCCTCACAGATATTTCTTCAGAAAGAAAAGAACCTGGAACACACAATAAACACCCAATTAGTAAAATTTTTAAAAATAAACATAGGGGAAATTGGCTCCATTTTCCAATTTCCAGATGATTGCTTTGATTCTGTGTACCGCAATGAGAAAGCTAAGTGACAGTAATATATGAGCTTTCACACACAGAAACAGACACACACACACACACACACACACACACACACAGAGAGAGAGAGAGAGAGAGAGAGAGAGAGAGAGAGATCAGCATACATGACTGTGGGACATGAAAGAAGAAGGAAGGGCTGAAAAGGGAGAATGAGTGGAAACTTGTTGATTGTAATTTCTCTTGTGTGCTTTCACTGTTTTTACACATAATCCTAGATACAGAATGTGATTCATGCTTCCAGTATCTTTTCAGTCACTTTTAATGAGCATGCATGAACACACACTAGTCATTAAAAATTATAATAATGATGCAAAATAGGCATGAAATTTAATTCAGCTATTTTACCTGGTGCTCATAAAGGCTAATGCAATATTTGAATACCAAACAAGAAATTGGTTCTGCTAAACAGATTAAGTAAATCTTTGAGCTCTTTTCATGGAAGCATGGTATCAAGGTATTTAAGCATCTAAACAATCAAAAAATTAAAATATTTATTATACTCTAAATATAATCTGATATCTGTTCTATGATTTCTTAATCAAGAAATATTAAGACACTAATGAAAAGGGAAAGAATATTTATATTGTGGGTAAATGAAATACTCCTAAAATTCAGTCTTCCAAAGACATGAAATAATAATAAAAAAACCCTAGACATATGCAGGCCTCTATTGATTCAGATCTAGTAAAGGGTTATATAACCCAGGGCCCAATTCAATTTAGTGAAAATAAAGTGCAATTAGAAATATATTAATTTATATAATGATGATCTACCTGTTCTAAGCGTTTTGGGTTAATAATATAATTGGATGTAGTTCAAGCATTGCAAACATGATATTGCAAATATAAATGGTTTATAATGTCTAGATCATGTATACTATATATATAGAGAGAGATCTGCCAATAAATCTGAAATTACTAACAGCTTTTATCAAATTTTAAGTTATTTAAACTACATAATAGAGCATTTTCTAATATGTTCTTTCTTGAGGTTTAAAGATAAGTTAAACAAGTGATTAATCAGTTGAATATATTTGACTCTATTTTCTGTTAAAATTTATTTTTATTCTGATATTATATAATTTATGCTACTATGATCAGATTCACTAGTATTATCCTTTCCTGTATCAATTCTGATTTTAAGATTAGTCAGCTGGTAAATTCTATTGTTCATATATTGTGCTTTCCATATGATGTGTAATAACTTGTATTTGAGCTCTGTTGGGAGGTCTCTTTTTTCCTTCTTGGACCACCAGTCCAGGAGGACAAAGGGGCAGAACCAGTGACAGAAAGCTTTGTAACTGGCCCATGATTATGAAAGGGCACAGCATTTGGGACACTGCTTTTAGTGAAACAGCTTAACTATTTAATTTGCACTAAGTGGCAAGCTCCTATCATAAGACTTCATATGTGTCAGTAGGGTTCGATAACAGAGCATCTAGTTTACGTCTTCTAGTAGAGTTCTGTGCCAAGGGTTAAGCTAAAGATGAATCAGTCCTCTGGCTTAGAGACAGCTTTTAGATAAGGTCTGTTCTACAGGCAAAGGGACATTCTCCAGATAAGGTGGAAGCAGGATGTTTTCCTAGGAAGAGAGAGAGTTTCCATGTTACCAAGATTTTGGAAAAAGTTTCCATGACATGAAAGAATGCAACCTTGACCAGAGAGCAATGTCTTCCAACAAACTTCCTTTTTACAGTACTTCCTCTCTCTTGCTTCCTTTCTTCTGTCCATTCATTTCTATTTTCCTTGTTTCCTTTCTTTCTTACTGCTTTTTCTCCTTGTCTCTAGTTTTAGCTCATTCCCTCTTTTTTCTCTATCCCTCTTTCCCTTCATTTTTCTGTCTAATTTTTGTTATATTAAAAATTAAACTACAGTCTTGAATACAGTATAAAATCGCCCTAATATGAATAAACATCTGAAAACAGTTCTACTTACCATTTATTGTGATTTTTCTGAGGAGGTGAGTATGATTGTTTTTTAATATTTTATTTTCATATATTGCAAGCAAATTTTATATACTACATAAAATATTACCATAATATTATAAAACTTTGTCAATTTTGAAATTTGTTTTTCAATCTTGAAAACTGACAGATTTCCATTATGTCCTCACCAGTGTAACGTATCAGAGGTACAAGACTTTTATTTTTTTTCTGAAATGGACAAATGGATTGTTTTAAAATGAAAATGAATTCAAAGAAATACAGGGATAATCTAATGAATTTTTTATTTGCTTATATGTGTAACAATACAACAGCTAGCGTGAACTCCATATTAAAGCTTATTTAAATTATCATCATTTTGAAATCATTGTTTAAGAACTATGTGTAAGATTGATTTGGGTGTGTGAATGAATATGTGAGTTTGTGTGTTTTTGGTGTATACATGTGTTGTTTGTGCATTTCTGTGTGCTGTGTGCCTGTGCATAATAAAGCCAGAGGAGGATTTTGGTTACATTGTTTTATCACCCTCATTGTTTCTTAGGAGTGGTGACTCTCATTAACTCTTCAATGATAATGGTCAAAAATAAGTCCTAGCAATAATCTTGTCTTTGTCCCCATCACAGTGCTAGTTTTAAATGCCTGTGTAACTTCATAATAAAAACACCCTTTTTTATGAACATCGAAACTATTTATTTATGGACATAGGCACACAAAAGCCAATAAACAATTAGCAAACATAGATGGACTAATACTTTTAATCAAATTCTTCCCTAATGTCTTTTCCACTAGGCTTTATACTAATTTATAGTTATCCCAACACTCGTATTTAAGAGAATCCGAAATCAGAACTTCTTCTCTTTTATAGAAGTGTGGAACAATGTCTGTCACTTCTATTGGGAACAAAATATCTTTTGCATTCAGTATATTAATTGTGAGTTTGAATAATAGAAAAAAATATTTGTCTTCACACAGTAGCAGACTTTAACATCTAAATATACTATTATAAGAGAGAATGAAAGTGTGAATGTGAGTTTATTGGTACTGGGCATGTTTTTTGAGATTCGATGTATGTATGAGACAAGTGTTCTCACTTAAAACTAGTCTTCCAGAGACAAGAACATAGAATGTTGAGGAGAGCTGGAATCAGGATTCGAGGCAAGTCAGCAGGTTAGAAAATACCTGTCTGTCAAAAAATATTAGGAAGGCCATAAGTTTGTCATTTGATGGATAGACTCAGAAGGACATGCCTCCGAAGAATAACAGAGATCAAAGATCAGCTTCTGAAGAGTGAGGGAAAGTGACAGACTGTAAGAATTACTAGCCAGATGTCGACATGTCAAGTATCTTCCAAGTGAAGGCAACAGGTAGTCTCTTCTCTTCCTTGTATTTTAATAAACACAGGTATTTTGAAACAAAAGTAAAACTATATTCATAAAAATCTTCTTTTATTTATTATTTGTTTAAAATAGATTAAAGCATGTTATGGAGTGTGCTTTAAAGTACAGTGTCAAGGACATTCTTTTATACCCAATTAAGGAATATATATGAATTCATTTTTAGTGATGAAAAAGTTAATCACATTTGTAATTCCTTTGCTCATTCTTCACTTGCTCTCATTTTCTTTTTCACATTAACATATGCAACATCAAAAAATTCTACGATTTATACTTAATTTTTATATTTTATGAGTTACAGATAACTTGAAACAAATTCAGAGCTGAACTTTTTCATAAACTTGTCATTCACTAATTAATTTATATTATTTGATATCACTAAGGGCAATTTATTTTGTGAATAATTTTAAAAATTGTATCTTTAAAATGTCTTTATGTCTAAAATACCTCTTCATTTTTCTACACATAATTAGTACAAATTGAACTTGTTCATAAGAAATAAGTATTATGAAATCGTTTGTTTCAGAATTTCTTTTTTTCAAAAATTTTAATATATTTTATCTCTTCTTTTAGCAGGAAGTGGTCTGAGAACATTCAAGAGTAGACATGTATTTGGATATCTGAAGAATTAATGAACTTCCATTGAAATGAAATGTCTCATGCGAATGTATTTTCTTTTTAAAAATTATTTATTTTTTAGATTATAATATGATTGATTGTATCACTTCCCACTTACTTTCTTTACTTCAAACCCTTGCATTTACCACTACTTGTATTAAATGTAAATGTGCAGGGCTTCTTTTAATTCTCTGCTCATGTTTCTGTATGTCTTGCTCGTTTATTTCTTTGTTTTGGGTACTAGGAAGCAAAACCAGTGTCTTTGCAGTGCTAGGCAGTATACCAATAGCAAGTTATATCCACAATCCTGTTTTCCTCTTTGTCACATTTTATATCTGGAATAGTTTTCATTACTGTTATAGAACTATCCAGGGTTCTCTGTTTTCCTCCTATCTAATTCTTCAACCCATAAATCTACTCAGCATATCTCATCTTACATCTAATCTTTACTTTTCTTTGCCTTCCTTCTTCAGATCTTTGACAGTTTTTCGAATTTCCATGGTTGCATTGACAGTTTTGATGAATGCACTAGAGCAGTATTTGTAAAATGCCACTCAGTTTTAGTTTGACTAATGAATCTCTCTTGGCTTGAATTATGCCTTCATGGAATGTGACTAAAGAAGAAATACCATTTACAGCATCTTGTTTCAAAAATATGAACTATGATCAAGACTTGATCCTACTAATATTGGTATAAATTTCCTGAATTGGTTGGTACTTTTTCTTTACTGTGAAAATTTCTACTTCCCATTCTTTTTACGTGTTATTTTTGCTAGTTGATTGTTTTAAGAAGGTCAAACCTAGCTGAGATTTTTTAAAAAAAATTATTCATACTGGAGCTGTAACATCACGTTACTTGGGCTTGCATCTAGTCAAATAAAGGTTTTGAGAATATCAGCTTTCATAATCATGTGTGAAACAATCCTTTATTTGAAATCTATTTCCCTATTAATTCCTATTCATTATAACTGCCTAAGAATCTCTTTTATAAATCGATCAACCTTTCGAAGCTTATCACTATGAGAAAAGCAATATATATATTTCACTGATATGAGAAGGGGAACAATTGTGTGTGTGTTAATGATGTAGATACTACAGATATTTTTGTATCTGTTATTTCTTTTCTCTAGGAAGCAGTCAGAAAGTTATCTTAATTTTTGTGGCTCTTACCCAGTATCCAGTACTACTTTGCTTATTTTAATCCCATGTAATTTTCTTGCTTAGCTAAAACTTTCTTTCTGCATATATTTTTTTTATTAATTTTACATACAAACCAGTTTTCCCCCTTCCTTCCTCCCACTTCACCCCACCTCCCCCCAACCCACTCCCATTCACTTCTTAGAAAAGGTAAGGCCTCCAATGGGGAGTCAACCGGGCTTGGCACATTCAGTTGAGGCAGGAACAAGCCCCCTTCTGAATCAAGGTTGTGCAAGACATCCCACCATATAGAATGGGCTACAGAAAGCTAGCTCATGCCCCAGGAATAGGATCCTTAGTCATCAGGGATATGCAAATCAAAATGACTCCGACATATCACCTTATACCAATAAATATGACTAAGATCAAAAACACTGACCAAAGCCCATATACAGAGAATGTGAATGGGAACACTCTTCAACTGCTGATGGGAGTGCCACCTTATACTTTGGCGGTTTCTCAGAAAATAGGGAGTCTTACCTCAAGACCCAGCACTACCATTCTTTGGCATATACCCAAAGGATGCAGACCCATACCCCAAGAAAACTTTCTCAATTATGTTCATAGCAACATTATTCATAGTCACCAGAACCTAGAAACAATATAGATGACTCTCAACGGAAGAATGAAGAATGCTATATTTACAAAGCTTTCTTCATAAGAAATGAGAGCCCAGACCACTGACATCTGTCTTTCATTAGTTATTTGTTCAAAATATATTAGAATACATTCCACATTATTAGTTAAAAATTGTGTTTGTTCAGTGTGTATGAGTGTACATTAAATATTATGAATATATTAATATGCCATGAAAACAACTTTAAATATAATATAAAATATTTATATATTCTTCTTTTGATCTTAATTCTCAATACTTCATGGAAAATAGAATTTGTCAAGGTTACTTTTTTTCTATGCTTCCTTAAATGACTTTATGCAAAACATTTTCATAGCAACAGTCTTTTGTCACTCTTTTGTATCTCTTCTGGAGCCCTTCACAACTGATGTATTGGTAGATTTTAATATGTTTATACAGTACATGTTGTTGTGGTAATGCAAATTTATTTATTTAAGCTGGTTTATTTTTATTTTATTTGAAAGCTTTCTACTACATGTTTTATGCTTAATTGAAAAGTGGCAAAATGCCTTTGTTCTGTGACTGTATCTTCTGGCCCCATAATATATATTGCATGGCTTTTAGAGAACTCATGTTTTATCTGCTTGTAAAGATTAATATAGAATAAGTTCCTTTTTAATTGAACATTTTCATATGAAAACATAAGCTATGTTTCTTCTTAAGAAAGACCTTTGATCTTTAAATGCTTTTTTGAATTCAGATAATACATTAGTGCAAAGCAAGAGAACTGTGTGAAAACAACACTTGATTCCATGTGAATATTCATCTTGACATACATTGGATTTCCATCACTACTTTCATCCAACTTATTTTCCTTCAGTACTGTGTTCTTTATTTTTTTTTAAGTTTCCATTTCATTATTGTTGTTGTGATGTGTTTTTTTCCCTTATTTTCACTCTTCCTTTTATTGGGAATTTGAGACTAAAAGTTGAGCAATGCTATGGGTATTTCATAATCATTTTATTTTGAGGGGGAAATGAAAAGGTTTATTCACTTTACATTTTCACATCACTGTTCATCATCAAAGGAAATCAGGACATGTACTCAAGCAGGGCAGGAACAAGAATCCAGGAGAAGGGGAGGCATTTACCCAATCTGTCAGGTTTTATTTTTTAAGTCACTAAATGACAAGTAATTCTGTTTTCTGCCTTTTTGTATTTTTTCCAATAGATAACATGCTTCATTTTTTCAATCTATTCAACTTCCTAGGTAGTTCATAAAATTAATCATTTTATATATTTTGCAATAATTAGCCATGTGCTAAAGGCCTTAGGAATTTTAGGTTGACCCTCTCACTAAGCCTCTGTCCTAGTTGTAACATTTCTGGAACTATATCATTCCTGACCACTTATTCATCTATATGCATTCTCAAGTCATGAGTCTTTTATCTGGGTGACAGCAATTTCTTCCCAAACGATACCTTATATTTTACACTCTTTGTCTAGAGTGAGCTATTTTCTGCAAAGCAGCAATTAGTTTTTTTCTTATATGGACATGTTTTTTTTTTCATACCAAAGTAATGGTATATTCAAAATTATATTTTTGTCTTATACGGATATATATTATTTTTCATACCATAGTAAACCTTCCATCAGTATTTAATTATCCTTGCCATAAAATGCAAAGTTTTTAATATGATTAGCAGAATCTTTCCAGGAGGATTCATGCCTTTAATCTCAGCATTTGGAAGACATTGGCAGTTGGATCTCTGAGTTTAATATCATTTTGGTCTAGAGTTGAGGTCCAGGACAGAGAGGGCTACTAGGAGAAACCCTGTCTGGAAAACAGAGAGAGAGAGAGAGAGAGAGAGAGAGAGAGAGAGAGAGAGAGAGA
>JABTXL010000002.1:24408019-24427385 GCA_025134845.1 Neodon shergylaensis
GAGAGAGAGAGAGAGAGAGAGAGAGAGAGAGAGAGAGAGAGAGAGAGTTAAAGAGTCTTGATATATATTGACTTTGGAAGCATGATGAATTTCAATACTCCCAATGCCCTCTTTTGATTAACTTGTTACAGGTATGTGCATATGTGTGTGACTGTTTATTTTTTATGAATTGCTTCACTAAATTTAATATAAACTTTATATTCATAATGACTCAGTGTTGTTTCTTTAATGGTCAGGCACTTCCAATTGTATTTGTTAAGTATTTGGATAAAAGTCATGAACCTATTTTTCAGTGTAATATGCCCTATATAAAAAAAACTGAAATGAAATTTAAGCCCTGGCAATGCTGAAGCATGCATGGACAGCCTTATATGGTAGTCCATATTGAGTTTATGGTCTAAGTTGATTAGGGAAACTGACCAGGTCTCTTCCTCAAGAGGGCACCATATCTCATTGCAGATGGTTGTGGGTTGTGAGCCACCATGTGGTTGCTGGGAATTGAACTCGGGACCTTTGCAAGAACAGGCATTGCTGTTACCTGCTGACCAACCTCTCCAATTCATTTAAGAAAATTCTATAAAAATCCTGCATCCTGTTCTATCTAGGCTTAGTTATGTCATTTATGTTTTTATATCAACAAACAGTTAAACTGTTTTGCAACAAATAATTTGAAAAATCTATCATTTAACTCATTTTCAAATTTGACAATCAGTATCAAAAAAGTTCTACATACTGAAAATGAGCAACAAAAGAAAATGTCCCTAATCCTCCTTAAACTGTATTTAAAATGAATAGCAATGACAAGTATGAAAAGAAAATCAACAATATGCAATATGCTTTATTATCAATGGCATATTATGTATATATGTATAAATATTATATATATATTAATATATTTACTTATGCATGTGTGCAAATGTAAGAAAAGACAGACGGAGGGATGGATGAACATTTTTATTGAGGAATAAGTTCCAGTTCAAATACAATAATTGCCATGTGTTGTTATAAGCTCTTTCTAGAAGCACAGCCATCCTTGGATAAATGGATGTTTGCACTTTGGATGAAGTTTGCAGGAACTTTTGCAGAGTAAAATTTACAAAGTGAATCAGGGTTCTTTCTTAAGTAATACAGTATTTTATTTCTGAAAAAATGTCTAGAGTTTAAAATATTCTAACCTGAAAACTAACTTTAATGTAATTTTTTCTCTTGTGTTATTTCAGTGAAAAGTAAGACACTAACTTAAAGAAGTTCAATATTTTACCATGTAGTATCTCTCTTAATAGATACAGGGTTTGTCATACTAACTTAAAGAAAAAATATATTCTTACAAGAAAGTGAAAATATGAAAATTCTCTTTTGTGTGTATAGTTTGATTAGGTAATAAGATACCTGTGAAGAGTGTGTTATTAAGAGCTTAAATGAGAAGATTTGGGAATGCTAATTAATGTTTACTATCAATAATCTATGAATATGATATGATTTTTCAACATCATCTGCAATGAAAGGAGAGGTTATATATGATTCAGGTGTTATTCTTAAAGCAATGCGTGCTTTTAAGACTCAATATCAATGGCAGAATATTTATTTCTATCAGCAACCAAACCCTTTGAAAAGTATTAGAGTAGAAAATAACCTGGCAGAGTACATGAAAATTAATGATAGAAAGTCTATCATGTGACCGAAGAAGAATTACTTATTGAATGCAAAACTATACACACTTGGAGTGTATATGGAGTTCAATCATAGGCATGGAAGGATAAGGGATGGTGTTTATGATTGCTTCCATCTATTTTGGTCTTTTAACTGTCAGCTCATGGTTGACAAGTTGAATAATTGGAGAAGGCATCTGTTGACTTCAGACTGAGTGTTTGTTGTGTATGATTTGAAGTCTACTTTCTATTCGACTTTTACGCAGTTTTGAATAGAGAAACCATCTATTTTTAGTTTCCTGAAATTATAAAATAAATTCCCTTTTAACAATTTTGGACAAAAAATAAACTGCTATCTTTTTGCATACCACGAGTTTCAAAAACTCTATCTAATTTGATAGAAATCAGAAAGTGGTGAATAGTTATTTAAACATCTTTATAGAACATATGTGGCCTTACTTTTTACAAATGTGCTCATGTGTCACATGATGATTTTTTCAGATAATTACTTATTATTGATGAACAGTGTAATTATTCTCCAAGTAAATGCATGTATAATTTAGTGCTGCTTATGCTCCTGCAGCTGCTGCAATTGCAATGCCATACAGATACGTTATTGCTCTTTTAATTCTTCTTTGTCTTTCCCAGATAGATAGGGACATTCATATCCTGTTTGTTTCCTTTTATTATTTTTTCATCCTCTGGTGCACAACACTGCCATATCATGTAATGAGAAGCTTTCATGTAACCATGTGTGTAGGAATAAATTATCTAGCTCTTTTTGGCATTATAAATAAAAGATCAGATGGTTGTTTTCTCTTTCAAAAATATCCTAGCTGCCATAGAACACCTGTAGCTGTTCGTTAAGAGATGGGATCTTGCCAAATGTCCCCTGCCCACATTAGAATGTCAACTAGTGTTATCATTATGCTGGTCGTGTTCCATTTACCATATTGTTGATATTTTGTCAGTACAGTGTTCTTATCATATCTAGGCGATAATATATAGAAGCAGGTATCTTGATCCACTGGTACTTAAGTCTTTATGCCTCCTTTTCCATAGTTCTCTCTGATCCTTAGAAGTACTGATTTCACTGCAGATGTATTAATTTTGGATGGGTACAGTTACTTATCCTTTGTTTTTTGATCAGTTGTGGACCTCTGAAATATCTTCCATGTTTTGAAAAAGGAAGCTACTGTGATGAAGACTAGAATCCAAGGTCTCAATCCTAGAGAATGATAAGAAAGAAAGAATTGTTTAACCCCAGGAAAGGATTCTCACAGAAATTGTCCAATCTCAAGTGTTCATCCCAGGGCACATGTATATAAAACACTTAAATGGACAAAGTAGGTTGTATATACACGTGTGTGTACAGCAGATAATCAAGCATAAGATCTTGAATGTAGTTGGAAGCGAGAGTGACATTGGAGTAGATGGAGGTGGAAGGTGTAGGCAAGACCGACATATATGCAAAGGAAACAACACCAGCACATGAAACAAAATCTCTTATGTATGTAATTGGGAAGTTCACTCCTGCTGTAGATGATGTCAAAATGCTAACACAATACTTTTTTAAAACAAGGAAGATGAAAATAGAGGAAGAAGTGAGAAGAAAGAGAGAAGAAAGGGAAGATATTTAGAAGAGAGATCAATGGAGCTAGTAAACGAGTGTATTTTCTTCTGGACATTAAACAAGCAATTTTGTTCAATAAGATGTTTGGAAGCAGTCATTAAGAAACTGTTGAAGGATGTGCGGGCCCTTTGTTCTGTCTCAGCCACCCGGCTATCTTACACCCGAAATAACCACACAGAAATTGTATTAATTAAATCACTGACTGGCCCATTATCTCTAGCCTCTTATAGGCTAACTCTCACATCTTGATTTAACCCATTTCTAACAATCTGTGTTCACCACAAGGTCGTGGCTTACTGGGAAAGATTGAGCATGTCTGATTCTGTCAGCTCCATAGAAGTTCTCTGACTCTGCTTTCTTCCTCCCAGAATTCAGTTCTGCCTTCTCTCCCTACCTAAGTTCTGCACTATCAAAAGGCCAAGGCAGTTTCTTTATTCAACCAATGAAAGCAACACATAAACAGAAGGACTTCTTACAGCAAGAAACCTTGCTGTTTCACTCGGTGCCGGCTTATATTTTCTATTGTTCTTTCTTTTACTCTTCTTCCCTCACTTCCTTCCATATTTCTTTCCTCCCTTCTTTGGTGGAGTGAGATGGAACAGGAGAGAAATCTAATTAAAAGTTGTAATTTGAAAAGAATTATTTGGTTGGAAATAATACATAAGAGTACCCTCATATTATCATTACTAGTTTAGTTGTATCATAGTGCATATTATATAAGTAATTATATTAACATTTAGAAACACTGTATTCATTAAAGAATGTATGCCTTTAATTGTATTATGCATTCACTTAATATGTCCTTTTACTTTTTGAAGACACAGAGAAAATCATGAACAAGAAATTGACTATCAGTTACTTACCGTCTATGTTGATTGAACTATCTTTGTTGAACTGTGATAGTCACCTATTAGACAAATGCCCAATTCCACAACTGATGTAGTCCATCCCACTCCTTCATCTGGAACTTGCAAATTGGTAAACTTTTTCATCACATTTCAAACATTTAGGTTATAAAAATTTGCTAATTGTTCCTTGGCAAAAATATCCTTGTCTATCAGTTCAAGTTCATAATTAGTGGTGAATAAAGAATATTTTTATCAGAAAAAGTATGTAATATAATACATTTGTTTGATCTATTGCTATGCAATCAAGAATATTGAGATTTTAGTTGCATTCATGTGATATAATGCTTTATTTAAACATTTTCTTGAATGCACTAGTAATAAAATGTACATATTAACTGGATTATCATTATTTGTTGATTTCATATTAACCTCCTTTCTTTATGAATTTGGCCAGGCATTCCTTGGTGAATTACAGCATAAAAATTACTATACAAATTTTCTATTAAAAAGAGAACAATGTGCTTTATACCAATTCCCACATTTTATTCTTATTGCCCAATAATTTGTGTGTTTGGTTTGCGTGTGCATGTATATAGCTGTAAGTGTTGCCCATATTCATCCTCTGCACTAATGAACTAGTCTTTTATTACATTTGTAAATTACAAAGGAAATATAAAGTAGGGGAACTTTCGTTGTTTGTATCAAGCTACTGTGCTGAGAAACATTTAGGAAAATATAGTGTAACATTAAAAGTCGTAGACATTGGTTATAAATTCTATCATTAGTAGGCACAAAATTGTTCTTGCAGTAATGGCTAACCAACTTATTTCAACAAATGTTCCCTGTAGACTATCTTTTAATATTGTTTTGTAAACTGAATTTTGGTTATGTAAGGGTGGAGTTAATTAAGCAAGTGCTACTTTGTAAAGAGAGCATGTAAAAGGCAGTAAAATGTTTCCTACAGTGCTGATTAAGGCTGAGAGTAGTTTTCTTAATACCACTTGTGTAAGAAGCATGACAACAACAGGAAAAAGACTCCACCGGAAATATGATTTGCCCAGTGTTTGACAATCATGGATGAGTGTAGGCTAGCAAGCAGATTATTGACTTTGATTGCTATTTTTATTCTAATTTGTTTTATTATTATTTATTAATTTATTTCAGCACTGGACTTATCTGGGTTATCTTCATGCTAGAACAGCACAACCACTGAGCTGCACTCATAGACCTAAGACATTTTTAAAGTTTCATTTTTTTAGTATGTGTGTGTGTTCATGTGTTTGTATGTGTGTGTGTGTGTGTGTGCTTCTGTGTGCCTGTGTCTGTTTATTCACTATGTGTTTGCAGAGGTCAGAAAAAGGCTTTGGATCCCTTGCTGTTAGAGTGATAGGTGATTTTGAGTTGCCCCATTGAGAATCAAAAGCTCGCTGAGACCAGTAACATTTTCTAAATGCTGAACCGAACATTGTCTCATGTTGAATGACATTGATTTACCAGGTATTTCATTAACAATCCAAAGATAAAAGTGGAAATGAAAAATCAAAGTCATTAAAGATACTAGAACTCTTGGTAAAATATGATATTTGTTTATTCAGTTAAATGTGAGTTACAAGAATTCGTAGTTTCAAATTTGTGTGAATATCACAAAGCCGTCAGAATGATGTTGGCTGCTTTGCCAGAAGTATGAGAATTTTTACAATTAACTGTGCTAGAATTTACCTTTGCTTAAAATATTAAGAAACCAATTTTTCACTGTTGCTAAGTTGCCAGTGATGATGGCAGGGTGGGGATGTTTAGTAATTTGTCTCATTACTAAAACCAACTTTGCTTATGTAACATTTTAACACAAATGATATTTTGAAACTAGGTTCTACCTTCAAGAAGAGTATTTAGAGAAAACTATGAATCCAGCATCTCTCTTTTTCTCTTGTGTCAAGGCAAAACACATCACTCACGTGTATATGGATGTATCTATAAATTTGAGAAAGTCTATATACTCTGTCTATAGCCAAGGTTTGACTTTAACTCTGTGTAATCATCCTGCCTCAAACTTACCAGTGCTGGTATTACTAGCATGAAAGGCAGTATCTCCCAAAATAGGGGCAGCATTTTGCCTGGATGCATGAGCGATGTGAATTATTACTATAGAAACAACTGACCCTAGACAAACATGAACCATAATTAAGAAGTAAATATTTGCTGTTGTAGAGGTTGGAAGCTAATAATAGAAGTGTGCATAACTATAAGATCCTGAACAATACACACTCCTCTAAAATGTCATTGTGGATCACAAGTGTCTGAATTTCTTGTTTTCTCTTTAAAATGTAACTTTTGAAACTTCAGTATTCAGCTGGTATATATAAAGGCTTTGGAAGTCAGCATTGTCACACAACAGATAAAATATATAAAAACGAATTGATTTCCTTTGGATATATTAAAAAGTGAAATATCTGTGAAAGCTCTACCCATTATGTAGATAGGGACATTAGAGATACACAGGTTAGATCTGTTTCCCAGGATCAGAAACTATGAAGTGTTGGTACCCCCAACAGGAGCAAAAGAGAAAAAATAGAAAATGATTCACAGTGAAATAAAAAAGAAAAAGATATTCTGAGGGATAGAGAAACAGAAAGGCTATGTTTACTTCCAAATTTTGCCACAAGGAAACTTACATATTCTTATCCATGACAATTTTAGAAAAACAAACAATCTCAAAAATCTCTTTTAGCTCTCATAAATGAGGAAAAATTAAGCACCTTAAAGCACACTGAGTATTCTCCACAGACAGACCTCCTTTTCCCTCGGGAGGGAGAATATTAAATGAGGAATATTTGCAAACTCTATTTTGGTCTCTTTTTTCTATCTATCTAGAGGTAGTCTATAAATAAAAACATGTAGAGTTTCCATAGCCTAGGGACACATACACACTAAAAGATTGAGATTTATCCCCCCAAAATCAGAACATTTGTATTTCTCTTAGCATTACTGCCATGCCAAAAATTCTCCAGTGTAGTAACAATGAATCAAAGCTGCATGAGCTGTGTGACACAGAGTGTACTTAAGGAGTTCTTAGGGACACATAAGACAATGAATGAGACAGGAAAAGTACACAAAGGAGTTTGTTTCTTTTGGAATGAACAGAAAGCTGCATTAAAAATTAATCACAGGCAAAGTCTAGTTAAATGTATATGATAGCTATCACTAAAGGTCTTTCTCTGTGTTCCTATTACCTGAAACATGATACCTAACATCCAATAAAAGATTACAAGGTGCGCTAATAGATAATTAAAAGTACTTTTTGAACAATATGTTCTGCAAAGAAGCAAAATGAAAAATGAGAAGAAACTGTGGAATAATTAAATAATGCTCATGTTTACTGCAGTGACAGAGGAAAATAAAGAGGTGAGCAGAGGAAGTGGTGGAAGTAACAGTAGCCAGAAATTTTAAAAATTCCTATTAGACAGTAAGCCAGATTAGACAGATATATAAATAAAAAAGTAAATCCCCAAAACTATATATATAAGACTTCTAAGCTTAAACTAACCAACTAAGGATACCATAGAAACGTTAGAGGAAAGCACTGGAGAAAATAGTGTTCGAAGCATTAACCAGTAGAATTACAGAAAACTGGTAAATAGGAGCTCTGCATTTAAGTACATGCTAAGAATAAACAATAAACGTCTTGAAATAAAGATAACCAAATGAAAACAACATTATAGAATTTAGTGATGGCCTAAACAATGATAGTTTCTACTTCTTTTAAAACACTTCTCTAATAGTTTGAAAACAATTGATGTAACTTTGAAGTGGTCATCTCCCAGTATTCTCAGCACATGTTTAAATGTATGAGTACTTCGACAATCATTTAAAAATGGAGACTGGGGAAATAGTTTAGTAGTAAAAGTGCTCATAACAAAAGCATGGGGACTTAGATATGTCCACTGGTTCTCAGCTCCTGAGGATCAGTTGCTGTTCTCATTGTATTGTATTGTATCCAATTGTCATTTTCTGTGATGATCTTCATTTGTTGAAAAGAATTACTTCTTTAACGGGGGGTAGTGGTTATACTTATCTGGAAATATCATGATAAAATTTAGAATAGTGTAAGGTATTATGGTGGAATAGCAAAATAGGGGATTCAGATTTCCTACAAGGTCCTTGAACTTTCTAGGTACAGTAAGCTGACTAAGTTTTCAGTTTCAGGCATTACCTCCTCTTGTGTGAGAATTAAATCCAATTAGATAGGCATTGTTTGTAACTAGCATGTGAAAACTACTTCCTAAACCTTCATGAATATATTAGAAACATGAGTATTTAAATGCCCAAATTGATTGTTAACTGTCAGGTACACTGATACACCATGTTAGATTAGACTATTTCATGTTATAGATATACACATGCAAGAAAGTTTTAACGTTGTCTCCTAAAACATTGTACTTTAGAATACATATTTAGAATGTTGTTAGAGGTTATAATTTTTTAATATGTTAATGTTTGTAAGGTCTTCTGCAAGACCCATGACTTCACTAGTAATTGGCTAAGTTTCCAGTGCCAGGCAAGCATTTTCTTTTGTTAGGAGGCCCTTAAGTTCAATTAGAGAGATTTTCATTACTGTGATTGTTTGTGTGCCACTGCAACACATAAGTTTATTGTGGGATGCTGAAAAATGTCATAAGAAATTGTCTTAATTTGACTTTATATTGTTGTGAAGAGATACCATGACCATGGCAACTCTTATAAATAAAAACATTCAATTGAGGTGGGTGGCTTACAGTTTCAGAGGTTCCCTCCATTGTCATCAGAATGGGAAGCACGGCGATATGCAGGCAGATGTGGTGCTGGTATCTTAATCCTACTTGAGTTCTTGTTCTGATTTCCTTCTGTAATGCACTACAATGTGGAAATGTAATCCATATAAGCCCTTTTCTCCCCCAAATCGCTTTAGGTTATGGTATTTCTTCATAGCAATAACAACACTAATGAAGACACACACATGTGCATGCACACACCCATACACACCCACATGTGTATATACGTATATGTCACAATATATTATTGTAATGTTTATGTTACTGTATATATTATACACACATATATACTAAATAATATATATATATATATATATATATATATATTTCTAAGAATACCCTGCTCACTCTGTTTCATGTTATTTGATTGAATGGTTTAATGGTCCTTGAAAGAGAACCTACAATTACTACTAATTAAAACAGCATAATCCTAAACTGCACTCTGAATATTTGTCCTCATACCCATAGAAAAATATTGATTATATTATTTGATATTTTTCTCCATTGTTCTGGTACTTAAGACGCTTTTCTATTTTGATTTTTCGTTTCTTTCCAGAGTATATACCTCTTATATTTCATTTATATTTTGACATTTTTCTGTTTTGATTCTTATAATTTCTACTCATATCTGGATATCAGCTTTTTTCTTAAACATAAGGGACACTTATGCTGTATCTATGGCTGAATCAATCATCAATGCCCATTTTCAATCATTACTGTAAGGCTTATTCATTGCTTGTTCATGTCTCAACCAACATGATTGAAGAGACTAGTGTAGAGGGTGAATCATAAGGAGACAGATATCAGTGCACCCTGGAGTTTTAAATGTTTGAATAAAGTGCAAAAATCTATAGATAGATTTGTTAGTGAGGCCTGGAAAAGGAGAATATGCTGCAGTTTTGGAATACATGGTAGTCAATAACAGAGAACAATTTGAAGATCTTTGTAGCCAGAGAAGGAGAATTGAAATTGAGTCTATTGGGGGAGAGATTTGTCACAATACAGCACTATTGAATAATGCCAAGCACTGTAAATGTAGATAAATGATCATAAGTTCGGAAGTATTTTGGAATCTATCATTGTTCCAAGAACGCTTCTTTAGCCCTTGTAAGAAAAACTGCAACCTTACTCGCACGTCTCTCTGTGTGTCCCTGTTTTAACATACTTCTCTTAAGAGCAAATAGCTAACTTACGTCTTTTGTCATTTTCTTTTTGCTCTGAATCACTATTGCTCATTGGTATAGAGAATAGAGACAGGTTTTTTTTGTTTGTTTGCTTCTGTTGAATCAGAATAGTAACTGTGGTCTAATCTTTGAAGAAAGTGCAGTTTCCTCAAAGACTAGATAACAGTTACTCTTACTTTTGGAAGCATGAATGCTTAAATGCCCCAATTGATTGTCAACTTTCAAATATACTATGTACCATGGTAAATTAGACTGATTATTAGATGTTTTAGATACACACATAGAAGAAAGTTCTAACTTTGTTTCATAAATCATGTATCAATAGTAATTTAAACAACATATAGTAAGTTCCATTTAATATAATGCGTTATACCGATGTCCAGATTGTGATTTACTGTATATTTACAAAAAATGGACTGTGCCATATGCACACTATGTCAATATATGACATGAAACTCAGTTCCCCAAATGTGTCATTTTACATCTAATCTATATTTAATTTACCTAATTTTAATGAAAATTTTAAATAATTGCAACTGTAGAATATTTTCTAGAAAACAAATAACAATTGTGTAGTATATATTTCTAATTATATAACCTAAATCTAAGAGTGATGTTTTCCCATAAACATTTACTTTCTTCTCATGCAATTAATACTCATATGAGTATCCTTGGATACGATGCATATTGTCTTCTCATCTGAAAAAAAAATGTAATGACTGCATTATAAAACCAGTTAGCTGCTGAGAGATACAGCCCAGTGCTAAGGTGGTCACCTAAAATGATTTGAATGATCAATTCATTTAGAATAAAGAGTAAGATATTTAGATTCAGTATGCATTGTTATTGTGCCCATGGAAAGTGCTTGTGAAGAGTGATTGGATAGTCACAATGTTGTTGAATATGCACCAGAAATTGTTACCAAAAAATTGTAGCCACAAGACTGTAAATGAACACAGGCAAATGAAATAAATAATAATAGTTTTTATTTCCTTGAAGTATTTTTTTGTTTTTTTTTAATATATATATATATATATATTAATTTTGTACTATTTGTATGACTGCTTTGACTGCATGTATGAATATAAGCCACCTGCATGCCTTGTGACTGTGTGTGACAATAGGAGGACTCAGATGTCCTGGGAGTGGAGCTAGAGATAAATGGGAGCTGCCATGTGGTCCTTTGTAAAAGCCGAATGTGATCTTCAGTGCTGAGCCAACTCTAGCCCAAGTAACTCCCTTTTTCCATTGCATTTTTGTTATAATAATATGTAACATGTATTTAGCCATTACTATATTTTTACAATCTATTAATAAAAATCAATGAATGTGTTGCTAAACACTTTGTTGTTATTTAGTAACTACTCTAATTTCCAAGGTTACAGATGAATATTAGAAAAGTTCACAGACCAAGCCATAGATGAACTTAACCAAAAATAGATGTTTTATAGCACTAAGGTTCCGACACCTCTGTAATCTTTCAATCTCAGTTTATTATAATCCTCAATAATGTCTATCTGAATAAATATATGAATTCTAAGTGTTACGGTTAGTTTTGCAGTTCTTTCTTTTCCTATTATTGGATTACTAAATTCAGTTGATTTTATTTAATAAATTACCTGGTATACTATCTACCCTATATTCATAAAGTGAGTCTTGACCTGAGTTTGTTTAGCTCCTGCTGCAGGGATGGTATTGTTTCATATGGTAACCGTTTGAGATTTTCATATCCAATATTTTATATGTAAAGTACATCAAAACAGATATGTACAACTTGTCTAAACACAGATAGTTAAAGTACTAAAATGGGAGTGTGCTACAGAGAGTCATTACTAAAATGGGAGTATACTGCAGAGAGAAGAAAGTTGAGGCAGAAAGTGGGTTTAAGAGGTAGTCATAGTGTCATAAACATGTAATGATCCCAGAACTCAGGAAGCTAAGGGAAGAGGATCACAAATCTAAATTTACAGGCAAAATACAGATAAATAAATGATCTCACAAATCTAAATTTACAGGTAAAATACAGATAAATAAATGATCTCAAGGAAACAAATCAGATAAAAGAATAATTAAACAAAAACCATGAGATCATTCATTGAAAGAAAGTTCATTTCTTCATACTGCTGACAATGAAAATAATGAATAGATTCTAAGCAAACTGAATAAGCACAAAATTTAGGAACACAAGCAAATCTTCAATGAAAAAATAAATCTATTATTATTTTCCACTTTTTCCCATCACTATTTCCAGTTGATAAATGTACTGCTGTGTTTTGAGTCAGGAATATCAACATGCTTGAAAAGATTGATAAAAATGAAATAGCCATAGTTACAACATGAACTAACAGATATAATTAATGCAATGAATCAACCACATTGCACAGGAGATCAGACCCAGCAGGTCAAGGAGAGCTCTTCTGATAAAGTGGCATTTGATCTAGGGTCAGAAAAGAAAGAACAGTGAGAAAACATTAAAGGTTTAGTGGCCATGGGGCAGAGACAAGGATATAAAAAAAGCACTTGGCACATGGCTGGAAATGATGTTTCTACTCTAGAGAGAAGAACTTTGGATTACATTACAGAGTCAATGACACTGGCATGCCCTCCAAAAGAGATCTAGGGGTAAGCCAGGATATAAACAACAGACTGCCAGTTAAAGCAAAAAATATACTCACATTAGCTCGGATTTGAATGAGTTTTATAATATTTTTTTTGTTGAAATTCTCAGGAAAAGCAAAATTGACAGAGCTGAAAGACTATTGAAGTGAGATATGAATAGTTGCTATCACATTGTTTTAATTTTAAAATATAACATGATATTAAGTTGCTACTCTAAGACATGAATTAAGAAGCCATAATTATACAGCATTAAAGATAGATATTCCCACTTTTAATGAACATTTCAGTCAGACATTTCATGAGACTTCCACCTTCCATAGCATCTTATATGGTCAAGAGACCTTCTTCCCCTGAAAGTGAGCTAAGATCACCTCATTCTTGTCCAAAATCTCCAGTTGTTTCTAGCTCACAAAGAAAAGTTTCAAAAACCCACAGCTCTTGATCTATTCTACTTCACTCATTCATTATGACATGCTGTAATTTAAATGTGATATCTGTGAGTTAATGAGCTTGGCCCTCATTTGTGGGGCTTCCTCTGCATTTAATATTTATTTTTTTTCTAAAAATTGTTTCCAATCAATTTCTTTCTTTGTCTGTCTGTTAAAAACACATTCTAGGATATATTTCCATGATGGTTTAACCCAGAATAGCAGACTCCTATTCTTATTTGTTTTTCTTAGCATTTACCACTGCTGACTTGTGCCTACTTCGGTGTGTTTTATCTGATTCCTCCTACTACACTGTAAAGTTCATGGAAGCAAGGACAATGTTTACTTCAAAGTCTAATTCTCAGCACACAATTGCCCAGGAGGTTATGAGTAGAAAGTACTTATCTGTGAAATGAATGAATGTAAATATAACCAGCAGCACGTTTCTTACCTACTAAAATCATAATGGCAAGTTTTATAATTATTGTTATTGTTGAATCCTCAGTTTATAGTTTGTAAAATGTAAAGTTTGGGGATTAATCTTTTAAACGATGCTTTCTAAAAAGGTTCTGGCTGGGTCTCCTGAATTCCAGATATTAAAGCTTAACTAAACAGAGCATGAAAAATATAAAGTTTTAACCTTCACAGATTCATCATATTTGATGAATCAAACACTAATGCTAAAAGCGATAGGATTGTTGCTTTGTTTCAATGCTATATATACCTTTCTCCCTCCATTAGTGTGAATAATTGCGAATTAGCAATACTTTAATCATTTTTCTCATGCTTTGCTGAATTGTATCAACTAGAAAATAGTATGTTTTCCACACACCAAATAACTGAATTCTGTAATATATCATTAAATATATTAAACAATATATGAAAGCAGCATATTTGTTGAAAAGACACTTTAAAAAAATTCACATGTTTATTTGATCTTATGTGAATGTCCTGGCTGATTTTATGTCAACTTAGTACTAACAAAAGTCATCATAGCGGAGTGTATTTTAATTGATCCTGTTGTGGTGGTTTGAATAGGTATGGCCACCATAGACTCCTTTGTTTGAATGCTTGGCCATAGGGATTGGTACTATTAGAAGATGTGATCGTGATGGAGTAGGTATAAACTTTTTGGAAGTATACCACTGTGAGAGTCAGCTTTGGGATCTCATAAGTTCAAAGTACACACAGTATAGGACACAGTCTCTTTCTGCATCCTCCCAATCAAGATGGAGCACTCTCACCTCCTTCTCCAGCATCAAGTTTACCTGCAAGCTACCATGCTTTTCATCATGATGATAATGTACTAAACCTCTGAACCTCTAAGCCAACCTCAATTAAATGTTTTCCTTTCTAAGAGTTGTTGTGGTCAGGGTGTCTCTTCAGCACAACAGAAATCCTAACTAAGACTCCTAAGGTATATAAGAAAGCAAAACTGAACATGCCAGTAAGCAGTATTACCCCCTACAGCCTCTACCTCTTTTCCTGCCCCAAGTTCCATCAGCGTTACAGTGCTTCCTGGAAGCACAGAATGAAGTAAATTTATTCCTTCATAAGCTGCTTTCATCATGGTCTTCTTCAAAATAACAGAAAACAAACTAAGACAATGATCAAAGGTAATATAGAGAGGAAGGGACTTAGTTGGCTTACCATGCCTGGTCACAGTCAATCACCGGGGAATACAAGGCAGACTCTAGCTGTACAGGAACCTGAAGTCAGCAAGTGAATGAAAACAACAGAGGGATGCTGCCTACTGGCATTGAATCAGTTAAGATTGCTATCGCTGTCATGTAACATCACGACCAAATAAATTTATAAAAAAGAAAGCATATAATTGGGAGCTGGCTTCCAGTTTCAGAGGATTGGTCCATGATTATCATGACAGAAAGTATGTCAACAGGAAGGGTGGTATGGTTCTGGGGCCGTAGCTGAGAGTTTATATTGAATCTGCAAGCTGCTAGCAGGAAGATTGCTAAACTGGGCCTTGCATGGACTTTTGAAATTTCTAAACCCGTCCTCTTGTAACAAGGTTACATCTATTTCAAAAATTCCTCCTAACTTTTAAACAAATGGGGACGAAATTCTTAAATATATAAACGTATGGGGTTGATTCTCCTTCAAATCAACCCAGGAATGCTCTCAGCAGCTTGCTCACTCACTTTTCTTATACACTCTAGGACCAGCAGCTCAGTGTTGGTACCACCCACATTTGGGTGGGCTCTTTCACATCTATCATTCTTCAGAAAGTGACCCCTCCCATTCATCTCGTGTCTATCTGATGAAGGCATTTTATCTTCTGTTGTTCCCTTTTCCCAGTTGACCCTGGCTTGTTTCTTCTTTTTCTTTCTTTCTTTCTTTCTTTCTTTCTTTCTTTCTTTCTTTCTTTCTAGGCATAAAGGTAAAATATTTATTACGGGAGAGAGGGAGAGAGAGAGAAAGAGAGAGAGAGAGAGAGAGAGAGGAGAGATAAAAGGAGAGAAAAGAGATAAAAGGAGAGAGAGACAGAGAGAATGCGTGTGCACGTCAAGGAAGCAGAAAAGGAAGGGGGTCTGGCTTGTTTCAAATTAGCAGAAGACTAAGCAGTATACCCATTTATTACAAGAACTCAGTCAACTGAAATAATAATACCTCAACATTTTCTTTTATTGTGGATAATTCAAATCTTTTCTTGTAACTTGACTGTTAAGATCATAGATATTTGGCTATGTTGCTGCAGAATATAATAAATACATTATTCTGCACATTGTTTTTTATCCAAGTACTTTTTTCATGTTATTTAATAAATATTACATAAGTTTTTTCAAACCCATAAAGTGTCTAGTTAACAAATAACACATAGGCCATATCTAATTTTGGCTGCACTTTCAGTATTATTTAATGTTCATTTCCACAATAGAGCTACATATCATTTTTGAAAGAAGAATTAAGTAAATATGATTTAGTTATTACTGAATATTTTGGTACTTTTCTTACTCATAGACATGTAAGCCATACAGAACTATTACATATTGAGTCATAATGACTTCTTTCTTCAGAAGACTGTATAATATAAACCAATAACACCAGTCAGAGAAAGCCAATGGATAATTTGTTTTTTGCTATGTATTTTTATCTATGAGATAGTTTAACTTAATAGTTTTCTCTATCAAGGCACTTGACATAAAGCTATTATAATTACATTTAAATAGATTTCATCAATAAGCAAAGATTATTCATTTGAAATATATAAAAAATTAAAAATAATTTTGCATTTCTTTTTGAACTTTATATTAGTTCATAATAATGATGCTTATAGAATGCCATATATATTGATCACTAAATGAGTCAGGCACTTTCAGGAGTAAAATCCTACAATCATCTTCCTTCAAAATATTCTTTTCTTTATTTTCACATGAAAATTTATATTATTACTCTCAATCACTTTACTCTTTACTCTGGAGCATGTCTAGGAATGGACCAAACTCTGAATGCATATGTGTGGAATCCCTGAATAAATTTCCCATGCTTCCTTTTCTCCAGCAAAGCATTACTCTCTCCTGGTCCACACCAAACAATAATATTTCCTTTACTAGTTTATGCCCTAGCTATGAGGTTTGACTTTTCACTTGCCCTAGATGTGAACTTTCTGTTGGTTTCACATATATATATTTGTAGGTGAATATGCAAAATATGTGTAGTCATGTAGGTCATTAATAACCTCTGCATGTGCTGAGTGAATGTGCAATCCTTTACACATTCTTCAATGTTTGGAAAAACATTGACCAGACTCATGTATATTGTTTATCCACATAAGTCCGTGCTTCATTTTGTCATCATCTGATGTTCACTCTTTAAAGAAAAGGTATATCATAGATAAAATTTTGCCACATTCATGAAAACTACAGTGGAAAGTAAATGAAACATATAATTGTTAATGTTCTAGGAAAAGATAGGTAACAAATGCCTTAGCATTTTTACATTTATATGTTTTAATCAGTAAGTGTAATGATCACTTTCCCAAAATAACATTTCTTTTGATTAGGAGTCTAAGATCAAACTATAAGCTATAAGTCTCTTAGAGTCCAAAAGAACCACTGTATTCAATTGCTATTTAATGCAAAAGAACTGCATATTGTAACTGTAATTATTGCTGGTTTACTGTTTTTGTTATATATTGTTTTACTATGTCAAGGTTAAATCCTTACTTTTTAATTAGGCAAAAAGGAAAAAAATGTGTATCAATCTTTTTGTACACTATGAATATGTATTGCTCTGATTGACTAGTAAAAGCTGATTGACCAATAGCCAGGCAAATATGTAGGTGGGATTTTAAAAGTGAGAATACAGGGAGAAAGAAAGATTGAGTCAGAGAAAGTTGCCAGGAGCCTCAGAGGGAACAGGATATGGCGAAGGGCAGGTAAAGCCATTAGCCATGTGACTTTAAAATGTAATGTAAATTTATATATTTTAGAAAGTTTTTAGATGACCCCTGTGTACAGGTATTTCTAACCTAAAAAGGGTCATCACCCACAGGTTGAGAAACACTTCACAGTGTAAATTCCCAGCATTCCTCAAGAACATTTGACAGGAAACACCTTTATTTTCTTAAATGCTTCTACAGTGTCCCAAATCGCCAGAGAGGGCATCTAGTTTTCAATTAACTCAAACAATTCTCCAACAGATCAATGTCCCTGGACAGTTGCCAGGCTATTCCAGCTAACCCACTCTCCTCCTATATAGCCTTTTTTTTAATAACTCGCTATATTTTTCACCTATCCTACCTCTCTTTTCTTTTACCTTGAGTGCTAGTCTTGGCAGTTTGGAATAAACTTTGTTGTATTCCAACCACAGATGACAACGTTGGTAGGTGTTTTTATTTGTTTGTTTTTATAGTACCCTCATGAGCAGACATCACACACGTAAATAAGTACAAAAAATATTGATCCCAAGAGCATGATGGAAAAAATATCAAGAGCATGATGGAAACAGTGGATTCTATGGAAGCTATTTTTCTTGAGCACATAGCCAGTACTGAATGTACTGGGCTCTTCATCTCAGTACATTTCACAACTACTTGTATTAAATTAACCTCTGTATATGTAGAAAATCTTTATTAAAACAATCACAACCATAAAGTTTAGAAAATAAAAGTCATATCCAGGAAATTTATCTGTAGTACCAGTTTCGCCAATGTGCCTAGGCTAGGATTCATAACACATCTGAATAATAATTCAGGCTGTGCTAGAGACTTGGTCACAGAGACAGATACAAAAGGAGTAGAAAAATACTTGAATAAAGAAAATGCGAGACTGAACCTACAAATATTCTCTAGATAATTTTTTTGACCTTATATTCACATACAGACATGTTGAATTATACAACCATACATGTTCTTGTCTCTGTGGGACAAGTGATACTCATATGATGGTCAAATTCCTTAGGAAAAGGGAACTGCAATCATGCAACATGGTTTTTGAGAATACCTGTTAGTGTGCCACTGTCTTTTGATTTATCATGCATGCTGTACAATATCTTAAAGTATAGAGAATTTTGTAGCATGCCAATCCTGAATTCTCTTTTTGTTTCTGCTTTAAATGTGATGTGCATTAGACAAGTTAATTATCTCTTTAAGCATCTGGAAACTTCAGAATATATCTAATCATATGGCATATCACCTGGGAAGTAAACCAAGCCATAACAAAATACTGTAACACTTTATCAGACATAAAGATGGATAACATCCTGTAGACAAAAAACTTCAGAACTTCAGTACACAGTAATAAGTGTACGGAAAATATTTTTAGAACATTTTGCAAGCTACAAATAATAAGAATAAATACATTCACCTACTTACTCATTCATGTCTGAAGAAAAAATTTATATCTTGTGATATTACTAGGATAATGTAAGTTTTTATAATTCAAGTGCATTCCATAATATATTGAATTGTACAGTCTTATATAATACAGTTATATACAAATAATTATAGCACAAAGGCACTCTTTTTATAAGTACACTAAAGTTTACACCAAATCAGGGAATGCACACATAGAAGATCTTGTTTGTGTCTCCTGCTTTATGTTTTATGCTAAAAGATATAAAGAACACACCTATAAAAAACTATGTTCTCTGTAAAAATTACCAAGATTAAATGAACACACTTCTTGTTAATATCTATCTATCTATCTATCTATCTATCTATCTATCTATCTATCTAT
>JABTXL010000002.1:24427395-24446235 GCA_025134845.1 Neodon shergylaensis
TCTATCTATCTATCTATCTATCTATCTATCTATCTATCTATCTATCTGAAAGATGAAAAATTACACTAATCTATTTTTAAGAATTTTAGTCATCAAAACTAATATGTTTTTGTATGATTTAATATTAAAAATAGGATTATACATAGACACTTATGTTTTATAGAAAAATATAAAAACACAAAAGAAGATCACTATTGTACTAAGTATCACCTAGAGTTTCAATACTCAGGAATATTTTGTCACTTTTATTTATGTCTTTTGATTTTAGACTTTATGCCAAATATTCAAATTTCAAGATATCAATAGAATTTTGCAAAAATCTATACAAACATTTCCTCATTCATACTTTTGTGGACTAACTCAGCTCACAGGTGTGAAAACTTGTCCTCATCTTTCAAAACAAGTTTTTAAAGGACTGTTGAACGTTTCATATAATCATCAAATTCACTGATATGGGTTTGACTCTATTTCTGTGTTTCGAATTTCACATGAAATTCAAATATATATATGAGGATCAACATCAACACATTTAGAAATCACAAGGGAAATAGGGAAGTGATCACAAACACATAAACTCATACATATGGACAGAAATGCATGCACACACACACACACACACACACACACACACATTCTAATATGAAACAGAACAATTTTCATTATGCATAACTTTTTATATTTGGAACTTAAAAATACTTATTATTCCTTACAACTAGGTTTGTGATACATTTTAATGATAGCTTATGATTGCAATTTCAATAGAATGACTTAAACCAAAGTTTAATCGCAACTATTTTAAGGGTGAATTGGCTAAAAATTGACATTTTAAAGAATTTTATGTTATTAGACAGTTTAACAAAAACATACAATTTAAAATAAATATAAAAAGCTTGTGTGAAGGTCCAATTGATATTTTAATTAAAACTATCAAATCCTATTATTGATTTAAAAAATAATTGAATATGACTTAAATTACTCTAAATAAAATAAAAATAAATTGTCATATCTAAGTGTAATAACCCTAATATGTATTTGTAGGATTATAACTCTTTGCTATAACTTTAAGATACAAATGAAAGCCCATAGCACCTAATGACATGTATCTTGTCTCATCTAAATGTAATAACTTTGTATTGTTTCCTTCAACTTGCTTACTTGAATTTAAAATTCATTATTTGGTTCATTTAAACATAATATTATAATTTACATGCCTAATACACTTATTCTTCATTAATCAGATCTAGAAAATTTCCATTAAAACCAATGACTTTGACATTAATAATTACTTTAAGGTTTCTTTATGAATGTGAGAAGCATTGTGGTTTATGGCACTTTAGAATACCATTAGCATACAGATTAATTGAACAAATGTCTGATATTTGAGTTTTGGCTATATTGCTTAAGAATTTAAGAGTTAAAAACATTCTAATTGATATCTTAATACTAAAATTATACATTTTCATGTTTCTAAATATTTAAATCAACAGTAGTGTTTCTAAGGAATTTTGTTTTGCTTTGTTTTGTTTTGTTTTTCAAGACAGGGTGTCTGGAACTAGTTCTTGTAGATTAGACTAACCTCAAACTCACAGTGATCTGCCTGCCTCTGCTTCCTGATTGCTGGGATTAAAGACATGCATTACCACCCTCCGGCATATTCTTAAATTTTAGACTAGGAAGGAATAGAATCAAAATAACTTTTAAATTAAATTTTAAAATTTTAAGTCAGAGGGTAAGGAGATAACTTAATGGGTAAATTGCTCTCTATGCAGACATGAGCTTGCCAGTTGCTAAGCCCAGTTCTAGTGTGAAAAGCTGGGTTTGGCACCAACTGTCTTTATCTTAACACTGAAAGGTGAGGACAGGAAGATTTCAGGTACACCTGTTCACTCAAATCACTTAAATCACTAGGTTTTTCTTCAGTGAGATACCTGTTCCCCAAAAGTTCCCTATTAACAAATGTGGTGACTCTCAAAAAAACAGAGAATCAATCTACCTCCAAACTCAGCTGTACACATTTTGAATTTGAAGTTTATGCCCTGGCAATGCTGGAGCATGCATGGGCAGCCCAAATATGGTGGTTCTGTTGAAAAATCAAACATGTTCAAAGCAAACATGACCATATGTGAAAAGCAGTGTGGCTGTTTCTCAAAATCTAAAAAGAGTCTAACTATAGCACTCTCAGGCATATATCTACAACACTATATCCTACTACAATGATGCTTACTTGTTCAATCTCATTACCGGTGTCTTCACTCTAACCAGGAAAAAGAAAGAGCATGGATATCTATCAGCTGATGAATAGATAATGACAATAAGTTACCTTTGTAGTATTAGTTATATTTAGCTATTAATAACAAGAAAAATAATCAATAGCATAAAAATGATGGAACTGTAGATCATAACTCAGAAAGAGTTAATTCTGAAACAGAAAGTCTAATGATGTCTGACATATGGTCATGTTTGCTTTGAATATATACATTTGTGTATTTCATTTAGGAAATTCTTTGGGGTTCAGACTAGTTATGAAGACCAGGGCTCGACTTTGAAGGGGAGAAGATAGGATGTATTGGTATAATGGCGAAAGAGTAATACTGGAGGAGAAGCATAAAATATGGGATGGAAGAATAGGGTATAAGAGCGGCAATAAAAAGGAGTAACTAAAATACTTTAGAAATTCATATGAAAAACTACTGCTGTAGAAATATGCATGTGTTTAAAATGGATGAATACACAGAGAAAGTTTAAATGGAGTCACCCTATAACAAAGGGGCAGTGTGCTTACTAGATAACACATGCTAGCAAATGCAAAGACCCAGTGACTGGATTGGGTTAATTCTGTTGGAATTATTGGTCAGTGGGGCTATAAAGACCATCAAGAATTAAATGGTATTGTCATTGCCTTTTGTTTTCTTCCAGAACTTGATAGTAATTGGTTATTGCAAAAAATACTGCATATTTGAGTTATAAACATGAATAAATAAATCTGCTACTCCATTAGAAACCTCATATTCATCACCAAGATCTCATAGTACTGAAAGGTCCTCTGGATACCACAAGGTGAAAAAAGTCATAATCAATCTTGTATACTAAAGCAGTAATTGACCCAGTGCACACCAGCAATAGTGGAAATTATGTCATGGAAGGAAGCCAGTACTTTCTGATTGTATTTTGAGCTCCTCCTGCATGTGTCCTCTTTTTATATTTTACTTTCATGGGAATAACAATAGTTATTTTACCATAAAAAGTTGATAATTAAAAGTAATGTATTTAAAATTATTTGGCATTATGTAGCACAATGTAGGTAACATACACTTATCAGATGTTTATTTACAGTCATATATTTATCTTACCAAAGTGTCTTTTATTTATACTCATTTTGTAAACTATTTTAATTTAATACATAATTTTATATAAAAAGTTAAAAATTTATGTTAATAAAAATTTCTAATGCTAAAATTCTAGTTTTATACTCTAAAAAATCTCATGAACTGATAAGAAATGTATATTCTTTAGTAAAAACAAAAAATTAGAAAAATTATAAAAGCAAATCAGAACATTTGGTAAGTATATCAACAGAGATTTGGGTTTTAGTTATTTCAGATGTAGTCAAGTTGACAACCAAGAATAGCATCAGGTTGGGATTACTTACAGGAACATAAATGGCCAAAGCTTACCCCCAAACTGAGTGATAGCTAACAGAATCTAGAAACAAGGAAAAAAATGTGTAGCCTTCAATCAGTTTAGGAGTTTGAGAGTATCCTTACAAAGTCACTGTGGTCTAAACCTCGACAGTCAAGTTGGCTGTGTTCTCCTGATTCCAGGCAAGCTGATCTGAATCTTCTTTGCAGTTTAACTCTGCTGAGAGTCTTCTTTATAGCTTGAATTGTGTGAGAGTCTCTTTAGCACCTAAGACCCATTCTTATCTTGTGACTAAAGCTTCCTTGGAACTACTGGGAGATGTAGAAATTCACATATGCTTAGATCTGATTTTTTTTATTTTGGTATGGTGGCAGATAAGGAAAGAGTTTCATTTTTGTACATGTATATAGTAAATTTTCCAGTTGTCATTTGCTTAAAGGGTTATGTTTTTGCACAAATATAGAATTACAGAAATGATTTAATATATATACAACATAATATGCATATGTGATCTAAAATTTGGAGAGATTTACTACAACACAAATTGGAAATTTAATTATTTGAAGACACCATTCCAAACTACATCCATATTTAATAAAAAAGAACTAATTCTTTTCCAAATAAATTATGTGTAATATGATCAGTTTCTCCTGAAACTGAAAAGTTTCTATTAAACAACGGTTACTGTCAACAGGACAAAATGGCAGTCTACAGAATGGGACAAAATATTTACCAAACTTCTATCAAACAGAGGGATGATCTTCTAAACATACAAAGAACTCAAGAAGTTGGTTATCAAAAGAACAAATAATCCAATAAAAAATTGGGGTACAGACCTAAACAGAGAACTCTCAACAGGTAAATCTAAAATGGATAAAAATCACTTAAGGAAATGCTCAACATCTTTAGCCATCAGAGAAATGCAAATCAAAACAACTCTGAGATTCCATCTTATACCTGTGAGAATGGCCGAGATCAAAAACACTGATGATAACTTATCCTGGAGAGGATGTGGGGTAAAGGAAACAGTCTTCCATTACTTGTGGGATTGAACTGGTACAGCCCCTTTGGATATCAGTATGGCAATTTTTTTCAGAAAATTAGGAAACAACCTTCCTCAAAACCCAGCAATAAATACCACTTTTGGATATATACCCAAAGGATGCTCAGTCATACCACAAGGACATGTCCTCAACTACGTTCAAAGCATCATTGTTTGTCATAACCAGAGCCTGGAAACAAACTAAATGCCCCTCGACTGAAGAATGAATAAGGAAAACATGGTATATTTACACAATGGAGTACTATACAGCTGGGAAAAATGACATCTTCATATTTGTGGGCAAATGAATGGATCTAGAAAACATCATATTGAGTGAGGTAACCAAGACCCAGAAAGACAAATATCATATGGACTCATTCATAAGTGGCCTTTAGACATAAAGCAAAGAAAACCAGCCTACAATTCACAATCACAGAGAACCTAGACAACAATGAGGACTCTAAGAGAGATATACATGGATTTAATCTACATAGGAAGTAGAAAAAGACAAAATCTCCTGAGTACATTGGGAGTGTCAGGATCATGAGAGAGGGTAAAAGGGGAGGGAGAGGAAGGCAGGAGCAGAGAAAAATTTATAGCTCAAAATCAAGAAAAATATTATGTGTAATATAAATAACTATAAACACGAAATACCTAATAAAGCAAGTAAAAGAAAATAAAAATACATTTGAAATTTTTAAATATAAGAACAATATTATGAATTTTATGTAATTATATAGCATACAGATTCTTGTAAAATCAATGCCACAGAAAAATACATCAACAGAAGAAATAAATTTCAAACTTGAAATTCTTCCAGATTAAAAATAAAAGCCAAATTAACTAAATTTCCAAAATGTTGCCAATGCCAGTAATGAGGAAATTAAGATCTTTATCATAGACAGAGGTTTCTGTCTTGCCTGGCCCCTCAGCCATTCATCCCAAAGAAATACACAGAAGCTTACATTTAATTATAAACTGTTTGGCCTATTGGCTCAGGCTCCTTATTAACTCTTACAATTTACAGTTAATCCATAATTCTTGTCTGTGTTAGCCAGGTGGTTTGGTACCTTTTATCAGTGAGGCATTCTCAACTTGATTGCTTTATGTTTGTATGATGACTGCAGACTGAATCTTTTCTCTTCCCAGAATTCTCATGTTCTTGTATTCCCACCTATACTCTGCCTGGTTGCCCCACCTAGACTTCCTACCTGGGTACTGGCCAGTAAGTGTTTTATTAAATCAATACAACAAATTTTTACAGGGTACAAGATCATTGTCCCACAGCATTTAATAAGAGATGAATGATGGAAAAAGTGAGTGTCTATCTTCAGAAATATGACATCTTGACAAAACTTTGTGATTTATCACAAAGGAAAATAACTACTAATATCCTAGAGGTTATAAGAAGTATTTCCTGTTCAAATGATGTCATTTGCAGAGATCTGATGAAGCTACAAAATTGTTAGTAGTACATTTTTTGGTACTTTTAGGTGTTCTTTGTTAGGATATTTGGTTGGTTTGTAAATAGTTGTATTTTAGAATTCAGCTTGCTACAACCAACCCTCTGCTTTTTAATTTTCAAAGTGTCAGTGCTTTACTAACTGTTTTAACATATTAAATAATAGAAATGCATTATGATTAATATATGAGCTTAATGCAAATGAAATCATATTATTTATACTTATGATGAATGTTTTTATTGATTCATAAAATTTTCCCTTGTTTTATGCATATTCTAATTAAGCCATCGTTTTCGTAATTTTTTTCTTTACTTTAAAAGAGGTCTTGATTTCCAACTCACAGTAGAAGCAAAATTTATTTAAAGACTTCTAGGTCTTGATTGTAAAAATACATCAATGGTAAGTGTATATAACCCCTGCAGCAGACTTTGTAACTCCAGTTTCAAGATTCGACAACCTTTTGATCCTTTGGGCAGCAGGCAACAAAGCCACGTGGTATGCATACATACATAAATACAGGCAAATTACTTTCAAATGTAAATAAAATAAATATATCTTTAAATCTATAGTGAAAAACCTCTTCTCAGTCTAGCCCAGACTCACTCTATAGTTTTCTCTCCACCCATCAGTCCCTGTAGCTGCCTATGAAATAATAACTCAGAGGCTAATATATTAAATATATTTGTTTGGCCAATGGCTTAGGCTTCTTAATGACTAGCTCTAACTATAAATTAACCCATTTCTACTGATCTGTGTGTGTCAAATGGCTATGACATTACCTCTATTTTGGCATCTTTCTCCTTAGGCTGCCCCGGGCATCACTCTTCTTCAGTGGCTGCAAGGCCTCTCCTTGATTCTGACTTCTCTCTCTCTGTTTCTTTGTTTGGACTTCCTGTCTACTTTTATTTTGTCTTTCCATTTATTGAAACAGCTTTATTTATCAACCAATAAATGCCACGCCTATGCAGAAGGACATCCCACATCATCAATAATGCTAGAAAAATAATTTATAACTCACCTTACTAAACACAAATAAAAGTAATTTTTCACTTAGTGGATATTTATTAACAGGCAAATAAAGCAAACAGATGTCCAGACCACCTAATGGATACTGATTAAAAACTAGAAAAGATTCACTTTTTTATATGTAAGACAATGGGCAAGAGCAATTATAGGATTGACATACCCATACAAAGATATAATATTTAGTAAAAGATGATTTTATGCTGACACATGCAAAGTTAAAATCTAAAAGGAGTATGTTGAATAAATGAAATTATGAAACATAATGCAAGTTTCAATTCAGATGTTATTTGTTGTTGGGGTTTCTGCCCAGTTTCCACAGTCGTTAAGTCCCAAAGAAATCACAGAGATGTCCACTTTAGTTATAAACTGATTGACCCATTAGATGAGGCTTCTTATTACCTCTTATAACTTATATTAACCCATTATTCTTGTCTATGTTAGCCATGTGGCTTGGTACCTTATTTGGCGGGGTAGTCACATCT
Organism: Neodon shergylaensis; assembly: GCA_025134845.1. Taxonomy (NCBI): domain Eukaryota; kingdom Metazoa; phylum Chordata; class Mammalia; order Rodentia; family Cricetidae; genus Neodon; species Neodon shergylaensis. Next base: position 24,435,048 of record JABTXL010000002.1, read on the forward strand.
TGCTTCTTCTGTGGCTAGGACAGAACTGTGACTGCATTCTCTTCACAGAATTCTCCTGTTCTCATTGTTCTGCCTATACTTCCTGACTGACTGCTGGCCAATCAGCATTTATTTAAAATATAATAGATAGGATACAGACCATTGTCCCACAGCAGTTATTTCTAATGATATATTAGCACATTTTCATATCTAGAACTGCCTTTTAAATTGTAGCACAATGTTAAATTTCTTTGAGAGTTTAAATATTTTTGTTTTCTTCTGTTATCCATTTTTTAAAATATTAATGCATGAAAAGGAGGAATATTAAACCTCAGTTATATATCATTAATTTAAAGAAAAACAGAAGTATAAGAGTATGATATTATGACTCTCTGTTCCACCATCTCCCAAATAATGACACAGAGACTTCTTATTAATTATGAAATCTCAATCTAGGCTTAGGCTTGTTTTAACTATCTCTCATAACTTAAAAGAACCCATTTTAAATAATCTATGTGCTGTCACATGGCTTGTGGCATTTAGCTCTCCTCCTGCATGTCCTGTTTTTTTCTGCATTGAGCTGTCAACTTGCCCTTTCTTTTTTCCAATGCTGTCTCTATCCAGAAGTCCTTCCTTTACTGCCTGCCTAGCTATTGGCCATTTACTTTTTAAGAAACCAATCACAGTGACATATCTTTCCTCACTGTAATCAAATATCTCGAAAAAATATGATCAAACTAAAATAATAGGATACAGGAAGTATGAGGAAGTACTTTTGAATCATATAAAACACATCGACATGATAGTTTTAGTATAAGTTTAGGTATGCAAAATTATAACATATATGTCCCACTTTACTGCTGGATCATATGGCAAGCCATTGATTTTTGGTTTACTTATATTTATTAGTAAATAGATTAGAAGAATTCATCTATATTGACTATAGCTATGAGCTATAAATTGTGCATGTACAGTTAAATCATCCTTTATCTTTTAACTATAAAGTAAATATAGTTTCAGATATCCTTCTGTCAAAAAGGATTTTACAACTGAAGATGACCTTCTACTGAGAAGGATGATAAACAGCTGCCTCATTTAGAACACAAGCATTAGAGTCCTTGAATGACCCAATCTCATAATAAATACATATGTGAAGATTGATTTAAAAATTGTATTTCAGCTAAACGTATTATAAATGCCTTTAATACCAATATTAAATAGTCAGAAACAGTCAGAATTCTCTGAATTGCAGGAAAGCCTTGGCTACACAGTGAAAAACCCTGTTTCCAAAAATATCATGTTTTATCTTATTGATAAAACTCATAATCTAGATTTTAAATTTTTTCTCCCTGCCTTTGAATATGTACACATATTTGAATTTGAATTTTGAAAATAATTTAAAATATGCAACACTTTTGTGGCATGTAGTGTTTATACCATTGCTAAAAACATTAAAAAATTTAAAAAGTGAAATCAAGAAAATAAACACACTATTTTAACTACATGGAATTCAATTTTAAAATTAACTTTTATGTGAAACTCTAAAAAATTTATTACATTATTTTATATTATATTTAAAAATAGTATATGTAATTTTATACTTTTATGATAAATGTATATAAAATTATATAAACATAAACTATATAATTATCAATATTTTAAATATCAAATATCTTTCATTAATGTTTCATTAAATATTGTTTTTTTTAAAATACAAATTTCTGTGGCCAATCTTTTTCCTTGTTTTTAATATTTCTGTCCAGAGTAACATAATAGTGTAAATTGCCTGTACAATAACTAACAATTACATCTTGAATCAATTTTGACATTGATTTATGGATAATTAATTTAATAATATTCACAAAATGCTAAAGCTAGGTTGGCAAGTTGATGTAATGTTCCTAAGTTAGTATCACATGGAGTTTACAAATACTCATGATTCCAAGAAAATTTATATGTCATAGGAAACTGCTATAGAGATTTGCATTGATACGGATCCTAGTTTAATTTTACTATGTTAAAATTAAAACCTTCCTTTTTTGTTTAAACAGAAAAGGGGAGGTGATGTAGAATTCCCCTCCGTATGCTGTCAATACCATTGGTTAATAAAGAAACTGCGATGGACCTATAGCAGGGCAGAACTTAGCTAGGCAGGCAAAACTAAACTGAATCCTGGGAGAAAGAAGGGCAGAGCCAGAGAGACGCCAGGGAGCCATCTCCAGAGACAGGCGTGCTGTTACTTTGATGATAGGCCATGACCTCATGGTGGTGCACAGATTAATGGAGATGGGTTAAATTAAGATGTAAGAGTTAGCCAATAAGAAGCTAGAGCTAATGGGCCAGGCAGTGATTTAATCAGTATAGCATCTGTGTGGTTATTTCAGCTCTGGGAAGTCGGGAGATGAAAAAGCAGCCTTCATTACAACAGGAAACATTTCAGATAAGGCCTTCATAACTCATCAAGAAAATATAATAAAACAGCATACTTGAATTTGTAAGTAAGTTACTTAAATTTGTTATTGGTATTATATATTAAAATACGAATGTTGAGAAATGAAAGATTACTTTCCTACATTGCAATGTCTTTCTTAGAAGTGTTTATTTAAGGACATATTGTATATCTTTTAGAAAATCATATTTTGGAGAGAGTCAATATTTCTTGGAAAGGAATGGCAATTTTACTCATCAAATATTTCATTACTGGCTGAGATGGCAGCCTGACAGATATGAGTTTTTTAGGCAGCATGATGCCACTCCACAGCTTTTTGATACCATGTTTAAGCAAGTCCTTGAAAGAATAAACATCTGTTTTTAAGCTTAGCATTCTGTCATGCATCATTTTGAGCTTCCATCATTCCCTTACAAAAATAAGTACAGTCAGTTCTAAGACATTTACAAACATAACTGGTTTTTCTTTTCTTTTTTTTAAATTTATTTATTTATTTATAAAAGATTTCTGTCTCTTCCCCGCCACTGCCTCCCATTTCCCTCCCCCTCCCTCAATCAAGTCCCCCTCTCTCGTAAGCCCAATTTTAGATCCAAAGCCTACATTCTAATACAGGTTTTTATCATGTTTTTTGAGCATTTATGGTCCAACATAATAAGAGAAAACAAAGGCAAAGGGATCAAGATAGATACATAAATATAAACAAATTAATTCCAGAATTATATGGTAATTTACTTCTAAAATTAGTTAGGATTTTAATATAAAATGATAAATGTTTATATGTCTGGATAAGAAAGTGTTGGTCTGTCTTTCTGTCTCTCTGTGTGTGTTTGTGTATATCTTCACATTCAATTTCTACACAAAATTAAAAAATCAAAATTTGTCAATTATCAACATTAAATACATATGCATTTGTGTTGCTAGGAAAGGCAGCTTGTTGCCAAGTGTTACGTTATTTGCTCTAAACATACTATTACAATGTGATCTTCAAAGTTTTAGCAAACATACTAATTATATCAAAGACCAAGGTCCTTAGGCCATAGCTGCTGAAGCTGTCTACTAGAATGTTAACATGGTGTAAGCTGTCTAGTTCAGTTATTGCCATGGAAGCAGCATGTGCTTCAAAGTCAATTTCACACCACAAAACAACCAAAATCCTACTGTCTACTCCAGGTTTATGCTGAGAGAATAATGCTCAGATGTCAAATCAAATACCATTGCTACAATTATCAGATTAAGAATAGTGTAGAACAATGCAAACTAGTTCAAAATTTATTTAAAGTTTATTTATTTTAAGTATTTTTCTTTATATAGGAACTAGAGACCTTGAAACTGGAGGAAAGAAAGTTTGTGAGTCACCTAGAAAATGGTGGGAATCAAACATCATTCTTCTGCAAAAACATTCTCATGGTTACTATGAAGCAACTATTGCTGTGGAGAGACACCATGACCAAGATGGCTTATAAGAGAAATCATTAAATTGGGAGTTTGCTTACAATTTCTGATGGTTTGTCCAAGATCATCATGGGTGGTGGTGCATGGTGGCACTTGAGCAGTAACCAAGAACTTTACATCCTGATTCTTAAGCAAAAAGAATTGGACTGGGCCTGGCATGGGCTATTGAAGCCTCAAAGTATCCTCCCCCAAACCCACCCAGTTTCGCACCTCTTCCAACAAGGCCACACCTCCTTATCCTTACCTAGTGCTTCCATTAATTGGTGACCAAGATACATACATCTTAGTCAATAGAAATCATTCTCAATCAAACCACTCTAAGCAATGAGGAATCGTCACCCCTGAGCTAGCTCCCAGGCACCAAATACTTAGGCGAATTTTTGTCAGTAATGTTTCTTTTTTTAAGTACAGTTTCACTATATAGAACAGGCAAACTTTGACCTCAAATTGAGGTGCCCTTTTCCACCTCCCTTTGGTGAGGTAAAGGTAGGGGCTTCCATGCCTGACAAACTTGCAATCTATTTTTATTTATTTATACATAAACATCTTCATGCATGTCCAGGAGAATTTATTTAAAACAACAAAACTTGTATTGCATAACACATAGTTGCCTCGTGAAACTTTCATTGTTCAATTCTAATAATAATACATGCATTAAAACGTTTAAAGTGATGTATATGATATAAAGTTTGGAATTTAACCTAATTTAAAAGTAGAGAAAAGAAAGAAAGAATTTGTAACTTTGAGATCTTGATAGACTTTAAGAATTTTTGGAGGACTGATGTTTGAATGAGCTATGAAAATGAGTGATAGTGATCATTACTGGGATATTTCAACTTAAAGTTTGCATAACAAATACCATTCAGTGAACTTGAGTCCCTGCAACTTGATTTTCGTAACGAAGGACTGACATACATATACATGTATATGCATGCTGTGGTCATGTTGTTATGTGTATTCTGATAGAGTCACACCTACAAAGCAATTACCTCGAACCTCAGCATGTTTACTAAGGACAAACTCACAGAACAAGATAGGTAGTCTCAGTTGGAGGTCTCAGTTGCACAGCAGTCTCAGGCTGTCAGCTTCTGCAAGAAGGAAGCTGCAGTCCCTTGTTTTTCACAAAACTGTCAAAAGCACCACAATTGTACAGAGCATTAGCATTTGCACTTGGGCCAAATGAAAGGTTTCAAGTTGCGTTTTACACATTCGTGTAAGTGAAGGTTCAGTGAAACCACCAAACTAGACTCCTCAGTGGGTGAAAAGATGTACTTATCAGAAAAATGAAACTATATGAGTAAATAAAGAATAGTCATAAACATCTGGGGGAGTTCATGGTGCTAATAGCCACCTCTGGCGACAAAGGGAGTAGCAAGAAAGCACAGAAAGTCTTGCTAGTTATAAATAAAACAAGTAGCTGCAGCAGAGAGGAAGTTAAAAGTTGGGACAGCCTGGATGGGATGGGGATTGCGTAGATCACAGGCTACAAGAATCTGGTTCTTTGATGGAACAAGGACCCTGGAGTTTAGTGAGGACTTTGGTATGTGTTATGGATATGTGCTAATAGGAAGCTAGAAGTCACATTTGCCCTAAGTATATGCTCCCTACATACAAACGTTTTTAAATAAAAATAGAATTAGTTAAGTAGACCATCAAATGTATTGGGCCACCAAAATAGAAAATTAGAGCACCATACCAAGGGCTTAGATGTTCTGATAGTAACTGGGGTTACTTAAATTCATTTATTTTTGTAAAACACACAAAGCACATACCTTTTTTAAAAAAAGTTTTACTTTCATGTTATACAGTGGAAGACTTTGAAAAGCAATGAGCAAAATGGTTATTTTTGTCAGTGCTATTGTGCCTACCAGACAAAAGGGCAGGCCATTTATTGCTATCAAAATGACTTTTCATATTCCTGTGAATGTCTAGTCTACCACTTCTCTTCTAATAGCAAAGGATGAACTTGGGTTTTGGTTCTATTTTAAGTCATACTATCCCAGTACTTATGTATGTTAGTGTTTGTGATTCTCTTTCAGACAGTACTAATCATTTTCTGTAGTTTAATTTGGGAAAAAAAATATAATAGAGTATGACACAAAGATAGTCCTGTGGTCTCATCATTTTGTATTCTTGCTGAAGTCATTTCCAGTTTAACTGGAATTTGATTTACTTGGTGTAAAATCCTGTGCAAAATTATCTAACTCTATTCTAGGAATCCAACTGCTAGGTCTCAAATCTGGAGAGTAATGACTGAGGATCCCATTTAACATATCAAAGAAGACACTGCAGCCAGATTCATTTTGCATCCCTTAGTCTGAACCTGTTATAGAAGCCTCCTGGCTGGCGTATCTTGTGGTGCTTGGTTAAAAGTGAGACCCCTGCCCCCTGACACTCCTATATCCAGAAAATCTGGGATGTTTTGATGAGAGCATCACCCCAGTCTTTGGAACCCATCCTTGGAGAGCCAATGGAGCAGGAATGGAGCAAAAAGCTTCATTTCAAGTTCCCTCCCCCCGGTCAGGATTCCAACTTCAGGAAAGCTTGCCAAGTGCCAGGGAGGGTAGGACCATTCCCACACAAGCTATTTAGGCTGCCATGCAGAAAAGGTCTTTGGATGGTGCCCCCTCCCCCTTTTCCTTGCCATGCTTCCAGCCTGGTCATAGCACAGATCAATGGTCAAAAATTAGCATACTTGATTTTCAAATTCTCACAAATCATAAAAACTTCTGCCACTATACAAATGATTCCCAATTCTCAATTCTAAACTTCCTCTGTATTGGAGGGTTTTTGTTGTCTGGTAAAGGATGCAATCTCACATGATATCATAGGTGTTTTCAAAAGTTTGACAAACACGGAAACTCCCTCCCTCCCCAGTATAACTTCCTGCCTCTACCTGCCCCTATCTGGAGAATGTCAAAGGACCTGGAGGGCCTTATCTGAAAGCTATCTCCAAATCAGATGCCTGACTTGTCTTTAGCTTAAACACTGCCTCAGATTCCTGATAGAAGCTTTCTTTGCTGCAAATCCTAGGAGCTTTATAATAGGAGAGTGCCTCTTAATACAAATTAGGTGATGTCCTACCCACTGTCCACGGCCTTTGTGTTCCCTTTTCTGTCTGGAATAATGTGAAGTTGTAACACTTATTCACCTGGGAGAGCTGCCTCTGCACACTCACAAGCCACTGACACTTACTCATTTCAGCTCCCTCCCACCTCACAGACAGCATTAATGATCCCTAGGAAGAAGTTCTAGCACCATGGAGCCTCAGCTCAACTTTTCCAAAAGTCTCTTATCATTAAGGTTCTCCCTGGCTTATTGAGGTAGGGTTTCTCTGTGAAACAGCCCTGGCTATCCAGAAATTTACTCTGTAGACCAGGCTGGCCTCAAACTCAGAGATGTATCTGACTCTGCGTCCTGAGATTAAAGGCATGTGCCACCACTGCCTGAACTACTTCCCACTCTTAATTTTTATGTTAATCTCTGACTTCTCCAAGATCTACTCTAAAAAAAATCCCTTAAAACTATGCTGTAAACTATTTTTCATGATTTTTAAGTTCAATGGTGTTTGTTTAAAATCTATAAAATCTACAACAATATTAGGCTTTAAACATAATAAAAAGCTTACAGTTAAAACCTATACATAGGTAATATTAATTTTCCACAATATAATATTTGTGTGATTTTTATGCTGATTTAGAATATAGTGTATATACAACTTAGATTCAAATCTTGTTAATGAAAAATAGATGTTTTTAAATAGCAGCCATGTGTTTCTCCACCTTGGTTGATGACCTCAGCAATATGTAAGCAATAACATGATTGGTAGCCGTATTTACTAAGGTTAAAGGGTACATGCCATGTGACTTCACCATCTAGAGATGATCACATGGTATAAAACAACAATTGTAAAATGTCACAATCCTACTGAGCCCTCTGCTTATCATTATATCTCCTTTTAGATGAAGAAAACATAAACAGGTCTCTAACATATTTTAGATTAGTATGAATTTTTGAATGATGACAAAATTCTATGTTAAAAGGGTCTATTTAGATTAACAAAAACAGACTTAGAGAATTATATCTACAACTTACATGTCTTTGCTAACAGTTCAATATCTTCTTCTAAAAATTTAGATAAGTAGCAACATATACTTGATAAATAAGACACTTCGATAAATTTTATAAATTCCAAAGTCTCCTCAGGCCACAGTAAAACAAACATGTTAATAATATGTCACCTTATAAATAATTAAATTATTTAATGTTCTCAGAATGCTACTGATATTCCTGTTAAATACTAATGTAATCAGTTATAGAAATAAAACTTGTTTAGCCTTCTATGTTTTCAATATTTAGCATGAAGCAAATAAATCACATTTACTTAATACATAGATGATACTTAAACTTTTAAGAAATCTGGTGAATATAACATTTAAAATGTTTAAACTTCCCCTAATAGGCATGTTCCTTCATAGTGGGAACCTGAAGGTCTCTAAAGAAGAAAAATGGGACACAAAGACTCATCCTGTATTAGGGTAACACTAACCACAGGGCAAAAATACCCCATATCATGCGTACTGCCAGGGCCCTACACAAACAGAAGACAATGTTTGTGTTGCTTGCCCTATTCTACCTGAGCAAAGTCAGTCAGCCTCCCAAGTTCCTCCTACACAGAAAAATTTCTCAGACCTGGGTATGACAGTGAAGTGGTATAGTAGTAATTTTCATCAGGACCACCAGCCTACAATGACATGGTGAATTATTATTGAGTGAAAAAAAAACTGACCTTAGTTTAGGCTTTTTCTAAGTAGCTCTTATAACTTAATTAATATGTTTCTATTAATATTAGTTCTTTGATGTGTCTTGGTTACCTTTCCTCTGTCCTATATGTCCATCTTGTTCCATGTCCTGAGGAGCCCAGAGTATAAAATTGCAAACCCAAAACACATTTTCGAAAAAAATAAAGCTGCCAATTACAGTTAACCTTTAAGAAGCTCTTTTCGCCTTAAGAGCAGACATCCTGGCAGCTATTCTGTACAAAGGTAAACTTTTCACAATTTTCTCCTGCCTTCCAGCTAAGCATGTTTCCAGCTAGGCAGGTAGAGTGGACCAAGGTTCTAATTATTGCCTTTATGGGCCCCTTTGCATTGTATTCCTTTAATTTTTTTTCCTGTCCTCCTATGTGACTCTTGAAATTACCTGGCAAAGTGAAAACAAATCACAACAAACCCACTTAAGTGTTTATTAGAAGAGAGACCTGTGTACAGGCCTGAGGAAGTTGCTGTGGACAAAGAGAGCTTGTAGATGGTGCATCCAGCTTTAAAGGCTGCCTAGCACATGTGCACAGTGTGGAGGCGAGTGATGTCGACATAGCTATGCCCTACACAGATGACAGAGCTCACGCATGCGCACAAGGTCTTAAGTAGCTTCGTAGATCACGCAGGGCCTTTAAGGTCCCAAGGTGGCTAAGTATTTTGCCTGAGTGTTTGCATACACATGCATGGCCTCGAAACTTGTAAGTGCCTGCCACCTCTGTGTGGCCGGCCAGAACCATAACAACTATACTCTTTGTCTCACATTCTTCCAGGGACAGCTAAAAGCAGCCATGTCAGCGACAGGTTTTTGCAAACATCCCAAGTTAGCTTCAAAACTTTCTATACCAAAAGTTGTAAAACTTAAAATGCAACATGACAGTAAGCCTGCCCCCAGGTTGTAAAAGCTCTTTGATCCACAGGTAGGGCATGCTGTTATTATGAGACTCAAAACCTGCTTCCATTGCTGTGGTGAGCCCACAAGTGTTATATAATGACTGTACAGCTAACAGAACAATAGGCAGATCCACGGGAAGTGTACACATCCACATCCGCGTGGAGAACCCATTCAGCAGAGCTGTGGGTCTTAAGTCACTGTCAAATCTGTGAAAACCTTGTGAAGCCCTGATTTTCCCATCCAAAACACCTCAGCAGTAGAACTTCCTCCTTCTGTACAGGCAACGGAATGACCTCACATTCTCCCACACTGTAAGGCCTTAGAGCAATAACATTCACTCTTTGTTCTAACAGTCAAATTTGCACAGTCAATCCCCCAAAATTACCTTTGCTACCAGACTAAGTAGGAATTTCAAAAGGATAGGAAGACAGGGTCCTTCCTAGGCAAACAGGTCTGTGTGTGGGTGTGTCCAGGATTCAAGGATGTTAAGTAACTTTGGAATGTCAGGTATTTCCCCTTGGATGTTGTTTCTTTTCTGGTTGGTGTCACCTGTTCTGGAGTGCAGCTTTGTCAGGCTGTTCCCGCCTTTTTTATAATTTTGATATGAATATTATGATTGTGTTTGCCTTTGGTATTTTTTTAACCATGTTTGTTAAAACTAAAAACCTGGTAGAGATCGCCCCATTTTTGCTTCTTTTCACTGTTTCTTTGTGCAAAGGAATAAAGAACATGTAGAGGTTAATTCATGAGTTGATTTATTCCATTTACCCTAAAATGCAATTACCCAGCTTTTTGGTTGACATACCAAAATTTAGCTGAACCCAGAGGGACTGCTGAGGCTGGGACTCTGGGCCCCAAAACATAGTCACAGTGTCAGAAGCTTAAACTGTGACCTGTGGCCCCAGTGAACTTGAAGCTTTCTGTTCACCTGAGGCAATTGGAATACAATTTGATTTTGATTCTTAGAGTTTGGTGGTCTGTTCGTCATTATTTTGTGCATTCTTGAGATCCAGGACTCCTATTGGCTTCTCCAGTGTGCCTATATTTTTCCCTGTGTGTAATAATTTCATTCACATAAGGCTGATACTTTCAGGTTCTAGGTGTCCTGCAGGTGCAGAGAAGCCCTCAGGCAGAAGTGGCTAAATGCCCCTGAGGATGTTAAAGGACCCCACGTGACCCACATCCTGTGGATTACATCATCCACGTCTGACTCAGCTAATCACTTGCACTCATGTGTGAGCCCCGTCATCTGCATATGGCGTAGCCATGTCAAATCCCGGTGCACATGTGCTAGGCAGCTTTTAAAAGCTGGACACGCCATCTTCTCTCTCTGCCCACTCACTTCCCAGGCCTGTGCATGCCCCTTTAATAAACCCCTAAGCGAGTTTGTCGTGTGTTCCATGTTTCCTTCTCACTCTGATTTTCTCTCTTTCTGCCTAGGTGTCCCACCAATCCTTTTCTGGCTAGCTATTGGCCACTGAGCTTTTTCTTCTATCAACCACAGTGACACATCTTTACACAGTGTACAAATATCTATAACAATCACAGTTGAAAGACCCCTGAGGAGAGTCTTCCCTCAGGAGAGACCCCTTACCC
>JABTXL010000002.1:24446245-24477707 GCA_025134845.1 Neodon shergylaensis
TTTGCCGTGGATAAGCTATTTTGCTCTTGCCCTAACCTCGACTAGGGCTTTCCGTCCCAGACTCAAGACCAGATGTTCAATTATCATAGATAAGCTGTTTTCGTTCTTGCCCTGACCTCGGGTGTGGAGTTCTAAGCCTTGCGAAAAGGCGTTACTGTAGCTAAGTGGCTGCATAGCTGGAGTGGGGGTCTTTCAAGGCTGCATAGCTGGACTGGGGGTCTTTCACAGTGACACATTTTTACACAGTGTACAAATATCTCACAACAAAAAGGTACCCAATGACACACAATGTGAGATGAGTCTAATCAGTCTAGGTAATAGGAAATTAACTGTCACTTTAATTGGTACATTGGTAATTTGCATTATACTTCCGGATATAATTTATTCTTCTCAGATTTTTGATAATATTAATTGACTGACTAACTTTGACAGAAGCAGATTTACCACCCCCTTTCACAGGTTAAGGCTGCCTCCTCCTCAAATGCTCATATGTAAAAATTAGGCCTCACTGGAAAGCTACAGAGCCTCCAGCAGAGAGTATACAATTAAGATATCTATATCTATACCTACATCTATTTCTGTCTGCATATACACACATATATATATATAGCTGCTTAAATATGAGTTTAGGATTATATATATATATTTAAAGTTCCATAAACTTCTTAAATTTACCTCCTCTCCATACTCTATCTGTCCTAGTATACAGACTGCTCCAGGAACTCACCTGTTTCAGGTGTTCCTTAAAAATTTGCATTCTAAAAAAAAATTTGCATTCTATATGGTTCCAAAATGGCTAACCCCATGTGGTCCTGCCTCTCTAATTGCTCCAAGTGTTTCTTGCACTTCTCTCCTCCTAGAGAGTTCTGCAGAATCTAATGCGCAAGGGAAGCAGCCCGTTCTTTCTGGACATGGTCGGGATTACAGCTTCCTTGGATTCCCAACAACTATGCACCAATGTAAACAGGAAGTAATCATAAAAGTTTTTTTTTCACTGGCAATGTTGGCAGATGCCTTTAATGCCAGTACATGGGAGACAGAGGCAGGCAAAATTCTGGGAATTTGAAACCAGACTGGTCTCCAGAATGAGTTATTGAACAGCCAAGGATACACAGAGCAAGCTAATCTTGAAAAATCAAACCAAACCAACCAATCAAGCAAACAAATAAACAGACAGAACAAGAAGATTTCATTGTCAAATATCACTTATTTATTATCAACAAGAAGGCTGGGATGTTACATCTCTAACCCAGGAAAAATGGCTTAGGTGCCTGTTTATTATATCAAAGTAGATGTTGACTATGAGGTTCTCCTTGAATCTCTCAGTCCCTACCTGTCATAGCTACCCTAAACTCTTAGCGTGCCTTTTCCCCAGTTCTTTTCTATAAACTATAAATAATCCAAACATTTTGGTTATTGTGCTCTTTTTAGAACACCTGGTTGCTGCACGAGGCTCCCTGTTGTCCCTCTCCCTTTCCTTTTCACTCTCTTCACAAGGCTCATGGTCATGTCTACTCTGAACTCTCACAGATGTGTCTGCTTCTGACTGAGCTCCTTCTTTTATCTACAATAAACATTCTGGTCCAGATGCCCAACTAACTTAGCTTCTATTAAACTGCATGCTTGGGCAAAACTGTTCTTCAACTAACAAATTAACTTCTGTGAAATGGCTGCTTGGGTGAAACCTTCCTCTGCATCTGCAGAGAAAGGTACCTGGATGCGGTTTTTGCTTTTAGAAGTCCAATATTCTAAATGTTTGTGGAAACACTTGGATCCCTAATACCTGAGTATAGTCAAGCCAACTGTAATAAAGATATTCAATTGACTATAAACTGTGCCTGAGTGGTCATTCTTGGTAGGTTTCCCATAACCATAAGTCATTTACTACCTCACATGTTATTGAAGGATATTAATATAACATGAAGAGACACAGACCTTACACGAGTGGAAAAGTGTTAACATCATGAAGGATCAGTCACTTAGTCTCACGGTACCATTCCAAAATATAATGACCATAACTACAGTAGGAAGTCCAAATAAATATTATGGGTTTGGCTCCACAGTTTATATTAAATCAACTTCAACACAATCTTTCAAAAAAAGACTGTTTGTACACTAGATACTTATGAGATTTGAACATTTGCTAAGATGTAACTGAACATGCACAAATATATTAAAGAAATTCAGTTAGAGACATCCCTTAGTGGACATCCAAAGATGTAACCTAAAGTTTTGCTTGTGTTTTAGAGAGTCAATCTGTTGTATCTCTCAAACTGACCTTTAAAAATTCAAATTATCATTTCTCATGCGAAGACTCCTCAACCATAAAATGAAGTGCGTAGACTAGAAAATAGAAAATATAAATGTTAGATGAAGCATTGTATAACTATAACTACCATATGAATGTGTAGTGAGTTGAATTTGTAGGTAGGTATTGAACAAGATGACAACAGAGAGTACCAGAGATACTACTGAAGTCAATAAATATTACAATATATGATACTTCTTGACTACAACTTTAACTTTGTAGCTTGAAAACTAGAATGAATTAGTTTTTCCTTTAAAGAAGCCACTAAGGCATTTAGATTATGTGAAATTTATGCTCAGCCTAGAATCAGTAGTGATACTCTAATTGTATTCTTCCGTGATGCTTCAGTGAATTTGTTTAAGTATAGAAATGCTAAACACACATAAATGTAAACAAACAAATACACTCATTAGAACACAGGTAGTATAGAAATAAAACGGGTTTGTTCACAAATGAGTATTTCTACTATCTGCTACAAATTTATAAGCAGATTATCTTATTCTCACAAAATAACTGACTAAGTTTTGTTTTCACAGCAGCACAAACTTAAGATAGATTCTCCTGCTTTACCGAAAAAGAATGATTGTGATTACAGCTTGTTTACAATGGGAACTTCTATTTTCCTGCCCTGCAATTAGAAGACTAACACAGATAACATTTGAGAAGTATTGCTAATTAATTGTTAATAACCTGCTGGGAACATAACCAAGAAAGACACAAAATTGCAAAACTAGCTATCAAGTGTGTTGGAGCAGAAATGATTTAATGATTTTAATCAGAACCCTTTACACAAAGTATTTATTTAGCTTGGCTACCTAAATGAAAGAGCCATTACAGAAAAAAAAAAATCTGAAAATGGCTGGGGCCAATCCTAATTTATAAAGCATTGGTGTCTTTACACTTTCTTGATTACTATAATTTTCTATGACTTAATTTCATCATGAGTTAAATTAGAAAATTTGCAAGCAGGAGTTGTAAAATTATTCAATATTTTATTATTTTCCCCTCTATACAGATACAAGATCAGGAATTATATTTGTGTTTATAATATATTAATACATAGATATAGAATTTGAATTAACTAATACGTTGGATATTATGAAGTCGATTCAAAATAGCTTAGGTTAAAAGGAATACATTGTGCTGAGGAGATGGCTTGGTAGGTTTATTTCTTGCCATGTGAGCAGGAAGACCCGAGTACAAATCTGCAGAACCTATGTAAAGTCTAGGACAGTGGCATGACTATACAAACCCTGTATTCCTAAGGTACGTGCAAAAAGAAGAGACTCCCTGAAACTTTTGCACTTATAATGGTTAATAACAAAGAGACACTGCCTCAAACAAGGCAAAAGGCAAGGACTAACATCTGAAGTTGTCTTTTGACCACCACATGATGATAAATAATAGAGTAGATATAAATATTGTAACTGTAATTCTTGTTTGATATTTGCTTTGTTATATGTTACTATGCTAAAGTTACAGCCTTCTTTTTTATTTAAACAGAAAAGGGGAAATGATATGGAAAGTCCATCTGTATATGTGTTAGTTTTGTTGGTTAATGAATATAACTGCTTTTGGCCAATGGCTTAACAGAATAAAACCTGATGGGAAATCTGAATAGAGATGTAGAGAGAGAGAGAGAGGGAGGGAGAGAGAGAGAGAGAGAGAGAGAGAGGGGGCAGAATCAAGGAGAAGCCATGTAGCTGCCTACAGGAGACAGATGAACTGAAAACTTGCCAATCAGCCACAGGCACATGGAGATACACAAATAAATATAAATGGGTTAATTTAGGATATAAGAGCTAGTAAACAATAGGCTTAAGTAACTGGCCAAGAAGTAATTTATTTAATTCAGTTTTCTGTAATTATTTTCTATCTAAGCAGTCAGGAACAAACAAGCTGCCCCCCCATGTCTGGGTTCCCTGGAAATGTCCCAGAGTCATGATTTGTAGGGCTTAAGATTTCCCATTAAATCCAATGAGGGACAAACAGATATCCTGATGTATTTCCTGCCTATGAACCTCCTGCCCATATGTGATCAAGCAATCAGGTGCAATTGGATCAAACAAACTTGTTTAGGGAAGTCAAAACATGTGAATTGCTATCTCCTATAAATAGTAGCCTCCAGCATTTCAGGAACTATCTGTCCTTGCCTAAGGGACTTGCAGATTGTAGGCATTTTTGTTTCATGGATCTCCTAGGCATAATAATTACAACTTAAAATGTAACTCTGGCACTCAGATTCCCCTTGTGAGTTGTATCCTTAGCAAAATACTTGGCTCAGTGATGGGTACTTGTTTATATTAGGGTCTATTAACCATCATCTTAATGGTACCCAGACAAGAATTATCATTTAGTTAAGGCATCAGTGAGCTTGTGATTGAACAATAAATAGTCAGTGCTTTACAAGCATATCAGAACTCCATTGAACAATGTTAGAACTCTGAACTTTTGAAATCTTAGTGTAACAATATCATAAAAGAGAAAAAAGTCTGAAATATTTCCCATTTTCACATACCTTAAAACATTTATATTTATTATACCTTTAAAACTTGTATTTATACATCTTAAGTCATTTTCTGAGACCCTCAGAACTTAAGATTTCACATCCTCAGGCATATATATATGTGTGTGTGTATACATATATATGTATATATACTAAAACATTTTTTAGACTCTCAAAACTTGCACATATTTTAACAGTTTTTCTTTTCATGTAATCATTTTCTAGAGATATAAGTAGTTGTTACTGAGAAAAATCATTGCAGAATATGTTTCTTTATTGTAAATCATAGCAGAAAGTATAACGTATATACGTATATCAATTAAAATGAAAAATTCTAGTCTGTTACCTGTAATCTCAATGGCGTTGTGATCAGATATACGAAGAGAATGTCAGTCTTTGACTACCAGCCCCAGAAGATGAGAGACTTTCCTGCAAGGAAGAACATGAGTGGATTGATTTTACTTTGCCTAGGCAAAATGGGATGATAAACTCTCCAGTGTCCTGCATATATCCACAGTTTGTACTAGATCCTGGTGGCTGGTGCCATATTGGGGCAGTCTTGCTGAGTGGTTAGCATTATCAGAACCCAGGTGGAGTTGTTTGGTGCCCCATCATCTTCACTGGAGCCCTTGGGGTTACTGCTAGGTACTGGGAGTCTCTGTCATAGTGAGATTTTTTCCATAAATAGTTTAAATGTAATATTAATCAGGTATCTCATAAGTTTGAGGACTATTATCTATTATGGATAAGTGAGCTAAGCAAACCTAGGTTCAACCTTTAAAATACATAGGAGGTTAAATAACACTTTTTCCTTTGATTAATTGTATTAGTGCTCAGTCCAAGTAAAACTATAATTCTGAACAAATTAAAGAACTTGATCATTCAACCAGGCAGTGATGTTGAACGTCACTTATTCCAGTACTCAGGAGGCAGAGCGAGGCAGATATCTCTGTGTGGTGTCAGTTTAATCTATAGAGTGAGTTTCAGGAAATCCAGGGTTACACAGAGTAACCCTACCTCAAAAAAAGAAAGAAAGAAAGAAAGAAAGAAAGAAAGAAAGAAAGAAAGAAAGGAAGGAAGGAAGGAAAAAATTTGACTATTTACTGATCATTAAAAGATGATTATTAAATTGTGTGTCTTAATGATTCTTTACAGTATACAGTTATGAGCTGTTATAAAATTAGGACTTTTATAGCTTTTACTCTGTTGAGATTGAGCCTTAAAAAACTATTTCTGAACTGAAATTTCTTTTAGTTTCAAAATAAAACTTTTAAGTCATAAACACAGTCCTCAGAGGGACTGGGAAGTTTCCTGATTCTTTTACAGTACACCATTACAGAATATAACAGTTTCTTGTATGACTCAGTTT
This sequence comes from Neodon shergylaensis, assembly GCA_025134845.1. Taxonomy (NCBI): domain Eukaryota; kingdom Metazoa; phylum Chordata; class Mammalia; order Rodentia; family Cricetidae; genus Neodon; species Neodon shergylaensis. The sequence continues at coordinate 24,452,429 of JABTXL010000002.1, forward strand.
ATCAAAGTAGCTTAACTTTTAGAAAGTTTTCAAAGACACGAAAGCTAGAAACGCATTCTTGAGCATAAGGAGACCTTAGGGAAGAAGGAACATTCTCTAAGAAGGAACCTTCCTACTGCAGTGATCCTTCAACACAGTTGCCCATGCTGTGGTAACCACCCCCCACTTTCACACACAAAATCATTCCTTTTGCTTTTTCACGATTGCTGTTTTGTGACTGTTCCAAATGCCAATGCAAACATCCAATATGCAGGTGGTTCCACTCTATCCCTGTGAAAAAATCTTTTATCCCGCAAAGGGTGGAGACATATAGACTTAGAAGCTGCTCAAGTTCTTTGCCAGGCTGCTTATGTAATTTTCATGCTACATCAAAATATAGGAACATCCCAGTTTCTGGTGTCCAGTATTGGTGCTCATTGCTGTGGCCTCAGTTTGCAGCATTTTATTTATTTTAATGTTCAAATATTAATCATATAAAACATTTTATAAACTGAAAATAACCCATAGTCTTACAAGTTAAAATATTTTAAAACTGTTCCTTAAAAGAAAATCCAGTGTGTTATTTAAATTTTCTGTGAAACTCCAAATGGCCTCTTAAAAAAAGTTGAAAATCTCCCAATTGTGTGGTTGTACAATATCATAAATGAAATACCATTTTTTTTACTTAAAAGGGAAGAAAACAGGGTATGACCACAATCTTAATAAAGCAAAACCAAATTCCAAGAGTGCAAAAAATTTAAAGTAGAATACTTGGAAATCATTCATAATTCTTTCTATTTTACTGAAGGTCTTGAATTTCCTTTTTGCCTCCCCTCTTAGCATCATATTCATAGCCTGCCTGCTAGATCCCAGCCTGCTCCATTTTATTTTGACTAGTTCTCTGATGGCAATGACATTTCTAAGACTGCTAGCATCCACTATTGGCATTGGACTCCCTTTAGGAACTCTAGTCTTGTCACAGGTTGGCAAGCCTCAGCTGTTCCCCATTATCCCTTAATGTCTTTAAAGCCAATATCACCTGGGTGACTCCTATGTTATAAATTACAGCTACCAGGACATGGTATATTCTTGCATATGAATGCATAGAGATGCAGCTGTATACTTTTGAAGCATTCTTTTAAAATCCCATCTTCCATAAACATCGTTTTAAGGACACAACAGGAAATAGCATATTAAAATCTATACTATTCCAAAATATCTTGACGGCCTGTTGTTGCCGCTTGGGTAGGCCCACTCCACCTGGTCAACTTTAATTAGGATGTTGAGTCGAGTCACATGACATCTGTCTTCTCCAAACCTAGCAAAGCCGGATCCCTAAAGATGATGGCAATCCACGTGTTGCTTGTATGGAATCACGCTACAAATTTGCTTTAAGATTACCTATACATAGGATTTTTAACAATGTACTAGTTTTAAGTTAACTTTTTAAATAGATTTTACAGATTTTTAACTATATCCAATAAGACAGATTTATAAATCTTCAGGGAAGCTGGGCGATGGTGGCACACGCCTTCAATCCCAGCACTCGGGAAGCAGAGGCAGGCGGATCTCTGTGAGTTGGCGACCAGCCTGGTCTACAGAGCTAGTTCCAGGACAGGCTCCAAAGCCACAGAGAAACCCTGTCTCGAAAAACAAAAAATAATCAATCAATCAATCAATCAATCTTCAGGGATAGAATGTTCACATAAACCAAGTTTAATTATTTTCTTTGGCAATTCTTCTTTGGTTTCTTTTCCCTGTCACGTTGTCAGGTTGCTCAACTGACAGTAGGCATAGAAGAAACTTTCAAATATAGCTGGGTCTAGAAAATGAAAAGCCATACCCCAACTATAGAGCCGGCTTTCCCTTTGAGTAGAACAGCTTTAAACAATTTTAATGTTATCCACACCCAAAAGACATCTGAACATCTACTAAATTAAATCCAGTGACCAGAGAGCATAGCAATAAATTTTGAGCCCCAGCCTTAGAAGCAGCCACAATATAGGTGTTGAATGGTGGCAGATGGCCTCGAAGACAGCAAAAATATCCAACACGATTTTGACTCAGCTCCATGTTTAAACAATGTTTAGTATCATACCAGAAAGCACAGACAGACAAAACTTTCCAGCAAATCAGGAAAACGCAACTTTCCAACAAAATAAACAGACACAACTTTCACAAGAAACAGAAAGCCAAAACTTTTCGTAGGAAACAGACAAAGCCTTCCAACTAACGAGAACTAGGTACACAGGGGTTGTTTTCATATTTTCCCTGTATGGGGGACTACTTCAGGCTATTAGAGCTCTCTCCACATCACAGAGAGGGAGTCCACAAAAGGGAACCAGACTATAACTCACCAAGGGGCTTCTATAAATGCTTGCTGCCTGTCTCAGCTTTGCAGTTCACTCTAATAGTACATGGATTGAGGCAGCCTCTGAACCTTGGGAAATCTCAAGGCACATGCCTCCTGGAGAAACCCCTAGGCCTGGTGTTCTAAAGTGAAGGTCCAGCTTTAAAATTTGGTTGGGTGGTCTGAATCTCATTGGGGGCATACAGAAAATGTTAACCCCACCAGTTAAGAATAAGACCTCTACCACAGTTTATAGGCAAATTTGAAGCTAGCTTTAATTAAATACTGGCCAGGTAGATGGACTCTGGCCAGATCTAGACCCAGGTTTCTGGGAAGGCCCTGAGTCATAGTTTTCAGGGCATAACATATTTCCCACCAGGTTCAGACAGGGGCAAGCATACATCCTGATGTATATCCTGCTTATATACCCAAGTGCATCCAATTGGGGAAGCAGACATCCTAGCTAATTTTCTGCCCATAAAAATCCCACCCACATGTGATCAAACATATGTGTTGTAATTGAATCAAATTGGAGGAGTGAAAATATGTGACTTATTATCTTACATAAACAATGGCATACAGAATTTTCTGAATCTCTTAGGTATAGAATTAAAACTTAAAATTTAAATTTGGCTCTCACAGTTCCCATATTTAGTCATTTCCCCCCAAATAGTACATAAACACTTAAACCATTTTATGTATACTTAATGCTCATTCTATGTTTGTGGGGAAAATGTTATATTTAAATTTCAGAGCACAGTTTCAGACTGCTCAGATGAAGTCCTATTATTTATTCTAAATACACAACTATTCTACATGGCTAGTCATTCATGTAAAATAATGAGAATACCTAAAATGAAGAGCGATAAAATCCAATGTCAGAATGATGGTTTACTCTAAGGAGCAATTTTAACTGTATGTCAAATAATAATATTTAATGTGCACATTAAAAAATTGTAAACATTAAAATCACGTGTGTGGTTTACATCAATCACAAAAAATACAGTTACGGCAAAAATATGTCTATGGCAAGTATACTGATTTGAATAACAAGCATTATGTAAATTATAAAGAAGGAGAATACCAGTAAGCCATTATGTTTTCTGTGCTTTGGCTATGTACAAAATAACAAATAAAACAGATGTGGTCTCTATTATCTGAGATCTTATTGTCCTTAGTTGAGAAATACTCTTCCACTATACAAAATATTGTTATCCTCAAAGTTGCATGCAAAATCAAGAAAATCATAGCAATGGATGATGTAACAAATTAATGAAGAGACATTATTGAAATTAAAGAAACAAATAAATCCTAGATGCCTTGGATAAAATGAATTTATTGATATCATGAAATGTAATTTAAAATGTGAAATGTAAGTTTCCATGAAAACAAGGATCCTATTTATCTTCTAAAAATAAGATAAGAAAGAAAGTACATTTGATTTTGGAGCAATTGATTCAGAATAGGCATAATGAAAGGACTTGGTTGAATAGGAGTCCTGGAAAATGGATTCATGGAAATAAAAAAGGACAAAGAGAACATATTTAAATAATAATAAGTGTGATGAAACAAGATCATCATGCAAATAGGGCAGATATAAATGAATTGCTGTGAATTCAGGAAGAGATAGTTCATTGTTCCTCTTTTGGTCTTAAGACTTCACAGGAAGATACAGCCTAGCAAAGGCTGTTTTCTCTGAAAGAGGCTCTTGTTAGAGTGTAGTCATTTTCTTCCTTTGTGCCTACATCAATAGAGTTCATTGAAGTATTTGTGTGGGTGAACAGGAGCACTTCATTATATTCAGAAGTTTAGACCTCTTAACCAGAGGATCCACAGAAATCAACACTGAAAGCAATTAGTTATAATATGAGAGTGCCACAGGAAAACCAGAAACAATTCAAAAAACCAAAAATCAATACAATTGTTTTCATATACCAACAATAAGCTATGAAATACAATAAAAAAAGAGTCCTTCATAATGAAAAATCTTCTGGTATTATAAGTAAAAATAAATAAAACATAATTAACAGGACATAGAATGCATTGATAATGGAATATTTATGCAAATGTTATTAATGAATGGGAATCTAGATACAAATTTTAACCATTAAGACAAAGATCTATAAATTCAATAACATAATTTAATATATGACAACTTTAATAAAATATAAGGTTACAAATGAAATATAAATACTTACAATAGTAAATTATTTTTAAAAGTATGTATTTATGTGTCTGTGAAGCATTTGAGTTCCTTTTTAGAAGTGTAGAGGTCAGAGGATGACTTGTAAGGGTCAATTATTTTTCTGTACCTTGTGGATTTTTGTAATAAACTCATGTGTTCAGGCTTGGTATCAAATGTCTACTCAATGAACCATTTCATGAGACTTAAATAATAGTTTACTCATAAAATATATAAGATTTTTTTACACACATAAAAATTTTGTTCTCAGAAGATCTGCTTTGTATGAAATATTTTATATCTATCTATCTATTTTTCTATCTATCTATCATCTATCTATCTATCGATCTATCTATCTATCTATTCATTCAGAGAGAGGAAAAACAGCATAGATAACAACTGCGAGGTGACATAAGGAAAGCAAGAACTATTAAAGAAGAGGTTAGTAACAAGTATAGCTTCTTCAATATAAAATATTAGGTTTGTGTTTGTTGATTAAATATACATGTATAGATAAGTATACATGTACAACTGTTATTCTGAACAAGAAGAAAGGGTAGGAAACACAGTGTTATATATATACATCCAAATCAAAATAGTGCATTGTGTCTTGCAAAAAGCAGTGGATGAAAAAAAATCCATTAGTATTATAGACTGTTCCTGAGAAATAATAAAAACCGAACTAAGCACTTGGATGTATATGGAGCAAGCTTATGTCAATATTGCTAAGTGAAAGAAGCTAATATGAATTAGAAATGCATTTGGGTATTTCTGATGTGAGGAAGATATGGTAGATAAAGCTAACCAGTGACATAACTATTGATTGCCAGTGATGCAGGTGGATGTGATCATCAACAAACAAACACAAGGTAGTTGCAAGCTGTGAAGCCACATTCTGTGAAAGGGTCGTAATAGATGGGTGGCATCGAGCACATACTGAAATGCCTACAACTAAAACACACACTATAGAAACTTTATACATTTATGGATACAATAATACCTGTTCATCAATTTTAACATGTATGCCACATTATGAATAAATGACAGCGAGGGCAGCACTATGTACATCTGTCCATGTTTTTCTGTAGATTCAAAACCTAAAGCACAAACAATGGGTTAAAATATGTCATGGATTAACTTCTCCTCTTTCCTCAAGAGTATCTTTGAATCTCTTAGGAATCCAGCTTCTAGATGTTTCTGCTACACTGCTACTGTAGAACTGGGTATGTTCTCATGATTAGGGACTGGGGTTTTCCAGCTTAATGACATCTTATATGAAAATGACATAGAAGATTACTAAAATATCCATGCATCTTCCAAGTAATTCACAGTATAATCTAATACAGAAATAAATCTTAGTATTTTCTTTACATGAAGATGCATTAATGAGCTAAGTACAAATTATACTAGGTATGATATTTTTAATAGTTTTATACTTTATATAGAATCAAAGTTTCTCTAGTAAATAGAGTAAACACAAGTGAATTGCTTCTTTCTGCTACAAATATATGGTTAAATATTAGGGATAGTATTAGCATAAGCAGGTTAACTGACCTGTCCATTGCTGACTGAAGAAAGAAAAACAAAGGAAACTATAATTTTTTCCCATTGCAACCTTCAAACAAGTTGAAATATTTATGTAACTATATATAGATATGTACACATCACACACATACCTATGTCTAGAAATGAGAGTATTACCGGAAGTTGGTCATTTGACTTATTTCCATCTACTATTTACTTCAATTAAAAAAAACTTTTATATTGGTCATAAAATCCAGTTTTCAAGTTTCTTCAGGCTATGTGGAAATGTGTCTAGTATTAGAAATGCTACATCACACATGATAAATATGCTCACATTTATTAAGCACTAGAGCATGTCTGCCCTTGAAAAGAAGAAAGTAATTATTTTAGAAAATAATTGTAGCAATGTGTTCTTTTCACAGAAATATAGTAGTTCCTTTGTTTCAAGTATCCATGTGCCTTAAAATCATTTTTAATGCCCTAAGTACATGAAATTGTGTTTTAGTATATTCCCTTTGCATTTTATTAACCAAAAAAAGGTTATGCTTCTGTGAGAGGCCTATATGTTATTGATTTGCATTTTGAGTACTTTCTAATTGTATTAATTTTATCCTATATAAGAAACATTATTTTGTTATGAATGATAATCAAGTTTTCTTTCTTTCTTTATTCTTCTAACCGTATTTTGGCATAGGTTGTTCATGTTAACATACATTTTTAGACCATTGTATTGTAAGTTTTTACAGACAAAATATTTGTCAGCATCAAAGCTAGATAGATAAAGCATGCATTCTCCTATGATGCCTTGTTATGTATACAACACTAAACTGTCATTCTCATTTTGGAGCCTAAAATGAAAGATATATTTCCTTAGGCTTCATAGTTAGAGATAGCAGGCTGGAATATTAACTGCAAAACTTTCATTCATTTTCTTATTTGATATTTTTTATTTTTTTCATTATACATAGTACCCAGGATCAGGAAAGAACCAAAATGTCTCTCAGACAAAGAACAAAAAAAAAATTGTGGTACATTACACAATGGAATATTATTCAACTGTGAAAAACAATAACATCATGAAATTTACAGGAAAATGAATGGAACTAGATAAGATCATTCTGAGGGAGGCAACCCAAATCCAGGAAAACAAACACAGTATGTACTCACTCATAAGTGGATACTAGGTGTAGAGCAAAGGATAACCATACCAGAACTGACATTTCCAAAGAAGCTAGGAAACAAGGAGGACCCTTGAAAACAAGATGGGCATGTGGATCACCCTGGGCAGAGGAAATAGATGAGATCTCCTGGGTCAACTGGGGGGGGGGACTGGTAAATTTGAGGGGATAGTGGATAAAAACATGAGGGAACAGGATAATCGAGATGGGAGAAACCTGATGTTCAGGAAATTCCCAGGCATCCAAAAGGATGACCTCAGCTAAGACCCCTACCAATGGCAGAGAGGGTACCTGTACTGTCTTTCCCCTATAATCAGATTGGTGACCACCCTAATTATCCTTAGAGAATTCTTCATTCAGTTAACTGATGGAAGCAGATGCAGAGATCAAAATCCAAGCACCAGCCCCAGCAATGGGAGTCCAGTTGAAGAAAGGAAGGAGAAATTACATGAGAAAGGGGTGTCAAAATCATAACTGGAAGTCCACAGAGACAGGTGATCCAAATTTGCAGGAGCTCACAGACTCTAGACATCTGGGGATACTGCACGGGATCTAACCAGACCCTATGCATCTGGGTGACCATTTTATAGCCTGGCCTGTTTGTTGAACACCTGGCAGTGAGACAGGATGTATTTCTAATGCATGATCTGGCTTTTTGAAGCCCTTTCTGTATGATGGGATGCCTTGGCAGTGCTGATGGCAGGAGGAGGTCACTTGGTCCTGCCTCAACTGAATGTGCCAGGCTTTGTTGACTCCCTGTGCGAGGCCTTACCCTTTCTGTGTGGTGGATAGGGTGTTGGGGGTAGCTGGGTAAGGGGAAAAAGCATACAGAAGGGGGAACTTGGTTGGTATATGAAATAAACAAAACATAAAATAAAATACATTTTTTTTTCCATTTAAATACCTGCCCCACTTTTCTTCCCTTCATTTCTCTCACCTCCCTACTCCCTACAATCCCAACCTCCGTTCTTGGTGTTTGATGTAGAAAAGTTCAAGAGGTCTTTTTTCAGAATCTAATGATATAGAGATGTAGCATACTGCTTGGCTTTATAATTCATAAAGTTCTCACACAGATGCACACACAAAAGGCACTAATTCTAAGATTTCCATGAAGATATAAAAAACTAATCCACGGCTGTACGGTAGATGCCTTTAGTTACAATATTCTAGCGACTCTGCCTAGACAGTAACAATCAATCCTGATGCCAGCTGAGCTACCTATCTATGAACTGTGACAGCTACAGTAATGGCCATTATGGCAAGATATATCGACAGATGTTAAAATAACTAAAGTAGCAGTATCCTGTACCAACTTTACTTTGTGCCTGCCTGGTCCCTTCTCATTTTTCCACCACCTAACAGCCAAATTTGCTTTGGTAATACATGTCAGGCTGTCCTACACCTTGACCATGGTCTAAACATATTATGTAATATCTAGAAAGTACTACTGTGCTTACAAAAAAAGATAATATTATCAGGCTGCCAAAAATCTATCACTATTATACTCCCATTTGAAAACTAATGCAATTGTGGGTTTATTTTAAAAAATGCTCTATCCCTGAGCTTGTGCACCAAGGGACTCTTTAGAGGCACAAGCCCATTCACGTCTGGCCAGTAATAAATAGTCTAAACATTTTGCTTACTCAGCCTTTCTGTCAATAACTATCTCATGTGGATCATTTCAATGTAACGATGTTTTGGAGGCAATCAACAGCTTTTGAATTCTGCTGAAAATCGACTCCACAGAAGAAAATCCAGTCCTGTTAGTCCAAAACTAGTCAAGAATCTATGGATGGGCTTTTCATTCCATATTTCCTGATGAAATAGTGAACAAAACTCGATTCATCCCTGATTAGGAACTGGTGACATATATGGGATACCCTGAAAGTCCAATTTAATGACCTAATGGGTTTTATTGGGGTTACTTCTAGGAATGTAGGTGAAGGTGAACCTGCAGCACAGTATAGAACTTGCTGGCACTTCAACAGGATGTACACTCTATTCTCAAGGAAGTTTATTTGGTTGGAGCCTTTTCCACACAGCTAAGCTGGTCTCTCCTTCTAGACAATGTAGCCAGTCATCTGTCAGTGGCTCTCAGCAGTCTTTCTTACTTCAGTGTGTTTGGAAATGGAGAATTCTGTGAATCTTGTGATATTCAGGGTTTTTTTTAAGGCAAAATTAACTGGTAACATCCTGTGTTAAAGAAATGGCTCATTTTCACTTAGAACTTCCTGCTGTTTCGACTTTCTCTTAATTTTAAGCCTAAAAATGTCTGCCATTTTAATCTGTTGTATCATCCTGTGTCCCAAAGACCTCTGTGTCAATATGGAAAGTTTTAATCCCAGAAGAAACTGCCTCACAACAATGGGGATATCATAGACTTTATTACTGTTCTTTTTGTTAAAGATACACAGTATCAAATGACCTTCTAAATTATTTTCCTTTTACTGATAGAATTTTGTCACTCTTTACCATCATCAGAGAACCTCTTTTGGCAGCTGAAGAAATTTGGCAGACTTATAAGTTGACAACATGCAAGAATAAGGGACTGTGGAGCACTCAACCCTAAATGGAACATCTATATCAAATTGCCTACACTCAAGGCTCAGGGACGCTTGTGAAAAAAGAGACAGAAAGACTTTTATACCCAAAATTCAGGGAACACGAAGATGAAACAATGTTTTCTGGACATGACAGGCCCATGGCACTTATAAAAATGCAGCAGCTGTGTTTGTCTGTGTAAGACTTGTGCTATTCAAACCAGTCAATACTCCAATACGGAGTTGAAAGGGATTGAAAAGGCCTTTCCCATAGCCTTGATAGCACAGATGCTAATGGCAAGTCATAATTATTAGGAGAGGCAAAGTCATTGCTTTGGCCATGTTGGCCCTAGCTAACCACACTCCAGAATTTGGTTTGACATCCATGTTTACACAGTCAGCACAAATTGGACTCTGTGGATTATATATGAATAAAAAAGGCGTTATGATATTGTGTTAATTATTCATGATTGTTTTAGCTCTTTGTTAACTTTTGTGCTTCCATGTAAAATGTAAGGGTTGCTGTTGTGGTTTCTGTAATTTCTTTGAAGGATTAAAATGGAATTTTGGAGTAGTTACATTGAAGCTGTAAATTCTGTTAGGAAGATAGGTGTTTTAAAACCAATAAAAATATAAATGTATGAGCATTGAGGTTTTTGAAGGTATTATGAATGTGATGGTTCCCTGAATTATATTCGCTGTGTTTTTCATTGACATACAGGAAAGGTATTAATGTTTGTGTGTTAATTTTTACTCTGTAAATTTATTTAAATAGGTTACCAGGTTTTGTAATTTGCTAGTGTCAATTTTTTTGTACAGGTTCATATCATTTCCATAGAAGGAAACTTTGATTTCTTCTTTTCCTATTTCCAGTCCCATTTTATCTTTTCCTTTTTCTTTTATTCTTTTTTTGTCTTATTCATCTTATTCCAGTCATATCAAGGAAAACAAGCATTGGCAAAGATTTGGAAAAAAGAAAGGCCATGGAGAGAATCAGATTAGCAGAATAGCAATAGGTACACTACCATGCTGAAGAATCTATCTATATTAATTTTTTAAATAACACATAAAAGCTTTCTCATATTAGCAGCAATAGAAAATTAAGCCGTTACTGATTTTATTTAGTACACTTGTGTTGTTGTTTTAGCTTATTTGTCTGTTTTTCAGCTTTGTAATATGAGTCTTGAGCTGGATTTCTCTGTAATTTGGTGTCTTCATATTCATATTCATATTCATATTCATAATTTGGTGTCTTTGTAAATGACAACCTTTCAAATACTCTATAATAGACAATAATAGATCCAAAATAACTATGAATTTATTTTATTTCTTTTATAACTTTTCTTCAAAAAATTTGTTCTGTCATAATTTTAAATGTATTTGATGTTCGTATTTATAGATAAGCATTATTTTTACATTTTCTTATGTACTTTTTAAATGTGATATAGTATAGTTCACATGGAAACAAATAAAATAAAATCAAGTAGTTAAAATGCATGTTTTAAAATACATGCACATCTGTTTGATAATACTTACTGTGAAAATGTTGCCCATTTGTATTAATGGTGAATAGAAATACTAAGATTTTATAGATGCTGCTAGCAATCATTTTTAAAACCCATGCCAATTTCTGTTAGAAATAACGACTATGTTTTAAGATCATGTAGAATTTTCAGTAGACATGGCAAGACATAGATTTCAGAAATTTAAAAATCATTAAAATTCATAATGTTAATTTGAAGAGTAGAAAAAAAATTAAAGTTGAATTAATTATCCTGATACTTTTCTTATCCTTACTTACTGTCTTAGTTAGGGTTGTGATTGCTATGATGAAACATCTGGATCAAAACCAAATTAGTAAGGAAAGGATTTATTTGTCTTATCCTTTCTAATCACTGGCATCAATGTAATCAGGGCAGGAACTGGAAAACAGGACAGGAACCTGGAGGCAAAAGCTGATGCAGAAGCCAAGGAGAAGTGCTTTCTATTGGCCTGGTCTTCATTACTTGCTTACCTGATTTCTTATGGAACCCAGCACCACCAGTTCTTGGTGGCCTCAAACAAATGGAATGGATCCTTATACATCAATAATTATTAAGAAAATTTCCCTGAGGTTTGTTCTCAACCTTATCTTAAGGAGAAATCTTCTCAGTTCAGTCTTCTTCTCAAATTACGGTAGCTCATGTCATGTTGACATAAAACCAGCCAGCATCTTACCTTAGTCTTATTTTATAGATACTTAATTTTAATATTTGTCAGTGCCAAATTAGCTATGTGGGAAAGAACAAGTTCAAAATACGTTATACAAAGTTTCCTGTATATAATGTTTGAATTATCTACATTTGGCTATTAGCAATAAAAATAAAATAAAGGTAATGAAAGTTTAAAAAACATGCCCATCTATGTGGTTTTTTATTGCTACTCATAGAAAAATAATGATCACTTAAGTGATGGAGCACATTGATAACTATCAAACTATAGGATTTTTTTAATATTTAAAGTACTTATATAGACTGTTGTCATTTATGCTTTGTTTCACTAGGTATATTCCATAAATGCTATAATTTGTTCCCCAAGTTATCAGAGTACTGTCTAGTGGAACAGACAGAATTGAAAAAATATTGCTTCCTAAAGAGACTTTCAGTTATTGAGTTCTTCACTAGAGAAAAATATACAGAGCATTAATGAATCAACAAACGCTGTGATGGTTCAGGTATTTCACTCTTCTTAACAGCCAACCCCTGGAGAACCTGATTTGATCAATGCATAATCATTTCCATTCAGATGAGTCTGCCCAAATAACTAGAATGTTCATTTTGTGGTCCAGTAATTTTGGTTGACTTAATAATACAAGTAGAACAACTATGAATAACTATGCAGCATCCAATTAATTTCTTGGTGACAAAATTTTATAGAGTCAGTCTCATTGACTGCATAGCACCAGATACTTTTATGTTCTATCACATCATCTAGAAGAATTTATTACAAGAAATATCTGCAGTAGCTACCATGAGTTCTTTTTATATCATCTTCATACAAAACTAATTTGGAGATTTCATTATATAGTGATACATTAATTTTGCTTAGAGTTCAAGGTAAATTTTTATTCATTAATGTAATTACAATGATGTAAAAATATCTGTGTGTGAGTTGTAAAATATAAAAGACTTTAAACACTTTGGTGCAAGTTATAAGTTGGAATTCTAATTGTTTGGTTGTAGGTGGTATGTCTTGCATCTAAGTTCCTTTAGAAATTTGACTATTGAGAGAGATATGATAATTTAATTGCAGAGTATTGCGTGTTTAGAGAGACATTCTAGATAGTCTTCTTCTATTTCAGATATTTCTCCAAAAATATTAATATATCATTTATTTAATGATGAGAATGTGTTTCTGATTACTTTTTATATTAAATTCTCAAAATCTATGTTAAAATGATTGGTATAATGTCAATTGCCTGTAATCCAAGAATTTAACAATCAGAGGTAGAATTGCTGCAAATCTGAGAATCTGGCTAAAATATTAAGATCTAGATAAGAACATGCAAAACTACTTGACAAAACACCTTTTTAGTTTTAAAAATATGGATTTGAAAATTAATCAATTTTAATTTTGTCTAAGAAAATACTTGTTGTTCAAAAGTAAAATACAAAGTTGCCTTATAGCATATGGTAGCAATATATTTTTAAAAAGTAATTATGCTTCAGCTACATGTTTTGTAAAATAATAAATTTATTTTATGCAGTAAAATTACTCTAGATTCAATATCTGTATTCTTATGAATAGCATCAATTTATTTTAAATGTAACTATACTTGAAGTGTCAAATAATTCCATTTCATTCGAGAGTATACGCTTAAGACAATTAATTACAGTTGTTGAAATATGACATTGAAAAACCATTCTGTTGATAGTGTGTCAGAAAGCAAGACAGCTCACAATCTATAATTCACCATTTTTATTTTGATCTCCTCAGTAAAGAAACCAAAAGAAAATAGCTTTGTCTATGTTTTACAGCTTAGAAATCAATATTAATAAATCAGTGTCAATAATAATATATGGCAAACTCTATCATATTACTAAGATGTGTGACCAAAACATGCGGGATGTATTTCATCCTTTGCAACAGGAAATGTAAAATTGAGTTTTGTGAGGCTCTTTTTTATTACAGGGCACTGCTTCCAGTCAATCACACTGTTTTTGTTTGTTTGTTTGCTTTTTTTTTTCTGTAGACACCATTAAGAATAATACTTTTATGTCTAGACTCACCCTGAAGGCTGACTTTTTTCACCATTATAGACATTTTTTCCAGTTGTTTCTCAGTTATTACAAAGTAGAAAAGTATCTTTACTGTTTATGAAAGTCCCAAAGTGACGATATCCACATCTATCTTTCATTTGAAAGGAGATAGCCATCTGTGTAAAGCATAGAGTAGAACACATTGGAGCTATGCTGTCTGGAGTCTGGGGATGAGAAGCAGTGGGTGCTCTTGTTTAGTGTATGGAAAGATTACTCAGGCCACCAATAAGCCCATTGTCCTGTTACAGCGTGGACTATGAAAGTGACAATGACATGAACAAATACTTTGGTTCAGAGATAAAATGACAAGATTTTGTTTTCTGTTTCAACAAAGCAACAGACGTGGACAATGTATTTGTGTGTTCAGAAACGTGAGTTTTTGTCTCATTTCTAATCTCTCTTCCTCTCTCACTGAATGAATGCTAGAGAAAACAAGAATAACTGGTTTTGATTAAGATGTCTATTGAAAAAATGAATATCGAAACTGGGGATATTTTGATATTGACTGAAGACTCTTATAGAGGGAAGTTGTAAATTTGAATTGGAGAATTAGAGAACAGCTAAAAGATAAAAATCCCCATTAGCAATGATTTTATAATCCACCATCTAGCATGCCAACATTATAGTGTCCAGCTCTATCTGCTTATCTTTTTTATTTCCTTAATCCTAGATAATATCCACAGCAATTACTTATCATGTAAACGAATGGAAAAAATGTATGGGAGGTGCTTTGTATGATAAAGAGCACAATTGAGAAACAAGTTTTGACAAGTTACATACTTTAGAAGACTGTAACCATCAAAGTCAGAAAATCAATTGGTAAAATTATTTTTCACATACATTGCAAACAGTTTCACGTCTTAAATTCTTTTAACTATCACTCCAATGAACTAGTTTTTTTGTATAACAGTCAATCAATACTTCGCACACACTCTTTTACTGCAATCATTTGATTGTCTTTGAACATACTTGGGTGTTATTGAAGAGTCTTATCATTTTTTCATTGTTAAGAATACAAAGCAATTATAACCACAACTAAAGCTATAATATTCATTGATCTTCTTTGAATTAATTAAAACATAGTGAATTCTGGAGGAAAACTTCATAATAGTATCTTTAAAAAGTCTAAATCAGTTTTTTTAAAATCAATTTTAGAATACTTTGAAAAGTATGAAAAGTTGGCCTCATGTATATAAAAAACCAGAATGCTGAATAAAGTTTTCTATCTACATAGGACGGAATGGTTCACATATATTAGAAACTTTATTAAAAACATTGTGGCAGATGTCACAAATAAATGACTACTTTCAACTCTGGGCAGGAAAGCAGAACAGGGCTTTGCTCAGCCTTCATCAGAAGTTCCTTCTCAGCAGATAGGAACAAATACAAAGCCAGTCATTTTGCACAGAATGATAGACCTATGAACATTCAGTATTAAAGGGCAGGTGTCCATCATATCTCTCCTTCCAGGTCTCAAGGAACCTATCAGAAAAGGAGACAAAAAGAATCTAAGAGTCAGAGGAGAGGGAATATACCAAGGAAACAAGGTCCTCTAATTCAATATGATCAAAACTCATATGAACTCATAAGGACTGAGGCAGCATGCACAGGACCTTCGTGGGTCTGCACCAGCACCTTGCATATTTATTACGGCTTCTAGTTTAGTAATTTTATGGGATTCCTGAAAGTTAGAATGAATGGTTCTATTTCTTGGACTCTTTACCTTCTGGCTGTTTTGTCCAACTGATGTGTTAGTTCTTGTTTTATTTTGTTTTATTTTATTCTACTATTATCCCTTAGAAGCCTGCCTGATTTCTAATTAAAGAGAGAAACAGAGTTGATCTAGATGAGACGGAAGATGGGCAGGTACTGGGAAGAGTAGCACAGGGGTAATCAGGACATAGTATGAGAAAATTCTGTTTTCAATAAAAGAAAAAAAAAACGCTAAGGAGATGTGGCAGCTGATTTTAATATAGGTCACAAATTGGATACTAGACTAGTACAAAGACAGTCATGTAAAAACTAAAGTAATCAAAAGGTTTGTGACTTAGTTAATAGTGTTATGACACAGTAATGTCTTGTTTTTGACTAATAACATTCTATAAAAAACTGAGCAATTAGGGAGTGCTTGGATGAGCTGTTGAGAAAACTCTAGTATCTTTGTAACTTTTGGACAAATCTAAATTAACACATCTTTTCACAAAATTGGAATACTTTTCAATAGCTCTAAATCCAAAGAACCCTGACATGTGGTTAAAGGAAGGGATAATGGATACCAACCACAATTGATGAAGTCAAAGACATGCAAAAGATACAAAGGGTGCTTTTATGTCTGAGAATTTTTTATTTGCATTTACTTTCTGTAGGTAGTTTGATTTGTGAAACATTCTTTTTATGTGTGTATTGTTAGAATATTTAGTTGAAATTTTAGAAATTTGTATAATTTATATTATTGTGCCTTATGTGTTATATTTAAAATTAAAACAGCATGAATTTTTTTCTCAATTATATGGTAATTATATAGTAGAGTGTACAATTTGATACAAAGATACAAGAAACTGGGAAGAAAAGATCTTTAAGTAACTCACTATGGTACAGGTAACTGGGGAAAATACAAAGATGACCATAATCTTAATTGAGTAATGAGATGAATATGGAAGATTAAGGTAGAGGAATGCAGCAGCTATAACTAAGCAAAAACCTCAAACAATTTAGTTATGGATGATATTTATTAATTGAGTCAAAATCTTTAGGAGCATGATTTTTTTATGTAATGTTAGAAGATTAGAGGCTTTCAGAAGAAACCATGATGCTTGATACCAAATACAGTGAGCTAATGGTGCCATTTTATGTAAAGTATATTGAGAGAAATTATTGATAAATATTTGATTAATGAATAATTATTTATTAATAACAAATAATAAATGCATGTGAAAATTCTGATATTAAAATTAAAATAAATTCCTTGAATTTAAGAGCATCAGTAACTGCAATAGTAGCCATTAGTAGCAACAGTATTTGAATCTTTTTATACTTGCACCAGTCTTATCATTCTAGTGAAAATAATTTCGGTTGTTAGAGTCAATGAGAATCAAGGCTCTAGCCAGTGCATTGAATGAGGCTTTAAGAAAATTTTATGAGTGGAACGAGTGTTAATGACATGCATCTTATGTTTCTGGATCTTTTAACAATTTGCCTGCATTTTCATGGAACAAATCTTAGCAAATACTTATTACATAGTTGATGACGGTCCAGAAATCTTACACTGACAACAGCCCTAATGTAAGATTTTTTACTTCTCTAAGCTTTGAGAATCAGTGTGAAGTAAGCTTACTTTTGTATTTTGTTCTATTTAACCACATGAAAAAAAGAGACATGCTTACTTCTTTCCTGTATTATTGTTTCTTTGTTCATTCTTGTGGGTGTTCCTGAATAGCACTTGGTAATTAGTGTTCAATTTGATTAATCCCCATATACAGTTTTCTAATATTGTTCTGAGCAAATACTTCCACACTTTAAATTCTATAGCTGATTCTCAATGCATAGAGGAATTATCTCTTAAATATAGGTGGCATAGATAACTAGTTTAAAAAATATCTTAAGAAATGAGGTTTAAAAGTTTTAGAATCTAAAACAGTATATTGGTGTTAGTGATCTTTATCATAAAAAAATAAGAGACTTGCAGCTATTTTTCATTATCCTGAATATAACTTAAGTAAATCCAAAGCAAACACTTATTGTCTTAAATAAGCTAATAAGCTAAAGTTAGATGCATGGACAACACTAATGTCTAAACTTTAAAAGTTCCTTTAAAAGATACATTGAATAAAATTGAAAATATAACTTTTATTACTATATGCTTAAGGGTTTATATCATATTTAAGCAGTTTAAATAAAATATACAAGAAAATAATTTCTACAGAGAGGTGATACATGCATAAATAAAGTGGTCTTGATATAACTGGACATAGCCAATTAATGGATGCATTATTAATAAATGGCTAATAAAATATACCTACATGATGAGGTTTATGTAATGAGGGAATGAATATAGAGCCCAGAAGGAATTCAAATAACTTAAATTTTGTTTGAAAAGTCATACAGGAGACTGAATCAGTCTAAAAGAAAAACAAACTCAAGCGGTGGTAGCTGACAGATAGCTCACACCTTTAATCCCGGCCCTAGGGACTTGGAAATGGGATGTGATGTGGCTAGGAGGAGAGAGGAATATAACGTAGGAGCACACAATAGCTCAGGATTCAGTCTGAGGCTTTGTAGACATAAGAACTAGTGGCTGGCTGTTCTGCTTCTCTGATCTTTCATCTTTTACGCACCTACTATCTGACTCTGGGTTTTTAATTATTAAGGATGATTAGAAATTGTGTTACATCTGGCATCCATCTTTAAGGCACAAATTCATGAAAAAATGTGGCTAGCCTGTGATTTTTCCAACCCGTAGCATAGCTAGAGCTATACACTGCCAGAGTCACTGGCCTGCTGGCTGTTTTATGTTTTTGTTTTTGTTTTTTTTTTTTTCTTCTTACCTTGTGGACTTTCCCTGTACCCTCTTCTCAGGCTGCTGCCAAACCTTGGCTGCTATTGTTCTAAGCAGCAGCAGTCAGCATCACATCTTTATCATCATTGTCATCAGACCTGGCGAGATAGTAGAAAATTCTTTATTATTATTATTATTATTATTATTATTATTATTATTTATTATTATTATTATTTTATTGTACTACTTTAAAAATTACCAATCCAAATTTCCACTTCTTTCCCTCCTCCCACTCTCTCCCCACCCCTTCCAATCTTAAGACAGGGCAATACACCCCACCCTGTGGAAAGTTCAAGCCCCTCCTTATTACATCTAGGTTGAGCAATGTATACATCCAAAGAGAATAGGATCCCAAAAAGCCAGTACGTGCAGTACAGACATACTCCAGTGTCACTATCAGTGACCCCTCAGTCTGCCACAACTGGCAAGCATATTCAGAGGGACTAGTTTGATCCAATGCTCATTCACTTCCAGTACAGTTGGAGTGGTGAGCTCCCATTAGCTCAGGCAAAGTGTCTCAATGGATGAGCCCCTCATGGTCTTGACTTCCTTGCTCATACTCTAACTCCTTCCACTCTTCAATTTGATCTTTGGAGCTCAGTCCAGTGCTCCGATATGGGTCTTTGCCTCTGTTTCCATCTGTTGTTGGATAAAGGTTCTATGGTGATATTTAAGATAATCATCAGTCTTACCACAGGGCAAGACCAGTTCAGACACCCTCTCCTCTACTGCTCAGGGTCCTAGCTGGGGTCATCCTTGTGGATTCCTGGGCATTTTTCTAGAGCCAGGTTTCTTGCTAACCCTCAAATGGATCTCTCAATCAAGATATCTCTTTCCTTGCTCTCATATCTGTTTTTCCTCCATCTCAACTATCCCATTCCCTCAAGTTCTCTTCAACACTCCCATTCTCCCCTTCCTTCTACTCCCTACCCTCATGCTCCCAAATTTGTCTGTTTCCAATTTCCACCACATATACAGGTGGGTCTATATATGGTTTTCTTTGGGTTCAACTTATTACTTAGCTTCTCTAGGATCCTGAACTATAGGTTCAACGTCCTTTGTTTATGGCTAGTATTCACTTATGAGTGAGGACATACTATATTGTTTTTTTTTGGGGGGGGTCTGGGTTACCTCACTCAGGATAGTGTTTTCTAATTCCATCCATTTGCATCCAAAATTCAACATGTCATTTTTTTTCCACTGAGTAGTATTCTAATGTGTAGATGTGCCACACTTTCTTTATCCATTCTTCAGTTGATGGACATCTGGCTATTACAAATAATGCTGCCATGAACAATGAAAATAGATCCATATCTATTGATATGCACGAAACTCATCAAAATGGATCAAAGGCCTCAATATAAATTCGAACACACTGAACCTGATAGAGGAGAAAATAGGAAGTAGCCTTCATTGCATGGACACAGGAGAACACTTCTTAAATATAACCCCAGTAGCACAGACAATAACAGTGACAATAAATAAATGGAAACTCCTGAAACTGGGAAGCTTCTGAAAAGCAAAGGACACAGTCAATAAGACAAAAAGGCAGCCTACTGAATGGGAAAAGATCTTCATCAACCCCATATCAGACAAAGGACTAATCTCTAAATTATATAAAGAACTCAAGAAATTAGACACTAAAATTCTAAATAACTCAATTAAAAATGTTGTACTGAACTAAACAGAGAATTCTCAACAGAAGATGTTCAAATGACCACAAGATATTTAAGGACATGTTCAACTTCCTTAGCTATCAGGGAAAAGCAAATCAAAACAACTCTGAGATACCATCTTACATCTGTCAGTACGGCTAAGATTAAAAACACTAATGATAGCTTATGCTGGAGAGGATGTGGTGTAAGGAGAACACTCATCCATTGCTAGTGGGAATGCAAACTCGTGTAACCATTTGGAAATCAGTGTGGCAGTTTCTCAGAAAACTGGGACTCAACCTTCCTCAGGATCCAGCAATACCACTCTTGGGAATATACCCAAAAGATGCTCAGTCATATTACAAAATCATTTGTTCAAATATATTCATAGCAACAATAGAGAATTCTTAATGGGGAAAATTAGTTAAAAAGAGAAAGAGTTTTTCTCACTTTAAAAATGGGAAACACAATTGTGATAGAAAGAGTTAGGTCTCTGTATACAATACAAGATTTAAAATTGAAAAAAAATAATTCAATGAAAGGATAATCAATTTACTGGAATTGACATAATGTTAATTATCATCTTGGTAATTCTTGGTTTATCACTAAAAAAAGTTGGTTGATATGAATGCCAAGATACAAGCCTTAGAAAGACTTACTAAAACAGATCAAAGAGATATTCAAATCCATACAGAGAAATTTAAAGGAGAACAAATTTCATCATGGCATTTTAAGGCTAGAGAAAAGCAGACTAAGGTTTTTAAAGAACCAAGCTAAATTCATATAGTCATACTAGAGAAACTGCCAAATGACAGATGTTCCCGAGACTGTTTAAGCACTCACTATAATCTTGTGGAAATGTTAGACTAAAGGAGATTCATGGTAGCAATATTCTCATATATCCTGTATTCACTTTTTGTGAAGCAGATGTTAAACTCAAGGTCAATTTGTAAGAGAATTATTCATCAAGACTGGAGAGAATTGGTTACAGCAGTTTTAGATACTAATCTTCAATTTCAATGAAGGATTTGGAAGAAAGATGAGGCTAAGACCACTAAACAATGAAGTAGAACAAAACAAACATTCACTGCTGTCTTACAAAGTTGGACTTCAGCAGTAATTAAAATGATACTAAATTCAGATGCTAGAAAACAATTGTTGAATATTTGCGTTTTGAAAATGCTAATTCACAATGCAAAATGGCAATGAGGCTGTTAAAGCATGATCAGCACCCTTGGAGAAATGGACTTGTGATACATTCAATATTGAGTCTCATGACCATGATGATATTTAGATAGGAGAGGTGCTTTCCAGAGATTTGAAGAAAAATAAAAATTTAAATGTTTCAGTTGCAGTAAATAAGGTCACCTGAAATGGATTTGTATATAGGCCATTCCTAGAAACAATGTTTTTCTAAGTATAATCTAAATATAGTGCTCCTCCTATATTTGTTATTAAGAAGAAATCTAGAAAATGGAGAATGGTAACAGATATAGGAGCTCTTACTAAGGTGATTTGGCCAATGGGGTGGCTCTCTCCTTTTCTGAACTCAAATAGGCTTTCTAAAGTTAAATCCAAAATTTCTGTCTTATGTCAGAGGAGTCACTTGATACGGGACAAAAAAAAAATTTACACACTATTTCATTGCCACTAAACTCAAAATCCTTTGGTTTTATTTTGATTATTTGAGAACTTTGTGGTTTAAATATTATCTCAAAATTTATAAGATTAATATATATAAATATTAAAGTGTAATATATATTAATATAGTTTGTTATATGCATTAAGAGTTATTTTGCATATTGAAACTGCTGAATTTATTCCAGATGATACAGAATTGAATTTATTATTTACTCAGTAAGGAGAAATAATCAGTAATAGGAATCATCCCATATACAGATAACACACTTCAGATCCCATACCCTTTAACACAAGGTAATGAAGAAATTGTTCAATTATTGATAGGAAATGTGCTGGAGTCTTCAGAATTTCATTTTAAAAATCATGTTAATAGCAGAGACTTTGAAAAAAAGATTTACCATCCCTTGGCAATAAGCCAAGAAAATTATAAGGCAGTTTCCTATTTGTTCCTTATGTAGTCAAAATTCACTACCTGGAAAAAATAACTCAATGGATACACAAAGGAATGAAATCTGGCAGATGGATATCTTCCATTTTGTAGAATTTGGAAAAGTAAACTATGTATACCACACCATTGTTACCTAGTCTGGATTTCAATGGGCAACTGTTTTGAGTTCTGAAAAGGTTGATTCAGTAATCACATATTTTCTCGAAGTTATGGCCATCATAGAGATACTTGTGCAAATTAAGACTGATATTTCTCCAGCATCTGTCTCTAGCAAAATGAAAGATTTTTGTTTTCTGTTTTTTACAATGTAAGGTATGCTACAGGATACCACACAATCCTACAGGACAAGCCGTCATAGAAAGAGAAAATGGAATCCTAAAGTATAGCCTAAAAAGACAGAATGGGGGAAATAAAGATTCCAGAAGTAGATTGTATAATGCTTTATTAACTTTGAATTTTCTAAATGTTAATGAGAAAGGAACAACAGCTGCTGAAAGACATTGGATAATAGGAGAAAAACTAGAGAATTGAATCAGCCTGTATACTTTAATGATGCACTGACCACAGAATGGAAACTGGAACATGTGTTATGTTGAAGAAGGTTTTTTTTTTCTCACAGAAAAAGGAAAGTTATAGACACCATCAAAATTGATAAAGATTCAATTTGAACAAGAGACACCTCTTAATTAGAAGAGAAGATAGTTCATCAAACAGCATGGATGTTTAATCTAAACTAACCTATGAAACTAGCAAATGCTTTTCATTTAATCAGAAATAAGTTGGCAATCTCTCCAAAATAAGGATTGGGAAAAGATTTTGGTTTTGTCCTTTCAGAACAAAGGTATTGAGCTAAAGATTCCAAAGACCACTGGACAAATGAATAAAAAGGAAAAATAATCCAGAAAAAATGCCTCAAGTAAAAGTAAATTGGTCTCTTGATATATCACGTTTTCAACATGATAAAATTTTATAAATCTTCACAAATGATTGTTTCTGCTATTCTCACAAACATGTAATGCAAATGTTGTTCTTGTAGTCTCAGTACAATTAAAGATTAAAGTTGGCTTTGGAGTTGGAGTGTGGCTCTTTTCTTCTCTGAACACAAATATGCTTTTTAAAGTTAAATCCAAAATTTCTGTCACATGTCAGGAGAATCACCTGATATGGGACAAAAGAAAAAAACAAATTTACACACTATTTCATTGGCACTAAGCTCACAATCCTTTGGTTTTATTTTGATTATTTGAGAACTTTTCTTATGATTTAATTATCTCAAAATTTATAAATATAATATATATCAATATTAATGTGTTACATATACTAATATATATTAAACTTTTTGTCATGATATTAATAGTCATATCAAGTACTATTTCTAGAAGAAAAAGGCTTCATCTAGCTTCTTGCACTTCATTTCAGGTTTGAACTTTATTAGGTAAGTAGGAAAAAAAAAGGAGGGCTGTAGACATGATAGGATATAAATGTAGATTACTGAATCTACTTTCAAACCAAAGAAGCAACTCATTTAATAAAGTATTGCAAACTTTTAGTACTATTTGGAAGCTTCCTTTGGGAGGCCTGAATTTCTTCATTTCTTTCAGAATTGGCCTATAGTTCTCCACTTTCTGTTTTAGCACATCTACACTGAGATTAAATATGCATATGTCTGAAAATTATAATAAATGGAATACCTGTAGAAACAAAGTTTAAAACACATTAAGTTTATACTAAGTATCCATGCATAAGGACAAATTTTTCATAAGCTCTTGCCTTTTAGTTCCTTTGAAGGGGTAGCACAAGCAATTCCATGTTTGTAGTGTGAGACAGGATCTTCTTATAAAGTCTTGGATAGCCTCAAACTTAATAACTTTCTGTTTCAGCTTCCCAGATCTTTGGATTACAGGAATGGTCTGTCATGCCAGTAATACTTTGTTTTACTTCTGACAACTTCAGATTGTGTCTTTGAACAAAATATTCTAAAAGCATTGATGACTATCTCATTTAGTGGTTTTTTTTTTGTGATTGTTTCCCCAGAAAATGATGTGCCCTGGTTACTCTAATTTGTTCCTGTATTGGTGAATGGGAAGGGTAAGTGACAGTAAACCAATAAATCCTATTTTTAAAGATAACTTGACACTTAAGAGCACTGCCTGTACTTGATAAAGATTGATATTCAATTTTTAGGACTCATATGAATATGCTACACAGACTTACATGCAGGCAAAATACCTATACACATAAAAAATAAGTAATTTAAGTAAATAAAGTATAGAAGTATATTTTAAAACACTACACATTTTCTAGATTTTTTTCCCCAGGAGAAAAAGTATTCAATAATTTTAATCACTAATAACCCAAATTAAATATGCACTGAAATGTTCTATCAATTTAAAATTTTTCTGAGTTTTTAGCTTATACTGTACTTGTAATGTATATCAGTGTTTCTGTTTTTAAAGGAAGCTATTCAGCTACTGACATCTTACTTTAACATTTTGGTTGCAGACTATCTATTTATTCTCTTACTTAAAACATTAATGTATCACTATATGACCTTCTTTAGTACTTGAATTCAATACGTCTAAAACATACACAAGAACAAACAGCATTTTCTAAAAATATTGTAGAGAAAACTGAACATCCATGTGTAGCAGAGTGATGTTAAACACAGTTTTACCACCTTGTCTACTCGATTAACAAATAAAAACAAAGATTTAAGTGGGTTAAAAACTTCAGTTTGAAATATGAGATACTAAACTCCTAGAAGAAAATATAGTCAGCATCCAAGGCATAAGTATAAGAAATAACTTACTCCATATGAGTTCGTTTGCTGCCAACTAAGGCCAACAAAGGATAGTGGGAAACCTATAAAACTAAGTAGCTCCTCATTGGGACATTGGGAGCTCAGTCCGGTGCTCCAGTGTGGGTCTCT
>JABTXL010000002.1:24477717-24606127 GCA_025134845.1 Neodon shergylaensis
AGAGACCCACACTGGAGCACCGGACTGAGCTCCCAATGTCCCAATGAGGAGCAGAAGGAGGGAGAACATGAGCAAAGAAGTCAGGACCACAAGGAGTGCACCCACCCACGGAGACAGTGGGGCTGATCTATTGGGAGCTCACCAAGGCCACCTGGACTGGGACTGAAAAAGCATGGGATAAAACCGGACTCTCTGAACATGGCGAACAATGAGGGCTGATGAGAAGCCAAGGACAATGGCATGGGGTTTTGTTCCTACTTCATGTTCTGGCTTTGTGGGAGCCTAGCCAGTTTGGATGTTCACCTTCCTAGACCAGGATGGAGGGGGGAGGATTTTGGGCTTTCCACAGGGCAGGGAACCCTGACTGCTCTTCAGGCTGGAGAGGGAGGGGGAGAGGAGTGGGAGGAGGGGGAAAGAAGTGGGGGAAGGGAGGAGGAGTGTGAGGAGGGGGAGGGAAATGGGAGGCTGGGAGGAGGCGAAAAAAAAAAGAAAAAATATTCTTCCTAGAGAGAATATTGGTTTAATATTTAAAAAAGATATATTCAGAAATAAACAGTATACAATCAAGAATAAAATAAGCAAAAAACAATTAAATGATTATATTTTAGTTTAAATATATTTATTGTTTAAATATATTTATCAAATATAGAAGGATGGAGAAATTTATGTGAAAAAAAGCATAAAAGAAAAAAATCCAATACAACCTAAAATTCTATAGTAAAAATACCTGAGAAAAATAAAACTTAATAATAAATTTATATATAATAATCAATTATTATATATAATAATAAATATATATTTCTATGGATACTTTGAAAATATTAGGTTTAAGTCAAATATGACTAAGGAATGAGAAGCAGAAACAAATTCAGCATCAGATGGAAATAAATGTTACTAATTGGACAACAATATATTTCTGGAGAAGAGCTAGAATGTAAATGTACATGACTTTCTCAAATAGTTAAAAGATTGGCAAAATATTTGAGATAAAATACAGCATACAATAAAGAGATACAATGAAGTATTTAACAACTATGAGAAGAAATGAGAGGGTATATCATGTTAAAGCAACATAAAATCAAAGGTACTGAAGAAAATGCATGACTTTATATTTAAAAACTGTACCATACAAATCAGAATGCATGAAGAGGAAACCGATATTTTACTTCAGTTCAACTATTATTTTAGATTAAGAACTAGAAAATATCAACAAGGTGTTTAGAGAGATAGTGAAATCTATTCCAGATCAAGCCTTAATGAGAGTTGTATATGCCCCTGAAGGCAAATAAATATTTTGAACTCTGATATCAATAAAGTGGCTAAATAAAAATAAAAAGACAATATTATTCATGAATGAACTAGAAATATTTAAATCAGTACCTAAGAAATTTTGGCATGTGTATACTAATGTTGGAAAGAAATCAAAACAAAGTCAGGCTGAAAAGCCTCCTTTAGTGAAGATAGGGGAAAGAGTAAGGCTATCTGCACAGCCAGATTTTTAGTTAAAGCTTGCAAGATGAACAAGAGGAACACCTTATCTTTTGGACGTTTTAATGAGTGATTGTGCATGATTGCACAGGTAGAGTTTTAGATGGGCAGAAAAGGAATTAGTGGTTAAAATAGTTCCTTTATTACTTACATCACTAAAGTACAAAATTATAGAAGTGTCATCATCACGAAAAACTAAAATTATAAGAGTTTCTTAGATTTTGCTATTAGCTATTGTCTGATTAAAAAAAAGACAAGGATTTTTTTTTATTTTATTAGGGTTTGACAAATATTTAAAATTTCAATGCCCTATAGTATATGGTGAATTTTAATTTGAAATCTTAGTAATACTTTTAGATAAAATAAGTTAAAACTTGACATTATAATATAAAACAAGGCAAATAATAGATGACAAGTTTGAGGATGAAGATCTAATGATTTAATGAGAATGGAAAATAAAGGTCACGAATACGACCCTTTCATGGAAACACAATGCACTGAAAAAGATAATAGTCTTCCAAATTTTATGAAATATTGAGGCAATCGAGGAAAGAAAATAAAGCAAATAACAGTGTGTAAAAGCATTGCATTTAATCTTTTTGTTATATTCCATTACTGGATTTACTTATTTTAGCAGTTATGGGTAGTTGCTGTGCTTGCAATGACCCAGTTTCATTAAGCAGGACTCGCACCACAAGTTTTACCAGCATTTGCATCTCCACTTCCAGGCAATCCAAAACCAGTTTTTTGTCCTCTGAGGCCATATGCATACATATGTTGTACATATGTCAACTCTGCACGCGCGCACACACACACACACATATATATACATACACACACACACATATACACACACACACACACATATATATATATACACATTAAAAATCTGTAAAGGAAACAATTTTTTTCTTTAGGCAATTAAATACTGTAACATGCAATTATTGGTTTTGAGAAGAAAAAAAGATCTAAATCCTAAAGATTTTTCTTAAGAAAAATCTCTTGTGAAGTGCATTTGAAAACCACAGCTCAAATCTGTACATTACTATTGGGATAAAGTAAGTAATGTTAGTTGAAAGAGGCTCACAGTTATACCAGTCAAATGAAGCAAAAGAGACTATGCAAATACAAAACAGTAATTTTAGAGACAAATTTTTAAGGTCAATTGTTATAAATTAGAAGTCAGGCATTTCTAATATATTGCTAATTCATATAAATGAGTACACATACACACACAAGTCATTTAGAAATTAGAATTTCATAAACACAATAATACAATGATAAATGTATGTACTTAATTTAAATTATTTTTATCTATTCTAAAACTTTGGACCTGTTTTATATATACTCTATTTACACTGTTAAGTAATTTTGGAATATGCAATTGATCTATAAAAGTAATTTCACTTTTAAAGTAGAAGTATAATTTTGATGTTGTATTAAACACAATAGTGCAATAATGATCCTACATACTAAAATTTTAATTTGATAGAAATATATTACAACAAACCACAATTTTCTAATACTAACTGTTAAAAACTTGCAACAAAGTACATTAGTTGAGAAATAATTATAATTTAAAACATCTGCTCTGTTTAATTGGTTTGCGTAAAGGAGAATCAAATCTCAAACAGGCTACAATATTTTATTCTTTCGAGTTTGGGTAGCTAGTTAATGTAGAAATGTTGATATTAAAAATAGTTTGCCCTAATTATGCTTGAATTTTATTGTAAAACTATTCTCCTATTTCAGAGCCCATAGACGAATTCTTTTTAATAACACTTTAAAACCAACACCCATTAAATTAAGGATTACAGTTTTCAGAAACACAATAGAATTTAAAATGATTATTTTTATATTTCTCAAAGGTGAATGGGTTGAAAAAATTTCTTTGGAATATATTTTTTTCATTGACTCAAAAGAATATATTTTATATAATTCTCATTGAAAAATAAGTTCATTTAGCTTTCTCCTGCACATTCGCTCAATTAAGCCATACAGTCATAGACCGTAATTAGATTCTTTTTTAAAATATAAACTATTATCAACGACGTTTTGTCTGCTGGGAATGAAAATATTGTAGGAAACGTACTTTAGGCTGTTCTTACTAGTGGTGTTATATATAGCACAAGCATTGTTCTTGAAGAGGTTTAAAAGAGCATGAACCATGTCAATGTTTTCTTTACAGTAAGTTATAGAGTACAGGAAGTACATAGTAAGTTATAAAGCTATGACGATTCTCTTTATATGAAATCATGAAATGGTGCAGTTTTTGTTATTGTACTTTCTTGGCATGAACTATAAATGACCTTCCCATCTTAGCTCAAAACAAACTCTAGTTGTGGACAACGTCATCAATGAAGACAGTTTACTTGAGGGCTTAGTGCTCTCTATTCTGAAATCAAGAGTCTGTATGGGCTTTATGTGTTCCACCAACTGTAGATTGACCAAACCGTTTTTTACTCTCCTTGGGATTTCATGCTGAGCAGCACTGCACAGATGGAAATGTTATCAAGTGCTTGTTCTCAGAGTCACCATATGTTTCTACTCTCTCCCAAATGTCATCTCTTGTTCTGCCAACAAGACACACTTCCACACTCCTTAGAGACAATTCTCCCAAGCAGTCAGCATTTTATTTTGTATGACATTTAGTCCATTACCACATAAAAGCTTAGAATTTTAGCCGCATATTGGAAGGGATAAATTAGAAAAAGTACATCATGTTCATCATGTTCCTTGATGAAAATTTTTTTTCTGCTGAAGTGACATGATTATATTTTTGGGGAATTGTTGTATGCAAATACCAAATGGGGAGGAGAAAAGAGAGTTTTGGAGTAAAAGATTGAATGGTTGCCTGTAGGGTACTCTACAGATGTAAAGAAACAAGTTGTATGAGGTCTGTAATCCCAACAGAGAGGTGGAAGCAGGAGTATCAAAGATGATCATTTTAGGTTACAGAACAAGAGAGTGACTAAAAAAATAAGATAAAATACAACAAAGCAAGAAAATAAATGAATGAATAAATAGCTCCAGAGACAAGATTTCCTAGTAGCAGAAAAACATGAAATTAGTTACAGCTAGCTAATATTCAATGCTACGTAATATTAGTGTATTAAATAAAGTGATGTTAGCTGATTGACTTTAAATAAATTGTGGTGTAATAATGGTACATCTATGAGCAACCCTAATTATCACTCTGTAAATTTATAGATGGTGGGAGATAATATTTAAAAACTCAGAAGAATAAAATATCAGTCATATATACAAATGGAAACCATAGCTATAATAATGCACACAGAAATATAGGGTATTTATTTCACAATAACTAGAACATAATATTTGTTTCTAGTTCCCAAGAGCTGTTCATGAAAATATTTATAAAAATTCTTTTAAAACAGTACCAATGGCCCCTGACTTAGCATTTTTTTCATTTGAGAAATCAAAATGTACTATGATATGGTTTTGACAGAGCAAGAGTACTAAAAGTTGATTATTATTGCAATAAAGAAGCACGAAATATAAAATAGATAAAGGTTTCTCTATAAATGGATATAACTCCTACTCAGCATTCACCTCAAAAATAGGTAGCTCATTTACATTTTTATGTTCCTCTGAAGGCACATCTGCCAAATCTGAGTAAAAGATAAGATATCCCCATATAGACCGTAAGTGTATAGTTATGAAAGTGATGTTCAAGTTCTGTTTCTCTCATATGTGACTGTATATTCCCCGTGTTTACCTAACAGGCACAACTTGAAAGACTGCCTTTGAATAAGAGCACTCTATTTGAAATACATATATAGCTACATCAATTTTAAGAAAACTCTAACCTTTCCTTTTCAAGAACAGCAGCAAAAATGTGTTTCCTTTTAATGCCCTAGTTTAGCACAAACATTGAAATAAAACACTGCACCCTGTGTCACCTTAATGCATTTTTTCCCACATGAGAAGCACCAGGGACAGACTGTTTATGCTTTTATGTTATAAAAGGAAATCACTAAGTATCAGAGAAGTTCAACGAAACTGTCTAAAATATGCAATTTAGCATATGAATTTT
Source organism: Neodon shergylaensis (assembly GCA_025134845.1). Taxonomy (NCBI): domain Eukaryota; kingdom Metazoa; phylum Chordata; class Mammalia; order Rodentia; family Cricetidae; genus Neodon; species Neodon shergylaensis. Next base: position 24,483,263 of record JABTXL010000002.1, read on the forward strand.
CTGACACTGCACAATTATGCTGTTGAAAAATCACAATGAATGAATGCTATTTACTTGAAAGTCAAAGTTCATGTTAGAATGTAAATCTGTTGCACACATGAAAAGTTACTAGTATCCAGCGTTATAGTGCACATGTGCACACACACATGCACACACTTATGTGCATACTCATAGGCACATTCAAATGTACATTCATTCACATGTGGTCATTAAACTACCATGTTCTAGAAAGAAAATGTCTCATAATGAAAAGTTGTAGATGGAGGCCACTCATGCATTTCCTGGCCACCCAGACCCAAAATAATTACACAGAAACTAGATTAATTAAAACACTGATCGGCCTATTAGCTTAGGCTTCTTTTTAACTAACTCTTACATCTTAAATTAAGCCATTTCTATTATTCTGTGTATAGCCACAAGGCTATGGCTTACCGGGTAAATTTCCAACATCCTTCTCCTGCAGCAGTGGCATGGCATCTCTTTAACGTTGCATTCTTTTCTCCTCTAGTTCTGCTTGGAATTCCCAACTTTTTCTATTCTGCCCTTCGTTATGCATTAACAAACAAAAGCAACACATATACAGAAGGACTTACCACACCATTTCCCCTTTTCTGTCAAATAAAAAGGAAGTTTTTTAACTTTAACATAGTAAAATTACATATGAAAACAGTTATCAAGCAAGAGTTATAGTTACAATATTTAGTCCATTCACATTTGGCAAATTAAAGAAACCATTTTATCTTTTTATTTTATTTTTGTGAGTCTAAAGTTTTATATTTAGTCTATCTTTTATAATGATAACTATTTTTTAACTCCATCAAAGACTTCAGAAGGATATAGTATTACCTAAGCAAACAAGAAGTTCATTGTAAGCAATTTCCATAACTCTAGAACTGACAGAGACATATCTCTGCCTGGACAGTCATCCAAAGTTCTTATGTAACAAAGTTCTTCTGTAATATCTTCAGCCTACAGGTCCATAGTATCTGGTAGACTTTTTCATGAAGAAGGAAATTTTAAAGACAGTTTAACCTATATTGGCAGTTTATCAGTCACTTTCTTCTGTGTCCTGCAGAATGTCTGGCAAACTCTTTTATGAAGCAGGAACCCTGAAGGACTGTCTCCCCTTCTTTAGGCAACTTCAGCAGTCATTTTTCTGTGGGTCCTGAATGTCCAGGTTATACAATATATCATCAAGCAGTCCAGGCAGGAGCAGAGCAGTTCCTTGCTCAAATAGCTAGCCTTGCCACATTGAAGACAAATCTTATAATGAGTTTCTTCAACACCTGTAAACATCTCTGAAGTAATTGGTACTGCCAGAAGGAGACATATCTAATTGTTGAGAAAAGTCTAAGTTCTTAAAACATTTAACTTGCCATATTCTGTATGTCTTTGAAAGATTTAAGAATACCTACACATCTGAAATATATCTCTGTACATCTAGAAAACCTAACTAACATGACTACAAGTTTACTATTATAGATGACTATATACCTGTATTTTTAAATTATACATAATATTTTTAAATGAGCTGCACAAACAAAATACATTGATCAAGATCAGAAAAATACATATAACAAAATTGACCTTATATTTGTAGTGATAGACAAAAATCCATACAAATGAAAAGTATTTACCTCTATATCATATCCCACTTTAATTGGAAACAAACATTTATAAACAATATTTGGGAACTTGGGCATATTTTTTCTTTAAACTCCTTTTTGCTTTTATTGGGTAAAGTAATTTTGGAGGTTTGCAGAAACGTTTTTGTGGGGCCTTGCTTTGGGCCTATGGCAGCACAGAACAGAGCAAGGCAGAAATTTTAAAAAGAGATAGAGGAAAAAAGAAGGTGGCGTCAGAGGGATGCCACATAGCTGTTAGAAGGAGGAAGACTCCCACTCCAGAACCTTATCAGTAAACTACCAGCCTTGTAATAAAATACAAAATAATAGGAATGGGTTAAATTAAAATGTAAAAATTAATAAAAATACTGAGCTAATAGACCAAGCAGCATTTTACTTAATACAGTTTCTATATGATTATTTTTTGGTCTTGGAGGCTGCAAAATGAACAAGCAGTTACCATCTACAAAAAGTCATGCTGTCTAGAGCAGGAAGCTAAGAGTTCATGCTCTCATTCACAAATAAAAATCAGAAGATGAACTTCAATTAGAATGAATGAGGCTTTTAATTTCAAAGCCTACCACAGTTGAACTTAACATTCAAATCACATCTTCATTTTAATTTTATCTACAATTTTAAAAATAGTTAATGCTATTTAATTAATTGAAAATATCTTGAAAATTTCTCCAAATTTTTTACTGATTTTGATTTAAATATTATCTTCTTTACGCTATTTATTTATATATATATATATAAGTATGTCAATATATTACATATTCTATATTTGGGGGTGCTGATTAGTTGTCATGTTTGACTTTTCTATCTCTGTTATGCAACTTTTCCATAATTTCTACTTTGAAATCCTTGTTTTATGTGTCAGCTATACTGAATTTGTCATGACAAAATGTGATAGGCTAGGATTACTGGGTTCTAATGAAGGCATATTTTTTTCTTGACTGTTAATGTTTGTTATGGGTGGGATCTGGTGATAGAGTATCTGTGTTTGGAATGATTGAGGTGATTCTAGGTGTTGATAGCTGGTCTTGTATTTGTTGATTGGTATTTATAGCTTGAATTCATTCTGTGTCTTAGCCTGGTATAGTGGCTAAAAGGATGACTGAGAGAGTGCTTCTATAGGTGGCTGGTTGGTGGAGAGGTAAAGGTGGGCTAGGAAAATGGTAAAAATCAGCTTCACAAAAGAGTTTAGGGGGTATTTTCCACAGTAATAGACAGGGTTGCCGGAGTGGCACGAACCATGCCATGTTAGGCTGCCATATGTCAGGAGTCCCCTTTTTGGGGTGACTCCTACTATGATCCTAGCTGTGGTATATCTGTACATTCCAGACATGAAAATGAGAAAGAAATCTATTATATTACATAAAGTGAAAACAAAATTGTGAAAAGGCAATATATGAGTGGATGTTTTACTAAAGCACATGCTAACGATTTTCAAAACAGAATAATCAAGAAATAAAGAGCTAGAGAAAATCTATAGTGAACATTTTCAAGGAATCCAAGGAAAGAGCAGTTTTCTGTTACACAGAGGAGCAGCAGAATCAGACTAGCAGAATCAAATTCATCAAGGAATATTAGAGTTTTAGAGTCATATGATTTCATTCCTCCTTCATTTTGCTTGTTCCTTTTCTACATTTGTTGAGAACTTGTCCTGTTATTAGTTCCACTGAAGTGAAACTTTTTTTGAAACTATGTTCAATTAGTTGCCTAGAAATCTATAGATTTTTATTTTTAATTTTTCATTAATAGAAAACATATGCGTTCCTTGCACAATATTACATCTCATTGACATTTTATTTATCTTGACTCTCACATTGAAGGCTGACAAGAAGGCTCAGATGATTGAGGAACTTGCCATGCAATCCTGACGATAACCGGTTAGATCCTGAGAATCCACTTAAGCTCTAAGAGAAAGACTGAGTCCTCAAAGATGTTTAGACTTCTGTGCTCGGACTTTAGTACATGCCTTGCATTCTTTCAAGGACGGTGAAATAGAATCAGAAGAGTCATTGCCAAACTCTTTTTATGAAGCTACAGTTACCCTGATTCCAAAACCACACAAAGACCCAACCAAAAAAGAGAATTACAGACCAATCTCACTCATGAACATCGATGCAAAAATTCTCAATAAAATATTGGCAAGCAGAATCCAAGAACACATTAAAAACATTATCCATTATGATTAAGTAGGCTTCATCCCAGCGATGCAGGGCTGGTTCAACATAAGAAAATCTATCAATGTAATTCATCACATAAATAAACTGAAAGAAGATTAATTTTATAATTTAATTGCATTTACTATACCTACTTTCTTCAAATAAACTAATTGCCAGTAGTTATTTGTTGTACTATAGTAAAAACTTTGAAAAAAATTAATTTACATGACATAAATGATCTATGTAGGAAGAATGCATATTAATGTTTTTAACCTTCTTTAAGTTACAGAGACAGACATACAACTGGAAACAGGCCCAAAGCTTCATACATTTCTACTGTGGCTATACCTCAGGTAGATTCACAAGGTTTGAGTAAAATATTTATGCTGGAATTACAAATCACCATGGCATTTAATAATTAATTGGTGTTGACAAAATAGGTGTCAGAAAAAACAAAAAACACAACAAATATCTTTTGTACAAATCCCAGACCCATTCAATCTTCCAGACAATAGTTCCTTTGTGGAAAATTTATAAATCCCATGCTACATTTTAAAACAGTAGGTGTCCCTTATATGATCCATAACTCTTGCATAATTGGGTGTTCTAGGACTCTTTCCAAATTTTCTCCAACAGGCATAATTTTTCAAGAACACATCTGCCACAAGTTAAAAAAAAATCCTGAAACAATTAACCAAGGGTATTTCATCATGTGCTTAAAAGAGTAAAAAAAAATTGACTACACAGTCTTTGACATGTAAAGTTTGTGAGAAGGTATGAATGGGAGATGAGGAGTTAAATTCTTTTATAGATTGACCTGTAATAAAAATAATGGGCACAAGATAATTTCTACTAATCTTTTTTCTAATTAACTTATGCAAATTTTTCCAGGAAAACACAAAACAATATCTAGACCCTGCTCTTGGCACAGCTAAAATAATTTAAAATGTATCGATAAACAAGCCTATACTCTAAACTTTAATAGTTTCTGTGATATGTACTGTAAACTTCATGTTAACTATTTAATTAATAGTTTACAAATACCAATCAAGCATTGTTTTTCTATCATAGTCAGTGTGGCTTGCATTTACCCTCAAATATATTGCTTTATAAACCAAAACTAACCAAAGAAACAAAATAAGCAAATCTCTTCAATGAATTACTGAATAGAAAAAAACAAAAATATCTTCCCCAAGATTCACACAGATAAAATACAAATGGTATTTATTTCTTTATTCATTAAGATATTTAAAAATTGTCATTATTAAGCAACCATAAAAATGCATGAATATCAGACTCGGACAAAACCTCTAATAATACAACCATTATGTATGGAGTGGTATATGATCACAAAATTACAAATAAGTTTAATAGAAAAGGGTGCAATGAGCAAAGTTCCATGCAATACTAAAATTTCATTAAGGAAAGTGCATAAAAACTGGGATATAAAAAAAGAATAAAGTATACAAACAAAGGAGGATAAATGAACATATTTTGCAAATCCATGGCCGTTATATCAGGTAAGAAGAAGACTGGAATTGATAGCAACTCTATATGAATAGTGGAGATAGAGCAAACACTAATGTTTACAGGTGTAAGAGAATTAAAATGTTTCAAATTCTGTAGGAGAACATACATCTTGTAAACGACTCTCTTTTAGGGGATGTCAAATGAGAGAAGCACACAGGATTTGTGTAACATGTCATATGGTGAGTTTTGCTTTTTATTTATTATTTTTATTCCACTGATCTGTGTGGTTTACAAAGTAATCAAAATCGGAAAAAAATAATGCAATATGTAGACATTGTGAAATAACATAAAGAGAGGGAAGTAAGACCAAAGAGGAATATATCAAGTATTGAAATGATGTAGCTAATTTGTTAATTAAGTGACTTTAAATAAATATAATTTTCAACTATTTGTAAGAGCTTCAATTTAAAATAATTTTTGTATGAAGGACATCTATAGAGAAATATAACTTATTATGACAATATTATTAGCAATGATTTCTCAGTGATATCAATGAGCAAGGGTTCATAAAGTTGTGCTAGCTGGTACATACTGTCTTGCTTGTTAATGGATCCTGTTCATGACAATAAAGAAACATACATAGTATGTATGACAGAAATGACATAATAAACCATATAATAACAACCAGAAAGTGAACACTTCTACAATGAAAAACAAAACACACAACAGGAAGTCATTAAATAAACTACAATAAGAGGTTGTAACTCAGTGGTGGAGTCCTTGTCGAGCATGAATAAGCCTTCAACTTAGATCTTCAATAATGCAGAAATTTTTAATATTAAAAATACAATAGGAAAGTGTCACAATATAATACTTTACATGTGGAAAAATTGAAAAAGAATCATTAATTAAATGAAGATGACTCAATGTGTCTCAAAATTAGGATTCTATAATATGTTTATTCTTCAAACAATTAAAAATTATTCTAATACTCTTCACTCCCCTAGTAAAGAAAAAAAGCATCCCATTCTCCAAACTTAAGAGTTGATATACATAGTTCAACAAACAGATTAATTACAGATAATCCCTATAATTGTACATTTTTATTAGATTTTATATTTTAATTAACTTTTTACATTTTAAATGTATTTTTCTCATATATTACATTCTGACTAGAGTTTTTCTTCCCTCCTTTCCTCCCATGCCCTGCCGCCATTTATTCCTCCTCAATTTTTTTTCAGCAAGGGGTAGACCTCCCAGGGACATTATTCAAACTTGGCATATGAAGTTGCAATAAGATTAGTCCTGTCTTCTCCTATTAAGGCTGAATGAGGCAATCTGGGAGGAGGAAAAGAGTCCTAAAAGAAGGCAAAAGAGCCAGAGATAATCTCACAGAAGACCAAATTATATAGGCTCACTGATGGTCGTTTCAATCTCTATGTGCCCCTATGAGATCTAGTTGATGCTGTGTGGTGTGGGGTGTCCTTATGTATGTGTTGCTTTTATTGGTTAATGAATAAAAAAAAATCTGCCTTGGCAGATAGGGTAGAGTAGAGCTAGGCGGGGAAAACTAAACTGAATGCTGGGAGAAAAGAAGGTAAAGTTGCCAGAAGCCATATAGCCACTAGAGGGGAAAGAGCAAGTTGCCAGCTGGAACCTTGCCAGTAGGCCACAAACCTCATAGTAAACTATAAAATAATTGAAACGGGTCAATTCTAGATGTAAAAGCTAGCCAATAAGAAATTAGAGCTAATAGGCCACACAGTGATTTAATTAATTCAGTTTCTGTGTTTTATTTCGGGGCTAAGCAGCCGGGAACAATCAAGGGGCCTTCATACCACAGCTGTGTGCCATTTTCTTGTGATGTCCTTCAATCCTTTGGAGCCTACAGTCCTTGCTCCCCCTCTTCCTCAGGAGTTTGGCCTAATGTTGGCTGTGCGTCTCTGCATCCGTTTTTATCAGAGGTTGGATAATGACTCTGATGACAATTATGCTGGATTTGTGGTTACTTATATGTATGTGTGTGTATATATATATATATGTCTTTCTTTTCCTCTGTTTATGTGTGTATGCTTGTGTCTGTGTGTTTCCAAGTGGAGGCAAAAATAAGTCATATAATCCCCTGAAGCTAGAATTTATAGTATTTTGAGTATCACTTAATTTGATTCTAGGAATTGAAATAAAGGGTCTGGTCCCGGGATATAAAAAATATAAAGTTGTAAGCCCAAACACATTTTGGAAGAAAAAATAAAGCTGGCAGGGTAGCCACTGCTAACCTTTAACAAACACTGTCTGCCTTAAGAGCAGACATCCTGGTAGCCACTGTGTAAACTTTTAGCAATTTTCTCCTGACTCCCAGCTTCCCAGCTAGGCAGGAATTGCGGACAAAGGTTAGCTTCTAACTATTACCTCTTGCATTTCCTTCATTTTCAATTGTCCTCCTATGTGACTCTACTCTCTGCCTTGCATTCTTTCAAGGACTGTGTAAAGTGGCTGTGTCAGCCACAGGCTTTGGCAAACATCATATGTTAACATTCTAAAGTCTTCTAACCAAAACTTGTAAAACTTACAACATAATGTGAGTTTAATTAACCTGACCTCAAGGTTGTAAAAGTTCTTTGACCCAAATCTGGTGGTTGATTTTACTGTTAGAGTAGGCCCCAAACTAGCCCCCATTGCCACTGTTCCAGAAGCCCCATCTCTGGCTATATTCACAGCTATAGCTGAAAAGCTTTGTGTGCCTAATGGAGATTTTTTTTCTGGATTATGTTTGCTTCTGGTTTAATAGATTTTAGTGGGTTCTCACCCATCATTGTACGATCCCAGACCCAGCAACTGCTCTGCCTTCTTGCCATTTTCTTTTTTATAGATTTTAAAGAACGTGCTCTTAGAGTAATATTACATAGACACAAAAACAATTAGAGAAGGAATCTTCAAAATCAGAACTATGATTAGTTCCTTGTTGAGCACCAATGGAAAATTGTTGATCTAAATAGGAGTGTCATAACTTTCGTTGTCAACTTTTGACACCCTTGAAAACAGGAAACTTTAGATAAAAAATACCTCCAATACATACACACAAGACAATATAAACCACTTACAGCACATATTACTTTCCAATATTATGTAATATGGGAACACATGATGAAAAAACACAGAAATCACTCATACACACACACACATGCATGCATAAACATACACTTCAGGTTTATGGCAAAGAATGAGAAGAAGAAAGAAAAGGGGGTAAATTATATAGTTATATTTTAATATAATAATTAACAACTTTGTACAAAAGTTGAAGATCTTATTTGAGATTCAAATAGAGTGAAAAAAGGAAAGAGGAGAATAAACAATGCTATAAAAATAATTGGATACACTTTCACTCAGTCTCCTGGTGTGTTGCCTCTAATCAAGACAGCATTCATGTGCACCATAATGCAGTGATTTTTTTCTCTTGATTGATTTTATTTACTTTTATTGTTATGTTTAAACAGAAACTATTATACATACTTAGCCTTGTCTTAGCTAAGTGTATTCTAATGAGCTAATTTATGATTTGTACTGTTTGTAAAATTCAGGAACTTTTATCTTATTTTGGGGACATTGTATTGAGGAATGTATAAACTAGTAAGTTATTTATGGTGAAAAATATTGATTAGGCACAAAATCCAGTGACTTTACCACACTGAACACTTTTCTATTAGATACTACATCAAATAAACAGGATTTTCTTTGGTAACGTACAGATGCTAACTAACCATGAAATAATAAAGACCTAGAATTAATTTTCAGACTAATTTGATCAGTTTTATTATTTGAAACAAATACTGTCTCTAAAAACAAATAATGACATAGTGTTTGATTCTCTTTGGGAATACTATTTTACATTTATATCAAGATATTTTTTACTGTTTTTCTTTCTAAGTATCTTTTTATTTCTTGAAGATTATTAGAATATATGAAAAATTGATACCTAATATTCATTTTTGCAATTAAGATAACTTGAGGCTAATTCCTCTCCTATTGAAATTAGTAAGGCCAAAGAATTCATAATATCTACTTTTTTCCATAGGAAAAGCAAATGGGTTTTACACTTGATTCAAACTTTATGAATATGTCAGATAGTTGTTGATTATTTAAAATTGAATAATCATAAATGAATATATGAGAATTATTCAAAGATCCAGAAACAATTAATGGATATCTTCAGTTTCATATTAAAATTTCAAAGAGAACTGATCTTTTTGAGAAAATGTAATTCATTAGCTTTATTATGGATCGATAATTTATTTTATGTAATGATATAAGAGGTCCTTTGTCTATATGTTGCTTTCATTGGTAAATGAATGAAGAAACTGGCTTGGCCTGATAGAGCAAAACTTAGGTAGGAGGAAAAGACAGAATTGAATTCTGGGAAGAATTTCTGGGAAGAAGAAAGCAGAGGAGAGAGCCGCCATGGAGCTGCCAGAGTCAGACATGCTGATTCTTTCCTGGTAAGCCACTGCCACGTGGCAATACACAGATTAATAGAAATGGGTTAAACTGAGATGTAAGAGTTAGCCAATAAGAAGTTAGAGCTATGGCGCCAAGCAGTGTTTTAATTAATACAATTTCTGTGTGGTTATTTCGGGGCTAAACTAACCTGGCGGCCAGGATAAACAAGTGGGTCCTCACGTGGCAACAATGTAATAATAGCAAGCCTATTTAATGGATATATTTGGTTTTCTACTTACTTATGCATCTGCAGTATTTTCCCAAAAACATAAGTCCTTACTAATTGGAAGGTTTATTAAGGAGATGAGAACCTGACATTCCTCTTGACTGTTATAGTCATCAGTACAAAGTTACCACATACACAAATGTAGTCTTTAGATGTTGAGTAGAAATGTTTACAGAGGGCAATGCAGTCATCATAGATTCTCTTTTCTTGATCATTACATGAACATAATAATTTTTCTGAGGTAAAAACACATTAGTATAATACAGTACACTCAATAAGCGACATCAAGGTATTTTTAATTATACACAGACTGAATAATTCATGTATTATGTACATTTATTTTTAGATATTTGAGGAATCCAAAGGCAAGACACTAGTAGGCATTGTTTGATCAGGGCTGATACTCTGAGTGGAATCAAGTATCTGTAGGAACAGCCTCTAAAGAAGTGTTATATTTGTTCAGAGAAGATCTATAAAGAGAAAAGGATGTAAACAACTTCCCACCAATAATTTTGTATTTGTTTTATTTTATTTATTTTGTTCTTGTTGTTTTTACAAGGCACTTTCCCATCATTATTTTGAAGGGACCAATTCTAACAAAATCACAGTGAAGTGAAGTCCTAACATGAACTTCAAGAGGCATTCAGATTTTAATTTAGAAAGAAAATTCCGATTTGGGATTCAAAATACAAAAAGGGCTTAGATGTAATCTATTCCAGTAAATTCATCCAGTATTTGTTTACATTAGTGCATAAAGATTGTTTGAATCCTTCATTATTGCTAGGATTTCTTCTAGGGTAAAGTGAAAATTTTGATTTTAAAATCATTGAAGAATCACAAAATTCCCTAAACAATCTTTTAAATTTTCTTGCTTTAAAGATACTCCTTTAACAAATACCTTCTTACATATAAAAAATTAATAAATATAAAATTTGTATATGTTTTATACATATGTTTAACGATTATAATTAAGATTTAATTCAAAACATGTAAAGAAACATTAGAAATTAAAAGTTAATGTTAATAGTGATCTGTACTAATTACCTTTACTGCATTAATTAGCTTCAAGATAATATATTTCATTCAGCTCTAATGTTCCAAGAATATTACTGAATTATAATGAATGTGAGGCAAATGGGTAGTTATAAAAATAGTAAGTAAATCAGTCACTAAAATGTATTTGAGACTAAAACAATCAAAATGTCTTCAAAAAATAATTAATAGTCTCTTCTGGCATTTCTGCTTTTCAAAAAATTGTTTGTTATTGGCTTAAATATTTTTCATAAATATACAATTGCAGTCAGAAAACATATACATTAGAAAATTTGAATAGAATAAGTATTTATTACATGGAAACAGATTTTGTATAATTTATGATTAGTGAAACAGTTACCAAAATATGTAAGAAAATGTATTAACAAGGTAGGCTATTTCAATAATTCTTATAAATTTAATTCTTGAATTTATGAAAAAATTATCTTAAATATTTCACATTTTGTTCATGTGTAACTTATTTTATTCTATAATTTTGTTTTCAGTCTTGGATATGTTATATTTATTATTTTAGATCTTAGGAACCAAAGTCAAATGTTGTATATTTACATATGTGCTTGTTTGTGAATATGTTTATTCTATATTATGTGTATTTTCTATATACATACATGTATATCTGTATGCAAATATATATATACATACATTATTTTCATGCTAGTATTTCAATCATGTCTTAAAATTTTCTTGGAAACAACTTTTAGTAAATAATGAAATGTATTATTTTTCCATTTTTCCTTTTTGAAATCCTGAAGAGAATCATTACTATTTTCTTGTCATTTAGATTATACACTAAATTTATTTTTAATTTTAATATGGAAAATGAAGAAATGGATACTTGTTAAGGAAACATCTTATACTCATGTATTAAATAAATTTATAAATCTATTCCACAAATAGTATACCTATTAGATATTAAATGCTGTACATCTTATATTTTTCTGTAATGTTCAACTGTAAGATGATTTTAGCTAGCAAGTAAAATATTAGTTCTGTTAGTGTGATATTACTTATACTAATTACTCATTGTATTCTCATTGTTTATAAAATGAGTCTTTTTGGATATATTTTAGGAACCTTTATTATTTTTTCCTAGAAACTATTTTTTTTTCATTCCTGAAGGGGAGGTGTTATATTTTTTATGTATTAAGTCTTGAAGACATTCCAAACTTCATGCTATCCATAGTATTAGGTGTCATGTACCACTAACTTGTATAGACATACATGGTATTTACCACTAATAACTGCTACCCAGCAGAAGCAAAAACCTGGCCAATATTTGTAGAAGAGAGATAAGTAAGTTTGTTTAGCGGGCAGTGTAGCTTTTTATGTAAATACAATTGGGAGTATTAGGTTATTTAACAGATATGATCTACAAGAAGTGATTTTATATCTTTGAATTAGTATTTCAATTGCAGAAAACTAAAAAGGCCAAGTAACATATAAAGGTAGACCTATCAGAATTACACCTGACTTCTCATTGGAGACAATGAAAGCCAGAAGGTTGTGGTCAAGCGTTATGAAGATATGAAGTGACCACAAATGCCAGCCCAGACTACTATACCCAGCAAAACTTTCAATCACCATAGGAAAAAAAACAAGATATTCCATGAGATAACTAGATTTAACCAATACCTAGCCACAAACCTAGGACTTTAATGATATCTCTGTTTAGGTATATATGGTATGTGTCTGTTTACATATAAATAACTTCTTTGTTTGCTCCTTTTTCATAAATAATTTCTAAACCATAAACATATCATATTGTAATTCTCATAAAATACTGAAAATATTGCATAAAGTAATGTACCTAATAATTTAAAAAAGTATATTCTAAACAATGCATGCATTCATATATGAATTACTAAATCTACTAAATTATTTGAACCTCATAATTTAATATAACTGGTGCTTCTCTAAAGATAGAGCTGATTTTATTAATTTTTACTGCTAATGTCAATATAGTTACAACATATAAAATTCAATACCCATATATCTTTCTTTATATAGATGAACTTCATAAATTTTAGTATCCCCATTCTTAGCTTGCAGATTTCTGTAAAAATTTTAGCAAGAATGGAAAGTTTTAGTTTCCTTCATACTTTATAAACAAATAATGAATTGTGTTGTGTAATACCAAAAAAAATTAAAGTGTGGTTGTGGAGAATTCAGCAGTTTAAAAACTCACCCCTCAAAGAAAATTAGGAAACAACATTCCTGAAGATCCAGTAATACCACTTTTGGGTGTATATCCAAAGACTGCTCAATTATGCCACAAGAACATGTGCTCAACTATGTTTATAGGAGCATTGTTTGTCATATCCAGAACCTGGAAACAACCTAAATGCCCCTAGACCAAAGAATGGATAAGGAAAACATTGTACATTTAAACAATAGAGTACTACACAGCATAAAATAATAACGACAACTAGAATTTTGCAGGAAAATGGACGGACCTAGAAAACATTATTTTGAGTGAGGCAACCCAGACACAGAAAGAAAGACAATTATCACATGTACTCACTCATAAGTGGTTTGTAAACACAAAGCAAAGAAACTAGCCTACAAATCACAACCCCAAAGAACAACAATGCAGACACTAAGAAAGACTTACTTAGATCTATTCGACATGGGGAGTACCAAAAGACAAGATCTCCTCAGTAAATTGGGAGCATGGGACCTTGGGGGAGGGTTAAAGTGGGGAGGGCAGAGTCACGGAGGGGAGCAAAGAGAAAAATGTAGAGCTCAATAAAAATCAAAAAAAAAAAAAGAATTCACCACTCAAGCAAAAGGACCTGGATTCATATTAATAACCACATAGATTTCAGGTGAACTACGTGACCCTCTTGTATCTTGAACTTCAGAAGGCAGGGACAGGGAATCTTCAGTGAATGCAGACTAGTGGTATTAGTCATATCAGAAAACTCTAAAAATCACCCAGAGACTTTGGGTCACAAAGAATGTGTTGAAGAAGAAATCCATAAATATTCCTCACATCTATTTCAGGTTTCAACACATAGGAATAGCATATTTATACCAGAATTCTCATATATGCATGGACACACTAGCATGGATATACATGAAAGGAAGAAAAATATTCAAAAGGTCAAAATGACAAATAGAAACCTTTTTTTTTTTTTTTTTTAGGATTAATAAAAGGGTTATTTATTTAAGGGTAAAAAACTTACAGATCACTGTTTTTTTTTTCTTTTCTTTTTATTTTAATTAAAGATTTCTGTCTCTTCCCCACCTCCGCCTCCCCCCTCCCTCCCCCTCCCCCAATCAAGTCCCCCGTCCCTCGTAAGCCCAAAGAGCAGTCAGGGTTGCCTGCCCTGTGGTAAGTCCAAGGTCCACCCACCTCCATCCAGGTCTAGTAAGGTGATCATCCAAACTGCCTAGGCTCCCACAAAGCCAATAGGTGCAGTAGGAACAAAAACCCATTGCCATTGTTCTTGAGGTCTCAGTAGTCCTCCTTGTCCACTATGTTCAGCAAGACCGGTTTTATCCCAGGCTTTATCAGACCCAGGCCAGCTGGCCTTGGTGAGTTCCCAATAGAACATCCCCATTGTCTTATTGTGTGGGTGTACCTCTCGCGGTCCTGAGTTCCTTGCTCGTGCTCTCTCTCCTTCTGCTCCTGATTTGGACCTTGAGATTTCAGTCCGGTGCTCCAAGAGAGGCCTTATCGTACAACAAAAGTATATGCTCTACTATGTTCATAGCAGCATTGTTTGTAATAGCCAGAACCTGGAAACAACCTAGATGCCCTTCAATTGAAGAATGGATGAAGAAAGTATGGAATATATACATATTGGAGTATTACTCCGCAGTAAAAAACAAGGACTTCTTGAAGTTTGCAGGCAAATGGATGGAAATAGAAAACACTATCCTGAGTGAGGTAAGCCAGACCCAAAAAGAGGAACATGGGATGTACTCACTCATATTTGGTTTCTAGCCATAAATAAAGGACATTGAGCCTATAACTCAGGTTCTAAGAGAAGCTAAATAAGAAGGAGAACCCAAAGAAAAACATATAGGCATCCTCCTGAATATTAACCTTCATCAGGCGATGAAAGGAGACAGAGTCAGAGACAGAAATAGAAACCTTTATAAAGGTACACAGAATCACTTTACAGAAACACAATCAATATAATTTTAAATAATATGGCCATATAAGCCTTTTTTTTTTTGGACAGGGTTTCTCTGTAGCTTTGGAGACTGTCCTGAAAATAGCTCTTGTAGACCAGGTTGGCTGCAAACTCACAGAGATCCACCTGCCTCTGCCTCCCTAGTGCTGAGTGCTGGTGCCATAGATTTTTAAATTGTACAAACTAATGATAGAGTATTGAAACTGTTTTCAACTGAAATTACTTTTGGTTGATATTAGATTTTCTACATGGCTCAGCTTAATAAATACTTTTGAATTTCATATGTTGAGTTAATCATCCCTTAAGCTAAATTTACATATTCATATATGCATGTATGTGTACATATCTGTGGTTGAATTTGAGAGAAGGAAAGAAAGGGAAATTTAGAGATAAGGTGTGTGTGTTTATGTGTATGTGTGTGCGTATGTATATTTGTGTGTGTGTCTGTGTGTTCATGTCTGTGTGCATGCATGTTTGTGTAGAGATGACCCTCCATGGTTACTGATTCTGCATCTGCAGTTACACTAAGTTTCAAAAACAATTTACATCTGTATTAGAGGTTAATTTTCTCCTACCGCTTATTCTCTAAAGGAATATAGCATAAGAACTTCTTAATTAATATTTCAAATACATTATTGATGATAAGTATATGGGAGCTACTTATGGAATATCATGTGCATTATACAAAAATACTTGGCCACTTGAAGACTTTGGTATTAGAAAAACACTGTAACTGATACCTGTGAGTAACCACCTATAGAAATTTCTGTGTTAGTAATGTAGTAAATCCCATGCTTTAAAAGATGTAAGCATAATATACTTATACATTCTTGGTTGACACTGACTTGTCTCCGTAAATACCTATAGTGCTTTTTAATGAATGCAGTATGTATTTAGTTTCACATTATATCCTAAGTGACTCCTTAATTTTTAATTATTATAATTAAGACAAAATAATATGCCTTTATAAGTTGCTATGCATTAATTTAAAGTATAAGATTTTAGCAGTGTGAGAGGCCCTAAAATAATTTTAGCTTATTTTTCCGCACATCAAAATGACAGGAAGCATTGGAAACATCTTGGAACATTCAAATTTAAAAACTGAATGTTTCAAAAATAGTCACTCTCATTACTGTGCATTATTTCTTTTCAAAACAAAATCAATAATTATAAGAGTAATCAAGTAAAAAGGAATATTATTTTAATCTGTTTACAAAGTCCTATGGCTGTTCAAAATTATTGTAAATTAATGCAGCAAAACAGTACTTTAAAAATGAGGGTGCTAATTCTGCCAATTGCTACTGTCAAAAAATAATGCTTCAAATGCTGTCTTTGGAAAACTATAACGGCATTAGTGTACAATTATATCAACCTCTGGAAATGGTGTTTTCTCTGAATGTTTTGAGGGAATTAATAGATGTATGTTATAGAAACTGGAAGATCACTAAGATGAAATCATATAAAATCATTTAATAAGGCTTTGCGATATCTCTTTCTGGTTGTCAACTTGGCTATATCTGGAATGAACTATAATCCAGAAATGGAGGGCACACCTGTGATCCAGATCTTGACTTAAGACAACAAGCCTTTAACCCACATCTTGAGATGAAACAGCATACCTTTAATCTGGGCCACACCTCCTGCAAGAGCCTATATAAGGACATAGAAGAAGGAAAGTTTTGTTCTTTTCCTGCTTGCCTTTATCTTATTAGAATATCAATTCCTTAAATAGCTCTAGAGCATAATTCTTCAGTGTTTTAGTATACACAAAAGACCAATTGGGACAACCAGCCTTGTGGGAAAAAGCAACTACAAGATTCTTGAACTTTAAGAAAGAATGCGAGAGAGAGAGAGAGAGAGAGAGAGAGAATCATTCCATAAACTTGAGAGAATTCTACCACATTTTTACAATGTAAAAAATGGGTAACGGGTATATATATATAAATTTTACGACTTTTTTCCTAAATATTTTACAATTGTTCCACTAGGTAAATAAATTATTCTCTCTTTTTAGTATCAAATGTAATAATAATGGTCACCAAATGTGGTGGTGTGAAAAAAAATGGCCCCCAAAGGGAATGTCAATATTAGGAGGTATGGCTTTGTTGGAGTTGGTGAGTCCTTTGTGGAGGAAGTTTATCACTCTTGGGGTGTACTTTGAGGTATCCTATGCTCAAGATAAACTCAGTGAAAGTTTCCTGATTGTTGACTCTGGATTAAGACTTACAATCTCTCAGTTAATTCTCCAGTGCTATGTCTATCTTCATAGTGTTTTGCTTCCTGCTATAATGATAATGGACTAATCCTTTGAACTGTTAGAAACATACCGATTAAATATTTTATTTTATAAGAGTTGCTGTGGTCATGGTGTCTCTAAACATCAATAGAAACCATAACTAAAACTATAAAATACAAAAGGATCTTTGAAAAATTCTCAGTACTGGATATACAGAAAATAATGTGCACATTAGGATTATCAAATATTTTTAAGAATTTAATAATGTTTAAAGCCCCACAATATATAGAAATTGTATTTGGATAATGACTTGTGTTAGATTTCCATCTCTGTAATGAAGTACTTGGGGCAAATTTTAAAGAATCAAAAAGAAAAGGTTATTCTTGCTTTTAATTCTCGAGTTCTCTGTCCAAGGTCAAATGATCTCAGTTCTTTTTGAACTAAAAGATGTACATTACATCATTGAGGGACACATGAGATAACAAGGAGAAGCCATCTGCCTGAACACATGGGGTGTCAATAAAGACTAGAATTTTAGAATCATCTACACAGTCACACCCCTTGTGACCCTAGGAATTTCCTAGGAACCTCCACATACTAAAGCTTCTAACTCTAATAAGAGGGTCAGACTGGGAACCAATCCCCTAGCATAGACAATTGTGAGAGAATTCATATAAACCATAGAGTGATGAAAGGGTTGATATTGTCCAAAGGACAGAGAAACAATGATGATTTACTTATAAAAATATTCAGATTTGAATATTTTCTCTAAGCCATATCGTTATCTAATTGTTATTTTAGCAATGTAAGAAATGGAACCTTTAAGAAGTAATTGCATTATGGAGATGAGTTCCTGAAAAATAGCTGAAAAATGTGTTCTAGAAGTTAGCATAAGTCAGGAGGGACAGGTATTGATTACAAAAATTCAATCTATACTGCATTTTCTTCCGAAAACATGTCAACTATTAACAAGAGATAAGACAGTGTGAGGACTTTCAATAAATATACCATGGTCTTAGAAATGACTTATTTCCTTCTCTTGATGATTGCCTCTGTGTGGTTTTATGGGGGCAAAAACCATGATGAGCATATCTTAAACAAAAACTATGAAATTTAAAGTAATTTCATATTTCATCTTTAAGAACTGATTTCTTGATCAATATTGGCATTTCAATAGAACTGCAAATATTCTAAGAGTTATTTAAAATATTGACTGTGCAGTCACTTCTTGACAGTGAAGTTTATAATTGTGAATATGACCCAAGAAAATCATGATGGTAACTAATAAAATACAAACTGTTTGATGTTTTAAATAATTTTCCAAGTCAATCATTTCATATTTTCCAAATCAGTGATTGCATCAGGATTAGAAGTCATCACTCACTTTATTATGGAAACTAGAAGACATAATAAATTAAATGAAAAAAATAAAAGCACAAATTCTAGGATATAGACCTGAATATTTTTGTGTCTCATAATTTATTTATGATTCTCATGTTTTGGTAATTTCCATGTGCTTAATTTTCAAAAATGAAGGAAACCTTTCAAGACTAGATATTCTCACCAAATAAAATTTATTTTCCAAATCAGTTTTATGACAAGAAATAATCTCAAGGATAATTATTTATAACCCATCAATTATTATTAATATGAGACCATGAGAACCCACAGTATGTGATCACTAGAGTGTTACAGGGTGTTATTTCTTTTGGTTTAGATATATACATTTCAACAAGTTATATAACTTTTCTATGTCACAGTTTTCTATGCCATTTACATTAAATAATTGTACCTACCTCATTGACTATTGTCAAGATAAAATGAGTTTTCATGTAATAAATGTCCAACAAAGAATGTGGTTTCTTCTCCACTCTATAAAGCATTTTTAAACACTGTGTGCTTGACAATTTTCCAAACTTCTAATGTGATATTTTGTTTAACATTTTTTCTATATTTCTACAAAATTGTCTCTACTTATGTTGCTATCTCCTTTCTTTCTGGATTATACACTTCACATTTTGGCATAACATTCTCCAGATCAGTACCTGATACAGAACAGTATAATGTTACATGACAAACTTCAAGAGAACAATAATACTTCATTTAGTAATTAAAGCCATGGAACATAATCTGTTGAACAGATTTTCTCCCCTCAGCTGTGCCAGCTTGTGTTGTTAGTGCAGCTCTCAGTAACACAGTTTGGCTTTGCCAGAAGGGTGTCAACTCTAAGCTTTGTCCTTCACTCTATAAGAGGAAAACATTAGCATTCTCTATCCATTCCCGAGCATTGCAAATATTTAATGGAACTTTGGAATTGTTAATTCAGTTTTTTTTCTTTGCCACAACTTTCTTTTTCTTTTTATTCATTCTCCTTTCATGTTATACATCCCAACCTCAACTTCCCTTCTCCCCATTCCTCCGTGTCCTGCTGCTCAGGCCCACTGCTCCTCCATTTCCCTTCTGAAAAGGAAAGCAGACCTCCCAGTGAAAAGAATCCCAAGAACAGGCAAAAGAGTCAAGAGACACACCTACTCCACTATTAAGAGTCTCATAGACACTCCAAGCTAAATGACCACAGCATGTATGCAGAGGATCTAGTACAGACCCCCATTTCAGTCCCTATGATGCATATTTAACTGATTTTGTGGACTGTGTTCTTGAGCTGTTATCGATCTCTCTGACGTCTACAGTCCCCTCCCCCCCTTCCATGAGATTTCCTGAGGTTAGCATACTGTTTGGGTGTGGTTTTCTTAATCGTCCCCCATCACTTTTAAGCACAGATTAGACAAAACAACTTGTTATTAATTCCCAAGAACCAAAGAATGAATATGCAAGTTTATGCTATGAATCACACTCATTTAGGGTAACAAAGGGCGTATATTAATAAAACATTAACACTGTCAAATGTAAATGTTGAGGCTCTAAAAAATGTATTTAGTTTACCATGGAAACCTTTTGCCCAAAAGACTTGATTTTTGGGCTTATGAGGGAGGGGGACTTGATTGGCAGAGGGGGAGGGAAAGGGGAGGCGGAGGTGGGGAAGAGACAGAAATCTTTAATAAAAAAAATAATAAAATAAAAAAAAAGACTTGATTAGTAGTAATGCAGTCCTGGTACTAGAAGCCCACTTTGGTACCAGGTTTGTCCAGTTGGTAGTGGTAGCTCCTGCACGAAGGATTTACTAAAAGCAATGTAAGTAAGATCATGAGTTTGAAGTCATCCTGTGTTAATGGTGAAATTTTGTACCACCCTGCCCATCTCCATGTTGGAGTTTTCTATGTTGAACTTTCACTGGTCATGAACATGTCAAAATTGCTGTGTTTCTCTGTTTATGTGCCCTGGTGTGTCTAGAACAAACACACTGTTCTCTTGGTGGTATTTACTACCTTTGTTTCCAAGAATCCTCTTGCCCTGTCTGAAACAATAGATTTCCAAAAACTCATTTTTTTGAAAGTCATCAGTTTATCAATGCCCAAATACATAAAGAATATATATACAGACAGTGTCAAGTATTTTATTTACTTGCACCAAATGTATAAGACAACTATTGAGCACAAACATTTGAGAAACACAGGCACTGATTGTAGCAACTCTTTCTCTTGAAGTGTTTAAGTATACAGAATCAGTACTTTGCTCATCTGTATGGAGTCCTGATTCCTAAACCAGTGCTTAAATCAACATCACAGAAATGTTTCAGTGATTTATATAGTCCTTCATTTTAGTGGAGTAAAAAACAGTCTTCAGAAGCAGCAAGCCATGTAACAGACCTAGAGGTGCACAAAAACTACCAATAGATTTTGCCAAAGAGCCAGATGCTGTCTTTGGAAGGAAATGTCGCAGCTTGGCACCAGGAGCTGACAGTGTCATCCAAATGATTCCTTTACACTTTGGAAAAAAATATTTTCAAACAACTTCAACACACAAAAAAAAAAGCAACATGAATAGCTCTGAAGCTAGAGTAGTTAGCTTTGGAGATAGATTAAGGTGGTGTACATGCATATTAGTATCAGCATATACGTTAATATTTATCTCAGAAAGTCATAGCTTCTGTGTTCCAACTGTTCGTAAGATAAAAACATGTTGTTAGCAAGGTGAAGACTATTTCTAGAGGCTTTATCAAAGTATGCTTCAGTTCTTTTATATTAATACAACTAATTATTTAGTTTGGTTTTACCTGAAAATTCCTTTTGACTGATATATGTTTGAGTTTTATTTCATCTTTCATATTTTCTTTGTTCACAACAAGTACTTTAGATATAATGAAATCAAATGAAGTAAGCTTAATATTTATAAATACGACAAAATTTTAAAATTTAAAATAATGTGAACAAAAGGAAATGTGGACTTGAATAGAAACACTAAGGGAAGATTTGGTCTATTTTGATGATATTATAAAATAATTAAATATTTAATAATACCTTTTCTCTAATATTTACCCCATAATATCAGCCTTTACAACTCACCTTATTTGTTAAGATCTTCTCCTATTTTGATAATAGTTTAGTATTTCTATAGGAAGAAGCTGTATTATGCTTCAATTCAGTGTATATGGTTGATTACAAAATTTAGAAAATATCACAGGTTTCTCCAAAATTATATGGATTTTAATTACCAAGATAAAATTTTCAGAAAATCTTCAAATACTGTTCAGATAAACAAATTAACTTTCTAGTTCTCAAATTTTTATTAATGATGAAAAATTTAAAAAAAATATTTAAAATCATCTAGAGGTACACAGAATTAATTTGAGATCATTCTTGAAAAATATATTTTGTTTTCATTCTTATTACTATTTTAAAAATTTCAAAATGAGTGTGGACATTAGTCATTCTGAATCAAGAAAATCACTTATTAGATGACACTTTATAACAGTTTCTCCATTTTTGTGTTTCTTGTCAGGTCAGCAAAGCCTCCAACACAGAGTTAGTAAAAGACAATAAACAAATCCAGCAGCCATTTTCAAGCAATAAGAAGAGCTAAGAGCTTTGCACATACCCAGATGTTAAGGCTAAAAATTTTATGCCCTACTTTGGCATTTGTGCTCTTTATGTGTCAAATGGCCTTTGTTTGAATCAAATACTGGATTATTAGAACAACATAAAGTGGAGGGAGTGTGGAGAAGTATAATAGTTACATTAATTCTTTGTCAAACACTGACAATATTAAACATTTTATATCTTATTAAATACCAAGAGACAAATGCACTTTGAGGTGTATTAATATGGATTTAGGACTTTAATACCAATGAATAAATCTAAGTTTTACTCAGAAAATATCAAAATATTTATAGAAATAAACATATTTGTCAAGAAGGGTATTTTGATTGTGACCAGTTTTCAAAAGATTGAGAATTAAAGATCTTCACTTTCACATATAAAATTTTGAAATGTAAATTTTATGGAATGAATATAGATATATTTCATTTAAAATTTATATTTTGAAAGATAAATGTATTAATAACTTTTCTGTAGTAATTTAAGTATCACATAATGTATTTTTGAAAAATATTCATTTGTGGTTGACATAAAATAGCAAGTATCTTTATTTTTTAATATCATATTTATTTTATTTAATATTTGTCTACTGGCTTAAAAGGGCAGCCTTCTTTCAGCTGCATAAGAGTAAATGAATTAGGTTGTTTAATATGTGGTCTTTGTCACCACCATTTGAAGTACTTGAAATTAATTCTGACTCAAAAATTCTACAAATAAATAATGTTTAAATTTTAAATAATTTATAATGACAGTTATTTAATTGTTCTGGTTGATCAATAATTATATTTGTTATTCTCTTGCGGTGCATATTTTCTGTATGAATCTTTAATAAATGTATGAATTCAAAGAGCATCGTTAACATGTAGAGTTGGAAAAAGAAATGGCAAGAGAAAACCAATTCTAAAAAATTTCCAAAAAATACATTTTTCAAGTTCAGAAGTTCTGTTCAAGAACAGAAAGATGAAAAGGACACTTTATTCTTCTCTAATTTCTAATTCTGAAGAGGAGTTCACGAAAAGAATCTCACAAGGCTTTTCTTGTAGGCCATTGCAAGCCCTAACAAACTGATAAACTTCCACCAACTGTTAACCAGAGTTCAATTAGGGTCACTAAATAAGATTAGCATAGATCCTTCACTACCTAGATCCTTCATTTCAGTATATTGATCAGAATATATCCCAGATAAAAAGCCACTGTATTTTTGCTGATAAGACACAAATAAAATTAATAGTATGAATTATAGCACCATAAATACTTAAAAATCAAGCATTTGCTTGTCAACATAATGTTGAAATATTATGATTAACATGAAGTAATTTAAAAACACACAGTAAAAGAAAAATAATTCTATAAGAGTGAAACACATGATTGTAGGGGAGGATAAATTGTCGAAAAATAAAAAAGGAGAGGCAGAAGAAGGAAAAGACAGGCAAGATAGTGGGCTAAAAAAAGGAGGAAGAAAGAAATGAAGGAAGTAAGGAAGGAGGAAGGGAAGGGGAAAAGAACAGACGGAGGAAAGAAGGTGAGAATAATGAAGGAAGGGAGACTGGCTGGCTGGGTGATTATAAATACATTAGAGTAAAAGTGTTGCACTTAAAGAGACAAAAATGTGTAACTGCATTAAAGAAAACTATTACTTTTAAAAGAACAATAATGAGACTGAAAATTGCTCCTTTAAGAATGGCAACAAGAGTATGGCAAGAACTATTAACAAATTACTTAAAGATGTGGATGAAAAGTTGTCACATGGAATTTCCTTTTCAATGAAAACTGTTTTGAAAGGGGGGAAATGAAAATACGTGCGAAGAAATTCATCACCACTGTTAGAAATACTGTTTGGTAATTTTTAAGGAGGAAGGATGTGAACTCAGCTAAAAGCACAGAAGACAGACTGACTCTAAGAGCAATGGAAGTAATAGCTATAATTTCAGGTTGTTTTTTTCCTGTGGTGGTGATATGTCTGTCACCTTAAATGTATGGGTTGAAGTACCTTTCTTGCCAAAACAATGAAAATCTCCCTTAATAATAGGTCCTATCAAATAGGTTTTCTGCCCCCAGGTAATAAGTTTCTCCACTGATGCAGTAAGCCAGATCAAGCAAAATTGAAAAAGTGTAACAGAAATATTGAGCAGAGCAACACCCAGGTGGGTTCACGGTATCAAAAAATGGGGCCAGAGAAGTTGTATATCCAAACTAAGAAAAGGAGATCTTTATAGATTTTAGGTGAGGGGTGATAACGTGTCTGCCATAAGTTGGGTTTGTGCCAAGTATAGCAAATGCTGAGTACTTACGTGGGTACCTGGATGACTGGCAGCATCAAAGGAAAAAGTTGTAATAGTCATTACAAATGTAGAGCTGGGCTTTTGGTGTCATTCCTTTGTTCAGATACTCAGGAATGGGTCTTTCTTGACAATGCAGGGGTAACCCCTAAACTCCAACTAAACAACCGAACAATTCTGGATAGGTGGCTACCAGTTCAAACCTGGCTATTTCCTATTGGCATAGGACAAGTTGGGGATGGGGTGTCAGGAGTCTGTGGGTTCATGCTCAATAGGAGGTATGGAGACGGGAAATTCCTCTTTCCACACTATAACCAACTCAGCAAGAGTTAGAAGTCAGCAGAGCATTTTATGAGTTATGTTGCAAGGTTTAGGGCAGGTCTGGAGGACAAGGTAATTTAGGAGTATCTAGAAATAGTAAATGAAAGACATGGGCCCATGTAGGACCAAAAACGGAGAGAATTGCTCTGAAGATCTGAGAGGCAATGGGTTATGTAAACAGTGATTGGTTGAAACTGGGTAATCTTGAGGGCTTTCAGGTGAGTTTGGCTCTACTTCTAGGACTCTAAAGCTTGGCTGCCATTCACATATGTTAGGAGTCCATATGTTTGGACAGAAAAGCAATGGCCTGATTTGAGGGCTAAATGGGATGGGCTTGAAACCCTGGAGCCACTTCCACTTTTTCATCTGTAAGGATGGGTGAGAAGGTGGAGTCTAGGAAAGCCATGGCAGGGACTGATAGGAGGGTGACCAACAGTAAAGAGAAGTGGGGGCTGATGGGGGCTAGGATGGTAAAGGTACCCACCTAATACAGGGACTTGGCCATGAGGCCAAAGTTAGGGATCTGATGATTGAAGAATCCCATCAAGCACAAAAAAGAGACAATAGGGTTTGTCATGGACAGGGGCTATATATTCTGCAGGTTAGAGATGATGGACAGGGATTCCAGACTGAACTGAATCCCCAAGTATACAAAAGCAGAAGAGGATAGCTAAGCCTTAGATGGGGAAATGTGGTATTCCAGGAAGTCAAGGTGAATTAGGAGCAAAGAGGTGCCCTCTAGGAAGTCTTCTATATATTTGATAATTATGCTAAGTTTGGAGTCAAAGATGGAAACCTTCTGAGCCGAGGCTTGGTCTAAGAAACGGAGATTCTCTGGAAAGCCCTGGTGGAGAATTGTCCAAGTGAGTTGTCTCATGGCCAGGACAGGATCCTCCTAGGTGAAGGCAGAGAGAATACATGAATCATGGTATAGACGACAGAACAAAAAGGCTCCTTTTAGATCAGGGATTTAAAGTGGGAAGTTGTAGTAGGAATATTAGGGAGAAGGGTGTAAGGGTATGTTACCCACAGGGTGGGTTGTGATGGGTGCCTCAATAATGACACATAGGTCATGAACTAAGGAGTAAGGCCCAGAAAGCTTATGCATGTGGAGAATGGGTGTGTTGCAAGGTGAGTCAACAGGGATTAAGAGTCCCTGAGATAAAAAGTAGATGATAATAAGTATTAGATCATGACAATAGGTTTCAGAAATAGGAAACTGTAGTCTTGAAGGGAAAGAGGAGTGGTCCTTAAGGTGAACTAAGATTGGCTGGTGGTGGGCCACAATCTCCCCAGTGGATATCTTACACATTGGAAGGTCAACTGGATCCAGGAAGGTAGGGACCGGACAGTCTGAAAATTGAGACGGAATTAAAGGAAGAAAAAGATGGAAGTCAGGAGAGAGTGATAGGGCCAAGTACAGGGTGGTCCCAAAGAGCCAGAGGATATGGTGGTCAATTAAAAGCACCAGACAAATGGACCTGGCCAGAAGAGTGTGAGAAGAATCATCTTGTAAGAATTCAGGGAAGTGATAAGGTCTTAGGTGTAAAGGAGCGGTCTTGTTCACCCCAATGACAACAATCAGCAAAGGGACTGTGGGACCTGAGTATGAGGTCAAGACAGAAAATGTAGTCCCTCTATCCACCAGGAAGATGATTGAGTTACTTGCTACCTGATCTAGGTGAGGGTGTTGTGAGTCTCTGAGTATTGTTACCATTAGTCTTTCTCCAGGCTGAGGAGCTGAAAGGCCAAAGGAACAGGCTCAGATACCTGCACTGGTGGGGCCATCTCCCCTACGTTGCCTTTACCTAGCTGTTTGCTCTGCCTAATGCTGTCAAGTACCAAGAAATAAAATGATCCTGAAGACAATACAAACATAAATTATGCCTATCTCTGTTTCACATAAAGCAAAACACCTACTCAACAAATTGAAAATTCATAAATAGCATTTTTTCTGAGTATAGAATAATCAACTGACTAATAAACTCTTTCTATCTGTCTGTGTCTCTCTCTGTCTCTCTCTTCCCATCATTATGCCTAAAACAGAAAGTTTTTAATTTTACAATGGTGATAATTTCTGTCCCATAAAATAACATCTATAAAAAACATTATAAAGTGTTTATATTTCAGCTGTATAAACTAGAAATGATCAGTACAGCGCCTCCTCCCTGTCAGAAACTCAGCAGTCATGGGACTGAGAAGGCAAGAAGATTGCCATGAATTCCAGGTCAACCTCAGCAATAAGTACCTAGCAAACAGGTCTACAGAATGAGATTTTGTTTTAAAAATTAATTTATTTTAATAAAGTAGTAATTAGACTACATGTAAATTTCACATGATACCTTAAGAGGTGCAGCTATACAATTACTGTACTCATTCTATTTTTCTAAGGATTTAAAGCTCCACATGTTATCTATCAATGTACATATGATTATAGATATGCTAAGAATACATGGTTAGGATATGCTAATTATTATAATCAAATATAAATTTTATGCCCTACAATTCGTGGCTTAATTACAACTTATCAGTAACAGACAGAGAATTTTCATTAAATGTAACAAGAGTAAGTATATACTGAGAGTGCCAAATGTTAAAACTTGCTCCAGCAAACAAGCACTCAACTGTCTACTGTTCAATAATGTCAAATGGGTTGACTCTGATAAAACACTACTGTCATGTAGAGCTGTATAGTATGAGCAAGCAGGTCAGCACATCTAGAGACTGCAAAGCATATTTTTATATAATTTTTACTTTAACAATAATAAACTAAATTTTCCTTTCTGTACTTAGAGTGGATAAGCAAGAAAAAGACTACAATGTCTAATACAAAAAGTAAAAAAACACTACTAAGAGTACAAATACAGAAAAACATTAAGATTCTTTTTCTTAAATTTAATATAATGAATCTTTATAAAAGAAAATAACCAATGAACAAAAAATGAAAGTATTTTTGTACCCTGATTATTACTTATCATTTCCTAGAAGTACTAATGATTTAATTCACTTTTTAAATATTTCACAATGTTTCTAAAATATAACAGACACATTAATTAGGTAAAACTGTGTGAATGATGTAATTCATATAATACCTAAAATATATTATGCATATTCTTTTACAATTGTTATAAAAGAATAAAATTAAAAATAAAAGTTAATGGTTAATAAATATTTCTGTATTATTTTACAAATGAAAATTAATTTGCTGAATATTTTAAAATGCTACCATTAATGGTCCTTGTGATTGAAAACTGATTTACATGGTTATGTTCGTTTGCTTGTCCATTTGTGTGAAAGGGTTTTTTGAGAACAAAATAACATGGAATGTAACTTTACATCCATACAGGGAAATAGCATCCAGATGTTTTCAAGCCAATGTAAGTTCTTCCTATGTTCTGTGGGTTGTTACATGTTCTGTGCTTCTGTTTCCTTGAAACAGCCTCACATAACTTGTGGAGAGCAATCTATAGTCTTGGCAATAGCCTGGGGTTGTCATGGGGTTCCCACATATTCCATTTGACCAACAACTCAATTAGATTTTACCCTATTCTAATACCAGAAGCTTTATTTTGGTGAGGAGATGGCCAGCTGGGTCTCTGTTTCCCTCATTATTGGGCAATTTTATTTAGATCACCCTCATGTATGTTTATATATTACAAAAGTTTTACTCTAATTAGGTTTCCATACTATCCATCAAATATCCCTTCCTTGTATCTGTCTCCCCAAATTCCCTCCATTATCTCCCATTCTCTTCCTTCTCATTTCTTACTTCTCCTGTTTTAGACATACACACACACACCTGCCTCCAACCACACATATCTATCTAACATATTTCCCTTCCCTTAAGAGACCTGTCTCCTGTAGTTCCTAACTCTATATTAACCTCTGTAGTTCTATGGATTGTAGCTTTTTATCATTGATTTAATAAATAATATCCACATATAAGTGAACACTTGCTGTATTCATTTTTCTGAATCTATGGTACATCACTCAGAATTTGATTTTAGTTACATCTATTTATCTGCAAATTTTCTTCTTTTTTGTGTCTGAGTAATACTCTACTGCATAAATGTACCACATTTTTTTATCCATTCTCCTGTAAGTTGTTTTCAAATTTTTGCTATTATTGATAAATCAAGAATAAATATGGTTGAGAGAGTGTATCTGAAGCTGTTGCCAAGACTATAGGTTGTTTGACACAAACAGATGGCAAAGCTCCATTGTTGAAGATAACACCCAAATAACTCATTGAAAATGGAGACAGCAAATTTGTGCCTAGAGAGTACCTTCATCCATAATGTCATTGGTACAGTAATATAGCATGCTACCAAAGAGCAATTTTAATACCAAGCTCGCCGTAAAACCTTTAATGTAAAATGATTTTTTACTTGTAAGATAGAAAAAATATGTCAATAAGTTCTTTGGGAGTAAGAATAAATAATTGATTTCACTTAATGCCAATGCTACCAGATGAAATCTGACAATATTTGAGTGACCATGACCTGGAGAAGAGCTATCCGGATCCTAGGGTAAACCCAAATACTACTGTTGAACAAAAGGGACTCAGAAAGAAAATAACTCCTAATGACAGTCTGCTACACTTCTTGGTCAGTGCCATGCTCAGCTAACATCATAGAATCTTCCTCCTACAATAGATTGGAACAAATACAGAAACCCACAATCAGATATTATGCAGAGAATGACAGACCTTGGAATACTCAGTTCTAACGCAATGTCTCCATAAATTCCTTCCCCTTAGGCCTCAGGGGACTATATGGAGAGGGAGGCAAAAAGAATAAATGAGGCAGAGAAGATGATACCAAGAAAAAAAAAAGTCTTCTAAATCAAAATTATCATAACTTGCTGGGACCCATATGACTTCTTTGGAGCACAAGACCTGAGAATAGAACGAACAACTTTTCCTTTTGGCAAGGCAGTGCAGAATTTAACCCATTTTTTGGCAAGGCCAATGGGTAGTTTGCTGTGTAATTCTGGGCAGGACTCCAGGAGCCTATGTGCGACCTGTTCTCCTTGTTTCCTTACACAAAATATTGCTGGTTGCTTTAGTTTCATTTTCTTAGAGCCATAGATGAAATGGCTATTTCATTAGGAATATTTCTCCCTGATGATTCTCCTCTGGGTTCCCCAGAGGGGATATTGTTAAAAATATGTAGCGGACCTGATTCAGCTCCTAAAGCATTTGAGGTTTCAAATGTGAATTTGTAAGAACAGGATGCTGCCTTTCCAACACACCTTGTGACTAATCTGAAAGAGTCACAGTAATTCAAGACATAATATATTTGCATAATTGTCCTGGAGAGAATAATTCTAAACAGGAGTCTAAGGGTAATGCAAATGAATAGATGATATCAAGAATTAATGGAAATGGTCTAGGAACAGGGAGTAAAGTAGAATCATAGAAACCCAAAATGCTCTCATTTCTATAGCTGTGTCAGTATCGTAGGAGCCAACGCCGTAGAAAGCTGAAAGATGAGATTCGAGAACGAGGAATAAGCAGTGTCCACTAGTAAGAGTAAGCTTTTAAGTTATGTAATTTATAGGATGTTAGGATAAACTCTGGTATACTCCCATAGGAGAGAGAGTAGTACAGAATGAACAATGTGTTGATTCAGCCTTGGCTGTTGAGTTGATTGAGTGTAGAGCTGACCAGAGGTAAACATTAACCATTAGAGGCAAACCTTTTTTTTCACTTTCCATGAAGCTGTAACCTCAACTGCTGTCTACTGGGTACACTGTTCCACCTGTAGGTGAGCCAAGTTAGAAAACTTCCTTTGTTGCTTGCTATACTGCTTATGTTTCTAATGTTAAGTCTACAAATCAGGTTGGTAATGATTACTGGTGGGTAAGTCGAGGAACAGAAAGGGAAGGAGATAGAGAAGAAACTGGCAATTATTGTAATTATTATTAGAAACTTAAGGAAACAAATATGATTGTAAAACTATTCATGCAGACTATTGAAATGGTATAAATAAAAATGACTCAGGCTATCCAGGGCCACTTGTTAGAAACAGGTGGTCAGACTTTTCTTTGTTTCTCCAACTTCACACATCCATCCCAGGTCATCAGACCCATTAAGAGCCAGGAAGGCTCTCAGCAATAACTCATACAAACTCACAGGGACTGAAGCATCATGCCCAGTCTGTGTTTGGATCTGCATCAGGCTTGTAGTGTATATATTACAGATTTCATTTTAGAGCTTTATGGGATTTCTGAGTGTGCGAACTAGTTGGTCTCTGATTCTTGTGTTTTATCCTGTGCTCTTTTTCTTCTGTTTGATTTGTCTAATTCCAATTTTTATTTTCTCATATCATATTATACTAGTTTTATTATCTCTGCTGGGTGGTGGAGGCACACACTTTTAATCCTAGAACTCAGGAGATAGAGGCAGATGGATCTCTGTTAGTTTGAGGATGCCATCCTGGTCTTCAAAGTGAGTTCCAAAACAGCTGAGACTGTTTTACAGAGAAGCCCTGTCTCAAACAAAACAAAAAACAAACAAACAAACCAAACCAAAATAAGTACACACACATATTATCTCTGAATTATGCATGTTTTCTTTTCTATTAATGAATATTTAGTTATAATGTTTTTTACTTTATACTCTAACCACAGTTCCCTCTCCTTCTATCCTCCCACTTTCTTTCCAACCTGCCCTTCATTTACTCCTCAGAAAGGATAAGGCCTCCCATGGGGAATCAGCAAAGCCTGTTAAGCCTGTTTTCTAATGAGAGACAGAAAGGAGGAGGACTTGGGATCCAGAGGAGGTGGGAGGAAATGGGGGGAGTAGAAGAAAGGGAAGCCATAATCAGATTATATTGTGTGAGGAAAAAAATATCTGTTTTCTGTATAGAAAAAATAAATTATAGAAGTGAAACAAAACAGAAAAACAACCCAAATCAATAGAGTGCCACATCACATGACAGTTCTGCCAGCAGAGAGTTTAGTATATTGTAGGAAAATGTTTTGTTTTCAGGAAACTTTCCTTACTGATGTTCATACAAAGTGTTTATCAAAAAGGTGTTCTTAATCAGTACTCCAGCTGCAAAGATAATAGAAAGACCTGCTGTATTCTTCACCACTGTCCCTTCTCCCCAGGTCAGGCTATGGTTTTCTCTGTGGATTATTATACTACTGGGAACTCTGGCTCCCTTTGTTCAACACACATTGAAAATATATCTAGCTAATTAAATGATGGTAAGCTCCAAAGTCTTCTAAATATATCAATAATCATAATTTATTTTACAAACTTCTTTGATGGTTTATTGATAAATTGAAAGGGAAATAAAGGCAAATGTGCTTAACAATTGTGGTCTTTAGGTTACTTACAGAATTTTAACTAATTTCAATGACCTATTTAAGATAATAGAAAGATTTTTTTTGCAAAATATGAGCAATTCTTTATGAATTTTCAGAACTTTCAAGAAACCTAAAAATAAAAAATTGATCATTTATATATTTCCAATCATTCTTTTTGAACATGTGCAGCCATATATAGTGATCTTTAATTTTAGAATCTGTGGCATATTCCTTTTAGTTTTCTACAATTATGCATAACTGTACACATATATTTACATTTGTAGACAATGTGTTTATATATTATTGAATAAAGAGAAGAATATTCCCAAGATTTTATTGACAAGCCATAATTTAAAATTCTATTTTTTATTATATCAAAGACATAGTAAAGTACAAACTTAAAATATGCTTTAACTTTTACAGTAATATATGTGAAACCAACCAGAAATATTCAATAAAACCTCATTCTGATCTTGATAATTCTAAAAGAAATGTACAATGGATGGTTTTTTGGTAATTTTTATCTGGACACTATCTTGTAATATCCATCTTTTATAGGCATTTGGTTCAGAATCATCTTCAAGTATATTTTTATATCCCATTGTAAAATCATATTTATTAACGAAATAATATATTGGTATTATTTTATATATTTTATGATGCATTAATTTCCCATAACTAAAAGATAAAATTATCAGAAAGTAAAGGTATCAATTTTTCTTAAATTGTACTTGTTTCTTACTGTTATGCAGGTTTAAAGTTAGTCTCACTGGATCTCCACTAAACTGTAGATGTGACTATATAACTCACAATAAGCTCTAGGTGAGAATTTTTCTCTTACAATTTCTAGAGGCTGACTGTAATCTTTGGCTTACGATTTTCTTCAAATAGCCCATTTACTATTGCTTCTGCTTCTCAAAATGTCTCCTCCTTGGCTCCTAAGCTTTTTGCCACCTATTCATAAAGGATATATTAATGAGGATAATATCTGAAAGACCCCTTGTTTATAAAAATTTAAATGCGATATGTACAAATTAAAATTTAGCAGTCTTTCCTAAGAAAAGACGTGGATACTCAAGAACCCAAATTAAGTGAGTAAAGAGCTAACAAACATATTTTTTCTAAGAACTTTTTTTCCAAGATGAGAGATGAAAGAAGTCATTATTTAGTTTATTACATGATTTTTTTTTACTATTTTACATATCAAAGACTAAGTTAAAATTAGTGTTTTATAGGTGTTTTTGAAAAGAAAGTTATAGTTTTATTTAGCTATAACACATATAAAATGTTACCTATATTAAATTTACTTATTTTAAAGCCAATGCAGTTTTAAGTTTTACCCATGTGATTTAAAAAAGGATTTGTTCATTGGGAAGTGTCTTATATTATTAAAGCTTAACAATTTACTAATGTATGTGTGTATGTTTGTGCATGAATTATTATACTGAAATATTCCATTACAGTAGATTTCTCACCTCAGGCCAATGAACTCTAAATAATCTAGTAAAGGTCTTGAAAACATGCATAATACCACATTTTTATATGATAATTATTTTCACTTATGTTCACACCAATAGCAACGATTTATAATTTATAGAGTATGTGCTCTAAGATAATAAAACTTAACTTATAATAGACTATATCTAACAATATGAAATTACTCAAGGCATATGCTCATGTCCTTTCCCGCTCACATTCTCTAGACACTGGCCAAGAGCTAGAGAGTATAAGGTTAGGGGGAGAACCAAACAGAGAATGTTGGAAAGAAAAGCAGGGTCAGAGCAGTAGTGACCTGATACAGAGAGAAGCAAGATGGACATGTCATACTGAGAAAAAGTACCAAGCCATGTGGCAAAGCAGAGACAAAAACCTTTGCGAGGTTACTTGGGAACAGCTTGCAGGAGAAATTTCCATCTCCAATGATTTGAAACAATATATGAAATACCACTAAAAACATTATGTTAGCAAAAAAGACTTCTAAAACAATATGGAAGCATGAAGGAATGTCCAAATTCTTCAGTTTGTGATAGGATATTATCATTTATAAAATTCACACTCAAGAACCAAACAATCTGGGGCTGGAGAGAAGGCTCAGTTGTTAAGAGCATTGCCTGCTCTTCCAAAGGTTCTGAGTTCAATTCCCAGCAACCACATGGTTGCTCATAACCATCTGTAATGAAGTCTGGTGCCCTCTTCTGGTCTGCAGACATATATACAGATACACTGTTGTATGCATAATAAATAAATAAATATTTTAAAAAATTAAAAAAAGAACCAAACAATCAAGATAATCCCAAAAAAGAAAATTTAATAATATCTCATGATATTTCAATTAAGTTTTTAGTGTTGAGTTACATTTACAGCTATGCTTTGGTGCATGTAGCCTTGAGTTATTTGTTGTACATGTCTAATAGAAATAGATATAATGACATCATAATCAGGAAAGAGAATGATGGTCTGACATTTAAAATGATATTCAAAATGCTATTGAATTACAAATATTTATTTGTAAAATTTTGTCTTTAATATTCTGGGACTCCTGTCAGTGTTAGTTGACTGGAAGAGTGGAAAACTAGACACGAGGTTTGCCTACTGGTTCATATGTATCTTGGGGCCAACAAATAGCTGCTTAATTGGGCTTAAGGGATGCTAAATAGGAAGAAAGTCAAGCTTTGTACTATAAAACTAGGTCTCACTGATAAGTGTAGTTTTTACCATTATCATAGAAGATTCTTTTTGCAGTAATCAGTAGCAGAGATTGCAATTGGTCAAAATGTGGAGACTATGTGTCCAGGGGGTAACCCACCCCAATCCATGTATCTACAAGACAACTTCTATACCTAAGTCTTTTAAAAATTATGAAATGCAGGGAAGAATGATGGTAAGATTTTGAGGACTCCTACTGCTATATATTGTATTCTAGATAATAAGGATGCTGGCCACATCTATGAAATCTCAAGAACATAGTAGCATAAACAAGACCTGTACAATGACATCTACAATTGACATGTCAGAAAAGATGAGAAATTTCAAAAGACCTACTTTGCAAACGAAGAGCTACAGATAATCCATTGTTGCAGAGACAAATAATTTTTTTCCAGGGATGAGAGTCCTGATAGGTTACCCAAGCTTAAGTGGTCATCTTTCAATATGTATACTTGTTCATATGTGTGTGTTACAGGCAATAATTATAGAAGAATAAATAGCTCTGCAATGTAGTTAGGAAAGCAGGGAGGATTGGAAGTAGACGGTCACTTGAAAATGCTTCAAATAAAAGAATTGTCTGTGAAACTGATGTCTTTATTAAATGTACATTGTGTTTCCCATTGTCATACTTAAAATTTTATTGCTGTGAAGAAGTACTATGACCACCAAAATTCTTATAAAGGAAACATTTAATGGAGTGGTTCTCTTACAGTTCAGAGTTTCAGTCCATTATCATCATGATGGGGAGCATAAAGGTCCAGGCAGATGCACTGCTTGAGTAGCTGGGAGGTCTGCGTCTTACAGGCTAGAACAAGTTGCCTGAATGTCACACTAAGTGAAGCTTAAATGAAAGAACTCGAAGCCCATGCTCACAGTGACACTCTTCCTCCAATAAGACCAGACCTCCTAATAGTACCACTTTTGGCGGGGGGGCTTTTTCTTTCAAACCACCATATTCCATTCCCTGGAACCCAATGCTTATAGCCATATCATAATGCAAAAAAAATGATTTTGTCTAATTTCAAAAATTTCCATAGGATATAATATTCTCAAACTTGTTTCAAAGTTCAAAGCCCAATGCTTCTTCTAAGATATCAGGCAACCCCTTAACTGTAATCTTTTGTAAAATAAAAACCAAAACCAAAAATTAAAAATAAAACTGAACTCATACTTCCAACATTAAATGGCATAGGATATACATTAACATTCCAAAATGTAGGGAAGAGAGCATAGTGAGAAAGTACTAGACCGAAGTAAGACTGAAAATGAGCAGGGCAAATATTAATCTCTGCATCTTTATGTTGTATGTTGAAAAGTCCCTCAGATCTCTAACTCTGTTTATCGTTGTTAACTGAAACACACTTCCTTCTCCTGGGCTGGTTCCATACCTTGTTTGTAGCTCTTCTCAGCAGATATTTCAGGACTCCGGCATCTCTCAGATCTGGGGATCTCCAATGCTATCCATGCTTCAACTGCACAACTTCACACAATGCTCTCTCTACTAAGCCTCCATTCAAGGACACTCCTATTATGCGCCTGGCCTACATGGCTGTATTCCATCCCTCCTTTCTTCTGTTCTTAACTCTAGAGCCAGTAGCACTTGACTGAAGCTGCCAAGTTCTGCCGCTTGTTAATGCTGGAATGTAGCCTGCTCGTTCAAATACATCTTTGCCAGCTTTTCGTCTTTCACTGCATAAGCTTGATGTTCCCAAACTTGCTCTGTAAATAAGGCTGGTCATCTATTATCAAACCACTGCACCAATCATTAATGAAGTAAGGTTGTCACTATTGAAAACTGAAGGAATTGAAGAAAAGCTCAAAAGAATTAGAATCTCCGATAGCATCTCTTCCAGTCCCTCATCAAAGTCATTTATTTTTACAGAAGCAAAATGATCTGTGATGATTTGCCTTTAAAAAAAATTAAGCAATATTCTTACCAGATATACATGGTGGTACAAATCCTATGGGCAATTAGAATGAATGACAAAGTCAGAGGTGAGAATATGTTAGAAAGTACTGCCTAGGAAAAAGGCCAATACAAAGAGAGGAAGGAAGATACAGTGTCTCCAGTGCATGTAGACTAAGAAGAATGAGGCCATGCAGTGCAGTCGCTCTGCTGTTTGTGAGAAAATGGAGTAAGGCAGTCTATTGAGCTATAATGATATGGGTAGGTCCAAATCAATCACATTTTTGTTTTTTTTTTTCAATCATAATGTACCTTCTCTTGCATTCACCTCCAAGGGATACAGAAATGAATCAAAAGACCAGCATGGGAAGCTTTCTGTAACCTCAAAAGGAGATAAAAACACCTAAGTAAGCCAGGTGGTAGTTGCCCATGCCTTTAATCCCAGCTCTCGGGAGGCAGAGGCAGGCTGATCTCTGGGAGTTCGAGGACAGCCTGGTCTCCAAGACATAGTTCCAGGATAGGCACCAAAGCTACAGAGAAACCTTGTCTCCAAAATAACCAAAAAAAAAAAATCTAAATACAAAGAGCTCTTAAAATACAGAGAATAGATTTGAAATTCATTGGTCAGGTTAGGTTGATGGGAGAAGTTGATAACTATGATAAGAGATACAAATTAAAAGGAGAAAACTGTTGTAGGAAGCTGTGTAAAGACCATGGTATTTTGGTTCAAGCCTTTAAGATACTGATGAATGTGCTTGGGAGAAATACACTTATAGAAAAACAATAATATTAGCAAATATGAAGTTTATAGGAACAAATAACTTTTAGCTATCCATTCACAATTTTCTTATGTTTTTATTTCTTTAACAGAGCCTATGACTTGGAAATATATAAAGGAGAAGGTTTATTATATGCCTAAGTTCTGGAATTCCAAAGTCATAGTGTCGATGTTTATTTAGTATACAGTTAAGTACTTGTGCAAAGGAAAGACAGGACAGTGAGGACAGATTATTTATAACATTGTCCTCTTAAATCCGTTTTTCTGGAACTGCATTAATCGCTCCCTTGAGGGTGATAAAAGAATGATTTGAAGACCTTTTAAAACCTGCCTCTTACTTCTATTCCAATAGCAACTAAATTCTTGTGTGACTATTTGCTGTAGCAGAGTATATCTGAAACACAGCAGTATTCTAGTAAGAGTAATGAGAAGGGAAAGACCTGCAATTCTATTGGTTTGTACTTAAATCTCCAGAGATGTGCTATGTCTTGTGTACCCCCACCACACGTAATGATGTAAAAAGACACTAAAAACATATGGGACTTACTTCAGTTTATTATATTCCCCAGGATTTGAAATTTGACAAATTTTCCAGTTTATCCTTCAAAAATCTGTGATGGATTAATCAGATGACTTTATATAGTTAGATAACTGATACTAGGAGTTGTATTTGCATTTTCCATACAAATTGAAAAACAACAATAACAAATAAATGATATTTCTAAATGACAACTTGAACTAAAAAAAATAATAAATGTTTGTGCAGGTAACCAGGTGACAGCCCGTTCAATTTTCTGCATGCGTTTCTCCATGTTTAAGGCAAGAAAACCAGGGTCTAATAGTTAGGATTAGAAGAATAATCACAGTAACACTTTCCAAATTGTTTCCAAGTTAACTCTCTCATTTTGTAAACTTTGTTTGTTAATTGTGCTTTTACTCCCAAAATTGTAAAATATAAAAATATGATATAAAATCAGAAAACTTTTATAATAATCATGACGTTGTTAATATCATTTTCACTTTTATCAGTATATTAAAGGGATTTAGTAGGATTAAGATTTAGAATCTTTTTTTTTTTTTTTTGTACCTTGAGCAACTGAAGAGAGGGAATCTGAAATGACCCTATCCTATAGCCATACTCATGAATATCTTACATATCACCTTAGAACCTTCATCTGGCGATGGATTGAGATAGAGACAGAGAATTGGAGCACCGGACTAAGCTTTTAAGACCCAAATGAGGAGCAGAAGGAGGGAGAACATGAGCAAGGAAGTCAGGACCAGGAGGGGTGCACCCACCCACTGTGACAGTGGAACTGATCTATCTATTGGGAGCTCACCAAGGCCAGCGGGACTGGGACTGAAGAAGCATGGGATGAAACCGGACTCCCTGAACATGGCAGACAATGAAGCCTGATGAGAAGCCAAGGACAATGGCAGTAGGTTTCGATCCTAATACATGAACTGGCTGTATGGGAGCCTAGCCTGTTTGGATGCTCACCTTCCTGGTCCTGGATAGAAGTGGGAGGACCTTGGACTTCCCACAGGGCAGGGAATCTGGACTGCTCATCATTCTAGAGAGGGAGCGGGAATGGAGTAGGGGGGAGGGGGAGAGGGATAGGGGAGTGGGGGGAGGGGGAGATGTGTTGGAGGAGGGGGAGGGAAATGGGAAAGGAGAAGGAGGTGGTAATTTTTCAAAAAATTTAAAAAAAAAGATTTAGTATCTTTTTTTTTTTTTGTATGGAAAGACTTTCCATTCATGACCACAGTGTCAAATAGACATTTTTAAATCCTCAAGTCAAAGCAAAATGTGGCATACTGTATACTATTTATACAAAAATTGTATTATTTTCTTTCCTTTGTTTAGCTGGTTTATTTACATATAAAGCTGTGAATATCTGACTGATAAAGTTATCTCATACTACGATGCCTCTCATTTTCTAGCATTCCTAACATTAAAAGACTTTTCATTTTGTCATCAATTATATGTTGGTGCTAAGAATGCTATAATCATTATGACAAATTAACTGCACAGTGAAGTAAAGAATAAAAATTTGTGATTGCATGAGTTTTGGAAATTGCTATTGCCTCTGAAAAACAGCATTAGAACCTTAAATAAAATAAGTGAATCGGTTAATAGGTATGAAATTTAATGTTATTTCTTCAATTGGAATTTTCTTGTTGATACAGCGATTTAGAAGTTATCCTATTGGGGAATATATATAGTTTAAATGAAGGAACTTTTAGAATATGTGATTACTAGAATATATCCTATTTAAACATTATTATTCCATTCCCATTCGGAATTGTCAGAAATTCAAGAAAGTTAAATATAATCTGACATGTATTTGTTTTATCAAAACACTAGCATAATTACCAACTTGATCAATCTATTTTAAAGGAGAGAAATGACCCACCTTCTATCTCTATTTCAGCTGCCACGCTGCTGTGCTACACAATGAAACATGATAGACCTCTGCACTTCCAATAGTACTTCATCATATATATTGACAATTATGTTCAACATAGTAGTATAGTAAACAATGACATAAAGTTCAGAGATGCTTATCACTCTAAACAAGACAGGTTTTATGGCAAAGGGCCCCTTAGAAGCCAAAGAAACCCATTTGAAGTGTCAAACATATATATTGTATGATAACAAAAATATTTCTTTGCAGTAAGTTGATATGAAAAAATTCTTAGAAAGGCAACAGCTTAAAGGACAGACTATGCTATTGAGAAGTATAGCTGATTCATCTCAGCTTTTAGTCTTTTAGAAACTATTTCCCATTG
Source organism: Neodon shergylaensis (assembly GCA_025134845.1). Taxonomy (NCBI): domain Eukaryota; kingdom Metazoa; phylum Chordata; class Mammalia; order Rodentia; family Cricetidae; genus Neodon; species Neodon shergylaensis. The sequence goes on from JABTXL010000002.1 coordinate 24,523,774, forward strand.
CATCTGAAATTCCTCATCACACAACTTTATGAGTCAAACCATAAAAAATACATATATTCTAAGCATTCCTGCCATTGTCCTTTGTTTCTGAAACCTTAGACTTCCCAAATAATATTTTTAAAGTGAATTTAGTTCACTGTTGAACAACTGTTCCTTTCCCAGGGGTGAGATGGTAGCCATTCTACTGTACAGAAACAAATTTACACCTCAGTGAGGATTCACACCTGGTTAGGTAGTCAGTCCAGGTTAAATAGATTTTGCCTCAGGGAAGAGAAGAGAGTTGTCACCCTGTTAAATCAGTTCCCACTGTTTGAATCTGAATCTGAATCAGGCAACTAATAAGGGCAACTGGGAGTGTGTGAGATATAACTTCTTTAGATTCGTTAGCAGGATAAACTTATGCTGGAGTTTAAAGTGAGCATCCATACCCCGCAGTGTGTTGAATAGTGTATACTTTTGTTCATTATACTGTTTAAAATTAGAGCTTTACATAAGAGCAAGCTTGTGTTTTCCTTCATTCTATTCATGCTTGCGTAAGTTGTCATTGACATTTTTAATAGGTAATAGTTCTTCTGTAGATCTAATTATCTCTCAATAGACATAGCCTCTTTCCCCCCGTTAAATAAAAAGAAATCCTGGCCTTGGAGCAAATAAATTTCATTTGGAAGTAGGCTAGAGTGATGGGAGTGTACTGCAATTTTAGAACTTCTGCCTAGTACATGAAAGGTTCCAGATTTAATTGCTAGCATTAGAAACAAAGAAAAATATAGTAAATATAAACATAAAGAATGGACTATTGTGGTCCTTAAAAGAAGGCATGAAGTGAAGATAGAAAGCAATGGAAATTTCTTCAATGACTATCTCAATGAAATGCTTTTATCTTCCTGTGTGGATCAACAGAGATAATAATTCAGTTTATTCTTCATCAAGCAAAAGATTGGGGAATGATATTATTGTCCTTAGGTTTTGTGATAACTGAATAACACAAGAAAGAAACTCTTAATCTAATCTTCATTATGCAAGAAATAAAAAAAATTAGTGTTTTTCTGTAAGCCATTTATCAAAGTAGAAAAGGGTGGAGTGATTTCTCCAACAGTTGTTCCATTGCAGGGGCTAAGGGGTCTAATAAAGTTTAATACTGTCATTCCATTTCCTCAGTCTTCCAAATATCCCAGTCACTATCTCTTCTTTCTTTCTATATTGTAGTAACTATCACATAAATTTCATTATAAGCAACAGGATTAATTCATGTTTTCTGAAAGTGGCTTCCAACATACTAGTAAAACATAAGATTCCGTTTATTTACTAAAGTGCTTGTAGACATTCATGTGTTTCATCTTTAAAAAAAAGTTTAAGTATCATAAATTGAATATTGAAAGTGGATTCTTTGACAGGTTCGGCAGAGTTGTAGAGAATCCAAGTTTTCTCCCAGATGCCTGTGAGCACAATCTCAGAGTTTTGAGAGAACCCTGAGTCAAATGCCAGAAAAGTATAGATTCAGCCTTGAGCCATTTTCTACTTGGTTATTTCAAGGGAAGAGGGCACTGAGACACCTCTAATTTGAGCATGAGGAACATGAATACATTATTTGTCTCACCAGGAATCCAGAAAATTGGCTCTCAGCATGGGATTAGGAAATTAGTGCCCTCTTTCAGTCTTTGACATCTCTTTGGTTAACTTGAATTTCTGTCATTTGCATAATGTATTTTATCATCAAAATAGGAAAAATCAAGAGCTCTTTCTTTCTTACCCACTGTCAACACATTTAATGCCAGATTATCTAGTACTGTATTCTCTATCACCAAACACTTTATCATCCATTGAACCCATGATGGGTATCTTATAATTCTATTCATTTGTAGTATTATCCATCTGGTAATAACATCAAATTCCCAAGGTTAGACGCTCATGCATATAGATGTCCTATTTTTATTGGGGACACAAATTGTGAAAATCAAATATATTTCTTTCTAGATTTATTTGATTATTTTTTGGTTTGTTTGTTTGTTTGTAGATAAGGCAAATGTATATATACATAGATCATCACAGTTTGTCAGAAACAAAAAGAAAGAGGTATACATGATGTAAGAAACAGCTCTGGTGACTGATAAGGACAAATCAAAGAAGGCTAGAGTCCTACTTTATGGATTAAGAGATGTTAATTGAGGAACATTTTTAGGAGAGAGTTTCTTGAGTGTCTCCTCCTTTGTTATAAATTAGGTCTCGAGGTTATAATTAAAATTTCATCAGACAAAACTAAGGACAACTGAGAGGTGAATTCAAAAGTCATATATAGTGATTCATTGTCATCTCTCACATTTATCCTACCTAGTCTAGTACCAAGATTAGAAGAACATCTCTTGGGGAGTGGAGGGATTTGGAGTGCTCTTTGGTTTTGTGACTGGCAATAATTTTGAAGTTTGAGAAGTATAGCTGCAAGAGGAGAACATGTGCTTTCAATATAGAAGAACTTCTTGAGGGACTTAGGCATTTTTCCTGATTTCTTTTTGTTGTAGTTTCTTTTTGTTTGTTTGCTTTTGTTTTTTTGAGACAGGGTTTCTCTGTGTAATAGCCCTGGCTGTCCTGAAACTTACTCTGTAGACCACACTTGCCTCAGACTTACAGAGATCAGTCTTCTTCTGCCTCCACATGCTGGGATTACAGGCATGCACCACCACCACCTGGCAATTTTTCTGGTTTCTTACATACTGCCTAAAAACTGCCTCTCATGACAGAAGTTATCAACACATACTCTGAATAATAATTCTGAGAAATGGGGTCTATATTAGTGAATGCCAATCATGTCATATTGTCATGCTAAAATGCCTCAAAGAACTCAAGAAAACATTTACATTTACTGTAAGATACATTTCCTGCTTCATGAAAAAGTCTGCCAAATACTATGGGCCTGTGGACTGAAGATGGATGCTTCAACATTACAGAGGAACTTGGGTAACTGTCCAGGTAGCGAGATGACTGTCAATTCTAGAGTTTTGGAAGTAGCTTACAATACTTCATGTTTACTTAGGTAATATATCCTTCCTTTTTATTTAAACAGAAACGGGGAAAGGGTGTGGGAAGCACTTCTGTATATGTGTTGCTTTCATTGGTAATGAATAAAGAAGCTGCTTTCAGCCAATGGCTTAAAAAATGAATATAAAATAAATGACAGACTGAATAGATACTTAGAACAAAAGCTTTGGCAACACTTCCATGTTTTTCCTGCTGCATGCATAGCTGACCTGTACTGAAAGATCTTTTAGTGTTGTCCGTCATGTTTGTATATAGAGTAATTTCTTCCTCATCTCCATCAAAAAAACACAAAATTCTCCAGTGTCACTAGGGTGGTGCTGAAGTTTCCACTTCTCTAATCAGGTAAGATTTTCTACTGGAAGTCAACTTCTAGTCTGAAGTGGTCCATGAGTCTACACATGTTTTCTCACTGAAGCAAAGGTTCTGTAAGGAACCTGGGACCTCCTAGGAGAGGGTAGAGGGAAGAGGAAGGGAGGGGAGCAGAGAAAAATGTATAGCGCAATAATAACAATTAAAAAAACTTAAAATGGGGATTCTTCTGGCTGTTACACTGTAACAGGGTGTGGGGGCCCCTTGTTCTGGCACCCTGGCCAGCTTACACCCAAAATAATCACTCAGAAACAGTATTAATTGAAACACTGCTTGGCCATTAGCTCTAGCTTCCTATTGGCTAACTCTCACATCTTGGTTTAACCCATTTCTAATAATCTGTATATCACCACAAGGTCATGGCTTACGGGGAAAGATTTATCATGTCTGACCTGGTGTCTCCATGGCGGCTCTCTCTCTCCTGCTTTCTTTCTCCCAGAATTCAGTTCTGTCTTCCCCACCTACCTAATTCTGCCCTATCAAAAGGCCAAGGCAGTTTCTTTATTCAATCAATGAAAGCAACACATAAACAGAAAAACCTCCTACACCAGTACTCGGGTTTTTGAAAGATTCAGTCATGATACCTCAGTATTTTTCATGCCTAAATAGCACCTGAATAAAGATAATGTCAATAGACATGCTACCGTGGAAGGCGAAAAGCTCATTGTGATCCACTCACACACAAAAACCTGAAGGCAACTAAAGGATGCTGAGAACAGGAGTAGCCTTCTTCTATGGATATGATACCCTCACAGGTTATCCTATACCAAGTAATTAATTCTGCAATCATGCACATGGAACACTAAATGAGCCACCTAGTTTATTTATATAGTTTTGTTTAAAATATTTGCATATATCAATTAGGATGAAGGAAACAGAAATATGGATGTTGGGGAAAAGTCAAAGTGTTAAATGTTACCTATCATCAGGAACATCTGGCTGCCTGGACAGTCACCCAAGTTTCCTAAGTAACATTGTGCATCCATTCCTTGCCTACAGGCCTGGAATATGTGACAGCATTTTTGAGAAGCATGGGATTTTTTTTAAATGTCCTACTTTTTCTTGGCAAAGTTTGGCAGTTGCTTTTTTTTTTGCAGTCTGTTTGTCCATTTTGGACAGCTACTGTCAGCAATTGAGGCAAGGGCAGTTATTTTCCCACATGGAAAACTTTTGCCATAGAGAAAACAAACTCTATACAAAGTTTCCTAAATGTCTATCATCCTCTCTGAATTATATTGGTGGTGCCAGAAGCAGATGTGTCCTACTATCTGAAAACCCTTATGTTATTAAACGTTTTAAATTTCATGTTCTGTGGGTGTTTGAAGTATTTGAAGACCATGTATTTATCTAAATGTATCTGTTTATAACTTTGAAAGCATACCAATGTGACTATAAATTTCACTATCATAGATTATTAACTACTAACCTGTATTTCTTAATTATATAGTATATTTTTAAATGAGCTCTCTAAGTACAACTCTCCAATCGAGAGTGGAAGTGTAGCTGCAGTAGGTTTTACCAAAAATAATCTTTTTTTTTTAATTTTTTTTTATTGAGAAAAAGAAAAAAGTTTCTGCCTCCCCCCAGCCTCCCATTTCCCTCCCCCTCCTCCCACCCTTCTCCCCCTCCCCCCACTCCCCTCACCCTCCCTCTCCAGTCCAAAGAGTAGTCAGGGTTCCCTTCCCTGTGGAAAGTCCAAGGTCCTCCCCCTCCGTTCATGTCTAGGAAGGTGAACATCCATACTGTCTAGGCTCCCACAAAGCCCAAACTTGAAGTAGGATCAAAACCCAGGGCCATTGTCCTTGGCTTCTCATCAGCCCCCATTGTTCGCCATGTTCAGAGAGTCCTGTTTTATCCCATGCTTCTTCTGTCACAGTCCAGCTGGCCTTGGTGAGCTCCCAATAGATCAGCCACACTGTCTCAGTGGTTGGGTGCACCCCTCGTGGTCCTGACTTCCTTGCTCATGCTCTCCCTCCTTCCGCTCCTCATTGTGAACTTGGGAGCTCAGTCTGGTGCTCCATTGTGGGTCTCTGTGACTATCTCCATCCATCACCTGATGAAGGTTCTATGGTGATATGCAAGATAATCATCAGTATGGCTATAGGATAGAGTCATTTCAGGTTCCCTATCCTCAGCTGCCCAAGGTACTGACTGGGGACCTCGCCTTGGGCTCCTGGGAGCCACTCTAGGTTCAAGTCTCTTGCCAACCCTAAGGTGACTTCCTTAACTAAAAATTGTGCTTCCGTGCTCCCAAAAATAATCTTAAATTTGTATCAATCTACAAAATTGTCTTAAACAAGAGAACAAACATATATAGAGTAACAAAAATTCATACCAAGTTAAAATAGTTATAACTAGTAGTTGTTTTCTTGAATTAAAAGTAGATTCAGTAATTTACACTTTTATGCTCCCATATCTATATCATATATTATATCCCTCCTTTCTTCTTTAGAAAGAGATGAAAGAGATCTTGAAATTTAACTCCTTTGTTTACTTTTTTATTTTACTATGACCAGTAACAATTTATAAACAAACCACCTTAAATAAAAATAAACATCCATAACCCATTTTTTTTCAGAATATGTGCTTGGTTATTTAGACTACTTTCTTTTGTTTGGGGACACTGGAATCATTGGGGAAATACTGAGAAAAGGATAATTATTAAGTTTTGGCTGGAATATTCTGTGAGGCTGAATAATCTCAGTCAGTAGCCTTGAAGCTCTTCTAGATGCAGGATCACTGGAACCATTTTTATTGTTGTCTGGTCCCCTTGCTCTGGAACTATGTAAACTTTTAAAGGTAATGAAAATATTTGCAATAATACAAATACAAGCTGCATATTATACACAAGTCAGCCAAAGATGATTTTTTGTTATGTGTTTGAGCAGGTAAAATATACATCATGTGCAGCACGAATACTAACTGGTAATAATAAATAAAACCCAGAATCAGATATTAGGTTGTGGAAGCTAAGAGACCAGAGTAGCAGTACAGCCAATCACTAGAGAGACCTTTTACCTTTGCCAATGCCCAGACCTATGGGACGAGCCTATCCTCCTACTTCCTCATTAGACTACAGGGATGAGCCTCAGACTTCGCTGAGCTCTTGTCTCCTCCTTCCTTATATTCCTCTTTCTGCCCAGCCATAACACTCCTGTCTCCACCTTCCTAGTGCTAGGATTAAAGGTGTATGATTCCAAATTTTGGAATGACCTTGGTGTGAGCTCTGCTTCTCCAGTATACTGGATGAAGTTTATATAGCCTAGGGTGACCTTGAAGTAGCAGATCCATTTGCCTCTCTTTCCCAAGTCCTGGGGTTAAAGGTGTGTACTACTACTGCATTGCCTCTAGTCACTTAGCTCTACACTCTAATCTTTGGGCAAGTTTTGTTTGTTAAAACATAAACAAAATATTACTATATTCATGTATCTTGTCATTTTTTTCCTGGTATATATATATATATATATATATATATGAAAAAAATATATATATAGTCAGGATTTAAAGGGTTCCTAGATCAAATCTGATTTTCTTTAACCTAAAATGAATCCACAGTCGCTCATTTTCCAGTGGAAATTAAAGCACAACCTCTCCCCTAATATAATACATCTTTTGTCATAAATTTTAGAGTCAAGATATATTTAAAACATATTGGTTGGTTTTTATAATCCAGTGTCTCTTAGCAACAAAAAAAATTAAAATCAATGCAATATCATTCCTGATCCAGACTCTCTGCATATTTTCCCTCTTTATGTGGCTTATTGTTTTTCTTACTATTCTGTTTCTTTTTAAAGGACTTTTTCTACCCTTTATCATTTCTCTCCCAAGACTTTGCATGTTTTTAAACACATTGTAACTTGCTTAGAGATTTTTTCTTCATAATATACAAAAGGATTACTCCACAGCAAAGAACCATTTAGTTAATAGTACGGGATCTACTCATAATGTGGCTTAAAATACTCTGTAAGACCTCATTGAAGAAAACTAAGATTTCCTTTGAAAGAAGCTGTCAATTTTATGTAGCTACTATGTTAGGGATGGAAACTCATTTCAGCTTCCCCCTCTCAGAACAATGACCCCACCTAACTTGAACCTGTACAGGCCTATGAAGGGTTCCCATAGTCTCAGTGAGTTTATATCAAAATGCACAAAATTTAAGTGTTTCTGACAAATGACCACAGAGAAATATGCAATGTCACAAAACCTCACTGAATGATTCATGGTCCTTTTCAATAAATCCTTAATATTGTTATTTTAATATTTTTATGTGTCTTATGGTGATCAGTGTGATAAAGGATTTAGAATAAACTAAAGCAATGCTATATCACAAAATGTATTCTCCTTATTTCATATTTCTTTGGAAATAAAATGATTTTGATAATTCAGCTCATTTTCATAATCATATCCTAATTTTTATTGTGGAATAGCATAAAATTGTGTAAATGTGTTACTGTTATATACTTTTCTATTGATGTACACTTGTGCTTTTTACTACATTTACTCTTTAAGACTAAAATTAATAAAATACTCACAAACATTCCTGTCTAGTGTGATTAATATTTTAATTTAGCTTGCTCTATTTATAGATTGAAATTATATATAATATATTTATATATATATATTAGTTTAATGTTTTAAATAATTCAAGCTTTTGAAAAAAGAGTATATTATTTAAATCATCCATCACCTTTGCTTGATCTTTTGCTTCATATTCTTTCCAGATTTGATGATCTCTTTATAATTCATCCAGCCCTTCTGGTGCATATTCACTGATGGTATTGGAATTTTAATCTAATTTTTCATCAAAGCTTGTGTGTAATGGTGAGCCTATTTTTCTGTGGTTAATCAACATTCCTTCATCTTCTTTTGTTAAATGACTTTTCAAATCTTCACGTTTTTATTGTTTTTTTTTCTCTTCTTAATGAATTAAGAATAGGTATTATAGATGTTTGTTTTGATAAAGTTTTCTCCAGGTGTGTAGATTGTATATTCATTTTATTATCAGTATATTTTGATGAGAAAGTATTGATATTTATGAAGGCTATTATATGTGTTCATTTCATGGTTATTGATTTCTGCTATTTGTCTAAGAATTCATATCAATCCTCACTCTCAAAGACTTTATAATAATTTTCATCTAATATCTTCATAATTTCCACTGTAAGGCTCAGGTGTGTGACCTCCTTCAAACCCATTTGTTCTTGCAATAGAAGTTCTGAGTAAAAGGTTCACTTTTCAAATATACATTCACTTTGGTAATTATAATTTATTTAAAATCTGTTTGCCTTCTTGTGAGAAGAAACAGGAACTCCTGCTAATGTTTTTCATCCAGCTGTCCTGACTTTTTAACCATTAAGATGACAGGACTATTCTTAATTGGCTGCACACATGTGGAAGGCCATGAGAATCTTGGTCTTTGTAAAGACAATTTATCATTAGCATTTCAGGTGACATGTTGAACAGTAAGTTCTGTCCTCAGACTATAGCGAAGCAATATCTTCATACTAAAACTTCCAGAACTTCTGAATTTATTTGTTCAGACACTCTAGAGATGGTGGGAGAAGGTAGGGTGTAAGAGTTTTGGAACCAATAAAGAAATGCAGTACAGACCTAAACAGAGAACTATCAACAGAGGAATCTAAAATGGCTAAAAAACGCTTAAGGAAATGCTCAACATCCTTAGACATCAGAGAAATGCAAATAAAAACAATGTACACCTGTAATAATGGCCAAGATGAAAAACACTGATGAAAACTTATACTGGAGAGGTTTTGGGCTAAAGATAACACTCCTCAACTGCTGGTAGGATTGTAAATTGTTACATCCTTTTGGATGTCAGTGTGGCGATTTCTCAGAAAATTAGAAATCCACCTTCCTCAAGACCCAGCAACACCACTTTTGTGTATATACCCAAAGGATGCTCAATTGTACCACAAGGATATGTGCTCAACTATGTTCATAGCAGCATTGTTTGTCATAGCCAGAACCTGGAAACAACCTAAATGCCCCTTTACTGAAGAATGGAAAAGGAGAATGTGGTACGCTTACACAATGGAGGACTACACAGCAGAAAATAATAATAACATCTTGAAATTTGCAGGCAAATGGATGGATTGAGGGAGGTAACCCAGACACAGAAAGACAAATATCACATGTATTCACTCATAAGTGGTGTTTAGACATAAAGCAAAGAAAACCAGCCTACAATTCACAATCCCAGAGAACCTAGACAACAATGAGACCCCTAAGAGAGACATACATGGATCTAATCTACATGGGAAATAGAAAAAGACAAGATCTCCTGAGTAAATTGGGAACATGGGGACCATGAGAGAAGGCAGAAAGGAAAGGGAGAGAAAAGGAGGGGAGTGGAGAAACATGTATAACTCAATAAAATCAATAAAAATATATTTTTTAAAAATCTACCTCAAACACACAGTTCCAGGGGCAGCAGTAGCTATGGCACTATAAATTTCTATATTAAAAACAAAACAAAAATAAAACACAAGACAGGAAGGACATTTATGTCATGTATTTTGTACTTTACAACAGATTTGAGCCTTTTAAGACCTAGGTGGTAATGCCTAGCTGCTAAAGAAAAGTAAATGTTGATATACTCATCTATATTGGGAAAATCTAGGGGACTTGCATTCACCACTACCTAGAAAAACTTAACTTAGTTTATTTTTGGCAACAAGTGGAAAACATTCCATAGAAAACTTTAAATGTTTTTTTCTAATTCATGTTAATTGATATATGACATCTTGTTACAAGTCAGATTTTACTGATCAAATTATTCTACCATAAAAAGAGTAGGACAAAGGAACCTTTTCCTTCTTTTTTATTGCATTTCTCTGGAAACCTTTTCCCACAAGTAGCATAAAAGAAACTTAAAAATAGAAGTTGCTATTCATTTGTTCCATTCCTTTGATATACTTGCTTTTATTGTATTATTACTGTGTGCTTATTTCTACCTTCTTCATGTATATATCCAAAGGATGTTCAATCATGCCACAAGGACATGTGCTTAACAATGTTCATATCAACATTGTTTGTCATAGCCAGAACCTGGAAACAACCTAAATGCCCTTTGATTGAAGAATGGATAAGGAAAATGTGGTACATTTATAATAGAGTACTGCCCAGAAGAGAAAAATAATGACATCTTGAATTTTGCATGAAAATAGATAGAGCTAGAAAACATTATTTTGAGTGAGGTAACTCAGACACAGAAAGACAATTATCACATGAACTCACTCATAGGTGGATTTTAAACATAAAGCAAAGAAAACCAGTCTACAAACCACAATCCCAGAGAACTTAGAAAATAATGAGGACACTAAGAGAGACTTACATAGATCTAATCTACATGGGAAGTAGAAAAAAACAAGATCCCCTGAGTAAATTGGGAGCATGGGGACCTTGGAGGATGTTTGAAGCGAGGAGAAGATAGGCTGGGAGGGGAGTAAAGATAAATTTTGAGCTCAATAAAAATCAATAAAAAAGAAAAAATGGGAGGGGTAAAAGAAATAATATTTTATACTTTTTCTATGTCTGAGTTACCTCCATCTGCCAGTATGAAATTCCACCAACATTCTGAAGACTTCGTTTCTCCAAATCCATGTCAGCATTAATAGCCTTTTGTTGTTTTAGATTCTAGCCATGTTATTGGGTAATATAAACTCTCAAAGCAGTTATTAATTTGCATTTTTTTCAAATCTAAGAATATTTGACATTCAAAAAATACTTTTAAGTTATTTTATTTCTTCTTTGAGAATTTTCTGTTTACTTTAATATCCAAATTTCAGCTTCATTTTCTCCTTAATGGTTAGATTTTGTTGTTGTTTTGATTTTGGGGTGTTGGTTTTGGCTAAATTCTTTATATTTTTTAGATACTAACCCAGTGTTTAATGCAAAGTTAATGAAGATTTCCCCTCATTTTGAAGGCCCTTTCTTCATTCCATGAATGCAGTCTTTTTCTATCCAGAACCTTTTTAATTCCATGAAGTCATGTTTGTCATTTATTGGCCCAAATGCCTACCAGATCCCTTTTCAGAATGTCTTTGCTTTTGCCTATAATTTGACACATTATCTTTCTGCTTTATAAGAAGGAGAGTATTAGGTCTTTGTTGAGGACTTTGCTGCATTTGGAATTGAAGTTTTCTGCAAAGTAAAGATGGAAATACAGTTTTTTAAAAATGTAGCTATCTGATTTGACCGGTAACTTTTTACTGATGATGGTATCATTTCTTCAGTGTCTAGTTTTGTTTGTCAAAAAATAAGTTGGCTGTGTATGAAAACATATTTTTAGTAACTCATTCCATTCTTCAATCTATCTAGTATCATGTTGTTTTTATTACTTGTTGATGGAAGCCACTTGTTGGTTCTCAGCCACTTATCCTTGAAATTATCACACAGAGATTGTAGTAATTAAATCACTGCTTGGACTATTAGCTCTAGATTCTTATTGGCTAACTCATACTTATTAATTTAATCCATTTTTATTGATATGTGTATGGCCTCATGGCTGTGGCTTACCGAGAAAAGTTCTGGTGTCTATCTCAGGTGGAGCTATATGGCTTCTCTCTGACTCTGGCATTCTTTTTCTCAACATTCAGTTAATTTTTCCCACCGAACTATATTCCCCTATAGCTCTGCTATAGGCCCAAAGCAGTTCCTTTATTAACCAATGGTATTCACACCATACAGAGGGAAATTCCACGTCAATTGCTATAAATTTAAATCAGGTATATTCACACTTCCAGCAATGTGTTTTATTGATCAAGATTGTTTTGACTATTTTAGGACATTTATGTATAATCCCATATGTAATTTAATACTATTTTTAAATTTGTATGAAAATTTATAGTAGACTTTTGATGGTGATTGTACTGAACGCGTAGATTTTAATTGTGGAATAATGGCATCTTTTGAAGTATTAATCCTACTAATCCTAAGAATAGAAATCTTTCCATATTCCCTAATCTGCTTCAGTTGTGTGCTTCAATGTTTTACAGTTTTCACTCTCCAGGTTTTACAATTTTTGGATAGTTCGTTCCAAGGTTTTGAAGCTCTTGTGACTGTTATTGTTTCCTGGGCTTCTTTCTTGTTATGATTTTTTTTGGTATGCTGAAAATGGCTACTGATATTTTCTTTGTTACAATAAATACATGTATAGGTTCTTGTATGAATCATATAATAATAGAATAGTTACATTAAATGGGAGAGATTTCTTTTTAAAACTTACATTATTATGTTATTTGAATTTAGAACTGCCTGGGGTTTTATAGTTTAATATATTTAAAGAATATTATTAAAGTAAAGCACAACTTTAATATAGTAACAAATGCATTTCATAGCCATATCTGATTAGGGATTCTAGAAGAATAATATACATACATATAGGAAAATAATAGCATTAACAAAACTGGTACAAAATATTAACAAATGAACCTGTTAAAGAAATTAAAAATGTTCTTTTACAAATCTCATGATAATACTTCTCATTTAATTTTAATGAGAACAAAATAATTTAATTTATTTTAATGAAATATTAGAGAATAAATTAAACAAAATCAAGCTCCTAATGAGTAAATTTAGGAGGGAACACATAGATCCTTGTGATGAATTGCTAAATACTTAGAAACTAATTATTGAAGTTATTGGATAAAAGATGTAAATCTGAATACAAATCTGAAGATATTATAAAAGCTAAAACAGCTTTGAGGAACTTTCTCATTCATAAAGACTTATAATAGCCTGTCAAGGACCATCAATGAATGAATTTCCTCCAAATTGTTATCACTTCACCTACTGCCAATACCAACTCAGTATCTAATACTTTGCCTCATCAAATACTTCTCCTAAGCATATATCAGGCTTGGAAAGTCTAGAGACAGTTGGGGTTTGTTAAGATAACACTATGTTGGAATCATTTCCAAATGAAAATGAATGAGTCATAAGCAAAATAAGAAAATTCTCTTCTTGCTGTGTTCCTGCCATAGCATTAAACTGTTCTGCCTCCCAGAAGGAAAACAAAATACTGACTAGGATGTAGAGTAAAGCTGTGTATTTAAGTTGTTCAAAAAGGAAAAACAAAATATAAAACTCATTTTCAATATGGCCAAAATAATGTTGTAAATTGACTTATGGGAAAAGAATAAATTACTTTGGCTATCATACATGTTTTAGCATAATTTTGACAATAAGAATACAAATGATGAAGAAAACTCTAGATTTAGTGATTAGGTATTAGGCAAGAAACAAATATATTTCATAGGCTGTATTATTTCTAATTTTATCTGCTGAGTTATTGCATTAACATTTTCTAACGTGTAAGAATGTTCCAGGTTTTAGGAACAGATCGCAATTGATAGAACACATATTTAGAATTTCTCAGAGTGTTAACAACAGCAGAGAACACAAACATTGTTTGTGCCCTAAATTTTTTGATTTCTGTGTCTTTCCTGGTGTGCATATATTCCCATTCAATAAATAGATGGGGATTTTTTATACCTTCGATTGTGACAGAGAAAACTTTGGTATTAAACTGAACCAGCATTCTAGTGATATATATTAATATAAATACAAAGTTTGTTATTTTTTGAAAAAGGTTTTAATATCATATTACTTTATATCAATCATTTTTGACTTCACTTTCCCTGAAGTTATATTTTAGTATATTGATATTAAATTTATTTATAAACATCTCAATTAAATACAATTTTAAAAATCACCAATTAATTATTATTAATCCAAATCAACCTATCCTTTATTTTCTGCATACTTCTCCATTTTCTTTAAGGGGTATTTACTGTTTTCTATAATTTGTGAACATTGTTTTACAGTCTTCCCTCTCTCGTCTCAGACTCTGTGAGTGATCCTATGTACCAATCATTGAAAAGTTATGGACCTGTTTGAACATATATCCCAGCTACTGATCTTAAATATTCAATTTGAAACTTAGATAAATACATTACCTTTATACCAGACAGAAATATAACTAAAATTTTATGCAGCTTGCTTAAAGACTGTTTATTTTGAAATAAACTATTGATTTTTTTCATAAAGGAAAACACATGATTTTCATTTACTTGTTATTAATACCACAAATGAGATTATAAAGTCCTATCAAAATGTCTTTACAGATATTTTTGTCTGTATTTTTTCAACCTGTCAATCAATAGCTCTGAAATTTTATGTAATGTTTCAACTTCTGGTGCCTATAATTATAAATGAGAAATCAAAACAAATTGAATACAGAAAGGCTCTTTTTCATTTTCTTTTAATGACTATTTGTATTGGTAAGAAATTTCAAATCAGGTACTGAAAATAATAATTGCAGAAATAAAAGAAGTTTTGAACATCATTTAAATGCTAAAGTGAATGTTACAAACTGTAAAGTAGTCAGTAAAATGATTTATTAATAGTAATTGAAAATAAGTTTATGGTTAATAACTTGGAGTAAAATTTAATAACTAATAATGAAATAAATATTACAGTAACTCTAGACTTATCATAATTTAAACAGCCGCTTTGGATGTCAGTGTGGAGATTTCTCAGAAAGTTAGGAAACAATCTCCCTCAATACCCAATAATATTGCCTTTGAATATATATCCAAAGGATGCTCAATCGTGTCACAAGGACATGTGCTCAATTTGTATAGCAGCATTGTTTGTCATATCCAGAACCTGGAATCTAACTAAATGCCCCTTGACCGAAGAATGGATAAGGAAAATGTTGTACATTTACACAATGGAGTTCTGCACAGAAGAAAAAAATAACGACATCTTGAATTTTGCAGGAAAATGAATGGGGCTAGAAGACATTATTTTGAGTGAGGTAACCCAAACACAGAAAGAAAATTATCACATGAACTCACTCATAGGTGGTTTTTAAACATAACGCAAAGAAAACCAGTCTACAAACCACAATCCCAGAGAATTTAGACAACAATGAGGACCCTAAGAGAGATGTACATAGATCTAATCTACAGGGGAAGTAGAAAAAGATAAAATCTCCGGAGTAAATTGGTAGCTTCGGGAGCTTAGGGGAAGATTGTAGGTAGGAGGGGAGAGGCAGGGAGGAGAACATAGAAAAATGTAGAGCTCAGTAAAAATCAATAAAAAATAATTCTTTAACAAAGCATATCACAACTTTCCTGGGCACAAAACTCCAGACACAACTTCAGCACTACTCAAAGGTTTATTTTTACAATCTCCAAAAGGTGCCCACATCTTGATAAATGTGGCACAAAACAGACTTGAGTGGAAAAAAAGAAATAACTCTGGGTTACAGCATAAGCACTGAAACAGTGCAGTACAAGGCCGGGTTTGCACTTGTCTGGTAATGTGTCTGAGGAATAGGTTATCTGCTCAAACAGCTCCTTGTAGAGCGATGGAAACTCTCCCATCTCTCTACACTTGTTCCTTGGAATGTGCAAACTCTTTTCTATGTCAATATAATAAGAAGAAAATCTATACCATAGGAAAGGAAGCTATCAACTATTCCTATTTATATATGACATAATCCTTAACAAAGGAACCTATAGACTCAACCTGAAGTCTGTTAGGACTAAAATACAGTTTCAGAAATGTAACAGAATAAACTTAACTTGAAATTTTCAGCAGCTTTTCTGTATGTTCCTATACCCATAATAAGTATATTAAGAAAGGAATATTTAAAACTGTACTGTTCACAGTGGTTTCAAAATAAAAATGAAACAATCTTAAAATGTTTCTACAAGGAAATATTTTTAAAGTGCTTCATAAGAACAATATTAAATTACTAAAGAAAGAAGCTGACAAGTACAACAGCACATGCTAAGTATCCCCCATGCTTATTGTTTGGCTAGTTAATGTTATGAAAAGAACCCTGCAGTCCAAAGTAACACAGACATTCAATGCAATCCTCATCAAAACTCCTATAACATGCCAGTAATTGCTGTGGTTCCTAGGTGTTGCAGTTGGTAGGACTATTTAATTGTTTCCCTCCTTTGGCAGATTACTTAGTACTTTCTGGAACCATTAAAACTATACCTCAGGAAAGAGGCTTCCAGGCAGACCCAGCTAGAATTATCAGCATCCTGTGTCCTAAGTGTGGAAATTCCAGCAATAGGGAACCACTCTCAGTCTCTGAGATGTAACCAAGGGCTACAGTGATCATCTATATTATTTTATGAGCCACTTAGATTAGTAACCAACTCTATCTGGTAGCTCCTGTATTATGGTTCAGAGGAGATCTCAGAACAGGGAATCTAAAGATTTTCAGAGCCAGTATATCAGTAAGTCAGCTATGAAACATCTCTCCTAGGAATGCCTGCATAAAGATGACCAGAACAGTGCCACCATCAGTGGCTATGTGATCATAAAATGGAGAGAAATTCACAGTATCTTTCCGCTAACCAACAAATTAGAGGCAATTAATTACACTGGCAGAAAAACTAACCTCTCCCTGGAAAGAGCCTCCCTACTGGTTAACTGGTTGTACAAATCACAGTGCTGAGCCTTGAAACCATGTACAATGCACATGCTATTAACAAAACTGACTCAGTAAGCTGTCTTTATATGTATTTGTGCATGCACATACATACATGCATACAAAACAGTAGCTAAAGCAAAAGAAACTATCAGTTTCAGAGTGGGGAATACATTGGAGGAGTTGGAGATAATGTAGCTGGTAGAACTTGAGGGGGAAAAGGAAGAGGAAAGGTGATTGAATGCTATTTCAATTAAAAAGATAATAAAAAGAGAAAAATTCTACAAAAATTCTTCATGGAACTATTTCTAAAGTTCTAAAATTAGCATGGTAGAGAAATTAATGTGTTGCCACAGCAATCTTGAACATAAAGGGCCTTGGTAGAAGTATTATTCCATCTGATTCCAAGTTCTGTGGCAGAACCATGGTAACAATAAGAGAATAACAATAAGACATCAAAATTAATGGAGTAAAATAGAGACTCAGATAAAAATCTGCACAGCAGCAGTTGCCTGACTACAAACAGATTCCAAAAGGATATATATTCAAAAAAGAGAACTTCTTCAAGGAAATTTTCTGGAAACCTATATACCCATCTATAGAAGAATGAGACTAGATCTCTACCTCTTATCCTCTAAAAAACCCAACTCCAAATGGATCCAATTTTTATGCAAATTGTGACCCCCAATTGTTTCTTCTAGAGGAAACAATAGGTAAAACATGTACCAGTACAGACATAGGTGAGGACTTTTTTAATAGCTGTATAATCATGAGGAAATTGCACTAGGAATTGAAAATTTGGATTTCAGAAAAATTAAAAACCAAATCCTGCACCGGTAAGGGTTTCTATTGTGCTAAGAAACAACTATTTTTTGAATAGTGAAATATTTTTTGCTGGCAACAATATGACAATATATTAAAATCTAGATTATATAAATAACTAAAGAAGAACACAAAGTAAGTAAGACAATAAATAATGGACAAATCACACAAACCCAGCTTTTACTCTCTGAGAGCTAAGGATGGCTTTACACTCATTATACAGCTGCACCTCGCTTTTAAATGTTTATCCTCCTGCATCAAACTCCAAACTGCAGGTTATAGATTTGAGATACATGCCACTACACCTGACTAATTGGTTTTTGAAAAATGAAATATAAAAAAGCAAACAAATGAAAAGGTGTTCAATCCAAGAAAAGGACGTGTAAATCTATCTTTTGATCATATATTGCCTAAATCAGATTGACAATCTTGTAAGAAATAGCAACAAATCCTTGTAAGAATGGGGCAAGAAAAGAACCCCGACTCTCATTTGATAGGGATGCAAATTTATTCCCATATTGTTTGAATAGATAAGGAAGCTTCACAAAGACCTAAAAATAGCCAGCTCTTGTGAGTGTGTCCAAACAAGGTTGACTAAGCATACTGGTGAGATCATTAGAAAAGCTGTTTTACTGTCGCACTTTTCACTATACTCAAGATATGAAGTAAGACTAGGTGTCTCTCCACAGACGATCAGATAAAGATTTTACAGCATATCTGCACAATGGACTTTTCATACAGATACAAAGAAAAATCAAATATGATATTAGCATGAAAATAGAAGGATTATCATATTGCGTAAAATAGTTTAAAAAATAAAATATATCAGATTTACTCTCATGTATACATTTTTTTCATATGTAGGCAGTGTCCCTTCATCTAAATTGACTTGGCTTTAAAAAAGGGTACACACTAAAATTCATTGTCTGTAAATAAAATTATTCTCCTACCATGTTTAAATTATCTTGAAAATGTCAAGTTTAATGCTGAGCAGAAATCATTACTTCTTCCAATTTTGTTATGTATGTTAAATTAAGTAAAGTATATCTAATACCTTCACTTAGTAATAAGTAGTGATTTTTGTAGTGTAGTTATGGCTACAATTTCTTGCCTACAAGCCACAATCTTTACCAATATTTCAAAATCAATTCTTATTAGAGAAAAGTGCCTAGAACAGGTAGAGTGTTACAATTTTTATTGAGTTTTTCTTGCACTGTAATCAGGCCTGCAAGTAACAACTCAGGCATCAATCCACATTGAGGAAAGATTTTGATATATACTCGTGTCAAATATACAGTTGCAGTTTATATTTTTCATCTAGAAAATAGATTGCTGTATCAAAACTGTTTTCTTTCCTTAATACTTTTAGTGTTTTTCGCCTACTTTAAATTAGAGTATGATAGACTTCTGGATGCCCGCCACAAGTGCTTTACACAAACTCAGCTAAATTTAAAATAAATGGAATAATGAGATAGTAGAAAAATCATAATGTATATGCATAGCTTTTTAATATAGTAATGTAATTTCATGCAAAAATGATTAAATGCTTTTCTGTTGAACAATTGTTGAAATGTTTGATGCATAGGGTGTTTTTCTCTTTATTTATCTTCATGTATCCATAACAAGCGTTGTTTATCATCTGTTGACATTTAACACACAATGCATTCCTTTTTATTTGTTTGGAAATGTGTTAGATTATTTTCCAATCACAATCTTATTCAGTTTTATTTGGTCAATGTTAAAGTAAAAATAATTAATTTAATTCTGAGTGATTAATTTATTAACAAATAAAATAAATAAAAATTCTTTAACTCAGATATTTTCAGACCTTGGTATTTTATGGAAGTAAATAAATTCTATATATACATTCTATAGTTCAACATAAGAATTCAAAAGAAATTAAATAATATCCAATTATAACATTTACTAATATTCTAAGTATGTCTTATAAATTCATAGCATGTTAGGAAATTGTCACTTGATAAGTGACTCAACAACACAAACATGAGAACCTGAGTTTAGATCTCCAGAAACCCAGGTAAAATGAAGGAAGAATTTAGAAGCCTGTCTGTAATTCAACCTCAGAATGCAGAACAGAGCATCTTCATAGCAAACTGGACAGCAAGACTACTTTTTGTCTTTAAGTTTTAGGGTACTCTGCTTCAGTGAATAACAAGAAAGAAAGATTGACAGCGATTATGGATATTACTCTTGGCCTCCACATATATGCCACATGTACCAATATACAAGTTTCTTGTTACATGTAAAGATAATCATATGTACACATAAACACCTCATACGAACAAAATATGGTAAAAGGTACAATAGAAAAAGAAATCATGCATAGATTACAGATAGATGATAGATGACTGATAGAAATATGATAGCTACATGAAAGAAAGATGATGGCTGATAGATGATATAGGCAGGCAATACATAGTTTATATTATTGAAGGGATCTATAAATTGAAACGAAGAACTTTTAATTATACATAATAATTTTAATGTGATAAAAGGTGTCATGTTTTTGAATGGATTTCTTCATACAAATGATATCGTAAATGCATATAGATATTCAAATTATTCTAATTAATACAGGAACAAAAAGCTTGGCATGCCTATATGTTAATTCCAAGTTAAGGAGAGGAAAAAGAAAACAGAGGTGGGATTGAGCCAGAACCAAGAAAAAATAAATAAATCTCAATGTAAGGTACCATAACAAAAATCATTTCAGGAAAAGACAGTGCGGCAGTTGTCCTACTCAGCCACTGCTGTGGGATTTGTAATATGTAAAAACTTGTCACTTGTATTAATTAATTTAATAAAATGCTGATTGGTCAATAGCCATGCAGAAAGTATAGGTGGGGCAACTGGAGAATTCTGGGAAAGGGAAACATTCAGTCTGTGGTCGTCACCCAGACAGAGGGTAAGTAAGATAAAAATACCTCACTGATGGAAGGTACCAAGCCACTAACACAGACAAGAATAATGGGTAAATGTAAAATATAAAAATTAGGTAATAAGAAGCCTGAGCTAATAGATCAGCCAGTTTATTATTAATCTAGGCCTCTGTGTGTTTCTTTGGTACTGAAAGGCTGCGGGATCGGGCAGGACAGAAATCTCTGTTAACAAGCCATTCTGATTTTATCCTGTTACCCAGTCTATTCTCCAAAGATGTCTCATTTCAGATGAGCTCCAGATCTTCCTTGCCAGCAATCTACAGATGTATGTATTCTTTTACGATTAAGTTATAGTTGTCCTAGAAAGTCTTATGACAGAAAAAGATCTTCATGACTTTTTCACTTTACACGAGTTTATAGATGTCATAATTATCTATATAAATGCTTGTAACATGTTTTTTATTAAATAATAACAGAGTTATTAGAGGTGCACTTTTCTTATTCTTTTTCCAACCTTAAATTCTGTGGATTGCTAATTTTAGAAATCAGGAAACTAGCACAGAAAATTTTCTATCTACTGGAGATTTAATTAGATGCAAAAGTACATTTTATTTGTATCTAAACGTAATGCTCAAAACATATCTTGTTTCAAGCTCACTGTTTTTCAGCTGAAACTACTTACACTTATCATGCCAGTTTCTTTTAAGAAGTGGATGGAGCAGATTAGTAGAATCCAAACATGTATTTCTTACTTTTCTATTTCTAAATGTAATTTTTTTCTTTTGTCCACCTCATTTTTTTTATAATTTCTCTCTTCAACTTTTAATCCTCATTTTTTTCAGAGTATGATCAAAGAACTAGAAAAAGCATCAATGTTGCCTGAAAAATTCTTTATAGTAACAACTTTACTCTGAGGAAGGAAGACATGGTTTCACTTTCTCTTTTATACTATGGAAACTTAGCAAATGTAAAGTATAATTTAACAACTGTTTTTGAACTGCATTTCCCACTATTCAACTAAATCGATCTTTTTGTTAAAATTTGAAAAGACATCATAAATTTAGGCTGGATTTTGTAAACTTACTTTTAAGTGTGAGATGACTTTTTTTTTAAAGTCAGTTCTGTACTTCATATTTTGGAGAGCATGAAGTTTGATATTTTGCATCTGCTTCATTCATTTTCATTTGAATAAATATAATCTCAATACATTTTTAACTTGCTTATTCAAATTTACTTCCTTTTTGGCTCTTATGCAAAAGCATGAAAAATGTCCATTTCCTGCATTATACATTGGATTAAAATACTTGCAGGATATCCAATTTGTGTGATGAAGTTATTCTAGAGTTTCCTGAATCTTTACCAGAAGAAAGCATACCTCCTTTATAGTCAATCAACTAAATATTGAAATCTACAACTGTAGATAAAAATTATATGTCTACTTTTTATACCATGGGATAATATCTCAATAGTAGACTTAGTTGGATTGGAACTCACTATGCAAACTGTGCTTACCTCCAACTTGAAATCTTTCTTTTTGCTGTGAATAGAACACATACAAATAAACAAAAACAATGGGCAAAAATATATTTTTAACAAAACCATTTTTATACTAATTATTTATGTATTATCTTTTTGTTATTTCCTAAATTATTGTTACGTTAATATCCATCTTTACTGGTGTCTAATGAAGTCTATATTTGATTGAAATTATGGAGAAGGATATGTATAGCTTGCAGGCAAATGTGATATCATAAGCATCTATGGATTTTGGTATTACCAGTATACCCTGGAACTAATTAATGTAGGTACTAAGGTACAAGAATCTGGAATGAAAGCAGTGTAATATACAAGGCCTGAGGACAATTTTCAGTCTTTCCCTTTTTAAAAAAAAATTTCTAGCTTGAGCATATAGACCGATAGGGTTTTCTGTGTAATTTATTTCACACCCTAGAGTAACATTTGACATACTATAGCACTTCTGTATTTCAGTTCTGCTGTAAGCAAAGTTAAGAATAAAAGTTATCTTTAGAGATCACGTACTTCATTTTACATTCCTTTAAAAACAGTAATGTAAATGCTACCAAGTTATCTTAGGAAAGTAATTTTCTGCTCCATTTTTCAATTGATTTGATACCATATTATTTTGTCACATAATCATAACATATATACATTTTCACAGACACAAAAGTATATGCAAGTCTTTTATTAATCAAGAGTCACAGAATTTATGGAGTGAACTGTGCTCTGCCTAACTCACCTTCTTTCTATATATATTTCTGTGTGTGTGTGTGTGTGTAATACGTTGAAATGATTTACAGACTACAGTCCAACTATTCCAACTATTTTTGAATTGTAAGTCCAAGAATCTAGAGTTTCTCGGTCTCATGCTTCTGGATGTCTCTGATGGTCTTCTGTATATGCTTGAATTCTGAAGAAGTAGGCTCTAATATCAGTAAAGGAATAAATATGCTGGCAAGGTGAGGGCAAACATGGGAACAATGAAAAAAAAAAAAACCCTTCCTTCTTCCACTGTCCTTCAATAGGCTTTCCAGTAGTAAGTGTGATCCAAAAAAGTGTGTCTTGTTTAAAGGTCTGTGTCATCCAAACTCATGATCCTTATCTAATGTCTGTGTTTTCCAGCCTCACGATCTGAATTAAAGACTCCTTATCTTCCCGCATCACAAGTGTGCTATCCATTTCTGCATTGTAGTTTAATCCAGACACACTTAAGTTGACAACTAAGAATAACCATTACATGCCATATTTCATATTTATAAGTATTTTTTTAAAATGCTGTTAACATCCCTGGCTTTCTCAGAAATATCTATCAACTAGTAAGAATGAAAGCTATGTGAAAGGTTCTGTTCCTTTGGAATATTATGATGTAAATGTTTTCTATTTCATCCACATACAGTTTAGTGCTTTTCATGGACAAATAGTTGAGTGGAAAGTGAAGCAGGACTTCAGGATGGTTCGTTTGATTCAAGTTATCAGTGAATCAGGCAGGACAGTTAGTTTTTGTTTTGTTATTTTATTTTATTTTTGTCTTTTAGCTTCTATTAGAACTTTGATGTTTCTTCCCTTGTTTTTTCCCTCTCCTTTTTTAAATGACAAGTATATCCATCCAGCTTTTCAAAAACAAACAGCTTTAAGAAAAAGCATTTAAAGCAGAAATTGCTACCATTTCTTCGATTTTCCTCTCCTACATGAAGTTTCTTGGAAAAGGTGGAGAGATCTATTGTCAGCAATCATACTGAATTGGCTGTGTCTGGTCTACAACCTAGTTAATATTGGCAATATTTTTAACAAGCACCTTTCAATTCCTGCTTTATTGATTTCACTCTTCTAATGATTCTCAGATTACAAATTATGCATTACTACGCGACTTTTAATAAATCCCTGTTAATTAATCATTAGTAAAAATATATTAAATGGAGTTATTATCACTGTTAACTTCTCAGATCTTTGTGATCAACTTTAGTTGACTTCATAATTCCACTGTCTCCTTGCTCAAACGCTTTAATAGCCTATATAAATTGTATACAGTAGGCTATTTTCTTTGAGAAGGTACCATGACTAACTCAGAGTGCTTGTAACTTTTGCAATTATGTAAAGTTTTAATTACTTGGGCTCATGCTTTTCCAATAACTTCCCATGATTATTCGTTGTATTTCAGGCTCCAATACAATTATCTTCTTTCAGATACGTTATTTTATAAATATAACATATAGAACTATTAGGTAAAATTCTCTCATGCATTGATTTTACCTACCTAGAATATAACTTTTACAAGAATAAGAATGATTTTTAACTTTTGAAAACACGATTACTACAAGAATGTATAAAATTACGAAGATTATGATGAATTTCATTACATATTATTAAACATCTTGCTTATATATCTACATTAGTGTATCCAAGTTCATATATACAACTCTGCCATACTTATCAGCATTTTCAGAACAGGTATCATATTTTCATCTATTAATCCAACAAGGTAACAGCTGCTTTTTTTCACCTACTCAGCTGCTGGTTCTCCCAATATTCCTTCTTGCTACTTTTCCATAAAACAACTATGATTTTTATACTACTTTTGAATTATGTTTCTAAGTACATCTTTAAAAATTTCTGATGTTCAATTCTTCTTACTAAGTAATGAGGCTGTGCAAGTCCTCATTGGAGACTATTTTATTGTAATATTACTTCATTTTTTTCTGATTTATATGTTATTAACTTTAAAAATTCCTAACTTATCTACTGTAAAAACAAGCTCATAACATAGCATCATTTCTGTTTTCTTCATCCAGAAGCAGCAGGAAGAAATAAGTTCCTGGGATTTTTGTTCTAAATTTCAGCAAAATAATTCATATGATATGATATACTTTGTGTTAATGGGGATGAGATCTCCAACTAAAACTTATCACAAAGAAAAAAATGTTCTAACCTGAATGCAAAGCCATTCACAAAAAGCTAGACCTTGGACCTCAAGTTCTTTCCTATAATGTCTTAGTCATGATTTTTTTCACAATGTAGACTTAAAATGGAGTATTGATAAGATAAACATGAAAATTTGATATGTTACTTATATATCCAGATAAAGCTCCTTTGTATATATTTGCCTTTTACAATAAGACCGAAAGCAGTTTTCAAAAACAACACTCAGAAGGTATCCTTGTATATTTACTGAGGAAGGCCAATAACTCCCAAGGCAAATAGAATTGACATCTCATTGTTAAACCACTTATGATGGGAAGGTTCATATGAAATAAAATACATATCTCATGATATTCATAAATTTAATGAATACATTTTGACATAAATATATGAAATGAGATTTTTTTGTTACTAAAACCCTGCATTAATATTCAAGATGTGTAGCATAATCATGTCAGTGTGTTTGAACAAGGATGAGAGATTCTCAACTGCACTGGGAAATAGGTGAGAAAAAGAAACTGAATTTTCATGACACAAGTCACAGTCCAGGAATGATAAAAACTATAACATCTTTTACTTTTAAATAATCTTTTAGTTTAAGAGATTATAGCTTAATTATATCATTTTTTCCTTCTGTTTCCTCCCCAAGCAATTCTGTATTGCCCTTCTCATTCCTCTTCAAACCCATAATTTTTATTTCACTAATTATTATTGCGTGCACATATGTGTATACAATTATATTTCTAAATATAGTTGAACAGTTCATATAATGGTACCTGCTTGTATGTTTTCAGGGCTGACACTTTAGCACTGATCAAAAAATTGGAGTGCTATTCATTGGGGAAGACCATCACTCCCACTAACATCTTTCCTCGGCTGTAATATATGCTAATTTCTCACAATTACAAAAGATAAGAAAAGGTTATTAGATCTAAATATAGATTTATATTTGCAATAATTTTACATTTAATTATATATATGTACACACACACATATACATATATATATATATATATATATATAGTAAAAGAATTTTTTTTTTTTTTTAACGAATGACACTTTATTCAGTCATTTTCTTTACAACTGAAACTCTGGGAATTCAAAATTAACATCCTTGCCCGTGAGCTTCTTATACACACCAGAAAAAGTTTCCACCTTGTGCTCCACGTTGTTCTGCTGTGCTTTGTCTAAATGAACCTTTATGAGCCGGCTGCCGTCCAGTTTCACTCGGATCCTCTTGCCCACAATCTCACTCGGGAAGACCAAGTCCTCAAGGATGGCATCATGCACTGCGGTGAGCGTGCGGCTTCTGGGGCGCTTCTGCTTATTTTTCGTTCGGCTTTTCCGAGTTGGCTTGGGCAGAATCCTCCTCTGAGCAATGAAGACTACGTGTTTCCCGCTGAACTTTTTCTCCAATTCACGAACCAGCCGGACTTGGATTTTTTGGAAGGATTTCAGCTGAGGAACTGGTACAAAAATTATGATGGCTTTCCGGCCACCACCAACTTCAATTTCCTTGGCCGCAGTGATGTTGAGCTCCCGCAGCTGCGCCTTGAGATCCGAGTTCATCTCCAGCTCGAGCAGCGCCTGAGAGATGCCGGACTCGAACTCGTCCGGCTTCTCGCCATTGGGCTTGACGATCTTGGCGCTCGAGCTGAACATGGCTCGCCCTTACGGAGTGCCGGCTTGGAAAGAGCAGTAAAAGAATTTTTTTTTTTTTGCAATTGCCAGCTCCCAATCATTCAATCCACACATAACCTTGCTCTTTATTTACAGTCATCCTTACCCTCATCATGTAGGAAAATTCCTTGAAACTGATATGTGCTTTTTTTACTGAAAACTTCCTTCCTTCCTTCCTTCCTTCCTTCCTTCCTTCCTTCCTTCCTTCCTTCCTTCCTGCCTTCCTGCCTTCCTGCCTTCCTGCCTTCCTGCCTTCCTGCCTTCCTTCCTTCTTTCCTCCCTTTCTTTCTTTTTTAACTTTCTTTCCTTTTCCTATTTCTTTCGCCTTCCAATTAATTCTCTACTTATGTAAGTATAGCTCAATTCTCTTTTTACACATTTTTTTTGTCATTTGGACATTATTGCATGTTTATTTTATATGTCATTTAAAAGACATTAAGTAAAATTACTTGACAAACTTCCTTACGAAGCCTAGAGACCTAGGATGAGGGAAGTAATGAATCCTCTAAGAAAGTGATGTAAACATTGCATCCAAATCAGGAAGAAAAAAATGTTTGCAGTTCCACAAGGTCTTCAAGGTTCCTTTTCTTGTATATGTCACAGAAACTTTGGTGAATGGGAAGGAACAATGAATAAATTTGCTTACAACTTCACGTAACACAATTCATGTGGCATGGGAGACCAGGTGGTGAAGCAACCTGCGCAGTGGCAGTAGGAGAGTGAATTGTGAGATTCGGTGAGGAGACAGAGAGCTAGATCTAAAAGAGAGCTGACTAGCAAGCCTTACAGTCTGCTCCTATAGTTCATGTTTGCCAGTGTTATGGACTATTGGTACACTATGTGAAGATACACACTTTGGGTTGGTATAAATAAATATCAAATAGCCAATAACTAGGCAGGAGAGAGATGCAGGACTTACAGGAAATGGAGAGGAACTTCGGATGATATGCAGGGAATATGACAATGAGACACGGAGGGAATCAGACATATAGAATGAAAGAGAGGCAAAAAGTCTGAGGCAAAACATAGATTAATAGAAACGGGTTAGTTTAAGTTATAAGAAATAGTTAGAAACAAGCCTAACTAGATAGAAACTACAAGTTAGGAACTAAGCTATAGGCTGAACATTCATATCTAATAAGAAGTCAATGTGTCATTAATTGGGAACTGACTGTGTTACAGAGACAGACTCCTGACAAACTAGAACTCATGTACTGAAGTTTTCACAACTCCCAGATTAGTACAACTATTAGGAGACCGATTATTTGTCCATAACATGGGTTAGGGAAGAAATGGAGTAAAACTCTGGGATATAAATCAGTGACGTGTTCATATTTGAAGTTCAATTAACAGTAATGATATAAACAAATAGTTGCAATTAATTGCACTCCATTAATATGTTGCTCATAATTTTAATGTAGATCCTACCAGAAAAATAGCACATAGTTTTGTGGGAGTCATTGAGATTAATACTTATTTGGAAACAAATGACATGTCAATTTTGAATTGATTATTTTTTTCTTTGAAAGAAATTATTCAATAAAGTTCTAAATTGGTATTGACAATATAACACAAGAGAGTTGTGAACTGTTGCCCAGATAACATTAGAATTAGGGTATATGCTAGACAAGCTACTGAAGCAGCATGCATAATTCTATTGCACATAATCATTTTGTTATTCTCTCACTAATCATATATCTTTGAGTTTTAAGTAACATTAAAAATGATTTCAATTTAGTGTGTCTGTCATTTATTTCTGTGTTTATTGATACTGTATTTCTTGTTCCCTAGGTAAGTATTTATTTTCCTATAAAATTAAATCTGGTGATTTTTTGAGATCTTTGTCACCTCATTTTGCCCTTTCTAAGGCGGTGATGGTTTTCTCAGAACAAAGTTGTACAATCAACAGTGTCAGATTTGTATTTTCCATTATATATAATGGAAACAAACAATAGTCAAATTACAGCCTCAATAATATGCTATGGTATTTGTAAAAATCAAAGTAATATTTTTAACAGAGATAGCTTTTATTTCTCTTTTTAAATAAGTGTATTTGCATTTTAAACATATGAAAGATCTATCACATCAAGTTAAATCTTTAAGTATCACCATCAATTTGTGGAGAAATCTCAATGTCTTCTTTAGTTGACATTTAAATATTAACATTACACGAGGAACATTGAATTTGACTATATCTTGTTGTTCTCAATGTTTTTGCCACTTTGATTCACAGCAGGTGAAAGTTAATGGAATATCTACTTACATGACCACTGTACACAGATTTCAATAATTATGAAGTATTATAATATATAATTATAATAATTATAAATTTATAAAAAATTCTTATAAAATTATTTTACATAAAATAACAGTGATGTGATTTAGTATGCTAATTCTTCTATGCTCTAATCTCTTGGACTGTGGGGATGGCTTAGTGGTCAATAGTACTTACTCCTCCTTCAGATAACATAGACTTCAGTCTCAGTACCTGCACAGTGGCTCACAACTTTCTAGAGCTCCAGTTTTATTTTAATTTATTCTTCTATCACAAGATACATCGCAACTGTAATATTCTGCAAATGGAGACAATTTTCCTCTCCACTGGACTGCTTTCTCTCCAACCCCTGACCCATGTAGCTGCTTATAAGATAACCACTCAGAGGCTTACTATTAGTTTTAATGGTTTGGCCAATGGCTTAGGCCTATTACTGACTAGCTTTCACAATTAACATAAACTATTTCTACTAACCTGTATATTTCCTTATGACCGAAGCTTACCAGTGATGTCCTGGCATGTTACTCCTTTAGAGGCCAAGTGGCATCTCCCTGATTATGCTATTTTTCTCTCTGTATCTATGCTTGGGTTTTCTGCCTAACTATACCATATACCTAGCTATCTTGCCATAGGCCAAAACAGGTTTAATTATCAACAAATGGAAACAACATATATTCACAGAGTACAGAAGAATATTCCATCCCATCTCCCCAATTTTTCTAATTAAAAATGAAGGTTTTAACTTAGACATTGTAAAATTACATATAGCAAAACAGTTATCAAGCAAAAATTACAGTTACAATATTTAATCTTTTGAATTTGACAAAATTAAAGAAAATATAATCTACCCTATCTTTGTGAGTTTAAAATTTTATAATTAATTTATCTTTTATCATAACTAAAATAGTATCTAGTCTTCAAACTCATCTAAGACTCCAGAAGAATAAAATATTACCTAAGTAAACAGGGAGTGCCTTTTAAACAACCTTCAAAACTCAAGAAATGGCAGAGATATCTGGCTGCCTATACAGTCACCCAAAGATCTTCTATAACACTGTGGTATCCATCTTCATCCTATAGGTCAAGAGTGTCTGGCAAACTTCTCAGTGAAGTAGGAAATTTGAAACACTCTTGCCTATATCAGCAGTTTGTCAGTCTTCTTTCTCTGTGTCTGTACAATATCTGGCAGACTATTTCATGAAGCAGGAATTCTGAAGGGTTGTCTCATCTTGTTTTGGCAAGTTCACCAGTCATTTTTCTGTGGGTCCCATATTTCCAGCTAATACAAGATACACTCAAGCAATCCAGGCAAGAGTAGTTTTTTTGTCCAAATGACTAGTCTTGCTACACTGAATGTGAACTCCACAATAAGTTTCTTTGATGCCCATCATTTTCTTTGAAGCAATTGGTGATGCCCAGAGCAAATGTATCTCACTGTTGAGAAAGTCTAAGTTCTTAAAACATTTTAAATGTCATGGTCTGTAGGTCTTTGAAGTGTTTAAACTTACCTATCTACCTGAAATATATCTCTGCATATCTAGAAAACCTAACTAACTTGTCTATAAGTTTGACTATTACATTTTTAAATGAGTTGCATAAACATAATCCCATAAAAGAGTGGAAACATATATATATATACACACTATATATATATATATATTATAACAAAATTGATCTTAAATTTGTATCAATATACAAAAATCCTTTAAACAGGAATAGAAACATACATATATATAGTGTAACAAAATTAACTTTAAATTTGTATCATTATACCAAAATTTGTGCCAATGAAAAATGTCTGAGATTGATGGTTGTCTTTAAGTATAGAACAAAAGACAACCATCAATCTCAGACATAGATTCCAAAACCTAACAAATAACCAAGGACCATCTATTCCCCAATAGATCCATATGCATATCTATTGCCATGCACAAAACTCAAGTCCAAATCAATCAAAGACATCAACATAAGACCTACCACACTGAACATCAACAAAGAGATAGTGGAAAGTAGAGTTGAATGCATTGTCAAAGAAGACTATTTTCTAAATCCAACCCCAGTATCACAGATTTTTTTAGGGATCATGAATTATAGGCTCAATATTCTTTGCTTTCCAGCTAATATACACTTATGAGTTAGTACATATCATGTTCACCTTTCTGGGTCTGTGTTACCTCACTCAAGATATTTTTTTAGTTCTGTCAATTTGCATGCAAATTTTAAGATGTCATTGTGTGTGTGTGTGTGTGTGTGTTTTCCATTGATTAGTACTCTAATGTGTAAATGTGCCACCCTTTCTTTATCTATTCTTCAGTTGAGGGACAGATATCTAGGTTGTTTCCAGGTTCTGGCTATTCCAAATAATGCTGCTATAAAAATAGGTGAACAAATGTCCTTGTAGTATCATTGAGCTTCTTTTGGGTATATGTCAGCCAAAGAGTGGTATTTCTGATGGCCCACCTTTTAAAAGGAATACAGTGAATATGCCCAGGTGGTGCTATTAATGGCTGCAGCTGTCAGGACCGCAAGGGCAGGCCAATAGATACCCGAATACTAATAGAATATATGCAGAGTACCTAATGCAGACTCATTCAGGCCCTGTGAGGTTGTGTGTGTGTGCCTGTGAGTCTTGCTTAATTGTTCCTGTGGGCTGTATTCTCCAGTTGTTCTCAACCCCTCTGGTTCCTACAATCCTTCCTCTCTGCCTTGCAGTTTTAAGGGATCATAAACTCTCTTCTGGACTTTACAAGCATCAGGCAATTGCTTGGTATGCTGATATTCATGAAGGCAAACTACCAGTAAACATAAAAGTTAAAATAAATAAACATTTAAAATATCAGATCTCATGTGTTTTATTGTGATTAGAGATAAATAGGCTGAATTCCTCACCACTCCTTATAAGACTATTTCAGATGGGAAATGGACAAAATATTTAATCTAAATACTATTCTTATGTCTCAATTTGTATTCCTCACCTTTCTTTAAAATTCAAAGATGATCATGAATATGGGGAATATAGAGAATCCGTTGGTCTGCAAGACCCTTATGGAATATCTAAAAAATTCTCCTTTTTGACAGGTATCTTTCATAACAATTGAAATATTTCACTGCCGCTTCACTTTTATGAAGCTTTCACAAGGAAGCTCTGAAGGTGCAAGATCACAAATGTCTGTATTGCTAGGTCCTACTAATTTTGAAAATAGTTTCCTCTCCCACTGGGATACAGTTTCTAAATTCATTCATCTCACATGTTCATGCTTCTGTGCCAAATAAGAGCTATATTGTCATTTTTCTTTTTGCAGGAGTCTTTATGAATGTAGTAAGTTAAACTAAGCATGATAAAATCCATCAAGATTGAGACTATTAAAGTATTCTTCAGAAATACAAGAAAAATAGCATTCTAAATATAATAACATAACATAAACATATAAGCAAGACTAAAAGGATGAACAACTAATATTTTGGAACACATAAATATATACATGTATTATAACAATACATGAATAAAATAGACCATAAATTTGAAAGAGATTAAGGTAAGGTGTATGTAAGCATTTGGAAGGAGGAACAAGAAGGAAGAAATTATAAGATGCAATATTAGAACTACGTTACCTGTTTAAGTGATTATATATTATATTGTAGACACAAGAGAATAAAATAAATAATTAAAAATTAAAATATATTTGTGATCAGTCTAAATCAAATGTGGTCAATATGTTCACACATATATTCTTATGTCCTTGAAGTGACACATATATCTTGATGCTTCTTTAAATGAAAAAATTCTACTGATCTGCCTAGACTTCTTAGTAATCAATTTAAAACGGTCACTTATAACAAGCATATAAAATAGTAAAACATACTATTGTTTATACTTTATATTTAATGCAATTTTAATACTACTTTTTGCATAAAATATGCAAGGTCATGCCATTTATTTTATTATTGTCACTACTCTGATAAAGTAATATTGAACTTTTAGAAATATAGAAGATTAATTTTTATGGTGTATATTTTAGCAATATTTTTAAAATTTACCCTAGAGTTATTCTACAAGAGGAACTTATATTTTTAATGCAATTTCTGTCTCTATAGCTGCTGATTTTACCTCCTATTACTTGATGAAAAAATTTAGAGATGATGTAGAGGAAAACAGCCCCACAAAACAGAAAAAAAATAGTTAGATAATAACATATGTAAGCTATATTTGACATTGATCATAATATGGTTCACTCTCTTAAGCCAGCAATCACATATTGGGTGATTTTTCTAAGCTCCCTAGTACCTTAGCCATTTAGCTGACAACTTTGAAATTTCTGTGTTCTCTGCTTATTGATTTCCAATAGAATTGCCATCTAAATTGATGAATGCGTACGTGCACTATGGAAAGATGTTCTTTGTTTTCTGCCCCTTTCAAGGTGACTCGAACAATAGAATTTTGGTCTAAAACTGTAAATCAAAGCAGAAGAAAGAAAATATGCTTTTAAAATTAAATAATGCAAAGTTAATGCAATCAAATGTGATAACCAAGTACATTTGTGGGGAGATACAATGATGGTAATAAAAAATCTAAAAGGCATTGTCATTTATTTTTGAAATAGTCTTAATTGTTTCATAAACTCTATATTGTACATAGAAATTAGGCTATTTATGTGTTGGGTAGAGAATTTTCCTATCATGTCTGGGAGCCTTGGTCCAATCTCCATTACTACTTCTGTTTCACATACACACACTAAAGACATTAAGGAAATTTTTGTCCTCGTAAAATAATAGTTAAGTATATTTTTCATGAAATTAATGTGTAGATAGGTACTTTTTTAAAAAAACGGCAAATGTTCTTTAAGAACAACTTCAGAAGCCTAGTACGTGAAAATTAGCTTCTTTAATACATCAAATTCTTAGTTTCAAACTTGCTTTACTGTCTTAACATTTGAAAATATGTATTTTTTGGTCGGCTTAGTTGTCACATTTGAATCTATTAATAATTTAATTACTGTCTGTGGTCCCATAGTCATGACAGCAACTCAAGTCAGAGCATGGAAGGACTTCTGTTCCCTCTACCCCAACTCTGCCTCTGCCACTTTATATAGCTTTAATCTAAGTCTCTATCATTTCGTTTACCAGCAAAGACTCAGAAGTCAGGTGTGGTAGTGAAAACCACTACCACCTCTATCAGAGAGGACGAGAAGCAACCAGCTGATCCTCCTTTTTGCCTGGAGACCCAGCAAGATAGGGGTTTTCTCCACAGTTACAATCAAAAAGAAGCCTGGAACTCTAAGTCCTTTCCTCCTTCTTCCTCTGTGTCTCTCTATCCATATTCTTGGTTCCTCAGTACTCTATTGCTAATACCAGTCAACTAGCTGTTGGCTCAGCCCCCTGAAGCAAGGTTGATTTTATTTAATTAACATGAGTGCAAACTCAGGGTTCAAAGTGTGATCGAATATCTCACCATATTTTATAGCCCAGTGATTTTCAGAAATCTCCAAAATCTTGGGAGGAGGTAGATAGCAAGAAAGTCTGGAAGACGTTTTATCATAAAATTCATATTAGTATGATATCGTGTGATGTTTGTACTTGTTGAGACTATGTGATGAATAAGTGGGGTGCTATCTTGTCTCAGATAGGCTTGTTTATTGGAAATGTCCTCCCAAATTTCCTGTCTGTATTAAGTCTGAACTTGTGCCTTTATATGACAGAAAAAGGAAGTTGTTAAAGATTTCATGGTATTTAAACATTAAATCTTTAAAAAAAATACTTAAAAGATAAGCTATTTCAGCAGAGGTTGCTACTGCTTTGCCTATAGTATAAAA
Source organism: Neodon shergylaensis (assembly GCA_025134845.1). Lineage (NCBI taxonomy): Eukaryota > Metazoa > Chordata > Mammalia > Rodentia > Cricetidae > Neodon > Neodon shergylaensis. The sequence goes on from JABTXL010000002.1 coordinate 24,558,574, forward strand.
GTGTCTAGAGTAGGAAGGACAAGCCAGAGGTTCATCCCTGGAGAAAATGCAGCATGGCTGTCTACAAAGGTAGAGTTCTCTAGTTGATTTCTAAGGGATGCTCTGAGTCTTGCTTTGATATTGTTTTCCTAACTACTGCTTTCTTGTTTTTGTTTGCTTGTCTGTTTGTTTTGTTTTACTGTAAATTTTAATTGAGATATTTGTCTGCTAGCCCTGGGCTCTTCGTATGGGAAACACAATCTGACTGTTTCAATTCTGCTTGCAGGTTAATTTCTTTACTAGATACACTTAAGTACCTGCTTGATGACAGTGTGCCATAACTTTTTATTTTACTTCTTCTTGCTACCTGCTTTATACTTTAATATGCAACTGAAAGTATGTTTACCAAGACTATTATCTAGCTAGGTTTAGAACAGCAGTGGAGTAATAGAAATCCTAGAGTTGTCCACCAAATCAAAGATGATTTTTTAATATATAAAGTAAATTAATTTTGTTTAAAGTGAACATAGCTGAAATAACTAAAAATGACTGGAGATGATTTAATAGGTATAATGATTCTTTGCGAAGGCATGAGAACCTGAGTTTGTTTCCCCAACACCTACATAAAAATTAGCACAATGGCATACATACCTAATCCCAGGAATGTAGACCGGCAGAAACGAGGTGGCACTGGTCAGGCAATCTAGTTGAAATAGTGAACTTGAGGTTTGGTAAGAAACATTGTCTCAAATATACGGTGGAAGATAATAAAGAAAATATCTAAAATAAACATGCACACGGGGGCAACTGCACCCACATATGTTTATGTATACACATAAACATGAAAAATAGCTACTTAAGTAAGTAAATAGGATTGACTGTACTGACATTCTATGATATCCCACATAAATAGTTCATTAAACATATCAAATAGTATTTATAAAAAAGAGGGTTTTCATCAATGCATTAACATATTTTGCTAAGACTTCACAAGAATAAATATATTCAAAATATGTAGAGAATTTAGAAACTTCCCAGGATCTACTGAGGTAGTGCACCTACAATGAAATGTAGTGCTTTCAATGAAATGTCAGTAAAGTAGCAAGGGAGCACTGGGAGCACACTTTCTTATTTATTAGCTAAGGTCATTAAAGTAGGAACTTGGTCCACATGAAAAAACATCCACTGTTGGTATGAGGCCTAGCACTTGAGAAAACCATCCATTTGTTATGTGAATTTGCTGTAGAAAATTAGGTATAAACAAGTTTACAAGAGGCATTGGGTATGTTAATGTGACACACCTTTTTTTTTTTCTGTTTAATCCTTCAGTGTTGTGGAATACTTAACTATGTAAAGATGTGTTCCATTTGTTTATGCTGAGGAATGTTACTATAACTTTGTAAAGGTGTGTTCTATTTGTTTCTGCTGATGTTATTAATGACACAAAGATGTGTGACATTTGGTTATGCTGCGTTTGTTTAATTACATAAAGATATGTTGATTTTATTGTACCTTGCCTACCTAAGGTACCTGATTTGACTAATAAAAAGCTGAAAGGCCAATAGTCAGGAAGAAAGGAAGAGATAGGGCTGTTAGTCAAAGAGAATAAGTAGGAGAAGAAATCTAGGCTCAAGCAAGAAGAGAATAAGGGAGAAAGAGACAGACATGTCTAGGACCAGAAGTCAGGCAGCTGCCAGACAGACAAGCAGAAAAGTAAGACATACAGAAAGGAAGAAAGGTAAACGCCCCGAGACAAAATGTAGATGAAGAGAAAGGTTAAATTATAAGAGCTGGCAAGAAATTAGTCTAAGCATAGGTCCAATTAGTCATGATTTAGGAGTTGGTTGGTAGCCCCCCCCCCAAGAAAAATTCGGCTACACTTTAGTATTGATGAATAAGCCAAATAGGTTATTAAAACATAATGAGCAACCCTGATTTGAAAATCCAAATTTCATGATCAAAATCTACAGCTACATGAAGATAAAAATGACAGATTTGGAAAACCCACACCTGACATCATCAAATGCGTTTCAGCCCATTTTCAAGCATATGACTCACAATTTCCCATGGGACGCTCCTGTCTACTATGTATAAAACAAAAGTGAAGTTTTTCACTTTGCCTCCATCCTCGTCACCAACTCAATACAATTACAGTTACTCTATTCTTTTTTTAAATCAAAATGTGCAAAATCCACAGCAACCTGAAACCAAATATTTTATATAAGCACCACCCAACCCATAGAATATAAGAAGAATTTGAGTTTTGTAACAGTTTAAACCATTTTTTAAAGAACAAACATGAAATATATGCAAAAAAATTATTCAAAAATTTGGAATTTTAATTACTTCATTTAGGATTTAGGTGTATCATATTTATATTTTAAAATGGCACTTAATTTATTATCATAAAGGATGATAATAAAAGATATGTGAAATATTTCTTGTCATTTTTAATTGGAAAATCTAGTACAAAGTTAAATGCTATAATCTACTTTTGAAAAAGGATCATGGAAAAAAGAAAAAAAAAATTACACCTTATCTGTAATACTTTTCCTTGTAGTATTTCTCTGTTTCATAAATGATTTCTTTATTTTCCTGTTGATCTGGGTATTATAATAATGTAACCTGTAGTTACTAGAAAAATATGTTGCTTTGGCATTAGTGGGGATATCACGTGCTTAATAAAGGACAAACTTATCCTAGGACTGCATAGTTTCTAATACTAAGTCGAGAGAGTTTCAGATGGTGGATCAATGTACCCAGTACGAATGTATTAACAATGAAATGTCATTCTGCTCTACTCATAGGTTAGTGCTTTTCTCAAGCTCAAGCTATCATCAGGGAAGCTTCCTCCTGTAGTAGACCGGAGCAAACTCAGAGTCACACAGTCAGCCACCATGAAAAAAGCTAAAGTTCTTGGAGCACTCAGTCCTAAGTGGGATGTCTCTTTCCAACTCTTCTCAGAGCTCGGCGAACCCAGCACAATAGGAGGCATAATGAATGTAAGAGTCAGAAGGGATCGAGATCAAGGGAACAAGACCATCTAAATCAACCGTATCAGAGCTCACATGAACTCACAGAGAGTGAGGCAGCATGAACGGGGCCTGCACATATCTGTACCAGGTCCACTGTGTACATATTATGGCTTTCAGATTAGTATTTTTATGGGAATCCTCAGGGGGTGAGCCAGTGGGTCCTTGTTTCTTGTACCTTCCATGGATCCCTTTTCCTTCTGTCTATTTGTTTTGTCGAACTCTGGTGTGTTTATTTTATCTTATGATAATGTAGTATTTATATTTTATTTTTATTGAAGTGAACACTTCTGAATACAGTTGAATACTAATGTGAACACGTACCGCATTTAAGACAGCATGAAACACACACAATACAAACAGGGCAGTTTATAAAAGTCCAGGACTTTTTTATAAAAGGACTGTCATGATCGCTCCAAGTTTCAGAATTTTTATCAAGAGAAATTGTAGCACAAATAATAAAAAAAAAAAACAGAGACAGATATTGGGGTTCAAGCTGAAGATGAGAAAAACGAAGCAGTCAACCACTAGAGAGACCTTTTACCTCTACCATAATTTCAGACCAAAAGGGCGAGATCCTGTCTCCTCAAATCGAATCCTCAGACTCCACACTCCAGTGAATTCCTGTCTCCATCTCCCTAGTGCTGGGATTAAAGGTGTGTGACACCCAAACACCGGGATTAAAGATGTGAGCCACCACTTCTTGAATCTGTTTCTGGATTGAGTTTGTGTAGCCCAGGGTAGCCTTGAACTCAGGGAAATCCATTTGCCTCTGTCTCCTGAGTCCTGGTATTGAAGGTGTGTGCCACCACTCCCTTTCCTATAGTGGGTTAGCTTAGCACTCTGATCATCAGGCAAGCTTTATTTACTAAAATACAAACAAAAATTATCACTACAAGAAATATTATGAGCTTTATTTCAGAGTGCATGTTCCCTGTTTGCTACTCTTGCCCTTTACTCAAATTTTCATTTTTTATCATCTTAAGAGCCTGTTTTTAATGTTCCTATTTTAAACATGAGGTCACATAGGCAAAACTCATAGGTAAACCTAACCTTTGCCAATATGAGTGATGAAGAACTCATAAACATCGAATACACCACGAACATCAACAAGCAAACAGAAAACCATAAGAGGAATTGAAAATTCACAAAGAATAGTTCTGATTTACTGAATAGCTGCTTATTTTTCTTTGAACTCTTGAGTGTTTTAGAATCTGCACTAAGGAAATAGCACCTGGCTTAATAACTTTTTCTCCCCTTACAATAAACTTGGTTTAATGAAAGAAGTGGACAAAGGCAAGGATTTAGTTATAAATTAACATAATTAAATTATTATTCAAATTAATATTCAGATTCTATGTGAGGATTATTTTTATGGATAAAATCAATGAAATCAAATGATCAATAAATATAGCTTATAGAACAAATGTGCAGGCTCAATGACAATACTCTCATTTGGAATTCATTCTTAACTTAGGAAAATTCACATATTCACTTTCCAGTTAATTGGCATATGTATAGACATGCCTTAGGCCATGATCTCTGCAGCAGTCATATGTCTCAGAGCAGGTAGGAAACAGACAGACTGCTCATTCCTTTCCATGTCTCTTGTACAATTTGGAGTAGCTACTGCCATGACAGGCTGTCTATCTTGTCATTCCTTCAAGTATTCATTATTACAACTGCAAACAGAGTCTATTCTTGTAAGTATTTGCATTGAATCTTCATCTTAATAAAGTGTGTCCCAAATGATTATACTAGTTTACAATCTGATAGAACTTTGTCCTGTGACATTATTTTTAAAGAAGTATTTTCTTTTGTAAAGCTTATTTTGTGTAATGACCTGTACGTGCAATAGTATACAATGTTCATAAAACATATTTTAAGCCTAATAAACTTTTATAAAATTTGGAAATATCTGAAAGACAAAGATAATTATTCTCAGTCATTTCATGCAATTTTTAAAAGTTGCATATAACGTTACTTGTTTGAAAGTGTTCAGAATGGTTGAGCATTTGTACGTAAACAATTGGTGTGCTCTTTCCTAGGGAAGACTATTTCTCCAGTTCTTAGCATTCTTTAGCTGCTGCAGTTTTTTGTGTAGGGTGGAGCTGTCCTAGGGTTTCCCTCGGGGGAGAAATCCCTAGAAATAGCAAAAAGGCTTCTCTTGGAAGATTTGGAGGGAGGAAAAGGAAAGGTGAAATGATATAATTACAATGTAATAAAAGTAAAAGAAGTAATTTTTTAAAGTTACATCTTATATGTAACATAAACATATGAGCATATATATGTATATATTCATATTTATATGTACATACACATAGTACACACACATAACATTTACATGAATATAATTTTGTTAGAGAAGACAATTTAAACACTATTTTTCCTTCACTAAAAAAAGTGAAAAAGCATAGAAGATAGTCAATAACAAATTCACTGGCTTATCAAAAATAAAGATATATCAACTAAATTAATTTTCTAGGAAGGTGAACATCCAAGGTGGCTAGGCTCCCACAAAGCCGGAACTTGAAGTAGGATCAAAACCCCAGGCCATTGTCCTTGGCTTCTCATCAGCCCCCATTGTTCGCCATGTTCAGAGAGTCTGGTTTTATCCCATGCTTCTTCCGTCACAGTCCAGCTGGCCTTGGTGAGCTCCCAATAGATCAGCCACACTGTCTCCGTGGCTGGGTGCACCCCTCGTGGTCCTGACTTCCTTGCTCATGTTCTCCCTCCTTCCGCTCCTCATTGGGACCTTGGGAGCTCAGTCCGGTGCTCCAGTGTGGGTCTCTGTGACTCTCTCCATCCATCACCAGCTGAAGGTTCTATGGTGATATGCAAGATATTCGTCAGCATTGCTATAGGATAGGGTCATTTCAGGTTCCCTATCCTCAGCTGCCCAAGGAACTAACTGGGGACCTCGCCTTGGGCTCCTGGGAGCCACTCTAGGTTCAAGTCTCTTCCTAGACATGGACAGAGTGGGGAGGGCCTTGGACTTTCCACAGGGCAGGGAACCCTGACTGCTCTTTGGACTGGAGAGGGAGGGGGAGAGGAGTGGGAGGAGGGAGAGAAGGGTGGGACGAGGGGGAGGGAAATGGGAGGCTGGGAGGAGGCGGAATTTTTTTTTTCTTTTTCTCAATAAAAAAAATAAATAAAAATAGCAAATTCTAATAACACAAAAAAAAAATCTTGGGTTTATAGATAATTTTACCATTTCTAAAGATGTTAGCGATTTCCATGTTAATAAGATAGATGTGCTTATTTACTTTTACATAAGGAATTAAATATTGCTGGATATTTGATACTGTATCTTCAAAGTTATTAAAATTGATAAATAAAAAAATAAGAAATAATTTTCTAACACATAAAGAAATATTTTTATTAGTTATATAAATCCCTTAAATATGTATTCAATTAAAAACATAAAGAATGATTGCTTTATCTTTGGTCCATGTACTTGAAAGAATAGGTTAAGAATGCATAAGCATATCAATTATAAGCAATAAAGTTTTGAACAATAAAGAGATCCTATTAAAATAAGTATGAAGGCAAAATGCTACCGCAACAAAAGATGAGGGCTACTGGAATATATTTGGGCGCACAAACTGTAGTTTCACCTTTCAAGTTCAGCATGTTAGAGAAATATTAGACAAATCCAAGAAGTGCTGAATTACCAGTGATTATGTTACTGTGAACTTGGAAGTAAAAATGGTTGTGCCAAAAATAAATTCAAAAATTCAAATACTATGGTGCATTTTCATTTTATGTTTGGTATCGTTATTCGATTATGTAAATGAAAATCTCAGAAATAACTTATCCCTTTGATTTTCAATTGGAAGAAACTATAAATTCATGAAATCAGTTAGATGAAGAATGAGAAAGCTTTTGCTATCCCCTTTATTCATGATTACTTTTTCTAATAAGGGACTCTTTTTACAGTCCTGTGATCCTCCTGTTTTGTGTTTATGGTCCTGTATACTGATTGCTTTGGGCTGTGTCGTGAGCTTATGGGGACAGTTTTCTATGACTAATTGCATAACTCCCCCTTTCAGCCTAATTCCATGGTCTACTCCCTTGAAATTGGACCTCCAGACATGATGTAATTATGAATACTTATTTAATAATACATGTAACTGCATTTGCTTTACCTCTTATTACTGGTAATTCATTCAGAACTTTGTTTTAGAAGATGCATTAATTTATAACATTCTTTTAGACTGCAGCATGCAAAATTAAAAAAGAAAACAAGCAGAAAGAAGAAGATTAGGCACATACAGAGAATTCTTATAAGATAGCCACTAGACAGGAAAGGAGGTAAAGATGCTAATACCATAAAGTTTGATTAACAACTTTGACTATGCTTAACACACAATTTAAAAACAAATTTACATTTTATATATAATGCAGGTCCACAACTACAGCTTATTTAATTTTATAAGAATATCAGAGTAGAAATATAGGAATTTAACTATATAAATAAAATTTGTTGTTGCCCCACGAGGATATTTTAATAAATACATTTATAATGTAACTTTTCCATGCATATACTTTTATTTAGTCCTCTTTATCCTCTCTCCTCTTCCACTTTTTTTATGAGCCTCTCTCTAGTTCATGATTGCCTCCCTTTTACTTCCTTTTACATTATTTTAGATGAATAATTAGAGTAAAACTGACAATTGCGTCTCTGTGTAAGGTTTATTTAACTTGATATTTTCTGGTTTGATCCATTTTACCAGAAATTATGAATTTCCTTCATTATTACTCAAAAAATCCACTAAAAGCAGTCAGTTATAGAAATGTGCTCATATTATTTAAATATTATTTCTACAAATTTTAAAATACATATCCGAGTACAGAATGTGCCCTTTTGTTAAATGTAGCATTTGTTTTACTGCTGTTGCTCTTACTATGAGCTTTCATCACTTCTATTTTCAGATTGTAGACTAATATTGACACAGTAATGAGATTGAATTTTGAGTGGAATTGTTGTATTTGCGTCCTTGATGGGATGGTCAGGGACCCTTGTACAGTGCCTAGGATGTAAATAGGTAAAGATAATATGGCAACCACTGCTGTCATGCCAATTAAACACAGATGTGTGTGGAGGGGAATTTCAGCATGTGGTTGGCAGTCACTTGCCATCAAAGCATAAATACTATTACGAATGCAACCCATTTGTTTACTTCCCTATATAAAATAACATTTAATTTTTGTGTCCCATCTTTACTAAAACCAGAGAACAAGCTATTGCCAACTTTTACACTTTTCAATTGGACAAGCAGTCACATAATGATATTATAATTTACAATTATGTGTCAGCATATTTTCACAAATGTTAATACTGTGCAAATAGGAAAGAGAGTGGTCAGTCTCTGTTCAGATGGTGTCACTAAATGACAGGGTACATGAGAAGTGCCAACACCTCCTGCTGCTGTTTGAGCAGAACATAGTCTCTGGAACTCTAGATGTCTCATAATGGAGTCCCAGATAGCTGGAGACCCTCTAATCTGGCGCCAAACCACACGGCATTGCCTGCTTCCTGCCCTTTGTCTGCAGACACACTACCTGGACATACTGCCCCACCCTCCGACACACCAACCATCACGTAATGTGGGTTGTGTGTCATTTGGATTCATTGGACAGTCACTTGATATGACCTGAAAGGATGGAATGGTGCTTGCATATATGCCCGTGAACAGACACATTAAACCAGATCGGCACCTTGATGCTGGGCTCCGGGGTCTGCTTCCCTCTTCCCAGGACACATGATTGTAACTCTGTCTCCCTCACCGCTCCCCAATGGAGCAAAAACTCCATAGATTGGCCAGGCGGTGGTGGCACACACTCTGGAGGAAGAGGCAGGCGGATCTCTGGGAGTTCGAGGCCAGCCTGGTCTACAAGAGCTAGTTCCAGGACAGGCTCCAAAGCTACAGAGAAACCCTGTCTCGAAAAAATATAGTGCGAGTTGATTCCTCTGCTATCTAAATGGTTAGGAAGTGTTTAATTAACATGGAACAAAAGTGGCTAGCCACTGCAGTCCCTCTCTTTGAGTGTAATTTACCTAGTTTATGTAAATATTTCGTAAATATCTATCTCATTTGTTTCAATAATTTCAATTTAGAGGCTCAAATACACATTATGCGGTACCTCTCTGGGGTCTAAATGACTTGCACATTATGTTTGTCTTCTTTGTCTCTGCTTGATTTAGAGCCTAGTATTCACAATAAGAGTGTTACTCAAACGAGGTGAGCAAAACAACTGGGAATACTTGTCAAAAATATTAAACTAAGTATATGAAAGTAGTAAAGAAAAATTGTAGTGTTCCTATTTGTTATTATTATTAGTGTATTACAAATCATTTGTAACTTCAAGCTTGCAGGGGCACACAAGTGTTTAATCACTTTTCCACAAGATTTTGGAAACTTGAATTTTTATTTAAAGCCCGTAATTAAGGAATTGTTGCTTCTTTATTTATTTCAAACTTTATTTATTTATTTATTTAAATTTATTTATTTCAAACTTTCTGGCTGGCCTGGAACTTGCTCTATATGAAAGACTGGCCTTGATCTCACAGAGATCCTTCTGACTCTGCTTCCAGAATACTGTGATGTGGGATTCCTCTCTGAATGTTGTGAATACCATTGGTTAATAAAGAAACTGTCTTGGGCCTGCACAGGGAATAGAGGTAGGTGGGGAAATCTAAGCTGAATGCTGGGAGAAAGATGGGAGGAGTTAGGGAGAAGCCATGTAGCCCCACCAGAGACCGAGGCTGAGAACTTTTCCTGGTAAACCATAGCCACGTGACAATACACAGATTACTAGAAATGGGTTACATTAAGATATAAGTGTTAGCCGATAAAACACTAGAGCTAATAGGCCAAGCAGTGTTTTAAATAACATAATTTCTGTGTGATTATTTCAGAGCTGCCAGGAGACCAGGAAAGAAAAAAGCAACCCTCCTTTCAACAATACTGGGATATTTTTTTTAATTTTGTTTTGTTTTGTTTTTGAGACAGGGTTTCTCTGTAGATTTGAAGTCTGTCATGGACCTCACTCTCTCACTCTGTAAACAATACTATTCTCAATCTGATAGAGATCCATCTGTCTGCCTCCCAAGTGCTGGAATTAAAGCCATGTACCACCACCACCTGGCCTAACTTTCTTAATCATAGTAAATTGTCTTTACTAGATTCTCTTACATATTGGTAAATGGATGAGTCAGAACAAATTAAATAATTTTCATTAAGCTTTGAATTTATTTAAATTATATAAGTATAATTTTTGTGCCTATTGCAAATAGCTTCCTGGCTGGTTGTGTTCTGTGTTCACTTCTTCTAAGTGCTGAAATTTTTGTCTGGTTTGAAACTGTGCGAGTTTCTTGTGCATGGTGTCTCAGTCTCTGGAGATTCACATGTGCATGAGTCCTCTCATGTCTGGAAGGTGCTGTGTTCCTGGAGTCATCTACCACCTGTAGCTCTTACAATCATTTCACTACTCTTCTGTATAAATTCCTGAATCTTGAAGGGAGAACTTTGTTAAAAACAGTCCTTCCAGGGATGATTGCTCCAAAGTCTTCCACTCTCTGTACAATGTCCAGTTATGAATCTCTGTTAATTACTGTGTAGCAAGTAGAAACTTGTCTGAAGAGGGCAGAGAGAGTGAAAATCAGTTCTATTCAGTGGTGAGCAACAATATAGTGCATGTCCGAAGACCAGGATTATTTGCCCAACACAAACAGAACTATATAAAACTATTCAAAAGTATATAAAATGTGCATTTTTATGTACTTTTTGTTTTGTTTTGTTATTTTTTATTGTATTGATTTTCTTCTTTTTATTTTATCTGTTTCAGCTTTTGTTTTTATTGCTAATTGTTTACTTGTTTTTTGTTTATTTGAGAGAGAGAAAGAAAGATCATGAAGTTTAGTGTGTTGGAATATGGGAAGTGTTGAGGAGGAGTTGGCAGAAAAGAAAAAAAATGATCAAAGTATATTGTATGAGAGTAATTAAAAAACATTGAAAAGTTTACATTTATGAAGCTATGAAAATATTTAAATCATTGAAATAATAATCCACCAAATATAAATTGCACTTGAATTGGTTACATTATAAATAAGTAATAATATTTTGATAGAGACAACATAAAGTACAATTAGACAAAATTATCCAATTTTAAACATTAATCAAAATACATTTTATATATAATATAGAAACTAATACTAATATGTATATGACATTATCTGAGTAATAAATGTGTAACTAAAATACAATATATTTTTCCTCTATTTATCATAATATTTTTTTATAAATTCTCTGTAAACTATACTACATTTTATGAATATTTATATTAAAATTTATAAAACTACAATTTAATGTTATATCTGTCATTGGCTCAAATATAATTGATTTGATATTTTAGCATTTAGTTTTTCAAAACATGTACTATCTGTTGTTAAATTTGAGTACATTTTTTACTGAGTAATATATAAAAAAGAGGAGGCAATTTATACCAATAAATAAGCTGGGACATAATTTCTTACTTAAACAAGAACACATATTTTTAACTTCTTCATTAAATCCTTTTGTGATGTGCCTTTTAAAATTTTAATAACTATTAAAGATTAGTTATTTGTAATGTTTATAGAATATAATGAAATTCTTCACTAACTGTGGTATGCCAGTAGATGTAATACACAAACATATACACACACTTACACACACAACACACACACATCACACACACACACATTAAAGGTAGGATTTATGATGGTTTAATTCTATTTTGTTATTATTTAGATTGTTTTTTAAGTCTAATGTCAGATTAAGAAAGAAATATTTGAATTTATCTGAAGGAAAACAATAAGCTAATTTTAATTACACTTAAAAAATAACTACCTTATCCTTTGTCAAGGTCATATTTGTAGAGGAAAAAAAAATAACCAAATGTTTGCTGCAGGCACAGCCAAGCTCTTGAAAATTCATACCTGCATCAGACAGGCATTACATTTTATAGCTCTACAGAACTCAACCCAAAATACTTCTCCCATTCAGATAAAAAATCATTTTCTACAGGTAGAGAACTTACAGGATAAATCTGTTCAATGTGCCAAAAAGGGATTCATGACCTGGCTTCTATTAGCAGAAATGGGGTGTCTTGCAGCTATGTCTCCATAAGTTGCTCTAAAAAATACCTCTGTAAGTAAAGATTCAACCCAAGGGTTAGTTTTTACTGCAAGTTATAAACTTGGAGAAACTGGGTATATAATGGAAATGCTGACACAACCTTAAAAATAGCTGCTTGAATGGAGCAAGTCGCATACTCCAACTCCTTTATTTTAGAAAGCGTGAGTGTTTATGTTGCCACTGGATAAAAGAATTAATGGAGGAATTACTCATGCTTGCTGAATGCATAGTAATAAAATAAAGTCTTGCTAAGTAGAACTTTGGGGAAAATGGAATATGGACTCAATTTTCCTACAAAATCCTTTCATAAGCACTGTGTTTTAGCATTTACTTTCTACAAATACAGTTCTCCTGTCATTTATCAATTCTGCTTTTCAAATGTAAAGACTGCACTGATGAAACATTTTATATAACAATAATGAAACAGTTAACTTTGGACTTCCAGGCAGAAAATACAGTTGCAGAAGAAAGTCACTTGTTACAAAACAGCTCAGAATCAGGCATTCATTTTTATGATCATTATGAGAGGTTTGTAAAGTATTTTCATGATGTATCCATGAGCAAGTTCTTATAATAAATTTTAATAAGCCAAACTCATAATTTCAATACACAAAAATTTTATTTTAGAAATTATATCACATAAAACAGTTAAAATTTACAACTTAAAATCCATTTTTATTTTCACAAGACTATCAATATTATAAGAAAATGAAATTATTAGTAAGCCTTGCTCCTTAATTTATGAGCAAGCATAGTAGAAGACTTTAAATATGTGATATTCAAACTCTAGGAAATGAATCATTTATCCTTCAGAGGCTTAATATGAGTAGAACTGTGTATAATATGTGCATAACTAACTGATGTAATTATACCAAGTTAGGAGATAACTTTTCATGGCTTTAGTCACAGAGGAACATCAAGACATGTAAACAATAAGATTGGCTTTCTATTAAAATGCTTTGAATCGTGATGAGAACATTAACAAAGAATAAAAATATGGGCCTTTTAAAAATCAGAAAAAGAAATAAAAATGAAGGAATATTTCTCATGCTTTTTTTTATTTATTTATTAAAGATTTGTGTCTCTTCCCCACCCCGCCTCCCATTTCCCTCCCCCTCCCCCAATCAAGTCCCCCTCCCTCGTCTGCCCAAAGAACAATCAGGGTTCCCTGCCCTGTGGGAAGTCCAAGGACCACCCACCTCCATCCAGGTCTATTAAGGTGAGCATCCAAACTGCCTAGGCTCCCACAAAGCCAATACATGCAGTAGGATCAAAAACCCATTGCCATTGTTCTAGAGTTCTCAGTAGTCCTCATTGTCCGCTATGTTCAGCGAGTCCGGTTTTATCCCATGCTTTTTCAGACCCAGGCCAGCTGGCCTTGGTGAGTTCCCGATAGAACATCCCCATTGTCTCAGTGTGTGTGTGCACCCCTCGCAGTCCTGAGTTCCTTGCACTTAAAAACCTTTCAAGCACCCCTTCTGCATAGATTCCTCCTTATGAGATGGGTTTGATAAAGACATCTCATTCATGATATCTTTGTAAGATCTCTTTGTTATGTCTCTTTGTTATATCACTAACATGGGAAGAAGAAACTTTTCTAATGAAAGATGATCAAAGTACTGATCTCTGGGTATAGCAGAATGATATTAAGGGTCATTTTATTGTTATATGCTTTCAGCAAAATAATTGTATTTGGTTTTCCCTTAAGTCTGTTTCTTTTTAGTCTTAGGTTCTTGGTCAATTTAGCAGTATTAGGTATGTGTTCCATCTCATGGAGTGGTCCTTAAATCCAAAAGAGGGTTATTCCTTCCATCACATTGGTACCTCTATTGCATCAGTATATCTTGAAGGCTGTTTTTGGTTATATAATTTATATCTGGGTGATATTGATGATGACCTTTCTCCTCTGGTAGAATAGAAACTACCTTTCGGTACCATGAACAATAGTTAATGTGGATAAAGCTTCTATTTAGTCACTAGCTTGACTTCTCTATGTTCAATGAGATTTATGTTTTCAGAAATAAAGCTTTAACTCAGAATTTGAAGAATAATCAATAACATTGGCAGTAACCTATGATGTTTGGGGATATCTATTATGTCTCTTTGCCCATGATTAATCAATATTTTTTTAAAAAAAGTGAAGCACTAAAGAAGCAAATATCACTGAATAAACAATTTCTAGTTTGATATGGGAAAATGGGATTGCTGCACATATATTCCTGTATATCGGTGATTTACAAAGTGACACTAAATATTAGGGCAGAAACAATTCTCTCAGATCATTCCGGTTATTGGAAGTCAGTGTACACACTGTTCATTTTAAGTAGGATTAATAACTAAATTTATATTAAAATAATGAAATCTACCTATGATATATTGTTTTATTAGAAACTGGTCATTCACAAGTTGAACAAAGTCTTAATAAAAAACTTTTCAAAATTGGGTGTTATAAGATTTAAACTATGGCAGAATCCAGGATTCTATGGATGTGAGATATAATTGCTACAGGCGGCACCTATGTATTCCAGAGAGATTGTTGGACACAGAAGATGCTCCAAATGGAACTTTTTTTTTCTTTCCAAAACTGGCCTTTAGGGCAAGGAACTGTCCTTGCCACTACTGCTGACAGTATGCATGCTCTGTCATCTGGACAAGCAGGATACAAAAGTGACTGCTGAACTCTGCCAAGACAGGATAGGACAGTCTTTTGAGTTTTCCTTATTCTAAAAATGGTCTATCAGACGCTCTAGAGCTGAGCCAAAATTAGTTGCCCAAACATTGCAGTGAGTCTTTGGGCTTTGCGTGGCTGTCCAGGTAACCAATTGTTTCATTAACTCCTTGCACCTTTTGTAAGTCACTTGCTTACAATTACAATGATTACTCAGGTAATATTATTTTCCTTCTCTGGAATGTTATGGGGTTGAAGACTAGATATTCACAGCTACTATCCTCTCACATCTTTGATACATTTTAGGTAAAAGACTTAGAATCCTTAGGATAGGACAGCTATTAGAATAATCTTTGTTAGTTGCCTATTACCAATAGCCTGGACATTTACTATGCGTTTTTGTTTCTTGCTTAATATTGTTCTTGCTAGTTATAATCCTATTTTGGTATATGTTAAAACATTTTCTTTCTCCTGGACAATACTTGATATTTGTTCTTAATACTTACAATTTTGTATCAGGTTTAGAACCTTCTTATTTAGACAAAATGGGGAAATGCTGTGAGAATTTATTCCTGCCAATAGTTTTACAGTATCAGTCATAGGCATGGCTTCTGTGTACAGACATGATCTCTTATAAGTAAAAGGAGGGGTTTCTCTCACTCTCTTGAGAGGCCTGAGCAGAACTAAAATCTCTGGGGGCAGAGCAGAGGGACATGGCGACAAAACACTGCAACTTTCACCTTCTCCTCTATTTTATGAGTCTGTGTTTTCCTTTTAATTCCCATAATAAAGACCTTTGCAAATTATCGCATCAACTGGGTACTTACTGAATATATATCTTTAAAGAAAAGAGATATTTTTTATTATTTTTGGAAATCTTAAAATAGCACTAGGTCTTAATCATTAAAAATAATTTGGCAGACATAAGCTTGAATTTTAAATATAACTCTCCTATTTTTGTTGAAATGTATTGCTTTACATCAATTTTCTCTACCAATTAATAGATACATTAGAAGATTTTGTATTAATTAAACGTAAGCATATGTACACTGCTTGGCTTGTAAGAAGTACTCGCTAGATGAGTTTCTGCTGTTATTTAATGTAAACACCCATGGTGATATCTTTTTTCTCATTACTTTTAAGTCCACTAGACAGTGAAGCAATTGCCCTTTTGAAGTGTCTGTCCTAGATGTAGCATTGAGCTGTAACAGATGGAAGCTCAATAGCAGTCAGGCAAAATATTTGCCAAATGGGACAGCTATCTAAAGGAGATGGCAGGGATAGAATTCCTCTCTGCAGGACCCAAAGCCCTACTGCCATCACTAATGATGGTAGAGAGTGCCTGACGCCAGTGTGTCCACAACAGCACCAAACGACCTGTGCTAAATGCTCTAAGAAAAGGCACACTGACCTTCACATTAGAAAGTTATTTGATTCCCGCCCCGAAGATTTTCTCTACTCTCTCTCTTTTTTTTTCTTTCTCATTCACAGCTAAATTTAAAACAAAATTAATGGGCAATTAAAAATATGGAATAAAATTATTTATAGTAGAATACATGGAAAATAACAACGACTTCTCTGGACAGAAAAATTAAAACTTTTTTTATAAAATTGTATATTTGTGCTTAGCATGTAAAGTATTTTTTTAAAAAATCATGAATACTGAAAACATTGGTATTGTCTGTTGCTTATCTTTATTCTATTCTTTATCGCTTATTCTCTTTTTCTAGTCTTTGTTTCAAGTCTATTTTACTTCTTTTTTTGCCTTTCTTACATATTTTTATCACTTCATCTTTTCTTTAGTCTTTCTTCTTTCTTTCTTTGATTATAAACTAACAATTTTTGTAGTACTAGTATTTGAAGCCCGAGTGTTGCCCATGCTACTTTGAGCTGGGATCCATCCTTGTGTTTCATGCGCTTTTAATCTCTTGCATTTCAAGAGGTTTCCTCTCCTGGAAACTTTAATTCCATTCTTCTCAGCTTTAATTTAGTATTTACTTTTGTACTTATTCCTGGGAAAGTGAAGGACTCTGGTCAAAAGATATGTCTTCTGACTAATATGGTGGAACTTTGTTTATACTGAGAGATTCAGCAAGGACTTATTTCTGCATCTTTAAAAACTTTGATGCATAGGAGACAAATGGTGAAGTCTTGAAAGTCTTGACCTAGGTCTACTTCATAGAGTTCACTCTGTCTATGTTACAAACATTGACCTATTTTTTTGATTCCCAGCTTAATCATTCTATTGCAGCCTGCCGGTAGTTGTTTTGTAGTCATTGCTTCTGTGTTGAAACTTTCATTCCCAAGGGAGTAGAGAGTTTTTTTTTTTAATTGAGAAAATTTCCGCCTCCTCCCCACCTCCCATTTCCCTCCCCCTCCCCTACTTCTCCCCCCTCCCCCATTTCTCTCCCCTTTCCTCTCCAGTCCAAAGAGCAGTCAGGGTTCCCTGCTCTGTGGAAAGTCCAAGGTCCTCCCCACTTCATCCAGGTCTAGGAAGATGAGCATCCAAACAGGCTAGGCTCCCACAAAGTCATTGCATGCAGTAGGATCAAAACCCAGTGCCATTGTCCTTAGCTTCTCATCAGCCCTCATTGTCTGCCATGTTCAGAGAGTCCGGTTTTGTCCCATGCTTTGCTAATTAACCCAATTAAAAAATGGGGCACTGAACTGAACAGAGAATTCTCTACAGAAGAAGTTCAAATGGCCAAAAGACACTTAAGGTCATGCTCAACCTCCTTAGCAATCAGGGAAATGCAAATCAAAACAACTTTGAGATACCATCTTACACCTGCCGGAATGGCTAAAATCAAAAACACTAATGATAGCCTCTGCTGGAGAAGTTGTGGAGTAAGGGGTACACTCATCCATTGCTGGTGGGAATGCAAACTTGTGCAACCACTTTGGAAATCAGTGTGGCGGTTTCAGGATCAACCTACCCCAGGACCCAGCAATACCACTCTTGGGAATATACCCAAGAGAGAGTTTCTTGATACTCAAGAAACTGTGGAGGACCAGGAAATTACACAGACACAGACACACACACACACACACAACCTGTAAGTCAGCTCAGGAAGAAAAGACTTACAAGGCCTCTACGTAAAGATCAATAAATTGTAAATGATTACTAAAGAAAATGTACTCCTCAGTGAGCTGTCTCAAAATAGCGCAGGATATTCTATGTATGCAGCCTCAACATGTCTCCGTTTGTTTGGGTGTGTGTTTTGGGTGATATAGCTGCTTATAAGTGACCACTGCTCCTCTGAAAAATCTTCACAGATATTCCTGTAGTAGACAGTCTTGGTGGAATTGTTTCCACGTTCTGTTGTGAGTGACCTATCCGGACTAAGTAGACACATTCAACTCTCCTGAGGAATATTCATACAACAGTAGCTCAGAAAGATAATGTTGCAACAGTCTCCCTCATGTCTGGTAAAACTGGTACAGAGATGTTTGATTATAGTTCTGAAAAAGTCTTTTCAAGTGTAAAAATAGCTTAGAATGAATGAGATGGTGCCTCACTTTGAAAAAGAGGACAATATTCTGTAATTTTCAGTATAATGTTGAAATGACTCAGAAAAGCAAGGGACATAAACATTGCCTATTATCATGAACTGTTTCTCAAGCATTATATGATTTCAAGGGAAAAAAATGTCACATGTTACTTGATGAATCCACTTGATCCACTAGCTATTAGAGAGAGCTGTATACCTATGAGACCACAAAATTCATGCTGCACAATCATCTCTGTATAATCACATTATTTTACCCTGATATGAAAGCACTGCAGCTTCCTGGTCAGACTAAATTGTAAGCTTTTAACTGAGGCAAAGCCTCCGACCATTCACACTTCTCGGCAGGTGGTTGGCAGAGAAATCACATAGTTCTCATCACAGGGAATTTTGAAAGAAAACTTTTGATTTTCTCCCTATTTGCCACTGAAGAAATAAACTGGTATCACAGGCAGGAGGACGTGATGCCTCACAAATAAAAATTGGGAATGGCTGTTTTCATAATAGCACTATTTAATTTACCAGATTGGCTTTATCAAACAAGCAAGTAGTTCCAAGTAAAGAATTCATAAAATAGTTGAACCTCATCTTTATATAGGAAATCTTCTCAAAACTCGTACCATGGAACATGAACTTTTGTTAGAGCAGATAGGCATAATGTTAGTACCATAATATTGTATATATTTAGCAACTGCATTCTTAACTCAAACTTTTCAACATCCTTTTGTAATACAATTAACCTCTTGATATTAGGGAGCAAGTTGACACTTGGTACTAATGTTTGTACCCAGTGCAGGTGAAAATTCATTTTGCATTGAACAAATAAATAATCCTGACTTTTTTCTTTCTTTTGGCTAAGTTTATAAGTACCGTTTTTCTAGAGAAAACAGAATATTTCAGTCATTACGATGATGACTCATGACACTTCCTCTGATATAAAGAAAAGTATTACAAATGTCTGGCAATGCACAGGTAAGAGGGATTTTTGAGATGTCAAATGCTGCAACCTCAGAGTTTAATGAGCATGGACACACAATGAAATGGACTCCTTCTGTGGTTTTGTTTTAGTGTTTGGGGAACAAGATCCTCAGATTGTCAACTGTCACCAAACTCTCTAACTATTGGAAGATTATTTTTAATTTCAACTCTCCCTGCTTTAGCCTCTAAAGCTCTATGATTCAGTTTTTGCATCAAAAAGCACAGGTAATATGTGGTGTTAGGGATTTTCCATAGGACTTTGTGAATGCTAGAAAAGCATTTATGGACCAAGCTGTATCTTAATGTTCTTGAATGGATTATTAATGATATGCAGAGGACTATGAGGATGGGATATTATTCTCCAGAATCTATTACATTATTTATCATTTAACAAACTTTACATGACATTTTAAAAGTAATTACCATCAACCTCTTTCCCAATATTTAACTGTCTCTCATGCCGAATGTTACATCTTTATAATATGAACTCTGTAAATATGTTGTCTCTAAAATGAAAGGCATAGTTTTGCCAGATAATATAATATCTGAACTTTCCCACTCATTTTATTAGTTATCAACAATAGCTATTACCCATAACTCTTTTTATATCACCCTCCTTCCTTACTCACCCAGCATTATTTCTTCATTTTCTAGTTTTTTAAAATAAATTGAGAAAAGTTTATACTGCCCATATATACTTAAATATGTGTTCTTCCACTGGAATGTGATCTACATAACTCGAACACATCTCTATGAATGAGTACAGATGGTACATCAACAATTGACTGGTAATAATTTCTCTGTAGAAACTTAATTCAGAACTATAGTCCTGTGAGGAGAATTTTGAATGCTTGTGAGAATATGTAACAGCGTAAATGAATGCAGATAGATTGTAAAAATATATACAGCTTTAATGGGGAAATAGACTTACAGAACCACCGTTCAGCGGAGACCAGGAAAGCAGAAGCTACAGCTGGGAGCACCCTCGCCAAATTTATAGGTAAACATTAGCCCGAGGCGAACACGCCCCCTAAGGGGCGGGACTTATCCCTACAAGAATACGCCAAGAAAGATGACAAGGGTTTTGTGATTTCAGTTTCTACAAAACATGGAATTGTTCTTGTGAATTGGTTTTTTTTTTTTGGTCATTCCTGGTATACTGGATAGGAGTAAATTCACTTCATATTAATCAGTATTGCATTCAGTATTTGCTCTATTAAATGCTAAGACTATCCTTCATTTACCACGATAGGAAGAATATTTTTGACACATGTGGCTTGTCCTTGTGACTGTATACAGTTTGAACTTGTGAGAACTTTATTCATGTGACCTCTCTTAACCCTCAGAGAATAACTGACTGAGGCTTAGATAGAGCTGGCTATTGAATGAGACTTTATTTATTTGCCTCATCTCAATAGTGGTGACACAGCTCAGCTATAGGTAGGAATTCATAGCCAGCACTTTGCTTCATTTGGAATTTTGTCTGGATTGATCTTCCTTAGGTCTCATGCATGAAGTTTTCAGGTGTGTAAATGCTCTCTTGGACCTGCAAAACAGTTTTCTTGCAGCTATGCACTACTTTGGGGTTTTAACAGTCTTACCAACTGTCTTCTGACATGATCTATGAGCCTTGGGAGGAAGGCAATAAAAAGTGGCTCATGTAGGCATGACTATTCCTCAGAAAATTAGTGAATTTTCTTTACTTGGCAGTTAGCTGGTTGCGATCTCTGTGTTAAAAGAAGCTTCTCTGACTCTGGTTGACAGGTGGAATTTCCTATGGGAATTACAGTAAGTCTTTAGGTGCACAGTTTAATCCTATGTCCACTAAGTAGGTTATCCAATATATCCAGTCTACTCAATGGTCTTTGGAACCAATAACAATATTAGGCATGCGGATCAAAATTATGGAGCCGCCCTTAAATATAATCAGAAAGTAGTTGGTTATTCCTATGAATTTCATGCCACTATTGTACCAGGAAACATATTTTCCCAGGAAGGTTGCCATTGTAGCTTCATAAATGAATAAGGTTGATAATTACTCTTTCATACAATTAAAATATATAACCAGTTTCTGGAAAATAACAACATTGGTAACAGCATGTGATTTTTGTTATTCTATAGAACTCCACTGTCAAACAGCTCCAGAAAATGTGCTCCATTTTTTGCATGGCTTACTATTTTTTATGCTTTCATATCTAGTAGGGGCACTGCTGTCCTTTTATAGGGAATCACCACCTGAACTCATTTTACATGTGTGTTGTTTTTAAGAAAATCCCAAGTGTTTGAGTTTACCAATAAAGACTCGTTAGCTAGATGCTGGGATGTAAACCTTAAGTTTCTTGTTTTATATATCTTATTTTTCTGAAACTTTAACCTAATTTCATTAATTTAATGAATTTCTTACTGGTTCTCTCTGATTCTAGGGAATATGGTAGCATGTTATTGCCTCTAGGCACAGCCACTATTATGGTTAACCTTAGTTGAATCTTTATCTTGGGTTCATGCACCATAAATTCCTCATATTAAACACACAAACATATGTTTCACCTCTATAAAATATTATTTATTCATCCTTTATTGCATAAAAATTAAAAGTAAAATCCTTAATATTCCATTTGGAAGTTTCCAGGTTTTTTGGTAACCTTAATTCTCACAACATTTTTCTGTGGAATCATTTATAGCTAACATTTTGAATACGACAATTACTTTTCCACCTGCCGCTAAGATTTTTACCAGATAGTCTTTCTGAGAAAGCTTCTCCAATCCATTACCATAAAATTGGTAAGTTTACAAAATAAGTGCTTTCTTCTATTTTTTCTTATTTATTTCTCCAAGATGAAAAGTGGTAAATTTTCTATTCAGTCTGAATGCTACCGCACTCAGTTAGAATTTCATATTTTCTGAAGTTTAACTATTAAAATGCAGATGAAGTTATAAAATTATTTCGGTGTTTTAGCAGAGCAGAAATACAAAATTCTGAAACATGTAATTTTGGATGTTAAATTATCAGAATTTGAAAATATGTAGTTTAGAGTAATTCTCATAAATCGAGCTCAGATTATGTTTTTAAAGTATTATGAACTATTCACAGTGAAAGCATTGTTGATTTATGTAGTCATGTAAATTTATATTGAATTGCTTTCTGTTTTATTTTTAATTTTTTATCAGAGAATTTATAAATAGCAAATTATTTTTATTTTTATTTTCATTTTATTTATTATTGTTGGTACAGGGAGTAGTTGCTCTCTTTGGATGTCCAAAGAATAATTTCAGAATTCGAATCTTCTTAGTCCTTGGGTTCTGAAGATTAACATATGTCATCATTCTTACGAAGCACGTGCTTTTATCTGGTAAATCACTTGTGAGCTCTATAAATGAGTGATTATTTAATTACAGGTTTTGGTATGAATCATGTAGATTCAGTGAGCATAACATTCATATCTACTGTGATGGGTCCTGGAGTCCTGTCTAGAGTTGACAAGGGAATGGAGAAAAGACAGACACATTACACAGATTAGTTGGGATAAGCTGGAGTTGGCGCTGCGATGGACCTATAATGACTATTTTGCAACCCTGAATCTCAGAGAATTAGTTATGTATATCATATAACAGGAGGAGCTGTGATAGGAAGGCCACAGTCTCAGGCTGTAAATATCCAGTAGGAATAAAGAGCCACAGTGGCTTCATTACGTGTACACTGTATGTTCATCTATAAACTATTGTATGTGGTCAGGGAAAGACTTTTCTTTCCTTGGCCTGACCCACATAGGGACTATTTGTTTGGTTTTTGTCAGTTTCTAAGAACTCCAAGGTATTGGAGTCATCCACATATTCACTCAGGACGATACTCACTCACAGCTTCATTTGTTTCCTGATCTCTGAGTTTGAGGCCAGATTTGTCTACAAAGCAAGTTCTAGGACAACCACAGTTGTTAAAATGAGAACCTCCCCCCCCAAAAAAAAAAACAAATAAAAAACTAACCAAACGGGAGAGAGTGAAAAAAAAAAGAGAGAGAGAGAGAGAGATGGAGAACTGTAGCTGTAGCTGGATGTTAACCCAATTCAAGAATATTGAGAGTGGACCGAGACAACCTGCAGGAAGATGTGTGAGCAATGTCTGGCTATAAATGTGGTATTTACCATCCCTACCATGGACAGGGAAAATGCACGTAAGGTACTCTTATTAGAAATGTAAGTATTATCATTGAAATTGGAGACATCAGAGATCAATGTTAGACCCATTCCAAGAAGTCTGAAGGGGCAGACATTATGAACGTGAAAGAATGAGTGAGCCGAATGGTAGAGGATAGATAGTCTCTGGCATTTTTGCAATATAACAGCTCTAGTTTTCAAATGGGGTTAGCATTTCAAACATGTTTATTTTCTGAATCATATTAAATTTTCTTTTCTATAAAACCAAACAAACACATCTCCTTTGGAGTCTTGTGGAGGTCTAAGATTGAAGGAAAGAAAGAAAAAGAAGTATGCCACAGCTGCCTGCAGAAACAGCCACTAACTTAAGGGGGTGCTCTTGTGAAGTCAACAACATTTCCCAAGTCTTAGTCTTATAGTTGTTTGAAAAGCAATAGCAGGGAGGCTTTATCTTGTGACTTACCATATTCAACCATCCTTCCTGGACAAAAGCTTTAGAGTTTCCAGGAGCGTAAATGCTGATACTTAACATTAAATTTATTTCACAATTTTGCCCATGTCCCTTGATTGAAAAATCTAACTATTGAGTTTACACTATTTGAAATGTAAACAAATTTGGGAATCCTACTTCTTAAGAATGAAAAATAATAATAAAATTTATCTAAGTTTTCATCTAAGTCTAATTAAAATTAGCTTACTGAGCACATACTTTTTAAGAAAGCAAAGAGAGTCCTTGGTAAAGGTGTGTTTGCATTGCTGTCTTTTAGTCTCAATATTTGCGTAACTGTATCAAAACTTCCACTGTTCATCACTCTTGAATTTCTCCAAGTGCTTGGTTGTATTCCATTAGTATTTTATATGATACAATTTTCATCATTTACTAAATTCAATTAAATCTGCAGGGGCTATCATTGAAACATTTCTAGTGTCTTGGCTAAATCATTTTGGAACAAAGTTCTCCAAGTAGGTATCTCTATTCCCAAACTTTCATCCCTTTACCCTTCTTGCACCACTTCTGTCAATACCAGACTGATATATATCTAATTGCCTATTTGGAAATTTCATTTACATATTTAACAGACCAATTTATCTCATGTACTTAAAAGTGGATTATCAATTTTAGCTTTCCATCTTATGCTCTGCAGCTCTCTATAATTTGAGATGACATAGTCTTTCTTCAATTACTAGGACAAATATCTTTTTATCATTCTTGTCTGCTTTCTTTGTCCACATCTAATGTACCATCAAATTTATTTTCTTTTGCATCTAAAAATGTCTTCTCTGGTCTATCTCATTGAATATACTTAGGTATGGATAATAATTTATTTTAGCTGGATATGTTGTCTCCCACGTGTTAATTATTTATAATTTTTTTAAAAAACACACAGATTTAATTTTACTTATTTCAGCTGCTCAACTTAATATCAATAATATACGTATTGAAACTACAGATTGGTTTTGAGAAAACATGTTAACCCTAACCTAATAAATACCTTGGATATTGTTCTTTTGATTGTTTCTTTTGCTTTTTTTATATGTTATATCTAATTGATTTTATGAACCCCCTATTCCTCATGTATGGAATATATATTATTATGATATTTTATTATGTTTATGTTTGTGTCTGAGTGTGGTTGATGCAAACGCAAGTAGTATCGTCAAAACAAAAATGAAGTGTTTGACCCTTTGATATTCAAGTTAAGGGTAATTGTGTGTTGCTCACAAGGGTGTTAGGCACTCAACATTGGTCTGCTGCAAGGTTAGTAAGTACTTTAAACTGCTGAACTATTCATTCAAACCTGGGATTTATTTGTTTATTGTTTATTTTTTCAATAAATTTTAAGTGTGAAAACATAAGATATAAGGGTTATACTTATGTAAATTTCACACATGTACACATATATTGCAAATTACATTTAAAAACATTAATATCTGTATGTGTAAATGATATGGAGAGAGAGTTATGTAAGATGTTATGTCATTTCATCAATGAAAAACTGCACATATAATCACATCCTGGTAGGATTCTGAGGCCTAACAAGGGAACAGCCATTGTAATTTGTGTTAGTTCAATCTATGATGATGTCATGATTATAGACACATTTTACATTAATTTCATTATATTAATTTGAACATATATGACTGTATAGTATTTATCATATTATATGAGTCATTTGCCTTTATCCATGTTATTACTTTTTTGATACCATGCTTTAATCATATTTTCAAGCACTTACCATCAAATCAGTATTTACTTTTTAGTCTATTTGATAGTTCTTCAGCTGCAAGAAGTATTGTTAAACTGACTTATACCTATGACTTCATGTTATTCTGGTGGTAAGTCAGACTACCTATTTTTTTTATTGATTTTTATTGAGCTCTACATTTTTCTCTGCTCCCCTATTTTGAATGATGATATACCTCATAATATGATGGCATCATGTTGGTTTTTCTCTGTTAAAGCTTTTCAATTTAGTTCACAAAAGTCACACCATGTGTCAAGATTTGTAATTCTTCACTTCTTTATTTTGAAGAACCACCCTAACCCCTGAAAAAAATCAACCACCCCTATTATTTGTTTCTATCCCAGTTGTTGGTAAATGAAAGAATACGTGACTGTGAGACCCAACTCTCTCCATTAGCTTAACCTATAACCTGCTTCATATTACTATTAGTAAATATTTATACAATAATATTTTATTAGCAAATATTCTCCAACTGTGATGCAGTTAGTAGTTTGTATTAAAAGACTCATTATCTTCCAGCCCCCAGTTGTTAGGTGTCACTTCCATTTGATCACTGCACCCATGCATCTTTCACATCTGAGTGTTCCACACAGAAGAAGTCATGAGTGTCTGTACCAGAGATGATAAGGCCACCAGGACATTGTTTCCATAGCACAATCAGTGTGTTTATGCTGAGTTGTTTAAAGCCTATGAGGAAATTGATAGAGCTGCTGTCACTGTAATATCTAGTCTACCATAGCATAGACTGTAAGATACAATATTGTATCGAAAGGCTGCTTATTCAGTAAATAATTATGTTTATTTATTTTTATCTATGATAACAAATTTTAGTGAAGCACAGTTCTTCAATGTTTACCACTACTGATCCCTAGTCTTTACTATAGAATATATTCAGAAATACATTAAAATTATGAATATCATTAATGTTTATAGATTCTAAAACTTAATAATATTATACTAAATAATATTTTAAATGTTGTTTTAGAATATTAAACAATATTTTTAAAAGTAAATATGGGATATTTCCTTTGATTTAAAACTATCACTATGAAAATTTCAAAAATAGTTTTCTTATTTTTAGATAGTAGGTAATCTTATTTCTACAAAATTTCTAATCCAATCTCTAAGGTGCTTGATATTCAGCTATCATTGAAAAGATATAAATTATTAAATCCTGAGTAAGACATAATCCGCAGCACTGAGGATTTTGTTTAATACGAATATTATATCTGCAGATTCTCACAGCTAAAACATGTTATTACTATATGCAGCTTCTCTTGATTTCCCAGAATAATGTTCAGGAAAGTTAATTATGTTTCCTGCTGTATTTTTTCAGGTCTTGGAGACAACTTAACAGTATTATTTTTAAGATAATTTTCTTCATTTTCTTAGTTCTCCTAATTTTTTTTTCATTCTTTGGAATTTGTATGTGGAGGGCCATCATTTTTTTTTTTTTTTGAGATAGTTTCTCTGTGTGTCCCTGGTGAGTCTCATCCTTTATATTCTACATAAATTTCTATATGATGGGATTTTATTTTATTACAGTATACAACTTCCATATTTCTGCAACTTATAAAAAGCTTCACTCTGCCAGTTTCTACTATCTACCCGTGAAATGAACTTTTCACATTGTACTGTTCCAATTTATCTACTTTTAACCAAAATGAATAGACACATGCAAACCAAGTGAACCAGGACTCATCATACTAAAACCAAAGGTCTTCTTACATGACCTGACTGCTGTCACAACCAGTGACCTCCACAACAGTGATGTGCTTCGGTCACACAGACAATTGGGGATGAATATTTAGCTTTCATGCTTAGAAAAATTGCTTTAGCTCAAGAAATTTGAACCAGAAAGAAAGTTAATTACACTCAGAAAGAATTTGAGAAGTGTATTATTCTATGACCTTGTGGATTGGCACAATGAGGTTTGAGTCTAAGAAATCTGATCAAAAGAGTCACAAAGACCAGACTGAATAGTAAAAGTTGAATTATATAAATGTCAAAATGTCAACTTTATGTTAGCTTAGCATCCATTTCATAAAAAGCTTGTTTAAAACACAATCATTTTGTGAGCATAAATTTAGAGAAAATTCCAGATGAGCAGGTTCAGATACTAGATATTTGACACAGAGGAGTGGAAATCATTGGTATTCTTGGCACCAGTTTTACATGAAAAATAGAAGAAAACTGCCAAAATATTTGCCACATTGTTTGACAATTGAAGGAGAGGATAGATGCTATTATTATAAATCATTGAGCAACGTAAAATGAGCTGCAATGTCCCAATTCAATTTATTACCATATTCCTTTAATCATTCTTTCCCATTTTCTTTAATAAAAATTGTTTGTTGTTCTTTTAAAATAAGTCATACAAAATATTAAGGCAAATAAATCACACACTTTTAAAGATGTATGTTATTTCTCACTTTCTTGAACTATAGATGCATATTTTTTCTTTGTTATTTGTTTTGATTCTTATCAATTAATTACTGCTTACAAATGAGGTAGTGGATAATGATATAATCATACTTCTGGGTCAAGTTGCTCTTTCAGAGTATTAAATTGTATTACAGAAAAGCAAATTTGTTCCAGTGTCAGTTGTGGGACACTTCCCTACAGCAGGCTGATAAGAAAAACACTTGAGGTCTCTAAAACTATAAGTTTTATTCATTTCTACTAGGGCCCACAAGAATATTATTGTCTCCTTCACCAGCTCTCTCTTTCTCTGTGTGTGTGTACACACATGTGTGTGTATTGCTGTGTCTGTGTCTATGAGTCTGTCTTTGTTATGGTAATCATTTGCTAAAAATACTCAACAGGTTCAATGCAACCTTAAAGAAAATAGCTATTCAATCTGCCTTTTGAAATCTAACATCTGGATTCCAATATTTAGGAGGACCACCATGGTCCACTGGCAGCCCAAGCCCTCTGTCAAAAACTCCTGTCTGGTCCACTTGCCATCTCCATCCCTTCAGGACAACAGATACCCACTGGACTCATGCTTTACACACAGAAAAAGCTGCCAGGATACAAGCTTTGATGACTGTGACTGCTGGTCTTTTGTGGCTTTTGTCTTCATGTGCAGTGCAAGCATCTATTCTGAATATTTTATTAGTAATGGTTTCAAATCCCATTTAGAGTTCTCAATAGGCCTGACAATTTCACCCACCCTTCTCAGGCAGCCATTTCTTTCATCTTTAGTCTCTCTTTTCCCTTCTCTCTGGTTTGTCCTGACATAGTCTGACCTCCAGAGAAGAGGCCATTGTCTATCTAACACAGACTACACATTCAATGCAACCAAATGCTGGGAGAAGGTAATTCACCAGCTCTTACTTGGAGGCAAAGAGGTTAAGTCTTGCAGCCTTAAGTGAAGACACCTGCCTAGTAATATCATGAGATTCACATGGCTACAGGTCTGGGAACTTTACACAAGCCTGAATGATTCAGCAACTTTAGAATGCCTGCTCCCCATCTCTTGACTCCTGAATGGTGTAAGTAGGGACTCCTTTCTAATTTCCAGACACATTAGGGTATTCGAAAATTTAAGGTGTGTATTGGGAGGCTGAATCTGATACCCATTTTTCCTTGATCCTGTACCTGCCATGGTGTCCAAATTATCTGTGCCAAAGGACACTATGTGCTAATTTTAAGGAGAACCATTTACAAGAAGAAAGACATATGGCGTTTCTTCGCTTTCATTGAAAATCTGGCCTGTAGAAATACTGAACAACGGCAATTGCTGGTCAGATATCGTATTTTTTATTTAAATATCTTAACTGATTTGGATTACTTCATAAAATGGAATGTAGACTAGTCTGAGCCTCCATACTGTTTAAGCCTCCAGATTATCTCAACCCTTCTTAATCTGGCCTCTTGGATACCACTCAAAATTTCTCCCAGATATCAAACTTAATCAACTCTGGATCACTTTTCCTAAGGTGCTCCTTCAGCCAGTAGAAAACAAGTCCTACAGTCTTGTTAGCTGAGTCCTGCAGGATTAGGTCCAACCAGGACAGCCAGTGAAAATCAGAAAATAGTGGATTCAGGAGCCATGGAACAAGAACCGCAATGAGGTTGGGAATAGAGAAGTCCTTCCCTGCTTTTACCTGAGATCCTAGAAGCCTTGCCAGCAATGGTTGCAGATCCCCACTTCAGAGTGGCCAGGATACGCAGAGCAAGCTTTTCCTCTGTTGTTGGGGGAGCCCACTTGTTTGTTCTGGACTGCTCAGACCCTAAATAACCACCCAGAAACTGTACTAATTAAATCACTGCTTCGCCCAATAGCTCAAGCTTCTTATTGGCTATCTCTTTTATATTAATTTATCCCATATCTATTAATCTCTGTATCGCCATGTGGTTGTGGCTTACTGGCAAGGTTCCAGCATTTGTGTTCCCAGCAGCGGCTACATGGTATCTCTCTGACTTACCTTCTTTCTCCCAGCATTCAGTTAACACTTTCCACACATACACACGAAGGTATTTACAATATGCTTGCATAGCTAGATTTCTCCAGGGTCAAAATATTTTTACATTAGGATGGGGCCCAGATTTCACCAAAATAACTGACATGCTTGCCTTACTACAGGATAAGAATAAATGAGGAAATAAAATCTGTCAGAATTATGCTGCTCCTGTATCTGATTGTGTCAGCCTATCTAAGACAAGCTCCTCCTTCTCCATAGAGAAGATGAATAGTAGCTCATGTTTCACCAGAGTGGGGGAAGGGTTTTCTCACTCAGTAGGATGTATCTACATCCTAAAAGTTCAAATAATAAATAGGCAAATAGCAATTGTTCTGAACTCAGTGTTTCCTGAATTGACTTTTGAGGGTGCTGTGAACTTCGGAACCTTGTACAAAAACCTTCAACCCAGCTGGTATGATATATGCATGCTAGTTCAGCTGGCCATGACCTTTACCCTGTCTTTTAATTCTTCATATTAGTTAAAGCCAATTCAAGAGTCCATGCCTTATCCACTCATTTTCCCTGATTAAAGGAGGCTGCCAGATATTCTGTCACCAGACTCACAGCTTTGGAAAATTATTCAGGACATCCAAGCAATGTCCTTGGAACATTACTAGATAATTCTATACAAAAATGACTCAATAGGGTTCTATTTCTCTTTTAAATTGTCAATTAGATTCAAAATGTAACTGACTTCTCTTACAAAGCTTCCAGGTATTAGTTCCTAATGTAGAAGTCTGGCATAACAAACAGCTAATTAGAGCTACTTTATTCTTTTACACAGCTCAGATACCTGTTCCAGTCAGTTGTACAATTATATTTAACCTTAGTAAACAAAACTTATTTTAATCCTGATGTAAATTTTTCCTCACTAAGTTTGTCTTTTAATGTTTGCCTACAAAGTTGTACAGTAATTATCTCCCTCACGTAATAAAAAAAGTGTTATCACCAAATGGCCGATTTTTGGATCATTGCCATATATTAAGTTTTAGCATTGCTCCTTGGGAGGACATTCACCTGAGGTACTCTGGCTACTGCTTTTTGGACATTGCCTCTTGAAGATTTGAAGCAATTATGACAGTTCTGCACCCCAATTCCCTAAAAAACAGTTTGTGTAACCTTTGAAGTGGGGGACTAATGGGTCATCCAACCCATCTTTCTTGCCTCTCTAGGCATTTTTTTTCAGTATGCGGTAACAACAATATAAATTAGTACAGATGGCAAGAGCCTATCCTATAGCTAGAAACACCACATATATTGTTTCTGAATTAAGTGCCACTATCATAGAAAGGGGCAGGAAGTTTTTCTCAGAACTAGTTTTCATAGTGTCAGAAGCAATTGGGAGATTAAAAGCTCCAATAATATTCCCATCCTTTGGACCTTGTATGAGGCAAAATGTGCTTACTAGTTCTGAAAACATTAACTGTCCACTGAAAAGGAACATCCACAACACTGTTTCCAAGGATCCAAAATTATTCCTCAAGAAAGGGAAGAAAGGAAGTAAGAGCCAAATGGAAAACCATGAGGTGTATGATAGACATATGACTAAGTGCAGTACTTGAAATCACAAGCTGCATTTGACTGTATGTAGGGTCTATGTAAGACAGAACCTGTAAACTTTCAGTCACAAATGGGGAAAGTACCAATGGAGGGCAACTAATGACACTGCATGGTTGCTTCAGCAGAGCAAGCCATTGTCTTTAGTGAAGTAGGCGCTGGTGAGTCATCTATGTTTCAGTAGATAGCTTCACATCCATAGCCTTATGAGCGGAACTCTTTTCATACAGTAGGACACACACACACAAACACATGCACACACAGTTGCACACACACACACACACACATGCATGCACGCACGCACCCCAAAGACAGGACAAGCAATGGACACTTGGTTGGATGACAATGTTTAATGAAGTTATGAGGTGGATAGAATAGGAATATGGATAAGAGGAAACGGAATATGTTATATGCATGTATGAGACTATCAAAGAAGAAATAAATTCATAAAAATAAACAAACAAGCAATACAATTGTTTCTTAGTATTACTTTCAAAAGCCATAGAGGACTGACTGCCATATGTCACACACAGAAGGATATTCAATCACCAAGTGTTGAGCTCTGACAGTGGCAAAGAGTGTAAATTTCATTCATTCTAAAAATAAGCCAGAGACACAAAACAAACATTATTGGTTATAACATTGAACTATTTTCCAGATTATAATCAATATACTATAAATGAAATATCACAGCCTCAAAATAAAAGGTATTTTGCTTCTTAACTTGTACAAAAATTGTATGCGTCCTCCAAATGATTTCTTCACTACTTGAAGATTTTTCTATTTGGTTTTGTTTTTGAAACAAGGTCTTACTAGCAATCCTTGTCTGGCCTGGAACTTGAAATATTGGTCAGAAAAGCCTTGACCTCATAGAGATCAATCTACATTCTGCATCTCAACTGATGCCATTAAAAATATGTGCCACCATGCCCAACATCTATTTTTTTCTCTTTTCAAAGCCTTAAATGGTACTGGAATCATAGTTCAGCAATACAGTGCTTGCCAGCCTAAACAAGGTCCCAAATTAAATCCAAGTAAGCTAAAAGCAAAAATCTTCCGTGAAGTTAAACTTAGTGATCAAAGTTATCCTGGAGAAAAATCAGCAAGAATTCTTTGGGCCACATTGTCATTGTGTCCCTTTGTTTATAGTCCCCTTGAGACCTCCAGCCCGTTAACATGGTAATGGACAGTTCTCAGGGAACTTTGCTTTCATATCAATACACTAACTCTTTGACCCTATTATGCATCACACCTGGAAAAGATGAAATCAGGCAAGATAGTAAATCAAAATTTTATGAGGCCTTAGATGATAAAGAAAGGGTAAAAGGAAGAGAGGCCAGTATCTATTTGGTCC
Organism: Neodon shergylaensis; assembly: GCA_025134845.1. Taxonomy (NCBI): domain Eukaryota; kingdom Metazoa; phylum Chordata; class Mammalia; order Rodentia; family Cricetidae; genus Neodon; species Neodon shergylaensis. The sequence goes on from JABTXL010000002.1 coordinate 24,591,700, forward strand.
CTACCTGATTCATGCAGCAAAGACTTTTTTAATCATAGGCTATGTCCTTACACATGTCTGCTCCTCAGCGATGATATGTAATCTTCACCTTCCTAGTTCTAGTATCCTGTCTTAAAACCCATTTCCTTTCTGGATGAATCATAATCTTCCCTGCGAAAACCAGACATTTCTCAAACCCAGTCTGCTTAGTTGTAATATGAGGCATACCTGGAAGTTATGTCTGTTTATATTAGAGAGTTACTTCAAATATCGGATGTATTAGTGACAAAATAGACATGCTAAAATCGTAACATAAACATAAATGAAAAGATAATTCAATTTTCCCTGTACTGTCTGTGGAATGACAATAGTATGCATGTAAGCAAATAAAAATAATGAGAGAAAAATGTTTAAGATGTTGACATGTATTCAGGTTTATAATATGTTATGTGATTATGTTAAATATGACCTATACACAGAATATCAACATTGATTTTTTTTCATAAACAGAAATAATATATGATGATAACTTTTACAGAAGTCTTAAATTGATATGAACTGAGATCATTAGAATGAATTTTATTACATAAATTAGCAATATGAAGCTGTTGCTTAAAGATCTAATTTAGTGATGTATAAATCAATGAAAAAATGAATGAAAATATTAATGTTTGTAAAATAAATCAAACATTCTGTCATAATGATAATTGTCAGTATAGTGATTTTAACTATTTCAGAAGGTAACAACAACCTTTCTTCCTCCATTCCTCCATCTCTTCTCTACTTCCTTACTCTCTCCCTCCCTTGCTTAATCCATCCCTCCTCTTTCCTTCCTCCATTATTTATCTCTCCATCTCTCTGTTTTTTGCTTTGGAGCAGAGTCTTACTTTGTAACCATAGGTGATTTTGAATGTACTAGGCTGCCAAGCCCAGTCAATAAATATTTAATTGATGCTTAATGCTTTTTTTGGTCTTTTAATTGATTTAAATCATTATACTTTAAAAGTAGCATTGTATTACAAATGTAAAAACAGAATTAATGATATAAGTGAGTCTGTATATTTGCTAATGGACTCAAATATAAATTTTAATGACATATTTTCTAGCCCTAATTTTATTCTACCTTGGTTACACATTGTTTTATTTAAAAATCTGTGAAATAATTTAATGTGGGCAAGAAAATCACTCCTAAAAATAGAAATAACTATTTATACAAATGTAATCACTAACATTTAAAACGTTGAGACTATAATAACTATACTTCAGTCACAGCATAGTTTCCTAATATGGTGAGAATATACTTTTCTCTTATTGTCATGTACTCATAAACACACAGAATGTAACATATTTGGTGTGCTTTTGTGGGAATTTTCAGTATCTTAAGGGAAAATAACTTATAACAGATCACAGTCACAGTTTCACAACCATATCTTTACTGAACAATAGTATTTCAAACCTACAAACAAGTTTTCCTGGTGACTGATGTCACTACTATTTAGCCCTTTGAGGTTAGCATGTATTGATTTTCCTTTTACTTTGATTGGATCTTACCTACCTCGGTGCTTCAGTAAATTGAAACCTTCTGCAGTTCATGGAAGAAAGCTAAGAGCAAGGCTATGAGAAAATGCACACTGACCTCAATTTGTTTCAGACTATATTGGTAAAATCATTGTTGCTGTGTTACAGAAGTGACCTTAACTGGATTTGTGTAAATTTAATCTACAATATACCTGGCAGTTGGTGGAAGGTGAGCTTTAACAGCAAGAACTAAAATAATTGTGGATATACATAAATATATGTGTTTATATAATTATTGTATTATTTATCACATGCCCAATTTCTTCACACCCATTTAACATTTCAGCAGTTTACTAAGGTTCTTACTCTGTAATTAGCACCCCTTTTGTTGTAGAGGTTACAGAAGAGAACATTATATAGTCTTTCTCTTCCTGATTTAACATAATAGTGACTCATACGCTCATGTTATTTAAAAAAAATTGTGTATAAAATTGGTCAACTAGGTGAACTTTGGGAGCAAAGATTAGAGAAGTATGATATGAATTTTTATGCAATTGAATTTCTTTTCTTGCTAATTAGGAATATTTAATGATAATTACTATAAAATAGGAGTAAACAGGAAGTAACCAAAAACGGGTGAAAATCATAAAGACATTGTGGAGAAGGAAGACTCCTCAATAGATTCTAAAGAGATACTAGGAAATGAAATATCAAAAGCAACAAAGGTGTAGAAAAAGAAATAAACTAGAAAGCAAAATTCAATAATTATACAACGGAGAAAAGCAATTATCCTCCACAAATGCTGCTGGTACAACTGGATGTTGGCATATAGAAGAATGCAAATATCTCCATTATCTATCACACTGTACAAAACTCAAGTCCAAGTAGACCAAAGACCTCAACATAATTCCAGTTGTATTGAACTTGATAAAAGACAAAGAGGGAAATAGTCTTGAAAGAATTGGTACATTGAGACAACTTCCTGAAGATAGCACAATAGCATAGACACTATGATCAACAATTAATAAAAGAGACTTTAAGAAACTGAAAACTTATGTAAGTCAAAGTATATCACGAATGGGCAAAATGGCAGCTTACAGAATGGGAAAAGATCTTCACTATCCCCACATCTGACAGGGGCCTCATTTCCAAAATATATAGAGATCTAAACTACTAGTCACCAATAAACCAAATAAATTAATTAAAAATAGGGTATAGATCTAAACAGAGAATTCAACAGAAGAATCCCTTGTGACAGAAAAAAAAAAACAAAGAAATCATCATCTTTAGTCACAAGGAAAATGCAAATCAAAATGTTTCTGTGATTCCATCTTATACCCATCAATAGGGTTAAGATCTGAATCACTAGTGACAACTCATGCTTAAGATAATGTGGAATGTTGTTAGTGGGAGTGCAAATTTGCACAGCCACTTTGGAAGTAAATATGGCAGTTTCTCAGAATATTGGAAATCAGTTTACATCAAGACCTAGCTATACCCCTCTTGGCATATACCCAAAACATCCTCAATCATAACAAAAAGACACTTCTTAAATTATGTTCATAGAATAGATAAACAAAATGGTACATTTACACAATGGAGTATCACATATAGGCAAATCTTTGGAACTATAAATAAATCAACCCAAACAGGTAACCCAGATCCAGAAAGACAAACATGGTATGTACTCACTTATAAGTAGGTGTTATCTATAAAGCAAAGGAAAATATGCTACAATCCAAAGACCCAAAAAGGCTAGTTAACCAAGAGGTCCAAGAGGATGATCAGATCTCTCTGTGAAAGGGAAATAGAAGAGATTTTATGAGTGAACTGACCACAAACTGAACTGAGGGTGGGTGGCTATAGAAACGTGAGAGATCAGGCTGGAGAGATGTCTCAGAGGTTAAGAGCGTTGCCTGCTCTTCCAAAGGTCCTGAGTTCAATTCCTACCAACCACATGGTGACTCACAACCATCTGTAAGAGGGTCTGGTGCCCTCTTCTGGCCTGCAGACATACACACAGACAGAATATTGTATACATAATAAATAAATATTTAAAAATAATAATAATAAAAAAAAAGAAACGTGAGAGATCGGGTAGGGGTAGGGTGAAGGGGAGAATCCTGCAGGAGCCAGCTAGGAGGGGGCGCTTTGGAGTCAGGTACAAACCTGGTGCAGAGGAAACTCTCAGGAATCTACAATGAGGCTCGATGACCCAGAGTTGCAGGATAGAATCAAATATGACTGGAGGGGAACAAATGCCAATGTAATGATGCCTGATAATATTCTGCTATCCTCATAGACTGGTACATAGCCCAATAGTCATAAGAGAGGCTTCATCCAGCAACTGGTAGAAACAGATGCAGAGAACCACAGTCAAACACTATGCTGAAGTCGCTGTATACTTCTACAGAGAGGGAAGAATTATAGGAGTCAGGGGGATCCAGGAGATCACAAGAAAACCTATAATATGGATTAACCTGGCCTCAGAGGAACTCACAGAGACTGAACTGACAGCAATGAAGTCTGCATGGATACTGAAATAGGCCCTCTGCATGGATGTGACAGGTGTGTGCCTTGGTCTTGTTGTGGAACTCCCAACAGTGGTAGCAGGGGCTGTCCTTGACTCCTTTACTGACTTTTGAAATCTTATTCCTCATACTGTGATGCTTTTCTCAGCCTTAATATAAGACAAGGTGCTTAGCCTTATTACAACTTGACATGGCATATTTTGTCGATACCCAGGGGAAGGCTTCCATTTTTTTTAAACAGAAATTGAGGAGAAGTTGATAGGGGAGTGGGAGAAGATGAAGGGGGTGATGGACTAGGAAAAATGGGAAGAGGGGAAACTATGTTTAGAATGTAAATAAATAAATAAAGAATAAATAGAATAGAAAAGAAAAGAGGAAAGGTCTTGCAGAGATCACTGCAATAAATAATTACAGTGTGACTGGGCAATGATTCAGCATAGAGAGTGTGAAGACATAAATTCAGAATCTAGAAATCAGCTAATACAGGAATTAGAGGAGCATCTCTATAATCCCAGCCCTCCTGTGCTGAAACAAGAAAAAGGAGTCAGGACATTCACCAGAGTATCACAAGGCAACTAGTCAGGAATGTACAGAAGCAAAAACCAACCCATTCCCAGAGAAGTTGAAAGTGAAGACCCAATGACCAAGTTGTATATTTACCTTCCCATTGACCTCTACATTATTAGCAGATATTAGTACCAGAACTTATATTCACGAACAGCACACTCTCAGTAATGCAAATATGCATACACACAAATACATAAATACATAAGCACATGAATGAAATGTTACAGTGGTATATGCAGTTAGTGAGAAATTAAGGTCTGATTTCAAGTTGGTAATCCCTTGATACTGAGTTATTTGATATTAATAATGTCCAATGGTTATAATTAAGAACAAATCTAGAAAAACTTTTAAAAATCATTTTTTCTTAGACGAATGGCATGTTAATTGATGGGCATTTCTAATTCTAGAATCTTCACACTACTGTTTTTAAGCGTCTTCAGATATTGATAGGATCTGTGTAATCTCAGCCACTGACTAAAATCATATCATAACCTGTTTTGAGCACCTGTTGAATAAAAAAAATCATGATGATACCTGGCTATGAGATGCTTCTTAATGTTTTTTCAATATATTAAGGAAGAATATGAACTAATTTTTGTTACTTAGAACACTTTTCATGAATATATCTTACACAGACTATAACTTTGTTGAGATTTTTTTTTTGGTGTCAGCAAACTAATGAAATACTTTGACCAGCTTAGGGATATCTAATTATTTATGCACACACCTTAAATATTGTTTATTATCTATTCTTTAGTTGTTGGACATCTAGGCTAATCTCATTTCCTATTGTGAACAGAGCAGTGATGGACATAGGTAATCATGTATAACAACTGTAGTATATATATTTATTTAGGACTGCTGTACCTGATTGTATGGTAGCTTTTCTTTTAGTTACATGAGAAGTGAGTCTTCACTATTATTCCAATACTAACTTTGCCACCTCCCACTCCCACCAACAGTAAATAACTGTTCGTTTTCATCCACATTTTTAACAGAATTTGTTGCTATTGTTTTGCTTGATGAAAATATTCTTCCTGATTAGGATAAGTTGAAATAAAAAGAAATCTCTGGTGGCTAGTCATATTGAATACTTTAAAAAATGTTCATTATCCATTCCTAGTCCCCCTTTTGAGAACTTTTTATTTATATCTATAAACTAATTTTTGATCAATACAAAACAATTCAACAGTTACAGACTATATAACAAATCCACAACAATACATCGTTCTTCCAGTCACTTAGGAAATAAGACTAACAATTGGAAAACAGACTTCATGAAACTAAAAGGTTTCTCTACCGCAAAAGAACAAAAACTCAATTGAACATGTAGGTAGCCTATTAAATGCTGTAAAATCATTTTAACCTATATACTGAATAAAAATCAAAATTTTAATGACAAAAAGAATTTAAAAAACAAAATATGAAGAAAATAAAATCACACTCAGAAAGGTGGCCATACATATTGAAATTTTTGAGCTCACCTGACTTCTTTTCTGTGCTGTTTTGAGAATATAGGGACAGGTGAGTTATTCCCTCCCTCACTATAGCCACTCTAAATTCCCTTTCATAAAAAGTGACACAGCCTCAGAGATTGGGCCACAGCAAACTTTTCCTTCACTAAGTAGTATTTTTCCAGGTATATTTCTAAGAAAACTAGAAAGCTAACAAATACAGTATCATCATGTATTGTGCTATTATTAATATTCTCTCATTTGTGAAGTCAGCTATCCATGAACCAAAAAAAAAAAAAAAAAAGACCTGCTCCAAACACTAAATGTGTCTTTTTCTTAACCTTTGATTTCCCAGATTCTGGAACTTTAGAGAATGAGTTTCTACTGTTATGCTATTCAAATGTTCTCAATTACTTTTAATAACCTTATTGGACTAAGACCATATTTAACATTAATAAATAGCCTCATCCATTAAAATAAATTGTTTCTATATTATTTAAAAGAGTAACATTTACTGTCCTGTTATCTGCAGGAATGTGTTACTTAATAACTATAAATTTTACCTTTTACAAAGTAATAGTAAAAAATGATGTGGCTGTGGAAAATATTATTATTATTATTGGTAAAAGAAAAGTAGTCTTCAATAAGTATGATGAAACAAAGTGATGGGACAGAATATGTTTATTTATCGCATTAAACAGTAAAAATAAAGTATTATATTTCATGGGTCATCTCTATGATCTCAGCGGAAGGGAGATTGGAGCGGACTACATGAGGCTAACATGGAGTACATAGCAAAATCACGACTCAAATAAAGGAATTTTGAAAACTTAAATGAGTAAATAAGTACTGTTGAGCTATCACCTCAAAGAGACAATTATTTTCATCTTTATACGATGAATTCAGCAAATATGTATCAAATACAACCCCTTTAAAAATGTTTTCGAAGCATCAAGAAACTCTGGATGTATAACTATAACCATATATATATTTAAAATACATTTATTCCAAATTTACTTTTTAAACTTATACATTCACTTTAATAACATAGGAGGAATACAAGAAGCATAAAAAATGCCTTTGCATTTTATTCCAATTATTCAATATCAAGTACATTTGTTCATGTTAGAACATTATATTTTTGCATTGCTTTGATGTTTTAGAGCACTTATGAAATGTTCTTACTATTACAAATCAAATAAAATCAGATTATGTCTCACTGAAGAGAATATGATTGATGTTACATGACAAGAGTAGTCAAATATGACACATTAGCTTCAAGCTATTAAATGCATTTGTGCATGAAAACAAATATGAAATATTTATTTTTTTAAGTATTGGAGTAAATAAATTTATAATTCAACAGTAAAATGAGGGATCCAGTTAGAGTTTACCAAGTAATTAAAGCAAGTGTAAACAAATATAGTTTTTCTACAGTACATAAAAATGAACTAAATAATTAGTTTCCCATTATAATGTATTTATTGTATTACATTTTAATACGGTACTAGAAACCATATTTTGATAGTAAAAGATTAAAATTTATAAATGTAAAACAAATTGATAATATTTTACTTGAATATAAATTGAGATAAAATTATTCTTATAGATGAATTTTCTCTATCTAGACTTATTCTGAAATATTTTATATATAATATTTTAGTGTTAATACTATATAGGGTTTAAAAGAAATATTAATGGAAACTAAAACTAAATTTTTATTTGTTGTACACTTAGTTTTAATTCCATTGGAAGACTAAACACTAAAAAGTATTTTTCATGGAAGGTATGATCATTTGTGTGTGGGTGTTTGTATGTGTGCATAAAGTAAGTAACTATTTTTTAAATTAAATAACTTTTTAGCAGGGATGTCGAACTTCTAAATGAAAGGAAGACTCCTTAATGCTGTGCGAGTTCTCTACAATTGTACTATTTTTCAGAACTTAAGTTTATTTTAGAAGACATATGAAGACATTATATATGCTATATGATTATATAGCAGTGTGATTTTTTTTTGCTTGTATGCTTTTCAGTAAGACTCTGTATATCTGTATTTTCTTTTAGACTTTTAATTTTTTATTAATTCTCTCTCTGGTGTGTGTGTTTGTGTGTGTGTGTGTGTGTGACAAAACCTGCAGCTATTCCCCCACTCTCAGGACAGATCTTCTCTTGGGGGTAATACTTCCTTTTATGTTTAAATAAAATTTTCATCCAGCACTGACTATCTACACTGACTGACACCTTAGGGGGATAGCATTATATGTAGCTTTGGAGAAGAGGATTGGACAGTGGGATTCTACTTTAGTTGAGAAAGAAGAAAATTGCCTTTACACTAAACAGTGAGTCAGGTTTTTACACAGGCTGTATTGCCCCTGACATAGTTAAATGGAACACACCACAGACTAACAGACTATCCAGGCTGGGAACTTGTGCTGAAAACTTGTGGTAAAGAAACACTGTATTGCTGTTTTTTTATTTTTGTATTTTTTCTTGATATTGTTTGCTTCTTTGTTCCTTTTCATTTTTTTTTTTCCTTTTTCTCCTTTGTTCTGCTCCAGGAAGAAGCAAAAATATGTTGATACATCTGAAAACTAAAGCAAACAAAAGGTTATCTGCAGTCATGTCCAGGCAACTAGGCATTGGATATCTCCATCAGAGACTTCATAACAAAGATGGCTTGTTGATGTCTCAACTTCTGAAGTTTATCAAGAACTACTGATCCAGTTATACAGCTAATGTTAGATTTCTATGGTGATCCTCAGGTACCATACACCACACATCCATTCACACAACCCTACAGATTTCTATATCAATAGTCATACATTCCCTCACCTCACACAAACATAACATTCAAACATAGCACACATAACTACACATCAGACACTTACCATTCATAAATCAGAATACTAAAACATACCACAGAGCCAATTAGCCCACAGAAATGTACATTGCACATGCACAAATATGCATGCAAACAGATATCAAGCATGAATATATGCATATGAACTTCTGTACAAGCATTCACACATGCATATGCACATTGACAAGGACAGGCACAGATATAATGAAGAATGATAAGAACTCTTTCCTTATTCACGCATTGCAATGCATATATATATATATATATATGCATGTAGACAAGCATATTATAAAAATTTGGTTCATTGAAATGAAAATGAAACTAGAAAGAAAAATCAAAGGCAATGTAAATACCTAATTAATTCAAGGATTTGATTCTTCAAATACATAAATTTCAAAAAAAGATCTCCATTAGAGTATGAAATTCTTTGCCAAAATATGTAGATTTAAAAAAAAAAGGTTAAAAAATGTAAGTACATTATTTCAACAGAATTTTAAATATATTTTTCAAGGTACAACAGAGATTTAATAATGTTTCATGAAAGACACTAAAGAAAATTAATGTTATAGTGATTTGATATTGTTTATATTTCAATAGCATTGAAAATATAACATGTTAAAGAAAATGTTATTTTACATAAATTATAAAATGCATGAAAATTAAAAATGCTACATAATTGCTGAGGAAGATCATTCTATTTGTGAGAATTTGATTTCTTCTTAAAATTTTAATTTAATTTTGATGTACTTTAAGATATTTATACTCACATTGAAACACAGTTTTAACTGTGTCAGGATATGTGGGACATTAAACTCAATACAGTAGTAATTGCTGATTAAAATAGCATTAAATTATTCACAAGTGGCTATTCCATTCTTGAAACCACTTCCTCCTGTGTTATGTTTTTCTAATTATATTGGTCCAATTGAAAAGAATAGAGATGGAAGGATGGAAAATAGATGGAAATCCATAGGTACCATGTTAAAACCTAGCATACCCACACCATAGCCTCTGTTAAGTTTTACAGCAAGCCAGCTTCCGAATGATTATCAAACTGTGTAAGGATAACTGAAGCCAGTAACAGAGTAAACACTGTGTTAGGATAATAGGGTGCTGACAGGGCAGATGCCTTCCAGCTGAATCATTTTTCCATTCCTGGAAGATTTTGAAATGGAGAATTAAACACTATCTACCTCAGGGTTACTCAGTCAGAATGTGTTTCTGCAGATGAGCTTGCTGATTTGACAGAGCAGCGTACAGTGCTAAGTCTTACAGATCCCAGGGCTTGCAGGCATGACTCCTGCACGATGAGCAGGCGGGGTCAATGCTCCATCCTCAGCTGGCTCTCGATAACGACAAATAGAAAACATCACGTAGCTGTGAAACAATACTGGATGGAAAAATAAGCCAAGCATGCACTGTGGTGTCTCATGACACAATTGAGAAATGAATCCCTTAGGGGGCCTGTGGAGAAATTCATAAATATGTAAAGCAGTTAAGTCGATGGAAAGTAAATTACTTTGTAGGATTAGATGTACAAATGGGCCAGGGTGTAGCTTTCTTATATACAAGAGCTTTGTAACTGAAAACAAGACTTTCGATAAATAGGCCAAACCTAATGGCAAATGGAAATCAGGAGATTCAATCTATGAACTGGTATTTAGGAATGGGCTTCCAACGTTGATTTTATCAGTCCATCTTCATCTGCCATGTTGACTGTTTGTCTTTTCTTCAGCTTAACTACAAATGTAGTGAAATAGCTACTTGTCATATACGAGTATTCTTTTATGGATCATCACATACTGAATTTTTAATCTTAGACTGATTTTCCCCAGCCTTAGATACACAAAGACCATCCTTGTCCTAGTCTATAAAATCAACCTTTCAGACAAGTCTAATTTTCAACCAACAAACATATACATATCAAATATTTATTTATTCTTCTGCTTCAAACAATATTGAAATGGTTTTAAGCATATTTAATACCTTTAAATAAATCATTTTAAGGGACTGATTTTGTCAGAATTATTTATATCACCAAATCCATGCATATATAAGAGATTTAATCATCTTTCTGAACATAATTCTTTTTTTAGTATGTGATTTTGAAAATGAACTCTGCTGAGCTATAAAACAATAAAAGAAATGCATATTTAAATGCCTTATCTTTTTGATTATATTATGTTCATTAAGTGGGTACTAATAGTTGACACGCATATCATGCTTCTTGAAGCATAATAGGCACTATGCTTCAAAAAGTGTTAACTCTACTATTCAAGTTAACCACTTAGAGTGCTCTGGATAAAATTGGAGAAAAATGACCTATGGCAATGAATGAACATAATAGGATGTGTCTGTTCAATGTGTCAAAGAGACAATGATGCAGCAGATACTAAAATAACCCAACTTAAGGCAAATAATTTGTGATAGTTTTTTTAGCTGTTTTCAACAAAGTTATATCACAATTATCTATTAATTTAAAAAGTAAATAACCTATATCAAATCTCAGAATTAAAAAAACATTATTAATGACTCTTTAAAATTATGACACATTTTATGATATGTGTCTTTCTGGAGCAATTATACGTTTTAAAAGTTAATTTCCTTAATTTTCAATAAAAAAATTAATTTCCTTATATTAAAATATCTGCAAGATAATGACAGAATTCTAGCATATAATATGTCCCAAAAAGCAGTCAATCAGTTACTGAGTATCGAAATTATAAATATCAAATACAAAGTTGCAAACAGGCTAATAAGAAAAGGCTTTTATTAAATGATTTAATCATGAGGTAACATTTGTTAATATAAGCAACTAAAATTTAAATATTTAGTTCAAGGTCAATTGTTTAGTATATAAAAAACTATAGGTTTATTTCAAGCTAGACTTATCACCTACTCACCTTTACTTTACATTTTTTGTCCCTCCTAACAGATAGATGAGCTGTACTTACCCACTTTCTGGAAAGCAAGCTGAGGTTATGTAACTAGTCATGCAGAATAAATCAGGAGAATGAATAAAACAAACCTACAAAATAAATCTGTCTTTTACTTCGTAGTAGTCTAACTCACAACCTGAGTCTCCTCACTTTGATAAAGGAGAACAGATATCCACAATTTTCTTCAGTAGGATGTTAGGTCTCCCTCTGATGGTAACTCAAAGTGACAATGAAAAATTTTTAACATATTTTGCTAAGTTCTTTATATGAACACATACACATATGTTCATTATATTAACACTGTTGAACTAGGAAGTTACTAGAAAAAGGCAATTTTTAGTTAATACACAATAATGCAGCATAATGAGTCCAAGCTGCAAATTTTGTCTAAATATAATGAGTATTGTTTATCTTCAAATAAAAGTTATACTCAGAAATGTATCCTAAACACATTGAAAACTTTAAATGGTAAAAAAGTTGTCTTATTTGATGTTCATTTTCTACCATTTATGAGGCTTTTTTAACATTGTTATTTCAAACAGTTAAAGATGCACATATTAGTTCATATGAGTTTTGATTTAAAACCTGAAAGAAGCTGTAAAACAATACACAAGTGTGCAAATAACTATTTATTGTTAGGGTTGTTTCTCATCTCAGTCTTTTACTCACACAAAAGCAAAAATAAAGAAAAAGTAGCAGGAAGCTAATTATTACTTCATTACTGGGTAAGCTATGTGTGTGTGTGTGTGTGTGAGAGAGAGAGAGAGAGAGAGAGAGGGGTTTGTGCGTTTCTGTATATGTGGAATTATACATAAATATGTAAACATAAATATGCTGTTTATAAGTAAGTGTATGTGCATGACATCTTTCTATCTCCAATCATAACTTCATAACCAAATTGAAACAAGAAACTCAAAAAATTCAGGCCACCTTGAAAATTTTATTCAAGCAGAAAGAAATTATGTAGAACAAAAGAATCCAGACTTCAAGGTCAATTTCGTGTATACATCTTTAGTGATTGAAAGTCTACTTTTGAAGAGTTTTCTGCAAATCAAGAAAAAAAAATGTTATGTAAAGAAATCTCAAGTGTCTAATGAATTATAGTTAAAATACAAAAATAGTTGTGTAGTACAGCTCATTACATGGAAAGTTTTCTTTGAAAAGGAAAAGTGAATGCAGGGAATGAAAATACTCCTGGTACTAATGTCAAGTTTTTTCGTGTCCTTGAAGAGAGAGGTGAAGGAAGTAAAGACACTGGGTGTCCTTAGCCTATTCTGGAGGTAGAAATGTTTCTTTAAATATTTGTGGAGTTAGCAAATGGAAGAGTGAATTATGCAGAGATCTTGACTATGGTCATGCACAACTTGTAAGGAACGCAAATGAAAGTTCTTTTAAACTGAATACTCACTCTAAAGGCTGTTTTTCTATTTATTACACTTGGATCAACTTTTATATGAGATTATCAGAAACAAATTTTAGAATATATGTTAAGAGCATATACATATTTTAAATTTGTAAATATTTAAAACAAGTTAAGTGCTTACAATACAATAATGATTTGGTAATATTGAAATTCAATTTATAAATCATAAACTTGATGAGGAAGAATAAATGAGGAGAGAGATGGGGCAACAGGGTAAAGAAGGGAAGATGGCAAAGGACAGCTAACACAAAGACTTTTCAAAAGTCATATGGAAGCCTACTTACTACTTTAGAAGCTTTCTAAATTTAAATTATATATATGCATTTATACACATATATGTACATATATACATATACATACATAGATACATACATACACACTTACACATATATGGATTATGTTCAGCAAGACATTGTAAACCACCAACTAAAATCTCCAGTACCAGGGATTGACTATAGCTTGTTGAGTCATTGATCAAAGGGGTTTCCTAAGCACCTCAAACATAACAGATTATTCCCAGTGGATCTTGGTTTCTCTCCTTAACTCATAAGTTAATGGTAGATGCAATTACTTAAGCCACTGCACCCGTAGATATTAAATTGCTGCCCAGATAGGAGCTTTGCAAATACTGACTGCCTTTCACAATTTTAGAAGGTGCCGTGCACGCTACTGGAGGAGAAAAGTGACTATCAATATCACACAGCTAGACTCTATGTGATCTACAACAGCAATCTTCCTGCAATACGTCCTGATGAAATCGAAGCAAAAATATTATGAAAGTATATATTGAATCAAATATTCACTCCATAGGATGGGAAACTTGAAACTGTTACAGCGGGCAAGAACCAGAGAATAGAGAGGTCATGTGCAAAAAAAAAAAAAAAAAAAAAAACTCTACTTTAAGCCTACTAAAGGAATGTAGAAATAAAATAACTACTATTGATATATCACTATCCCCATCAAATGGAGTGTCACTGAACTCTCATCAGAGTAGCTCCTTAAGGAAACAGATAGTAATTAACAGAGTTCCACAACTGAAAATGTGCAAGATTGAGAGACTTTAGAACAATAAACCATGAATTTGTTGATCTATCATCTATCTATCTATCTATCTATCTATCTATCTATCTATCTATCTATCTATCTATCTATCTATC
>JABTXL010000002.1:24606137-24743637 GCA_025134845.1 Neodon shergylaensis
ATCTATCTATCTATCTATCTATCTATCTATCTATCTATCTATCTATCATCTATCATCTATCTATTATTTATTTATCCATCTACCTATCATTTAACCATTTATCTATTATCTATATATTTATCGTACATATCATCTATATATCTATATTTACATATGTATATGTACAGTCAAAACTTATATCTCAATGCTCAGGTATCAATGCAGACCACAAGACTTAATGATAGTAAGATCCAGAGGTGGTGGATGAATCCAAGGAAATATCATCATTGATACACAGCCAGACTAATACATATGAACTTAAGGAGCCTAAGCCAGCATGCAGAGACCCTGCACATGTTAAAACACTACAATGGTCCAACAGGGAGAGACAGAAGTGTGCACAAAGACTCAATCCTGTCCACAAAGCTACTTGCAATTGATACATATTGGGAAACTTAAAAAAAAGTCCATTTTTCTCAAATGGAATCTCAGTGGATATATCAACCACACTTGTGGGAAGGCTCCATTCCCAGGAGTTCTTGGCAAACAAAAGACATACTGTATGATTTTTTTTCCGTGGGAGTATAATTTTTTTAAATTTTTTCTTTCATATTTGCCTTTGCTTAGTTTGTTTGATTGTTTTGATTATTTTACACTTTGTCTGAAAGTAAAAGAATATATAGTTTGGTGGATGAGGTGATATAAAGTTGAGGGAGGGGAAAGGATATGATCAAAATATTTTATATGAAAAACTGAACTAAATTATTAATAATTTGGATTGATTGAACTATGACATCCTAATCCAGAATTCTCTGAGTTCCAGAACTACTAGTGAAATTAATTCATAAACCTTATGGGAGTTTTAGTTTAACTAGTATGTTTGTTAGGTTTCTACATGTTAATGTGTGATTTTCAAGATATCTCTTGTAAGTAATTAAGATGTTATTTAATTTCATCTACATTTTAAACTGTTTATGTAACAAATGAAAGACTTGGATGGGTCTTTTTCTACTTATTCAAGCTGTAGGAAACAAACAAAAACTATTTCGTATGAGATAGGCAGGGAAAACTAAACTGAATGCTGGAAGAAAGAAGGGCAGAGTTGTAGAGAAACCATGGAGCTGCCACCAGAGACAGATGTGCTGAAACTTTGCTTGTAGGCCAAAACCTTGTGGTGATGCACAGATTAATGGAGATGGGTTAAATTGAGATGTAAAAGTTAGCAAATAAGAAGTTAGAGCTAATAGGCTAAGCAGTCATTTAGATAATACAATTTCTGTGTGATTCTTTGGGAGCTGAGCAGCAGGGAGCCAACAAGCAGCCTCTTACAACACTCCTCCACCTCTTGTCTTCTAGCCCCTCCTCCCCACCTCCTCTCTTTCCCAGATTCACTTCTCTGTTAGCCTTTGGAAAGAGCAGCGCTCCTACGGATATCACCCAAACATATCATAACACATTTTAATAAGACTAGGCAAATACCTCATATCAAAGCTGAAAAAATCAACAAAATAGGAGGCAAAGGCTCCCCAAAACAGGCAAAACAGTCAAAGATGACCCTTGTTCCAATCTTTTGGATTCCCACAAGAGCATCAATCTGACAACCATAACATATATGTAGAAGACCCAGGTCAATTTTTATTTGTTTGTGAGTTTCTATCTTCATTTCTCTCTTTCAGTTGTTATTTCACTCCTACCTATTCACTTCATATAATAGTGAAGATATAAGTGAAGTTGGATTGCATTGAATGTCAGAATTATGTTCCATTCATTTTTTTTTGTTTATGTACTATAGAGATTGCAGCCAGAGCTTCATAAATGTTAGGCCAACATTTTATCAATGAACCATATTCATAATGCTCCTAGTTTACTGTTTCATTACAGACAACGTCTCACTAAAAAGCTCGAATTGATCATGAGTTCACTCTATAGCCCAATCAGACTTTGAATTTGTGATGCTCTTTAGTCAAGACTCCTAGTATTTAATCTAATAAATTGATACCACCAGGCTTAGCTCATTTTGTTAGTTGCACAAAGAAAATTAAAATCTAATATCTGATAGTCATAGATTTAATTTAGAGTAATACAAACCAAACCAAACAAAAGTTTCAGGAAATGATAAGTACTTAATAGATGAGTAAAGGATCTTTGTTTTCCTTAGAAGTCATGCTGAAGACAGCCCATGCTGGTAAGGCATCATTAAAACAGATACAAGATACTTAGGATTCTATACATTTTCAAGGACCAGCCATAATTCTAAATAATTGGCCACTATATATATTTATTTTAATATTTTTTGTTCAAATTATTTCTTCTATATAGTTTTATATGCTATGGTGGAGACTAAGATAAGAAAATTCTACCCATCTTCCAGGAAATATGCAAGAAACTCTGGAATATTAGACATGAACATATCTAAGATTACTGATCACATAATGTATGATAGAGTACACATACAAAATTGATTACAAAATTAAAAAGTATAGCATTATAGTCTTAATATTGTTGTTATTATTATTATTACCAGAATCATTGAAATGAATCCATCTAGCAAAATTTTAATTGCAACAGAGTTTTATCTATGGTCACTTTTCCTGTTCTCTTTATTTTCAGAAAATTCTTTCCAATTATCCTAAAGAAAAAAATATGCTCAAGAGAAAGACACCAAGTCTGTTACTAGAATATTAGCTGAGTATCCGGGGCTAGTGAAGTCATGGGTATTGGATAATTCACAGCTACAACTGCACTAAGCTAATGTAATCCCTAACTACATTCTAAATATTTGTCCTTATACAAATATGTAAATGCAGTCTTACCCCTATCAAGAAACCGTTCTTTTTTTATCCCAGTTTCTAGCCATAAATAAAGGACATTGAGCCTATAATTCGTGATCCTAGAGAAGCTAAATAAGGAGAACCCAAAGAACAACATATAGGCATCCTCCTGAATATTAACCTTCATCAGGCAATGAAAGGAGACAGAGACAGAGATCCACATTGGAGCACCGGACTGAATTCTCAAGGTCCAAATCAGGAGCAGAAGGAGAGAGAGCACGAGCAAGGAACTCAGGACCGCAAGGGGTGCACCCACACACTGAGACAATGGGGATGTTCTATCGGGAACTCACCAAGTCCAGCTGGCCTGGGTCTGAAAAAGCACCGGACTCGCTGAACATAGCGGACAATGAGGACTACTGAGAACTCAAGATCAATGGCAATGGGTTTTTCATCCTACTGCACGTACTGGCTTTGTGGGAGCCTAGGCAGTTTGGATGCTCACCTTACTAGACCTGGATGGAGGTGGGTGGTTCTTGGACTTCCCACAGGGCAGGGAACCCTGATTGCTCTTTGGGCTGACGAGGGAGGGGGACTTGATTGGGGGAGGGGGAGGAAAATGGGAGGCGGTGGCGGGGAAGAGACAGAAATCTTTAATAAATAAATAAATTTAAAAAAAAAAGCAAACAAAAAAAAAAGAAAACCGTTCTTTTGCAACAGAAAACAGAGACCATTATACACAATAGCAAGCAATCAAAATGTATTATTTAGAGCTCTACCCCAATGGTTACCTCTAAAAAACAATGTTTACACTTAAGGTTCAGGGAAAGTCACAGAAGATGGGATAGGCATGTATTCAGACCTAGAGGAACAGTGAGTTGCTCCAAGATTGTATCTCCTAGTAATGTTAGAAGCAACGCTACACCATAAAAAAATACTCACCAACAAGACTCTATAAACAAGAACTGAACAAGAACAAACACAGATATGTCAAAGTAGAAGGGGGAAAGACCATAAGACCTCAGACGTACATGAAGATCATGAGACAATTAGGGAACACTGATTACATGGGAAATAGCCTTCCCAAGGAAGTAGACACTGATGGGTTTTCCAATACCAAACAGTAACATCTGAATAAACACATCTAAGCAGCATTATAAAGTATGACCGGGATATACTTATCTATTCAGTAAATAAATATACTTAACGACAACAATTAGTGAAAAACTAAGGCCATTTTGTAGAAAGGTTTTGGAGGGGGAAAAAGATGTAGGAAATGATGAAAACATATGATATCTGAAAGGATAAAAGAAAAATTAAAGGAGAAAAAAGTAAAAAAAGAATAACTGTGTATTCTAGTGTCATGTTACTATGAAAGATACCTAATATAAGCAGTTCAATAGAAGAAAGTTTCGTTTTTGATATGTATTTCAGAGTTTACAGTCATGACCAAATCCTTGGGTTCTTATGGTTCTGAGCTTAAATAGAATGTCATGGTGCAAGATCATAGTGAAACCATAATTACTCACTGCGAAGGAGCCAAAAAAAAAGAGACAGTAAAACACAAGGAAGTTAGGCAGAAGAATATTATTTAGGGCATGCGTCTGATGACCTATAAACTCAAAAAATCTACTTCCCAATAATGCCATTATATAATATAATTAATCCATAAAGAAAGATGCTCAGTGATTAGGTTAGATACATCAGGATCTAGGAACTTTTCAATAATTGCATGTCCCCTATGAGGGAAAAAAGCAACCTGTGGGCCTGTTTAGGTATGTTTTACATTGAAATCAGAAACAATATTCTATAGATCTGAAGCTCCTTAACAAGTTAACAATTACTGAATGAAGAAGTAAGACATTTTGATACTAAAAACTATCATTTGTTTGTATGTGACTAATGCAGAATAACTTCAGCTAAACCATTACCTCTATACTTATTCAGTTAATCTACTTTGGTCTCCATGGATTGGACATTATCTCCCTTTTTTGAAGATGAAACATATTAAAAGACAGGCTCAAAAATAGGTGAATATCACAGTAAAGCATCTGTTTAACAGTGAAGACATTGTAATATCAAGTCATGATTCTTATTCATGAAATTATTGTTTCCAAAGAGAATAATCTTGGTACTTTCAACATAATGTAATTTATTTTCATTTACAGACTTTCAGAAAGACAATACGAAATGGATGAGGCTATTTAAATTGTAATAGCAGTATCAATAATCATAATTATAATAAATATGATGTGAAATAGTACATTGGTACAATTCTTCATCTATATATGTAATTAGAATTTTTTAATGATGCCCATAATTATGATTTAAAGAGTGTCTATTCATTTTATAATTTAGTTTAAATTAAAGCACCAACACATAATTTAATTTGTATGTGACTTAATTATTCCTCACAATGAGAGATTAAATTAGAGATACAAAAATTAAAAGCACATGAGAAAAATATACTCATATTATAAAAGTGTTTATCACATAGGGGATAGACAGATAGTTCAGCAGTTAAATGCTGTTGCTCTTCTTTTGGAAGACTCAAGCACAGCTCCCAGCACTAACACTGACTAGCTTCAAACACCTTTAACTACAGCTCTGGGAGATCAAATGCTCTCTTCTGGTCTTAGGGATTTTTCTTTTATGTGGTTTACACTCTCACATGTACACACACATAAATGAGAATAATAATTTTGAAATGATCCCATATTTAACTATCCTGCTTGAAACAGAAGAAGAAAAAAGTTAGAAACTGTGAGAAACATCATTTAAGCAATGAGAAAACTATTAAAGTCAAATTTAGTATATTAATTGTATGTTCTAAATGTTTACCTCAGTGTGGATATACAGTGTCCATAATGTAACTTGGACTCAATATAGAAAGAACTAATGAAATAGAAGAGCTTCAAAACCATTACGCTTACTGCATGTGATTATTGCTTTTAAACTATTAGCATATATTGGCAAAATATATATTAAAGATTATAGCAATTTCTAAATGCATAAAATGTTAGCATATAAATGAAGTATTCTATTTACAATGTTGATCTTTAACTGCATTTAAAAATAAAATGCCTGGTTTACACATATGTAATCTCTTAAAGTGTGGTTAGAGAATTATATTTTACAGTTGGAAACAAGTGTGTTTGTTAATTTCAGGAATATATTAAGAAAGAAAACAGTAAAATGCCTATTTTAAGTATTTTCCATTTTTTACTAGTTTTACATAAATTTTGTATAATTTAGTTTGAGCGTAATTATTTGGTTTGGAAATTCTTTCAGATTCACACCATCCTGCTACTCCCCTAACATGTCTCTTGGTTAGTGTGAATGATTTTAAAGCCCACAAGAATAATTTGTGCTTTATATATGCTCTTACATACATGGTCATTCACTACAGCATGACAGACATAATAATGTCCATACACTTAAAGACAACAAAGATGTTGGGAGCAGTGAGACTCCAGTAAGGCGAAGGCGTAAGTCAAAAACAATCCCACACCAGTTTAGAATTATGATTAATAGAATGGTTATTTATTTAAAGGGGAAAAAACTTACAGATCACCATCCTAGACAAGAGCCCTCTGCGCAATCAGGAAGTGAGTCTAGTTGCTGGAAGTGGAGCAGGAAGTAAGAGAGCAAGAAGGGAAAGTGGCCGCTTTTTTAAAGGGCGAGAGACCACGCCCCAATGGGCTGGTATCTCAGCGGCTATTGGCTGGAGGAGCGGAAGGACCTCCCTCAACACCCCAGATCCTGAATTTCTTGTAATCCCCTAATCTGAGTGCCTACAGCTGCTCTGAGCCGGAGATCTTCAGGAGTTCCTGGTAGCAGGAGAGTGGTTTCTGGTGGGTTTGGCTGGGGCGTGGCTATCTCTATATAATCTGCCCCTAAACACAATAAAGGGTGCATTCTTGGGGAATTCAAGGATGACCCATGTGGCTGTCTCTCTGTCGGTGTGTGTCTGTGTGTTTTAACCTCCAGCCCCCTTGCCCGAAGCTCCGTAGCTGGGTTCAAGTGCACAGAGCGCAGACATGGGGGCTCGGTGCATGGCAAGTATCTAACTCCCAGTAGTTATCAGTTGCCAGTACTTCCTAACTAAGGTTAGAACTTCATGATCTTATACAGGTCTTGTGCCTGCTGTCACAACTGCTATGACTTCATGTGTACATCTGTACCTAGAAGATACAGTTTTCATGTAGTGACAAACTGACTCTACCTCATATGACCGTTCCGGCTATTCTTCCAGTGAACACTGGGAGGAAACGTGTGATATAGATATGGCAATTAGGTCTGAGCATTCCATGGTCCTTTTTTCTCTGAACTTTGCTCAGTTGTGAGTCTATATTTTCATTACCACCTGGTGCATAAAGAAGCTATTTTGATGGGGACTTAGAAGTAAATTTTTCTGTGGGTATATTGATAAGGAGATCTTCAGTGCTATGCACTTTTTTTTTTCAGAGTCATATGGCTAGGTTGTATCTTAGACCAATTACCTGGATGGCCACATATTTATGGCCCACATAATGGTGCTACATATGGGTAATTGTATTCTAAATAAAGCACACATGTGAGGACTTTAAAAATATTTACAAATGAGAGAAAATATGTAACATCGGTCTTGCAGGATCTTTGCTGCTTCACTCGGAATGAAAGTTTGCAGCTCCATACATTTACTTTGGATTTCATAATTTCATTTTTAATAAGTTTGTAATATTTTATAGTATAATGGTTCCATGCTTTCATTATTCATGCATCAGTTGATAGACATTTAAATTTTTCCATTTCCTTGTGATTGTGAACAGGACAACAATGAACATGGATGAGATAGTATATCTGTAGTGGAGTATAGATTCCTTTGGTTATGTCCAAGAGTGGTGCATGCCAGTCATGTAGTAGTTCTATTTCTAAGATCTTTAGAAAATTTCATATCAATTTACATAGTAGTAGCTTCTCAGGTTTGCAATCCCACCTGCAGTCATCATGTGATCTTTTCCCCCACAGCCATGCCAGCATATTTGTTTTCTTTTTTAAAATCTTAGCCATTTACAATGGGGTAAAATAAGATCTCGCATTAGGTTTAATTTGCATTTTACTAACAGCTAAATATTTTGCACATCTTAAAAACATATGTGTGTTTATGACATTTATATTTCATCTTTTTAGAACTTTCTTTTTAGTATCATGTCATGATATTTACTTTGTTTTTTTATTTTTATTTATTTTTATTTTTAGTTTTTGAGTTCTTAGTTCTAGATCATAACTGATATGTAGCTGATAAAGATTGTTTTCCCATATTATAGGCAGTTTCTGACTGATATTTCTTACACAAGAGCATATTAATTTTATGTTATCTTACTTAATAACTTTTGGTAATAAAGCTTGTGCTATTATTCATTGGTGTACTGCTCAGAATTTCCATGCCTGTGACAATGAGTTCAAATATATCTCCCCCTTTTCGTTCTCTCAGATTTGGAGTGTAATGTCTTAGAAGTAAGTCTTTAAACATTTAGGAGTTGACTTAAGTGCAGAATTAAGATAGGGATCTACTTTCATTCAAACTGGTGTGGTCATCCAGTTTGAACAGTGCCATTTGTTTAAAATGTTATCCATTCTTCACTTTGTCTTATTTCTCTCTTTGTCAGACCTGGGTGGTTATTGGTCTATGGATTATGAAAATGTTTTCAGACAGTTTTTAGATAAATTTGCCTGATTCTGGGCCTGTAAAAGGATGCTTGATTTGGAACCTCTGCATTGTAATTTGAAATATGATATAGTGATAATTCTAGCAGATTTTACTATTCATGACTGGTTTGGCTCCACTGCATCTTTCGTATCACTTACAAAATTTGATACTTTGTTCTTCAGTTTCAGGGAAGAATTTAATTGGACTATTGATATAGAATTTCCTGATTATTTCAATTGTTTTGGGTAGGATGACCATATAAACAATGTTAAACCTATCAACACACGCCCAAGAGAGATCTTTCCACCTTCTGACATTGTTTTCAGTATCTTTCAGAGTCTTAAAATTTTCATTGTATAAAGCTTTCACTTTCTTGGTTAGATTTATCCCGAGATATTTTGATTTTTTAAGTGTAGAAATAAGATATGTATTATTTTCACTCTACTTAATGCAGCAGTAGAATATTATCACTTATCTGATTTCTTTCTCAGTATGTTTTCATTTTCTTATCACAAGTCTACAGATTGCTGTGTGTTTATTTGTGTTCTGTTGCTCATCTGAAAATATTAGCATATCGATGTGATAAAGATATTTTGATTTTCATCCATTTTATTAATCCATCAACCTTTTTGTTAACTCTAACTAGCACAAATCACTAAAACCATGATTTATAAAACAGAAATAATTAATTACTAGTAGCCTATAAACATGTACTAGTCAGAAATTTGCAACATGCCATAACCTATTCTATTCTATGCTTCTAAAATAAAATCGCATCTAATGACATGACTCAAATGTTCTGATTTATTATACTTTACTCCTCTGAGACAGCAACTAACGAAGATGCTCAGCCTCTTTCATGAAATGTAAATTTTGATGGATCTCTAGTCAACAGCAAAGATAAAAATTAATCTTCCATATTTAGCCATTTTATTCATTTTTAAATTTCTCCCAATTCATTCTCCCTTCTAGTCACATTTTCAGAAATATGCAGATTAGTATCTGATGTGGCAAAAGCTTTTATCCTAACCATTAGAAGACATGTGGAAAATGTTATAAATAACTGTAGTAAACTCTTCCACTGACATTAGTTTGGAGATCCTACTATGTTTTGATTGCTCAAGCAATGCTAAGGAGTGGTTGTACTTATGTTCTTTTGAAAATTTCCAGTTGCTACAATGTAATTATTCATGAGATCTAACAGTGTTTGAGCACTTACTACAAAATAATCAACAACCTAACTCCAAGAAGTATCAGGTACAAAATTGAATGGACTAGCTTTTCCTCTTATTAATAATGAGTAAGTGTTTCAGTTTTGCACACATGTTTCCTAGCATTTGTTGTCATTTATCTTCCTTTGATATTCATTCTAAAAGTGGAGTGAGATAAAACTCAAGTGGCTCCTTTTTATGTTTCACTAATAGCTATGAATGTTGAACATTTTTTTTAAAAGTCTATGGTTGTATATCATTTGTATTATTCTTTTAAGACCTGCTTTCTCACTTAACTTTCTTCTCTTGTTTTGTTTTCAAGACAGGGTTTCTTTAAATTGTTCTGTAGACTAGATGGTCCTTGAAATCAGGGATTCACCTGACTCTGCCTGCCAAGTGCTGGGATTAAAGGTATGCATCACCTCTGCCTGGCATTAACTTTCCTCTTTAAAGATCATATAGTTTAGTTTTCTGTATTTAATTTTTCGGTTCCTTTTATATTCTAGATATTAACCAGTCTATTCTTGAGTAAACCATAGCTGGTAAAGATTATCTGCTATTCACTGGGCTGTTTATCTTCTCTGTTGAGGAAAAACTTGTACATACAATTTTGTACCTGATATTTCTTGAATTTAGGTTGTTGTTAATTTTGTAGTAAGTGCTCAAACACTGTTAGATCTCATGTTGATATAGTTTCCTTTCTAGAAAGAAAGGAAAGTTTTTTTAAATTTACATATAATCACACTTGTTAACTCTTACAGTCATACCATATTATTAGAATTCTATTAAGTTAGTTTTGCCAGTATTTATATCATACTTCATTTCTGCATTTTAGCCATGAAATTGAGATTTTTTAGTCTACTTTCCATTGACTTTTTGTACAGGATGAGAGATATGGAACAATGCACTGGAGAGCATTTAGAGATTTCACCAAACGAGACACAGCTAGCATATGACTCAGTCCTGGCACACCTGTGGATATATGCAAAGTGAAAGGCTAGTTATATATCTCTGTTCTTTTCACAAGATCAAGTTAATGGGATCAGCTTATAACTTCAGGGACAGAAATTGGATAATGAATGTTATCAGTTGTTGGATAAAGGTTCAATAATGACATTTAGAATAGTCATCAATCTGACTATAGGGCAAGTTCAATCAGTGCACCCTTTCCTCTATTCCTTAGGTTCTTGTGGATTCCTGGGACTTTTCTTAGTGCCAGGTTTCTTGCTAGCCTCATAACAGAGCAAGGAATAAGATATTTTGATTAAGGGAGCCATTATGGGAATAAAGAAAAGATTTTTTTAACCATAAAAGTATAATAAAAGTTTTAAAATTCACAGGAAAAGTACTGGATTTGAAAAATGCTTTATTAAGTTTAATATCCAGGCTTAGAAATACACGAGCTACATGCTGCCTATCATTTCCACCTGGCACTAGCTTTAAACATTTAGATATGTGTGTTTATGAGTAAGTGTGGGCAGTAGCCACAAAAACAAAAAGGGGGCTCTTGTGATAGGAAAAGTTTAATATAAGACATGGAAATAAAAACAAATGTGCCAGAATTTTTCAGTTAGGAAATTATAAAATGAGATAGGAGGTTAATGAAATGTAAGAAGCAGAGATAGAGTTCTAAGAGTAAATTCTTCATTTTTTTTCATATTTTCCCCAACTTCCTCTCCTTCCACAACCACCTTACCACCATCCCTCTTCCTAAGCCCCCTCCTTTTCTCTTCAGAAAAGGGCAGGCCTACCATGGACATAGACAGAACATGATATGTCAAATTTTAGTAAGCAACTTACATTGTATTAATGCTGGACAGAGCAGTCAAGTATGAGGAATAGGCTTCCAAAAGTCAGCAAAGAGACAGAGATAGTCCCTGCTCCCACTGTTAGGAGTCCCAAGAAAAGATCAACTGGCACATATATCCACAAGGCCTAGGAGGGATTGTAATACCAACCCAGTCACATAATCTTTCTTCATTTTGGAAGTCATTGCACTGTTTAGGACCTGCCTGTGGGCTGCCTTGAAATTAATCAAACATTTCTACAGCTTTGGTTCTTTATTTGTGAAGTGGGAGACTAAACTACTTCGGTATTCATTTTTCATAATATATGGGACTAAAGTAAACTGCTTATTTTTTCTTTTGCTATTGAGCTATAGAAGATGTGAGAACAGGAGAGAAGGGATCTATTTACGAAGGAAGACAGTAAGGGACTCAGATGGTCAACAATATTTTTGTGTATGAGTCTTAAAAACCACTGGAAGGCCCAATATATTGTCTATAAAACAAAGACTTATTTAAGAGTAAAGTTTTTAAAATATTTTATGTAAGAAATAGTTTCTTCTATATCCCAGAAATATGTAAGAAGGAAAACTGCGCTTACATGAAAAGCAGAGCAAATTGAATCCGTTAAAATAACTCTGGGGCACCTCTAGGGCATCCAGCATTGAACCCAACAATGTTCCTTGTCAAAACTGGTGCAAAGGAGGGAAGCTATGAAAATTGTAAAACAGCATTCACTTACATTAATCAAAGATGGCAGCTGCTGTTATTACTGAAGCTCTGCTGCTATCTGATAAAGGGCTATATGACCTTGAGAGAAAAAGTACAGAAGTTTGAAAAGAAGAAAAAAAAACAATAAGAGAAATGTAAGGAATCTACTTTGTAAAAGTGCAAAATGAAATTTCTTAAAATTAGAATGTTATTATAATTTCTAAGGTGTATTCTAGAATAGAATATGTTTAAAAATAAATTAAAACATTATTTCTGTGTGTTACAACCAAAGGGACACTTTAACATTTGATATTTATTGTAAAATGCTATTTTCAAAGTTCATTAATAATTATTATCAAAATATTACTTATTTGTCTAACTATATAATGAAATTTTAATATTCCCAAGTGATAAAACATATCTGGGTTTCATATTTATGTGTTTGTGCAAGCTCAGATTCATATAAAGCTTATTCATTCATGTGCCGGCACAATGCTACATTGAGGAACAATGCATTATTTAAAGCAATGATTTTACACAATCTAGGTATTTCTGGTAAATTTTTTTATAAAGTTTTTATTAACTTGGTGTGTGTGTGTGTCTGTAGTTGTAGGTGTGTAGTGTATGTTGGTGAGACTGCAAACATAAGTGTGGAGATCAGAGATCAGCAATCTAGACTCGGTTCTTTCCTTTTATCTTTCCGGATCCTAAGATTGAGTTATGTTTATTAGACTTGCCCAAGCATGTCTTATCTGCTGAGAGAGGGAGATCCCTGGGCCTCTGTTAAATTAATTTGAGAGAGAAATTGCATTGATTACATTCTTGTCTCTGATAGTAGACATTAGGATATTCAAAGGTATAGGTGGTCTGAGCCTACAACTATATAAGCTTGGACACTGTACCTCTACAGTTGTATATATTCATCTTCTCACATATATTTTTATGTGAATGTACAGTGAAAACTTTTAAAAAGAATGGCTTGTTGGATGAAGAGGTTCTATCTTTCTTTAAGTTTCATAGCCCTTTGATACACATACACACACACATTCAAGACAGACAATCATAGGATTGACTATTATTGCAAATGTTATATACATTAAAATCAGTGTATATATCTGACAAAAGAAGTGGGAGAATACAAGGAATGAGGCAAGGAAAACACACATTAGAATGCAAAGAGAAGATGGTAAAATATTTCACCATAATTTTGAATACTAAATTTGCTTGTTTGCAATATCTGTGTCTAGTTAATTTTCTTTATGTCTCTGCTATAAATAAATTAAATTCCACTGCTGTACACCAATTTCAAAATAACACAACATTAGTAAGATGGCTTGTCTACATGGGTGACATGATCCTAAAAAAACAGTAATCACCTTTAGTCACTTATGTTTAAAAAGTTGAGTGATAGTTATTTTAAAAATTTTTATTCTAAGAGCTATGTGATTCAATAGACTTTTATGAAAATATATATTACATTTCACTCATAGCTTAAAAATAATTTAGGGGCATAAATGTGATGGGAATTTTATGTTACTTCTGACATGTAAGACAGTGACAAAGTTTATGTTTTGGAAATGGGCTAAATAGTTACTCGAGTGCATTATGTGTGGGAGTATGTATATCTTTGTGAGTGTGTGTGAGGTGTGTGTGTGTGTGTGTGCATTGTGTGGATCAACTGATATTCCCATGTTGACTTGAGTATCTACAGCTGACAGTGTACCCTTCAGGCATTTTGGAAAGCATAAACTAACAGTGCAGACAGCTGACAGAAAAAGAATGATGAATGAACACTCAGAAGCAAGGATAATAGTAAAGAGAGAGAGGGGCTCAGAAAATTTAGAAAGTTGACTTGTAAATACAATAAATCTTGACACTTTAATAGGACACATTGCCTAAATCATGCACTGTATCATATATTTTTATTAATGCATGTATATGATTTCCAACCATTAATTAAATTATATTATTAATAAATATCATTGATCAAACTATTATAAGTTATGATAATTCTAGTGTAGGTTTGTTTAACAATGAATAAAAATATTCTACTCATCAGTGTGGTTATAGGATAGGGTCATTTCAGGTTCCCTATCCTCAGCTGCCCAAGGAACTAACTGGGGACATTGCCCTGGGCACGTGGGTGCCACTCTAGGTTCATGTCTCTTACCAACCCTAAGGTGGTGCCCTTAATTAAGTTATGTGATTCCCTGCTCCTCTATCCAACCTTGTTTTATCCCCAATCATCCCGTTTCCCCAAGTTCCCCCCATCCTCCCCTTCTCACTTTTCTCTCCCCATCTCCCCTTACCCCCATCCCACCCCACCCCCAAGGTCCCAATTTTTTGCCCAGCAATCTTGTCTATTTCCCATAGCAGGGATAATAACTATATGTTTTTCTTTGGGTTCACCTTCTTATTTAGCTTCTTTAGGATCACAAATTATAAACTCTGTGACCTATATTTATGGCTAGAAACCAATTATGAGCGAGTACATCCCATGATCCTCTTTTTGGGTCTGGGTTACCTCACTCAGGATAGTGTTTTCTATTTCCATCCATTTACATGCAAAATTCGAGAAGTCATTGTTTTTTATGGCAGAGTAGTACTCTAATTTGTATATATTCCACACTTTCTTCATCCATTCTTCCATTGAAGGGCATCTAGGTTGTTTCCAGGTTCTGGCTATTACAAATAATGTTGCTATGAACATAGGTGAACAAATGCTTTTGTCGTATGATAGGGCATCTCTTGGGTATATTCCCAAGAGTGGTATTGCTGGGTCCAGGGGTAGGTTGATCCCAAATTTCCTTAGAAACCGCCACACTACTATAACCACACTGATGATTATCTTGCATATCACCATAGAACCTTCATCTAGCAGTGGATGGAGATAGAGACAGAGACCCACACTGGAACATCGGACTAAGCTCCCAAAGTCCCAATGAGGAGCAGAAAAGAGGGAGAACATGAGCATGGAAGTCAGGACCACGAGAGCTGCACCCATCCACCGAGACAGTGGGGCTGATCTATTGGGAGCTAACCAAGGCCAGCTGGACTGTGACTGAAAAAGCATGGGATAAAACCAGACTCTCTGAACATGGCGGACAATGAGGGCTGATGAGAAGCCAAGGACAATGGCATGGGGTTTTGTTCCTACTTCATGTTCTGGCTTTGTGGGAGCCTAGCCAGTTTGGATGTTCACCTTCCTAGACCAGGATGGAGCAGGGAGGACTTTGGACTTTCCACAGGGCAGGGAACCCTGACTGCTCTTCAGACTGGAGAGGGAGGGGAAGAGGAGTGGGGGGAGGAGGAGAGTGGCGGGAGGAGGGGGAGGGAATGGGAGGCTGTGAGGAAGGAGGGATTTTTTTCAATAAAAAAATAAAATAAAATAAATAATTGTCAAAACTTTAAAAAAATATTCTACTCAAGATGGATTAGATCCATGTATATCCCTCTTAGCTTCCTCATTGTTGTTTAGGTTCTCTGGGATTGTGGATTATAGCTTGGTTTTCTTTATATCTAAAAGCCACTTATGAGTGAGTATATATGATATTTGTCTTTCTGATTGTGGGTTACCTCACTCGATATGATGTTTTCTAGATCCATCCATTTACCTGCAAATTTCAAGATGTCATTATTTTTTTTTTCTGTTGTGTAGTACTCCATTGTGTAAATTCACCACATTTTCCTTATCCATTCTTTGGTCAAGGGGTATTTTGGTTATTGCCAGATTCTGGCTATGGCAAACAATGCTGCCATGAACATAACTGAGCACATGTCCTTGTGGTTTGATTGAGCATCCTTTGGATATATACCTAAAAATGGTATTGCTGGGTCTTGAGGAAGGTTGTTTCCTAAATTTCTGAGAAATCACCATAATGATATACAAAGCAGCTGTATTAATTTGCACTCCCCCCAGCAATGTAATAGTGTTCCCTTTACCTAAGCCAATACCAGGCTGTTTTCAGTACTGGTAGCTCTGTAGTAAAGTTGGAAGTCAGGGATTGTGATGCCTCCAGAAATTCCTTTATTGTACAGGTTCGTTTTGGTTATCCTGTTTTTTTTTCCCCATATGATGTGAATTACTCTTCTTTTGAAGCCTGTGAGGAATTTTACTGGGATTTTAATGGGAATTGATAAGATTGCCACTTATACTATGTTAATTCTACCTACCCAAAAGCATGGGAGATCTATCACAAAAGCCTCTGAATAGAAATCAGGCCATTAGGTTTTCCAATAAAAATCATTACCCAATAAGCCATCTTGATAGTGCACAAATGAAGATTTAAATTATGTGATTAAGATTATTATTACACATGATTATTATTATTTATTTTTAAGTAGTTGACTAAGTATGTTGACTTTCAGAAAAGGTACTTGGCATTGTGTTAATGAAAATATAGAAAATCAATCCAGAAAAAGTATATATTTATATGATCTATATATTATGTTAACATGACAAAAATATTAAATTCATGCTAAGAAAATGAAAAAATACAAGAAAAAGCTTACATACTATTTAGTAGGAAATGTACAATGACATTAAATTTCCCATTGAGATCAGTCAATCCTACTATATCATTGAAGTTAAGAAGAATCTTCTATTTTGTAAAGTCTATTATCTTAAAATAGCTTAATGTATAATTAGGCCCAAACATATATTTTATATTTATTGTTATGTATGTGAATTAAAAATCATTAAAACAAACATTGGAAAAAGAATAAAGCAACATTCATTCATATCATTGTAAAATGGCAGTAGCCTAAGTATAAAAATAAATTATTTCTTATATATTGGATAAAATAAAGTGAAATGTAAATTCTCTCATCATGAACAGTTTTTATATTAAAGATGATAAGTAAGAGAATGAAAAATTCCTGAAGTAATTACAACATATTTTAAGAAGTGAAACCATCAAACTTTTGACTAAGTGAGAATTATTAAAATATAAGAGATTTAATATTCATATTCCAGTCATCAATTCTGGTTTCTACTGAACAAATATGCAATTTATCTCCAAAATTTATGTTTTCCTCTCTTTTTACATTTCTTCATTTATACCTCACTTGAAATTATACCTACATCTAGTAAAGATTATGTCGAAAAACCTACAATATATGAGAAATTACATTGTATATCTGTTAAATTATACAGAAGTAAAAAATACTTGTATGTAAATTAAGTTAAAATACTATCTATATATTGTATATCCTCAAGTGAAAATTTATTTAACACTTTACTTTGAAAGATTCTATCTTTAATAACCTACATGTATATATGTAATGGAATTAAGTTTAAATACATTATTTATGAACTTTAATATATGTGTGAATGCCTCCATAAATTCAAAGCTATACTTGAGGACAAAGAGTATTAGTTTCCAGAGTCTTGGCAGATATCAAAATATAACATTTCTATTAATCTAATTCCTTCATACAAAATCATGTAGTATTTATAAATAACCATATTAGACCTTCTTAATAAATTACCTATAGATTGCAGTAATGAATATGTTGTTTCATTCTGTTTAGGTTTATATGCATGTCTGTGATGCAAGTCCTTCCTGTATAACTAAACCAAGGTCACACAATCATACCAACTCATACAGGGAAGACTAATGGAGAGTTGAGAAAAAACTCAAAAGGGGACAGAAAATAATGGCTTACAGAAGAAGAACCTTGCTATGCAAGCATGCAAATCTGATATAAACCCGATTCACTCTAGATCCTAGCACCCATACCACCAGCTCAGGTTTACCCACTG
Organism: Neodon shergylaensis; assembly: GCA_025134845.1. Lineage (NCBI taxonomy): Eukaryota > Metazoa > Chordata > Mammalia > Rodentia > Cricetidae > Neodon > Neodon shergylaensis. The sequence continues at coordinate 24,624,050 of JABTXL010000002.1, forward strand.
GTATAAAAATGGTAGGATCATTGAGTTGTACAGGCTGTACTATTTTAACAAAATGGCCAGCTTTAATACTAGGCAGACTATATATCAAGGAAATAAGATACAAAATAATAGGATACATGATATCCTTCTCTAGTCTTCTGGTATATCAGTGTATGCACACATGCATATGCACATATCAATAAACAAAACAAACTATTTAATACTTACAACTGTAACAACTGTTCAGAAACCAGGTGATTTCTGGTGCAAATGGCTTTTCTTAAAGCTTCATAAACAGGGGTTCCAAATGAAGAATTTCATGAATATTGTTGCCTTTTGAGTCCTTAGAATATCTTCTCTTGATTCACCATTTGTAAAATGTGTTTCTGGTCTCTCTAAATATTACTTTTCTTTGAACAGCATGACACCAAATAGCCTGTATGCTCTTAATATGCTTCCACTGTATCAAGGATTTTATAATTGAAATTATCTCTCCAAAAAGTTTATAATTACAGATTCCATATAGACACTTTTTATTGAGGAGCCATTTTCAACTTTTTAAGTCTTGCTAAGGTTACTATTTAATATTTTACTAACATTGTAACACAGTCATATGTACACAGGAAAATGACATCTCATTGACTGGCTAAATCAGATTTGTTATAGAACATTTATTCTTATTAAAAAGAATTTCTTTTCTACTATAAATAAAATAACTAGAATATTACACAAAATTTAATTCTATGACTAAATATTTTTGTAGAGAACAAAACAAGATGTTTTTACCTTCCTTTATGGCATTAATGGCCAGAAAGAATAAAAAAAGGAGCTTGATTTTCTATGTTGGAATGAATGTGATTAATAGAATGTATTCATTTTGTGAATACTCATTGTTACAAGTTTATGATTTGTATATGCATATATAAACTGTATTATTTATATCATATATGTACATATTTTATCGAGAATGATAACAGAACTGTGTATATGTCATTTAATTCAAAATACTGAGAAAAATATTTGCAACATATTTTTCAGGGCAAGTAAAAATTATTGGGTAGAAGTTGATATATAAATATATGGCTGTATATTAATGTCTTAAGTACATTTCAGAGGATTTGATGTTTTCTGTTTTACATTATAAAAATCTATATATCTAGAATTTTAGTATTATAGGTTTGACAATCTTATATGAAAGATAATATGATGAATATGAAATCTGAAAAATAAGGAAATTAGTAAATTGTTCTGTTCTCTTATGTCCTAGGTTAGAAAATGGATATCATATAAAGTAGAAGACAAGGACATATATGCATTTTGAAATTTACATGGTAGATCTTTGGATTTGATGGACATGTTATATTCAAATGCCAACTCTCAATCACTCTAGGCCTATTATGCATGCATATCCCAATATTGTGATGTCCAGATGCAGGTCAGAATTCTACTAGCAGCTCATTCAGTGAATCAAGATAAGTGTTCATTTTTTTTCAGTCATTTGTTAACACTTATGTTATATAACCTGTAGGCAGGAAAAGAACTATTTCTTTTATAACGAGATACTTTTAGACAAATGTAGGATCACTCTAATATGCTCAAGTTTACATTTTATTAACCTTGATCTTTTTATTTCCAATAGCATTTTCCACTTTGTGTGGAAAGTGTTCATTTTATTTTTATCAATGATTACTTCTGTATCTTAGAGAACTTTTTAACACACACTAGATCTATTTATTCATTACATTTCTATTAGTGTGTTAAACACTATAGTCAAGGAAACTTATATAAGAACTATTTTATTTGGCATTACACTTGTAGGAACGTAAGGATTCATCATTTTAAAGAACTGTCGCAGGAGGCTGTTGATATAAATGCTGTGGAATAATCCTTCTGTACACTGATAGGCCAAGAGCTGAAACGGATGAGCAAGGGAGGAAAACCAGACTAAGAACACTGGGAAAAAAGAAGAAGGGTGGAGTTTAAGAGGTTGCTAGGAAATGCAGGGAGAGAAAGACATGCTAGAAGACAGGGAAAGCCATGAACAAGTCACATGGCAATACATAGATTAATAGAAATTTAAGCTGTAAAAGCTAGTTAGTAACAAACCTAAAATATTGACTGAGCATTTGTAATTTATATTACATCTCCATGTCTGTTATTTGGAAACTGGCAGGAGGGAAAAAACAAAGTCTGCCTGCAAGGCATCACGAACAGGAAACTAAGGGCTCAAAACTGTAACCTCAAAAGGGAAATAAATATTACAAAATAAGAATGATGTGAGGCTTTAAACTCCTAAAGTCAATTTCCTGTTACATACTTCCTCAACAGAGCCAAAACTCCAAATACTCCTCAAATATCATCATGAACTCAAAACAAGTATTCAAGTGCTCCAAACTATAAGGACCTCTCACTCAATTCATCTGTTTCTTTCTGGAATTGTTAAGACTCTTTCTGCTTAAAAGAATTTATACTAGTGTATTACATATCATTTCATAGATTATAGGGAAATGATAGATAAATGAATATATAGATGATAGATCAATAGATGTTTTAGGAAAGAGAGAGACATAGTAGATAGAAGATTAGTAAATAGATTATATATGTATGTATTTATATAGACAGATACATAATATGTATATATAGTATACAGATATTATGTATGTATATATGAAGAGAGAGGTAGGTGTTGTATGATAAATAGGTAGATGATATATGGGTTGACAGACAGATGGTATATAGAAAGAGATATAGAGATAAATAATGTATCCCTCACAAGTAGGCAACTTTGTACCCAATAAACAGTATTAGCAACATATTCACTCTTATTCTACCTCTAGTTACTAAAATTCTTATTCTATTATAGAACTGAATTCTTTTAGTTCATATATGTTTTGAGATTGTGAAATAATTTTATATTTGTGCATTGTACATTTCATAGAATAGAATGCCCTCTAATATCAATCATTTTCTATCAATGGCATAATTTCATATTCTTTGACTACATAATATTACATCATAATGATATTATTTGCATAAATGCACATATACACTCACAAATACTCAAGTACATATATATGCACACAATTATTAACCTTTTTTCTTTCCATTTGTCCATTCATGCACACTTATATAACCTGCATATGCTGTCTGCTACGAAAATTATTGCAACAAACATTGATTGCATATCCATCTCTTCAATATATTGATTTTGTTTTTGTAGGTGAATTCATATTAGTGGAATTATTAAATCACAAGATATATTTTTTAATCTGAAGAATTGTATGCTGTTTTTCATAATGGTTATATTATCTTCTATAGCCATTAATCTAGTGTAAGTAACCCCATATTTGTAATTTCCTTTCTTTAGCTTGGACTCAAAAACTTATTAAATTTACAGAGCAAAATTCAATAAACATAAAATGCCCCTATACATCCATAATAACCTTCTGAGAAAGAAGCCAAGAAAACTATCATTTACCTCATCTACAAACAATGTCCCATAAAGAACAATTTTAAGGAAGAAGGTAAAATTGGGAGATATAAAAGAATGAAACCTAAGAGAACACAAATAAATTTAGTGACATTATCATGACCATGTGAATTCAACTTTCACTCCAACTTAAAATGAAAGTTCTACTTACACGTCTTCCTCAGACAGTGTGAGTGAATCTAGTTCTTGTACTCTTACTATACTTTTTAGAAACTTTCAGAATGGTCATTTTACTGGATTATATCGTTTACATTCATATTTATGTCTGTTAGTCTCACTGTGCTGAATTCTGAGTCCCCTGAAAGCTAAGAGTATCTCATCATCTTTCTTTTTTTTTTTTTTCGAGACAGGGTTTCTCTGTGGCCTTGGAGCCTGTCCTGGAACTAGCTCTGTAGACCAGGCTGGTCTCGAACTCACAGAGATCCGCCTGCCTCTGCCTCCCGAGTGCTGGGATTAAAGGCGTGCGCCACCACCGCCCGGCCTCATCATCTTTCTTTATTACCAGCCTACAAATGTACCCATTAAAGAAGAAGTGCTCAATACATACAATTTTAATGGAATTTATTTAAACGGTTGTTTAAAGAAAATTAGAGCATCAGAAGGATATTAAATAAAACAACTTTTAATATCCCTTCAAATTCTGAAATATATTCAAATGATATTTTGATAGCAGAGTTCTGATTTTGAACTTACCACTTTAAAAGAACATTTATGTTCCAGAGATACATAATATGCCAAGTTCTCTGAAAAAAATATTCAAGAATTACAAGTTATTTCAGCTATCTTTCCATAGTAATCAAAACAAATCATAATTATGCATATATTTAATTTGCAAAATTCAAATGTGGTGAGAGGGCTATGGCGTGTCCAGCCTTTTCAATAAATACAATTGCAACATTCATTACTTTCAATAAGAGGAAACAAAAATCAGACTTAAAAGCTACACATTAGAAAGTGATGGGACTGAACATAGGTATTTAGTATACGATTGCATAGCATTTTGTGGGGGGATTGGCTTTAATTCCAAACTAAAAGGAATTTTGACACCTCATAATAGCAACAGTCTAGAATTAACATAAGTCAATGCACATTTAGAGTTGTAATTATTTTCTACAAATTCGAACATCCCTGTCTGGAGTGCAAAGAGAGGCTCAAATGGCTCAGGAAGCTGAAGATATTTACTTACCATGCCTGGGATGATCTGAAACTTATAAGATTCACATGGTCCCTCCGGACAATGAAAAAGACAGTGAAGAGTTGCAGTGGAACTGTCTGTGAGTTGTTCATCTCCAGGCGTCCAGCTTTTGTGAATCAGCACACATGATTGAAGGGCAGACTTTCCTGTAAATAACACAATAAAGACATTATGGGTTCGCCAGGGTAGACTTACATGGCATTTTTGCTTAGACTTATTGTTTCTCTGACCCACTTGTGATTAATACATTTGTTTGTGTCTCTTTTTGGAAAAATCACATTGCACCATGTAATTTACCTTGAATTATACTTGGTAATGGGTTTATTACTAGGAAGTAAATTTAGAATTCAATCCACACATTTAAAAAAAAAAACTTCTTCCTTATCAATAATTTTATTGTCTTTACTGTGCACATTGCACTGAATATTTACTTAAATGAGACTAAACAAATAAAACAACAAGCAAAAATAATACAGTATCTCAGAATTCATAGAGAATGTGTATTTCAATTTACCCAGAAATATTTCCTCAGAGGTAGCACCAAAATCATTGCTCATGTCAAGAGAGATTGCTTTTATTTCTTCCCCTTCATCAGTCAAGTTTGGATTTGTTTGAAAGGACTTGAACTTTACAAAGCCATTGCCATTATTAACTAATTCCAGGGGTAAATTACTTCTATAAAATAGACTGGAGTAATTCCCCTGTTGACTGGCCAGGAGGCAAACTTGCTGGCAGAAGCAGCCACTTACTACATCGTGCACCAAAGGAAATTACAGAAAGTGCCAGTTACTCTCCAGGTCAGTAAGCAAATGAACAATCACTCTCAGCTGTAATTCTGCCCTTCAAAGTAACGTTTTCTCATTCAGGTGCTAAAAAGTTGATTGTTTAACATATTTTTTTTTTAAAATTGTCTTTGGAGTAAAAGACTTAGTAAAGGGAACCGTAATTCCAAGGATTTTATTGCATCTCTCTTCCAAGTGTGGGCACAAAATTATCTGAGAATAAGAAAAGTTAACATATCTATAAGTCTATATTATAGCAAGTTAGCTGTTTTGAGATGGGCATTATTTGGGAAGGTCTTTCAGGGTTATCAATATTACTTCAGTTTTGTAATTTTAGTTGCTTTTGTCTATGCTGCAATCCTTTTCCTAATATAGAAATTAATTTATTCTTTAGTATCAGGCTGACATAACTGAAATACAGCCAGTAGACAACAATTATTACATATAGAAAGAAAGATATTAACATTGTATTCTTAAAGAAAAAGTCTGATACCTAAATCCTTGATGAGAAAGATACTTGCTGCAAATGCATATGCAGAACAGAAAACCATATGGAGATTTTTTATCATGTATATTTTATATGCAGATGGCAAATACTAAGGGATTGCTTTGAATTTCACCCTATATAACATATTGAAAAAAGAACAAAGAATAAAGAAGATGAAAAGATGAAGAAGGATGGTTTTGAAAAGTACAGACAGAAAAGTCTGTTAAAATTACTCCTCGGATATTTCGCTAAGATAGAGTATAAGAAAGCCTGTTAAGACACATCTGTATTCTAAAGTAAAGAAAGAAAATAAGAGTGCACTGATGTGAATTCCAATCCCTACTACGGCAAACAACTGGAGAGTGATTGTGGACTCCACAACTGTGACTTTGCAGCCTCCAAAATTCTGAAAGAGGCATACCCGGTACTATATGGTGTTACTGGTAATTTCCACCTGGGGTATTTTTTAAAGATTGGTCCTCGCCCAGAATAGATGAACTCTATGATAACTATAGTTGGTCATCTTGGGGAAAGACATTTTTGCACACCTTCAATGATCATTGTAGACTTGCACTATATTACTCTCAGCATTGTCCTCCTTGGAGTACTTTATAGTGGCACCAACTACATGGTACTCCTAGCAACCTTTCTGGTAGAGACTACCCGTCATTTTACAACAACTTTGCCTGGGTCTGGAATCTACCCTGCACATCCATGAAATTCTGCCTGAGGTATTTATTCCTGTCTACCTTGTCCATTCTAAAATTCTACTGAGTTGTCACAATATGGACAAAACCAAGGTCTCTTGCCTATAGCTCTTGGAGTCTGTTGCACAGGTGCCTACTTATACTGCACAAGGCGTGTAAATAGAAAATATTGGGCCTACTGCTGAAAACTGAAAGGAATTTGGGTATGATCTTGGAAACCATTCCGTTCCTCCTTTCTCTGGCAAACTGATTCTATGATTTTGATCCTCATGCAGCACTGAAATGCTTTTAGAGTCATTGTTTTCATGAATTCACTCAAACTTCCTTCAATCCATTCTAATCCTTTTATGAAATATTTATTCAGTCACAATCTTGCAATGATTTCCTGAACATATCTCTCTTCCTTATAATCTAGTTTGGCTGAAAAACTCCCAACTTTTAAGTTATGTTTATGCCTAATTTTAAGTTGTCTTTGATTTTCTTTTTCTTTCTTACCTCAGGAGCAGTCATGCGAAATTTCTTGTCTAGTTGTTGGTCATGGGCATAAAAGAAGCTCCCCACAAAATATGGATTATTGACATTTCCTTTGATTGCCTTCCATAACCTGATCTAAGATATATTTCTGACGATTTTATACACTGGAAACAGGGACTGGATAATAATATGTTCCTGAAAAAATAACATGATAAGCATGAACACCGACTTCCTCCTTTTCATTTTTTCATATTCAGTGACATTTTGCGTGGGAATTAAATTCTACCAAGAACAATACTATAAAAAAATTCTGAATCATGGTTTTTAGATTTTGAGTCTACCCATGGCAGTGAGAATATGTTTAAAAATAGATTGATGATACAAAGCAGAGTATCATAACTTTTGATTTTAATTATCATCAAATTTACTGGAAATATGAATAGGTTGATGATGGCTTTTGGCATGAAATATGGGCATAACAATAATGATAAGGGAATTAGTGCACACAATGATTTAGTAAAAAAACTGATGTAAAATACATAGTTTTATCAACTATAGGAAAGAAATCTATAAATATGTTAAGAGATAAAAATGTAGTTCTTTATCAAGTAGGTGTAGTAGTCAGCTTTTCAGCAGTATATTAGATGTGCATTAATATATTTATTTATGGCTGTATAAATATATACTCTGTGTTAGTACTTATGCATATGAGTGCATGCATATATTTGTGCATTTGTCCCTATACAAGGTCAGATTTCCTGGCTATGTCCCCTGACTCCTCTGAGATCAGAGAACCTCACACCAGAAATGCTTATTTCAAATATTGTATTAATTTTGACAATAATGCCATATCATTATGCAAATAGCTTTCCTTTAATTGTTAATTTCTGACGAGATTTATATTCTAATATTCTCAGAAAACACAAGCAGCAGAATCATCCATCCTATATATTTCTAATGTCTTAAGTTCTCTTGTTCTTGAAACCCTTATCTGCTGCTCTCTCTGTTGCATTATTTAAAGACTATTTGATATATTTACTACTTGTGGAGGAGTAACTTAAGAACAAGGTTGCTTTTAACATGCTGTGATAGATTTTCAAAAAATTCAAGTTCAATTATTTATAGACTAATTTTCTGTTTGCTGTCTACTGCATGGCAAAGTGAAAAGTTCACAAATCCAGCCAGATGACACTTGCCTCCTCCTATTCTAGGGCACTGACATTTCTTGGTGGGCTGACAGTAAATCATAAGTCCCCAGGCTGCTCGTTAACTTTTAAAAGTTGATATAGTAACTTATAACTTTGGATTTCCTTGGATGAACATGAATTCTTCTTATGGATACTATTTATAAAAAATACTTATGTTGGTAATAAATGGTACCTCCTAGATGTATTTTACTATATTGAACTTGAACTTGGAATACTACTGATATTTCTTATTAGACCCCACTCTGATGCTCAAGGACGTTCAGGAAGATAGTGATATTTTTCACTTAAGGTAAACTGTAATATCATTGGAAATTATGTCACTCTCAGACCTCTGGGCATTCATCAATCACCTGTGGTTTTACAGTCATTAATCATAGTTATCAGAGCTTTCTACCATTTACTCAAAGTAGAAGTCCAAATATTACATACTGATGGCATTCAGCTCAGATAATAACACTATAATAAGTCAAAGAGTACCTAATATCTTTTAGTAGATAAGGAAATTTTTAAGATAAAGTTTTGATTTATTAAACATATTTTATAAACTATACTGACATAAAATAGATTTTCTACATGTAAACAGACTTTTCTTGATGATTTAATGATTAGTAACTAAAAATGTAGCCGGGCGGTGGTGGCGCACGCCTTTAATGTATAGCTGAGTTTTATAAAATCATAATTAAATATTTCTATCCTGTGCTATCCTTAAAATATAGTAAAATATTGGATAAAACATTGGTGAATTTATTTAATATTTCTGAATACACAGGGTGTAGAGAATACATTTGCAATATAAATTCTGATTCTCTTTTAAAATATTTTGTATCTTAAAATATTAATAAAAATATTCCCATTTATGCATGATCAGAGATTAGCTAGTCATTACTAATAACAATAATTTAGCTCATGAACTGAAACACAATAAAGTATTTTATTGACAAGGTAGGAAAATATACCATTACTTTTCATATTAGGACATAAATGAACAATTTCTGATGTACTTAAATATTTGTTTTTAGATTCATAAATTTGCATGTAGTCACAATTAATGCTAGATTTATTCCAAGACAATATCAAATTCATGGATTTTTGTGAACTTACACAAGATAAGGAATCTAGGAAGCCTTTTCTGTAAGTTATTCACTTGCATATTCATAATAAACAGTTAATCTCAAGAGGAGTCCTGTATTCACTCTTAACATTTCCTTCAATGTTTATCCGCTTTAGTTCTCCCTCTACCAATTGCTGATCTTTTCATTATTTCCATCATTTTTTTCCAGATTATCAGGCAGTTGAATCATGTTTGTTCTTTCATATATTAAAGGAACAATTGCTTACAAGTTTACAGGGCAGGATTACCGTTAAGACCATTATGGATGCTGGCATTTAGTGTTATGTTCCACTACTTTTGGGTAAATATCGAGCAACTATTTTTTGCATTACACACTGAGATTATATTTTCTAAAGCAAGGAACTGTTGAACTGTCCTCTAATAAAAGTGTACTATTTTGTGTTATCATCAACATTGTGGGTGTTCCTGCTTTTACACAATCCAATGATATTTTGTGTTACCAGTATTCTGAATTTTGGACATTCTCACAGATATCTATTAATATCTTCCTGTTTGATTTAGAATTATCTAACACAAAAAGTTGTTCTTTTCACATGCACACTTCTGTCCAGTCCTTTGAAGCTATGTCTCTTCAAATTTTTTTTACTAATTTTAAACTGTTTTTTATTTTTTATTTTTTAAAAAAATTGTGAATTTTATAGACTAGTCTTGAATAACATATGTGTTTTACAAAAACTTTCTTGTGGTCTCTTCATTATATGAATAGTACTATTTCCTTACTAATATTTAAATGAAATAAAATTCTATGGTTTTTCTTGGAATATCATTTGTCTTTTGATCTAAAAATTAATCAAAACTGTTCACTAATATTTTATGTACCTTTTCAGTAAAAAGTTTAAATATTAAATTTTAAGCTTTAGATATTTGATCCACTCTGAAATTTTTTTGTGTGCAAAATGTAAACTGTGTCTATTTTTCTATGAAGTTGGACATTTTTGCTTTCATTATTCTTTATGCTGTTAACATTTATATTTACATATAGGTTAACAGAAAAGATTGTGAAAATTGTGCAATTATTGTTTGAAGTATCATTCACAAGAACAATGTGACAAGGTTGTATTTCTGTTCAGTTATGTTTTCAAAGGCAGGGATTTAAACTTCTGTGCTATTTCTAGTTGCTGCATGATCCAATCATGTTTCAAGAGTATTCTCTAGAATAGTCCCTACCACTACACAGATCCCCACTTTCAGCAAAGTGGCCATATGTAAAATCAATTTACAAAATTCAATAGTCCTTTTATATACCCATATCAAAGATGGTGAAAGGAAATCATGAATAAATTCAATTCACAATATTCTCAGAAACAATAATGTAGCAATAAACTTAACATGTAGGAATAAACCTAATAAAAGAGGCAAAACTACAATGAAAACTTCAAATCTCTGAAGAAAGACATTGAAGAGGCCACATTTATTTTTCTGCAGCTTTTATACCCAATGTAAACAGGGAGAAGGTAGCAAAATACTTTATTAACATGATACAAAGACAACCCAGTCAATCTTTTATCACTCTGAGACATCAAATCATTACCATTCTGTTTTCTAGGTAGTAAAACAGCCCTGGAATGAAATAAAAAAGTATCATCAACAAATTTTGACATCTAATTTGGTGCTGGCATGTACAACAATGGAAATAGATCTATATCTATCACCCTGAACTAAACTAATGTTTATGTGGATCAAAGGACTTAATATAAAATGAGATATAATGAACTTAATAGATGAGACAGTGGTGAATAGTATCAAAAACATTGACACAGGATTTAAATTCCATAAATGAACACTGACAGCACAGGTACTGTAATCAAGAATCAATAAATGGGACCTCAATAAACTGAAATCCTTCTGTAAGGCAAAGGACAACCCCAATAAGATATACTGTCAGCACACAGAGTAGAAAAAAATCTTCCCCAGTTCCACATCTTGCAGAGGTCTGATATCCAAAATATATAATGAACACTAAAATCTAAACATCAACAAACTAAATAATCAAATTAAAATGGGGTAAGCATATAAACAGAATTCTAAATAGAGGAAACTCAAGTGAATGAGAGATATTTAGAGATACATTTACTATCCTTAGCCATTAGAAAATAAAAATAAAAATGACTCTGAGATTCCATCTTGCTCCTGTCAGAATAGCTAATACCAATAGCACAAGTGACAGCTCATGCTATTGAGAATGCGGAAAAAGGGAAACACTCATCCACAGTTAATAGAAGTGCAAACTTGTATCACTACTTTAGAAATTAATGTTGTAGTTGCTCAAAAAATTGGGAACTGATCAACCTCAAGACACAGCTATACCACTCCTGGGCATATACTCCAAGGAAACCCTATTCTAGCACAGAGATGTATGCTCAACTGTGTTCATAACAGCTTTACTCATAACAGCCAAAATATGGAAAAATCTTGGTGTCCCTAAACCAAAGAATTGATAAAGGAAGTGTGGTACATTTACACAGTGGAGTATTACTCAGCTGTTAAAAACAATAACAATATGAAATTTACAAGAAAATGGATGAAATTTTAAACAGCACCCTGAATGACATAACCAAATACAAACTTGACCACAAAAGACAAACTTGATATGTATTCACTTATAAGTAGTTTTTAGCTGAAAAGTAAAAAATAATCATGCTAAGATCCACAGACCCAGAGAGGCTAAGCAGTAAGGAAGGCTTAAGTGAGACTCAAGCATCTCCCTCTGAAATGGAATTAGAATAGATTTCCCTGGTGGATAACTGGTGATGGGAAGGCTTGGAAACAGAGAACATCAATCGGGCAGGTAATAGAGAAAATACTGGGTAAACAACTGGAATTGGTGGCATTTCAGGGGAAAGATGAACCCCCTAAAAATTATTCTCTTACCTTCACAGAAGCCAATCACAGGAGCATTTATGCACATACATACATACTCTTACTGTAAAAAAAGGTAAAACAAGAAACCCAAGACTTCTTTTTCATAAGAAGGTACTCTGCAGGCTATGGAAAGAGATATCTGGGTACCAACCTAACCACACATCCTTAAACCTATACCTGTCCTGACTGCAAGATGTGCTGAGGCAAAGTTGGCTCAGGCCTTGTGATTGTGAACAACTAATGCCTGGTTTAACTTGAGTACTACTACATATCAAGGGGGAGCCCATGCTTCAAACAGTCTGGATGACTAGAAATCTGAGGAATAGCCCAGAGACTTAGGATAGATGAAACATCACTGGAAAAAAAAACATAAAATGATTCTTAATTTTATTCTACTATACTCTTAGATAGGCACCCTGTCCAGTCATCATCACAGAGGCTTCCAATAGTAGCAGATGGAAGCAGATAGAAAGCCAGACATTATGCAGATAATCTAAATTGGCTATCTCTATTAGGTCCCTTCCCTTGGGAATCCAGGAACTCCACAGAAGAGGGGGGGAAAGACTGTAGGAGTCAGAGGGTGTAAAGGATACCAGAAGAACTTGACCTGCTGAATCACAGAAGCAGGGAATCACATGGGCTCACAGAGACTGAAAAGGTAAGGATTGGGCCTGCAAGGGTCTGCACCAGGTCCTCTGCATATACGATATTGCTGTTTGTTTGTTTTTCTTATGAGACTCTAAGAGTGGGAGTGGATGTGTCTCTGACTCTTTGCTTGCTCTTGTGACTCTTTTTCTCCTAGTAGGTTTCCTTGTCTAGTCTCTACATGAAGGCTTTTACCTTGTTTTATTGTATCGTGTGACCTTTTGCATGATATATTTTGGAGGCCTATTCTTTTTTAAAGAAGAAAAGAAGGAGAAGTGGATCTTGGGGATATGGGAGGTGTGAGGTAGGTAATAGTGAAAAGGTACGCTTAAAAGAAATCCCACACTAGCTCAGAACTGAGAAATAGATGATTATACATTTAGGGGTATACTCACAAATCAGAATCCTCTGCTAAAACAGAGATCAGAAACTGAATCCTGCAGCTGGAAAAGAGGATGAACACATGCTCTACATCAGCATAAAAAGTATAAGAGGCCATGCCCTAATGGGCCGATAACTACTGGCTGTAGGACTTCCTACAGCATAATAAGTGGAGAAAGGGGAAAATATGGTTGAGATGTATTGTAAAAGAGGACAATATATTAAAAAAAAACAAACCTGTGATGACAGTGTGATCAGGATGACAGTGTAATGGAAAGAAATAATTCATTGAAGTAAGGTTGATGAGATATAAACAATGACAAATGACCAAGCCTGATATTATTTATTATTAGTTATGGTCATTTGGAAATGAACTCAAACTAGAGAGGGTACATTAGATAAAATTAAATTAACCTTTCTTTTATAAAAAAATTTAAAATATATTTTAAACTTATATATAATAGTATATCTGCATGTTATATCTGTATCTATATATTTATTTCTATATATTCATTTATATATAAGTGTATATATACATATATATGTATATATGTATATACACAGTATGTGTGAAAGTCGTGTAGAATATAAGGAGTCAGAGGCAAATGGACATTTCAAATCTTGCATAAAAATATTTTATACACTGTTTCAGTAAACATCATGAATAGGAGTCCAGTACTGACACTAGAAAGACAGAGTTTTAAAAGAAGTATTAATTACCTGTTACTTTTAAAGTGGAATAAACTCAGAATAAAAATATATAAGCAACTCTGTAGCCTCAAATCATGCTTACAAAGTGACAATTTATTCCAATAAAATCACTTAAATTTTATGTAGCTTACTGACTCTTAGTTCACGTTCTTTAAGATTTAAGATTCTATAAAGTTACTAGCATCTCTACAAAGGATTTTAGCATAAAATCAAATGCATACTTTCCACAGGAATTTACTGAGATTCTCTTTAGCTAATTAATTTCTAGGGGCTACATCCTCATTTATCATCTGACAGTCTCACAATAATATTACATGCTCCTGTGATCATGAGATTTGGGTTATACCTTAAAACCTGTTTTTTCATAGAAATTTCCAGGCTTTGGTACTTTGTGCAGTTACATACCCTAGGTGTTTATGAGCTGGAAAAGCACATTTATGTTTTTTACACTTTAAGATATGCACACTCTATTTATGTACTTATGCCACTGTGTTCTTCTTAGCAATGTCTGTATACTAGCAGAAGTACACTGAAATATAGAAAAACTACAGCTTTCTCTCATATTCTACTTAACCAAATCACAATAGGAAATATTTTAATCATGCATTACAGAAATAGAAGACCTCTTGAACAGGGAAAGTTCACTTACTGTTGATACTCACCATAATGAATGTACATTGATTTTCCAAAAGCATATGCCAAGGTTAGTTTCTCTCTCTCTCTCTCTGGTTTCAGACTGAAGATCAGCGTGTAAATTTATTTATTGCTCCAGCTCCAGCTCCTGCCTCCTGCTAAGCTTTCCACCATGCTGTAATCTCTCAATTAAACGTTTTCTTTATAAGAGTTGCCTATTTCATATTATCTCCTCACACTAATAGAATAGAAATTCAATGATATGTAATGTTATTTTCCTATAATTGTTCATATATAAAAAATAGAACATATCCTATATCTGAAATTTGAAAGTCCTTTCTTATTTTCCTCTAAGACATTTGTATAGATGCAGAATTATAACTAATTATCTTTCTCACTTTTGTTTTTAGTGAGATTTCTCTAATTCATTGGAAAGCAGATAAGGACCAATATTCTTAGTTTACATGACCTAGCATATTTATATTTATGAAGCTCCTTGCTACCTATGTCAGTTTTAAATTTCTATAATAAACACTTTAAGCAATGAACTTAATAAGCGTAAAGGTGTATATTACCTCATTGTTTTGGAGTTCTTAACTCATAGCATTTATCTCATTATTTGTGAACCTGTGGAAAGGCAGTACATAATATGGTCAAATATAATTTGGAGAAAGCTACTTACCTTGTGAAATATGGTGAGCAGAAAAGGTGAAATGTACCAATATTCCTTTCAGTACTGTATCTCCAGTGACCTATCTTTCTAATACCAAAACAATCTAATAAAAATCTAACCAGCTCTCAATAAACTAGAAGCTGATGTCTGTGCATCTTACACATATATCTTTGAGGGACATTTATTTTAACTATATTACTGTGTGCAGGAGTATTTAGAAACAGAAAGGTCTATTTCATATAGGATTTTCATGGGGTGAGTATGCTGGATGGATTCATTTTTATTTGCAATTAGTATGTATGTAATTTATTTTTATATGTAATCAGTATGTATGTATTTAGAATATAATCAGTAATTATCACTGACCAAGAAATATCATGTGTATTTTCACAAAAAATTAGTAAAAGTAGATACTAAAATCTTAACACATCACCTCTGGTAACCATTAATCTCCAGTAACTTGAAGAAATTTATTAAATAAAATAAATTAGAGAAAACAATATTATCATTTATTGACATCTATAGATCTGGAATTATTTTTCATTTAAAGTTCAAGCAATTAAAAAGAATAATTTCTGTAGGTTTGAAGAATAATATAATGACCTTAGATTAACAGCAAGATACTTTGAAGTAAATAGCCTACTAATAATTAAATTTTGTGGTTTTTAATAAAAAAATGTTACATAATAACTTAAAAAGATAAATATTGCATAATACATACGGGTAACACTCTTCCATTGCTGGTAAGAGTGAAAACTTATACAGCTGCTTTAGAAAACAATTTTGTGATTTCTCTGAAAATTAGAAAACTACCTCAAGACCCAAAAACAACACTTTTGGTTATTAACCTAAAGGGATGCTCAATCATACCACAAGAACATTTATACAACTATGTTCATAGCAGCATTATTTGAAATAGCCAGAACCTGGCAACAACCTAGATGCCCTCAACTGAAGAACTGAAAAAAAAATGTACATTTTCATAATGGAATACTACTCAGTAGTTAAATGTAATGACATTTTGAAATTTTCAGGCAAATGGGTTGATCAAGAAAAAAAAAACATATTGAGTAAGGTATCCCAGACCCCAAAAGACAAAAATAATATGCAATCACTTATAAGTGGCTTTTAAACATAAAACAAGGAAAACCAACCTTCAATCCACAACCCCAGAAACCTAGACAACAAAGACCCTAAGGGAGACATACATGAGCCTACATATGAAGGAGAAAAAGATAAGATCTCCTTGTAAATTGGGAGTTGAAGAGCATGGGAGAAAGAAGGAGGGGGGAGGGAATGAGGGAGGGGAGTGGGGAAAGGGTATAGCTCAATAAAAACAAAAAAAGGCAAAAACAGACAATTCTGCCATGTTTATAACTACACAGATGAGAAAATGAATTGTCAGTGTAATAGTTTCCCAAATATTTTTCTTCTAAATATTCATTTTAGCATCATGCATATTTTAGAGCATAATATCCATTCAAAATGTTTTCATAAACTTTATTTGGTGTTTCTAAATAACTTGTAAGATGCATCTTTAGTTAGGTTATTACAAAAAATATCCGAATCTGTCTTTATTGTGTATCTGTAATAATTTTCTGACCAGGAGTATATTTTTTTTAAAAAAAAATGCTAAGTGGGAGTGGGATTTGAGCCTATAATTCGTGATTCTAGAGAAGCTAGTAAATTAATCTTTGTACTTAAAAATCTATAGAAGTAAAACCTTTAATTTGGGAACATAAGTTTGCTTTTTCTTGAAAAATATGATTGACTATCATAATTTATAGCATAATAGATTTAAGTAAATATTTTTAGCAATATGTATATAGTATGTAAATAGATTTTTCTTAATCTTTGCAAAGTGTTTTTCTGAGAATGAGTAATATCACTTTTTGGCTGAAACATGAACTCATGCTAATGTAAACAATCAGTGCCAAGATTTAAAAAGACAGTAAGAAATGTGAAGTGGACACATATAGGTTACAATTGTTGATTTGAATAAGTACTAATTCCATGATGTGTACACTGATCCTCACAGAATTCATCACCTTAGCAGGATTTTATCTGCACTTTGAACTTTACATCTTAGACTTTGACTATGAAGCAGTCTATAGACGAATCCAACATCTTTCTTCAATTGTGCACTTGAAATCAAACAGCTCTCCCATGAGGATGAAGATTGCAAGTTGTTGAATGAGATTCAATCTTCACTTCCTGAGAATGATAAAATTAGAGTCTTTAAAAATTGACTAAAGGCAAGTATTTTTCCAAAGCCCCATTCATCAGTGTCTAGCTGACTTCCATCACAATAGTGCACTCAAACTTCCATTCAGTAGCTACTTAAAAGTAATCTGTCCAATCATCCTTCTTGCTCAATTATTTCACTTCTGCGAAGCCTTAGGTAGAATTTACTTGATGAACATCTAGCCTCACAGGCGAACTTCCTCTATTCCAGCTGGAAAGGCAAGGTTTTATTACACTTCCAGCCACCTTTCATTTCATTTTACAGTGAAAATGGTAGCTGCCTGCTCCTATATGCATAAGAATTAGAGATAATGATACATGTGGCTTTTTTGAAAAATTCGCAAATGAAAAAGAACAGTATCCATATACTTAAATTTGTTTATTGGCATAAAATGATTTGTCTCAAGAAAAGTTTTCTAGAAATGAGACACATAATATCAATTACACATCTTTTGAAAGCCATTATTTTGTCTGATTGAGCCATTAGTATATGTATTTTCTCATTTTGCATCTCCAAAGCAGTCCCTGTCTTTCTGAAACAATTCATTGTGTTCTACAGAATGCACGAAGGCTTCTTCTCATGGAAAACTTCAAGGTAATCTCTTATTATCCCCCAGATAAACGAGTTCCCTCAATGTGTGCACCACTGAGATTTCTTTCACAAATACAATGTTTATCATATTTCAGAAAACGGTTGGTTCTCAGTTATCAGCATGTATTATTTTGTGATAAAAGATCTCACCTGGCTGGCATCAGACAGGTATAAAGCAATGTACATGTGCTCCACCGTGGGATGCCTGTCAAACCTCTGCAAAAATATTGGTTTCCTCTAGCCCTTTTGTTTATAATTCCTCTAACAGGAGGCCATCATGATAGCCTATATTCTCCTGCAGACAAACCCGGGATGAGATACATTGGTTTTTTTGGAGTTGTCGAAACATTTCAGTTACTGGTAAATCCACCCACAGGGCAAACAATAGCACTTTCTCAATTTAAAATGCTTACTGTTGTTTCTCCAATAACTTTTTAACAGTGAAGGCACGCAGAGACCTCAAGAGTTTTTATATCCCTATGCCCTTATTAAAATGCACAAATGTTATCTCTATCAATCACAAACTTAAGAAACAAAACATGACTTCTTCATCTAACATCAGAATTATAGGAGGAAATAAGAAAAAGTGTATTTTTAAGAAATTGATAGTTGATTTTTTTTTATTTATTACTATTATGACCGAATTTAATAACCACTAGTATTCAAAATACTAAAGTTTTGTCAGCAAATGCTTCAACCTCAATGTCTCAATCAAACCAAAGCCTAAAATTACTTTTTGATAAAGGAAATATTTTTTAAATTATTTTTATTGGAGAAAAGAAAGACTGTGTAATTTTATTTTCTTTACTAAAAATATCATTATGAATTCATCACAAATGCCTGTAGCAAAAATAATTTTAATTCCTTTTAGTTATAAAAAAGTATGTTTAAATAAAATTGAGCTAATTAAAGCTATAATATATGCCTTTTAAAGTATCTTAATGACTAAAATAGGAATGATTAATAAAATTAACCTAAATTAGATTTAAGATTTCAAACTGACAACTTCTAATTACTTCAATGTAATTTGCAGAGTTTTGGGGTTATGGTAGGGGCTCAGGTCTACAACTGAGTTACTTAAAAGAGGTAACAATATATAGAGATAACAACTACCTTCTTCGTGGGAATAGACTATTATTAGTTTGAGTAGAAACTGTAATAACCAATACTCTGTCTCTGGAACTTTGATGAGTATATAAAGGTCCCTGCCCTTTAAGCAATGCACAAAATTAACCACTATCTTCTGATAAATAATCACTTTAAGAAATGAAGTTTTCATGGAAGAAAGCACAGGCATTGTAACAATATAAATGAAAATAAACTGTATTGAACAAAATTATTATAACTTTGAGCAATTAGTGGCGGCATACACAGTTATACACCCTTTAGAAGAGGCAGTATTTTGGCCCAATTTGAGTATTTGTCTTCCTCAGGAGTTTGTTCTTAATTGTTTGGCTTCAGTTAATTTCCTTGTTATTTCTTCTCTGAGGTGTGTTATTAAGAAATGTACAATATAATCTATATTAATTTTAAAGTATTCCATAACTTACTAAATGTTAGTTTGCTTATGTTTGGAAAGTGAGAAGAATCATAAACTATGTCTGTTCTGTCACACACTTAAATTTTCGATGTAATGCTTAGAATATGATACTGAAGCTATTCTGTCTTCCATAGAAATTGCTTTTGATTATTCACACTTTTGAAAATAGGATTTGCTTTCCATATCTTCTTGAATCTATTTAATAACATTTTTGAAGTGTATAAAATTTATATAAGTATAGAAAATCAGTTTTATTAATGACTTAATATTATAGGTACTTAATAAAGCTATATTTTTGAAAATATTTACACTATCCATGAGAATTTTATAAAAGTACACCACTTGTTTTAATTATTCTCTCTATGTCCAACACCTGCTCTCCCTCCCTGCTCTCCCTCCCCCACCAATTTTCTGTATCAACACCATGCTGTCTTTCATAGCCTTCTGATCTTGCAAGCATGAGGCCATCTACTGGAGCATGGTGTAACATGATTATTATAAACGCAGAAACAGATACTGGGGTTCAACCCGAAGATCAGAAAATCAAAACAGAAAGCCACTGACTCTTACCTCTATCTCAGTCTGAACATGGTGATCCTGCCTCCAGGAATCTCAGAATGCGATTGTGTCTGGGAGCTGTTTCCTCCCATTTTATATTCCTTTCCAGGGCTGGGATTAAAGGCATACAACACTACTACTTGCTTTCAGTAGCAAACTAATGTGGCCACTGGGATTAAAGGTGTGTGTCACCATAGTCTGTCCAGTGGGACGATTTACTCTCTGATGTTCAGGCAAATTTTATTTATTAAAGTACAAATGAAATATCATTACCACAGGGGTCACTTCAAAGAAAACTGATTCTTCTTATCCTAAAAGGCATCAACTGGCAAAGCACCTCTGCCAGAACTAGGGTGTCATAAACTGGAATTTTGACAGCCTGACATTCTATAGCACTTATGTAGGCAATCACAGTTACTGTGACTTTGCAATTGTAATAGAACAAAATGTGTAGATAACAAGGTCTCACTCTATATAATGTCTTAACTACTGGCCTACATAGAGTCTCTTCACAGTTGTTTCTTATATTGTGTCAAGTCAATAATGAAAACTACCTGTTAAAGATTTCCAGAAGAAGCATGTTTACTAATAGAAGAGTCATCTCTCACTTAGCCAGTAACTGTGGCTGTCATCAAACTAAAATATTTCACTTCATGCCAACACACCTTACTATTCCCACATTCGCTTCACCTAGCACACCAATGAGAAAGCATTACCTTGAGTAAGGTGGATAGCTGAATTTTATGCAATCCCCCAAGCCACAGATTGCTACAGAGTAGGTTGAAAACATTCACAACCAGTAAAGAAAACATTACTGACCAAAAGGGGTGGGAGTCTGAATCTCAAGGTCATTGTATAGTGCTTTCCTATCCTGATGTTAAATATTGCATGTGTTGTCTCTTGCCTTCTTAACTCATCTTTTCAATTTTACTGTTTGTATATTTCTATCATTTTAACTAGTTTTTTTTTAATAGAAGAAAACAAACTATCTTTTTTTTCATTATACATACCAATCCAAGTTCCCACTTCCTCCCCTCCTCCTATTCACTCCACATACTCTCCCACCCCACCCCCACATTGCTTTGTGTAAGGTCCAAGGACCTCCCTACTCTATCTAAGCTGAGCAAGGTATACATTCAAAGAGAATAGATTCCCACAAAGCCAGTACATGCAGTAAGGATAAATCCTGTAGCCACTACCAGTGACTCTTCAGTCTGCCCAAGCCATGCAACTGTTAACCACAATCATAGGGACTAGCTTGATTCTATGCTTGTTCCTTCCCAGTCCGGCTAGAGTGGGTGAGCTCCCATTAGGTCAGGTAGACTGACTAGTTTTTAGTTAGATTACATTTAATTATATCACGTATCTTTCTAAAATTTAATTGTTAAAAATTAAATTGTGCTGTACATTTAGAGTTGATATTGAAAGTGGCTTTTAATATGTACATAGTTAAGAGGTTTTAATGGGTTACTAAACCATGGTGTCATTTATGCATCTAAGCATTAAAAATTTTATTTTATAACCTCATGTTTACCACTTGTGCTCATGAAAGCCGGATATAGCTCAGCATTTTCCTGTTCCTTTCAATTCCATTCTTTTATGTTTAGTGGCTACAGGATCTAATGACTCATAATTATAATGTCTTTTCTTTCTGGTCAAGTAAGATTGAAGAAGTGAATTTTGTACGTATCTTTGCAGTGATCCATGATGTATCTTGCGTGTTTGTGTTTATGTTGACATGAAGGTACACATTCATGTGGGCATGTGTAAGCCTCTGTATGTGAGTGAAAGTGAGGCCCAGTGGTCAATGCTCAAGTTCTTCCAATATCATTCTCTACTTTATTTCTCCCTCATTTTAGCTTTTTAGACATAGTGTCTCATTGTGCCTAAGTCTCATAGAATAAGCTAGTTTGGCCCAATGAAGTGGTTCAGAGATTGCTCCAAATCCAACCTTTTGACTAAGGGGTTATGGATATGCTCTTGAGAGGTTTTTTCATAGGTGTAAGGATCCAAAAGTCACACCTTTAACCTAACCCTAGAGAGGTGGAGAGAGGGAGATTTAGCTTTCTGGAGAGAGGAATATAAAACAGATGGAGACAGTAGCTCAAGGCATTAAGTCTGAGAACTTGTATAGATGGGTTGTGGCATTTGGTCTGAGGATTTGGTAGAGGTAAGAACTAGTGGCTGGTTGCTCTTCTTCTCTGATCTCTCTGCTTTCACTGCCTTATATTTGATTCTGGGTTTTTATTATTAAGGAAGATTAGAAGTTATGCTTCAATTAGTGTGACCTAATTCTCAAAACCACAGAACAACAAAGAACTTGTAGATTTCCAAGTAAAAATTGAATCAATTTCTTAATTGTTAATGGTAATTACATGCAAAGTTAAAATTTTCTTCTCAATGTGTTTAACACACAATTCTGTTTCCCTAGTAGATCATGAAAATTCTAACAGATAGAAACTAACCCTCTACATATGGTAAAAAGAAATTTTGAATGTGCTTGAGCAGTCATTTGACACTGAAATAACTGCCTTCACACAGTTCAATGTTGTGAAACATTTGGTGGTAAAGTATTCTGTTCTTTCTCTGATATGAAAGCATTTCAAGACACCAAAAGGGCAGTTTAAATTGAAAATTAATTGTTTATGTAATGGTTCCTGTATATAGAATTAAATTTTAGCTACAATATCAGTAATAATGTGCAATCAAGCTGAAAAATACATTCTTTACAATTATAAGAAAAAAGCATATGCAGCAATTTCACAAGTTGAAGATCAATCGTTTTAAACTTAGACAAGCAACAAAGAAACAGACATGGAAGCACACTAATGTGTTGTATGAATGTGTTGCTCTTTAATGTCAAAACAGTGTTCAGAATTTTCCACTTCTATCCACTGCTGCATTTTTCATAGCCATGAAAAAAAGGCATAGAATTATTTCAGCATGCATTTGCTTATTGAATCTTACTCTATTAAATCTTCAACCACATATTTCTTTTCTAATTGACGTCCTTCTAAAGACAGGGTTCAAATATATTCTTCATGGTACAGTCATGCACATAAAGTGTTAATAACAACTCACGAGATATTTACAAAGCCTTGTTTTTAATATTAAGTTCTACTTTTGAAAGAAATTAAAGCAAATGATCTGTATTGCCTTGTTATTTAAATATCTAAATAAAAGAGACCATCAAATGGTCTCAGTAACATTTTATATATTATAGTATATATTCTTTATAAGCATATTTGTTACTTCAAAAAGAAGAAAAAAATATAATACTCATGAAATTTTTAACTTACAGTTCATTATTGCTTTTATTGCTTGTACTGGACCAATTTCTCTATGTTTGCCAGGCTGCCTTGATTTTGAAATCTTCCTACCCTCAATGGGACTTATAAATAATTTTTTCATAATAATCATTTTAATTTGGAGAAAGGCTTAAATTCACATTCTGTGGTCTGTTTCAGTCAGTGAGAGATCATTATAACACAAAAGGTGAACTTGAGTTCAAAGAAAATTTCAGTTTTCTTTATATTAAATTACAAATTTTAATGATGAATGAAAGCATTCTTTTATTGTTTGCCTATACCATTGTTGATATTTTCCTTCCTACTTTCTATTTTCCTTGTATAGCTCTTACAATGGAGTATAAAGATAAAATACAAACTCAAAACTATCTTGGGATAAATAACAAGGAATTTGGTTCATTTTTATGCAATATAGTTTTAAAATAATGTTCTTTGAGCAAAGGACAGAGGTTCTGTTTTTATCTCTAACTTGAAAACAAAGTATCTTTCTATATTATGCTAGTTGGGATAAAAGAAGTACATTAATTAATTTTCTATTGCTGTGCTAAACCCCAAGACTGAATCAGCTTATGTAAAGAAGGTTTATTGGGAGTTTAAAAATTCAGAGGAATAAGTGTCCAGGGAAGCAATGCATTAGGCAGATATGGCAACTAGAACTGGAAGTTGATAGCTGAGGTTTCATATCAAGAACCACAAACAGGAAGCAGAAATGGAACACAAAATGGAGAAAGTCTTTAATTCTTTAACTCTCAAAGCCTACCTCCAGTGACATACTGCTCCAGCAAGGCCATACCTCTACCTTCCCCACAAATTGAGCCACTAACTGGAGATTATATATTCAAATGCCAGAGGACATTCTTACTCAAAGTATCAAATGCAGAACATTCTCGAGGGGGAGAAGGGTGGGACGAGGGGGAGGGAAATGGGAGGCTGGGAGGAGGCGGAAACATTTTTTTGTTTTCTCTTTTTCTCAATAAAAAAAAAATTACAGCATTTCAATCCATAGTCCATGTAAGCTCCTGGTTATATCAAAAATCAAAATGCATTTACTTAAACTTCCAAATTCCCCCCATAGTCTCTCAGAATCAATACTGTTTAGAAGTCCAGTGTTTTTTGAGACAAAAAGCATTTTTATTCATTGAAACTCTCTGTAAAAGTAAACAGCAAAATAGATACTGCCAACAAGTAATGACACAGAATAATATACCATTCGAAAAGGAAAGAATGGTAGCATAGTGAGAAAGTAAAACACCAAATAACAACTGGAACCTATCAGGAAAAACACTGAGTTGTCAAGCTTCAATCTAGTATTAATGTGCATAGGTAATACCTACCTTTCAGGCTTTGGGGCCTGAAAGACATATCTCTCCCATAGATGAGTTTATCTCCCCACATGAATCTCTCCTTGACAAATATCTCATGGTTCTGGTATCGCCAATATTTTGAGGTTGCCAGTGCAACCAAGATATCATTTCCATAGTCTTTCAGGGCCTCCAAGCATTGACTCAGTTGCTACAATGCTGGAAGCTTTACAAACTTAAGGAGGAAGTTTCCATAATCTCTTTCTCGTGTATCTTTCATGACTCTGATGTGTGATTCCCTTCTTTATGCTTTAATATATTTTATTGTTATTGGTTAATAAAGAAGATGTTTGGGACCATGGCTTAGCAGAATATAGTGAGGCTGGAATATATGGAGAAAGAGAGAGAGAGAGAGAGAGAGAGAGAGAGAGAGAGAGAGAGAGAGAGAGAGTAGGCAGAGTCAGAGAGACACCATGTAGATGACAAAGGAGAAGGACACACCAGAACCTTAGGAACATTAACTGTAGGTCACAGCTTCATGGTAATATACAGATTGATAGACATGGGTTAATTTAATATGTAAGAGTTAGGAAGAAATACGCTAGAGTCATTGGCCAAGATGTGTTGTAATTAGTATTTTTTTGTGTGTTAGATATTGGATTAGTACATCATGGAAACAAATGAGCAGGCCCTGGTTATATGTATCTAAAGCCAGAATAAGATGGATGACCCTTCACCATTCACTGCAGCTTAGTATAGGTCCTTGGCTCATTGAATGGTATTTGTGATAATCTTTGCTTGTTGTTGCTTTCTTTCCCACATAGGAAGATTAGTTTTCAAACCTCTTGCCAGATCTTCCAACTATTCTAGTGTAGAACAAACCTATCCTTCATCTCGTAATCTCTTCCTCATAAGCCTTGGTCAAATCATTACGCTCTTGGTGACATTTTGCTCTGCAAAGTGTTCATTTTAGTTTTTTGGTTTGTTTGTTTGTTCTATTGTGTTTTGTTTTCTGCCACACTTCTTCATTTTCATTATAGATCTTCATAAGACTGGTTAATAGTATCCATATATTAGCCTAATAGTCAACATTAGACTGTCTTGAAATATCCTCCAACAAAGAAATGAATCCCTTCTATTTAAATTTGGGCACACTCAAGTTTCAAAAAAATGGCAGAAATCAAGCCTTTCTCTCTTTTGCCAAAACTGTCTCTGGCCCAGCTGCTCATATTGCTTCCCTCTGAAAGTTCTTTAAAGTTTGCATAGCTCTTAGTACTGTCTTCCAAACTCCTACTAATATTGTCCATTAGGGCCAGCATACCATAGGAAATTATTTTTCTAATTCAAAGTCCTAAAGTCTTCTACACAGCTTCCCAAAACAGCATGATCAGATATTTTAGGATAATATTCCACAATCCACATGCCAACCTCTATCTTATGGCTTTGACTGAATAATCACAGCTCTCATCTCAAAGGGAGTAAAAAATCATTCATTTTCAAGTCATTTTAAGTGACCATTGATCAGAAATGCAGATTTGGATTACCTTTAATTCCATGCTTAAATGCAAAATCAGTTTCCTAGGACTTTTGTAATTTTACAGAACAAGGAAAGTAATGAATCAAGGCAAGTTTAAAATACATTGTTGAGTGCATTAAAGAAACAGATATATTGAACTGGATATATGGGTGTATGAAATGGAAATTATATTTTCTCTTTGCCTAAAATGTTATTTGACATCATCTTGGATTGGTGGAAACTGGTGTTCTGCTAAGTCAATAACTTCAAAGAGTTTTATTATTACTTTGTGTTAGTTCAAATACAGGATAAGACATTCAATGGCTGTTTCAGAAGGCTAAAACTAGATCAAGATATAGGAATTAGCATTAAAACATACAAAATAGCAGATTCTCACCAGAACTGAAATTCCAGAAGGTCCATCAGTGTCTGCAGACAGAGAAACTCTTTCCAGGAGGTTTTGCTCTGAACCAGACACAGCTTCTTTTCAGGAAATTTGTTCACAGCTTCTATTGCTGTGATAGATAACTTGACCAAAAATAACTTGGGAAGGAAAGGTTGTATTTGGCTTGTGTATCCTGTTAAACCCCAGAAGGGAGTCTTCTCATCTGAAGTTCCCTCTTCTCAGATGACTCTAGCTATGTCAAGTTGACAAAACTAACACGCAAGGAATAGTTCTAATGAAACAACTTTAATTTTAGTTGATAAAATGTAAACAGTGTATATCTATTAATTTTCATCCTGCAATCTATTATATAAACCATCAAATACTTTCTGTCAGATATTTAATTCAAAAAAATTCAACTTGAATTGTTAAGACTTTTCAAATTCAGTAATTTTACTTCTTTAATGTAGCATGCATGTTATTATTTTCCATATTATTTTCTATTTTTCAAGTTCTTTTGAAAGATGGGGTGTTTTGTCGGCTCCCACTCAGGTGTAAAAATAGGTACTTACTGTTTGTGGATAAGTCTCCAACCCTGCTGTGAAATTCTTCATAAAGGCATCCTGCCTTCACTAGTAAATTGAATCATACGGTGGTGACTGTAAGAAGTAGCACTCCCATCAATTAGATGAATTTAATCTTTAAAGATAAGCTCAGTTTGATAGCCATTAAGTGTACCTTAAATTAAAATGAAGAGTGCACCTTTTTGTCTCAACAAGAATTACTCCAAAATAGAATTTTAACAAAATACATGCATCATAATTTGGTTTGGATGACAAGTATAGATAATCTGTATAAATCCTCATAGGCAGTGCATATGGACCATTAATTACCCAAATCCCCTTCTCAGTTCAAACTGCATTAAAACTTTATAAGACTTTGTTTCAATTAAACATTTTCAAGTTGATTACTCATAGAAAATGATAAGCAAATTTCCAACTAATTTAATAAGCTTTGTGTTATGAAATCACTGAAAATACATACAAAGAGGAAGCACGTATAATATATGCAGAGCTGTGTTGGTTTTATTACTCTAAACTTATATTTTCATTTTATATTGCCTAAATGTGACTGCTTAAAGTAAATCACAAGGATTGTGGATATCATTTATATATACTTTCTTTTCTACAATTTTTTTCTTGTTTGGTTATTTCTGTAAGTCTAAAGAAAATCTTTACATTTTACTGAGGAGAGGAAGAAAATCACAAAGAGACTTTTATTCCCATCAAGATAAGAACCTAAGCTAGCTGTAACTGACAGTTAACAAAAAGATACTGTTCAATAAAAAGTGAAGTAGACTGCTTAGATTTTAAATGCCTATCGTCCATATTAAATCCCTCTGAGTGTGTGCTTTTTTGTCTGTGTTACTGTGGGCACATAGGTGAGTCAACATGTGCATGGATGCATATAGTCCCTACCTGAGATTCTAGCCACAAAAAATTTTTATTTTAAGTGCACATATTATTAATTTTTTGCAAGTTCCCTAAAGATTAAAATGGCATTATGTGTCACAACAAATTATAGACTGCATTTCCTTTAGCTCTTCTTCCATCCTTTTACCTGGGTACATTTTTCTCTATAAATCACCTAATGCTTCCAAAACGATGTCAGGGTTGCTTGTGAAATGCATCAGCCTAATGTGCTACTGGACATAGATTTTAGTTAAAAATGAGGATCACAAATGAACTACCCCTTGTCAACAAAAGTAAAACTTTGGATTCAGTCTATTCATACAACAGAAGACTAGTTTCGGAAATAGAACGCTTATAAAAAAAAATCCCACAGTAGCTCGGAATTGAGAAATAGATGATTATTTATTTAGGGGTAGACTCACAAATCAGAATCCTCTGCTTGAATGGAGATCAGAAACCGAAATCCAGAACAGAGAGGCCAGAAAAGAGGCCAGCACATGCTTAACATTGGCTTATATAATATAAGAGGCCAAGCTGCAGTGGGTGGTAAGTTTCTTTAGCTCAGGCACAGAAGAGTTATCAGGCTGTAATAATATCTTATCTTTTTTGCCCCCACAAGTCTGAACATTTAAGAAATGCTTACCATTAAACCCTAAAGAATTATTCACAGGAATAGTTGCATTATTAATAAATAGTCACATTAAATTGAATCTATATTTATTTCACAAATGTAAATAATTTTAGGATATTTGGAACATAATGTGTACTTACTCTTTCTTATTCTCTAATTTCATCAGATATTACTTGACGTATCATGTGCAATAGGTTCTATCATTATTTCAATAGTATCAGAAAGCTTACATATGTATTTCCATTTATAACAATTTTATTGTCTCTGGTGGTTTAAGCAAGAATGCCCCCCAGAGATTCATATATGTTAATGCTTTGTAACCAGGAAGTGGTACTTTTTGAGAAGGATTAGGAGATGTAGCCTTGTGGGAGGAAGTCTATCATTGTGCATAAACTTTGAGAGGTTCAAAAGTCTATGCAAGGTCCAATCTCTGACTTTTTCAGTCTATGGCTCAGGATATAGCTCTCAACTACTTCTTCAGCATGATTCCTGCCATGTCTTCTACCATGATTCCCATCATGATTATAAAGGACTAAGCTACTAAAGCTATGTGGTTTGTGTGTGTGTGAGTGTCTGTGTCTATTGTCCTCTTTATAAAATGAAATCAGTACACAATGGATATAGCCATTGATAAAATAAAATTTTCAGAACAATGTAAAAATGGAAGGATGACCAAAGAGTAAAATAAGGCTGCTGATGCTCCTGTGCTAGCGCGCTATTAAACACTGATGTAGGGCAGGAAGAAGAAGACAATATTTTCAGAGAAAGGAGTGTGCCATTGACTTTTCTTTATACAGTGTCATTTCTAATAATATTGAGTTAAGTGTTAAAATGTGTCTTGACTTTTTCATCCATATGGACAATTTGTGTTTTTAAAGAATATAAAACATTTTGCATTTGTATTCTTATTTTAAAGTTTACCTGAGATCTTGTGAGTTTCAACATCCATTATTTAAGTATGAGAGTAATTGATCAGAGATAAACATATTTTATCTATTATTATATTTGTAAAATGAATTATTCCTTTTCCCTGGGGACTTTGTAGGCCTAAATGATAATAAAACTCAGTAGAGTCACAATGCTAGAAATTTAAAAATGAATAAAATTTGCAATATATCTCCTCTTAATATTTCAACAAACTACATTTCAGTTTTTTTAATGCCATTTTCCATATTACTGAAATTGTTCATTTGTTTTATATGCTTCTTAGAGATCTAATGTTCACATGGTTTTATTGCTTTGTTTTCATGTTCTTTTTTTAAAAAGTTATTTTTAATCTTTCTGTGCAAGTTTTCAGTCTGAAGTAACCTATTCCATGAACAATTGTTCAAGACTATATTTAAACTAAGAAATCACTAGCATAAACATAGAAATAAAAATGAAACAGAGTCATACGGGAGAACACACACACACAGATACACAGAAAGAGAGATAAAGAGAGGAGAAATACAATACTTCTAATGCCTCGATATCTTCAGATTCTCTGTTTAATGGTTAGATTCAAATGAACTTTTCTGGACTCATTCTAATTTTTCAAAATTTTCAAGGCTTCTTCTTTTTCTTCATTTATCTCTTTTCTTTTATCTTCCCTTTTCTTCATTACACTACGCATCAATTGATTCATATACCCTGGAACAAACAACAGATTCTATTACAACTATTTCTATTACTTGTTTAATAACATATAGAGTTACCAAGTTATAACAATTAATTTAATATCTGTCCTACTGATGATAGCTACCAAGATTCTGTCTGATTTTCTGTCTTTTCTTTCTTTCTTTAAAATTGAAAATTCTGAGCCTCTCTGGGGATAACAGTTTAATAACTCTTTACATAGGACATGCCAGCTCACTTTCCATCCCATCTGGGCTTAATTCTGAGTTCTTCCATTTCTGTGACTCAGAACAAATCCACATTTATTGTTTCTTTTGATACAAGTTTAGTATATTAACATGATGTATTCATACTTTTTCAAAGGAATTTTTAAAAACTTCATTGAAATTTTATGAAGAACAAGAATAAAACATACAAAAAACTTAAAAATGATAGTGTTATTACATGTGAACTATAGTTTGCTAATTATTGTTAAGTGAACAAAATATACAGAAAAAATAATTTTAAAATTAAAAGTGATGACAAAAAGGATTGTGGGAGAAAGGCTTCTTCCTTTCCTCGGACGGCGGCCATCAGGTGAGTCAAGATGGGCGCGTACAAGTAGTCGGACGTGATGCGCTTCCTGCTGAGGGTCCGCTGCTGGCAGTACCGCCAGCTGTCCGCGCTGCACCGGGCTCCCCGCCCCACCCGGCCCGACAAAGCGCGGAGGCTGGGCTACAAGGCCAAGCAAGGTTACGTCATAGACAGGATTCGCGTCCGCCGTGGTGGCCGCAAACGCCCGGTGCCCAAGGGTGCGACCTACGGCAAGCCTGTCCATCATGGTGTGAACCAGCTAAAGTTTGCCTGAAGCCTTCAGTCTGTTGCTGAGGAGAGAGCTGGACGCCACTGTGGGGCTCTGAGAGTCCTGAATTCTTACTGGGTTGGCGAAGATTCCACATACAAATTTTTTGAGGTTATCCTCATCGATCCATTCCATAAAGCTATCAGAAGAAACCCTGACACCCAATGGATCACCAAACCGGTCCACAAGCACAGAGAGATGCGTGGGCTGACATCTGCAGGCCGCAAGAGCCTTGGCCTTGGAAAGGGCCACAAGTTCCACCACACTATTGGCGGCTCTCGCCGTGCAGCCTGGAGAAGGCGCAACACTCTGCAGCTCCACCGTTACCGCTAATATATGTAATGTTTGTACAATTCATACCCCAATAAACAATTTAGGACCGTCAAAAAAAAAAGTGATTTTTTCAAGAATAGAATTAACATACTGTAAATTTGCTTACTTTCAGTATTAATATCAATTTTTTAAACACTTTTTATGTTTTATGTTTTTCCGTACATGATTATTTGCCCACAGAGGCCAGTAGAGGGTATAAGATTCCATAAAGCTAGAGTAGCAGGTCATTGTGAGCTGCCTGATTCATGTGCTAGGTATCAAATTAAGGACCTGTCCAGGAGTACATTCTCTTAACTGCTGCTGAGTCACCTCTCTGAGTCCCAGTGTTAACCATAATATCTGGAATGTACCAGATAATCTACAAGCTGCAACATTAAACAATAATTGATCAATCATCTTTTCATGAGTGACTTATCAAAACCAAGGGATCTGATAAAGGCTAAACCAAAATAGAAGGCTT
Organism: Neodon shergylaensis; assembly: GCA_025134845.1. Classification (NCBI taxonomy): domain Eukaryota; kingdom Metazoa; phylum Chordata; class Mammalia; order Rodentia; family Cricetidae; genus Neodon; species Neodon shergylaensis. Next base: position 24,656,204 of record JABTXL010000002.1, read on the forward strand.
TTTGGTATTATTGTTTTGTGAATAAAAGGGATGTCCTTTGTTGGAGTTTTTTTTTTTTTTTTTTTTTACTGTAGCTGACTTCCCTTCTGTTACATATGGTAATTAATTCCCACAGTTTAGAATGGTTTCCCCCTAGCTATATGTGAAAACAGTTTCCCACTGCCAAGCCTTCATTCCTCTCTCCTAGGCAAACATATCTGCCTTCTTGTAATTATCTTTATCAGCAGGCATTTGGTCAGTATTTCTACCTTCTAATAATATAATGCAGTGCACTAACCTTCCCTTCTAGAATTCCCTGATGATTTAATTCCTTTAAAAGAAAAAAACTAACTTTCTCTATCAAGGAGTTCACCAGACACGCACTAGCCACTCCCACCTTTTAACTGACCATCACTGATCTCTCCCTCTCTGTGTCTCTCTGTCTCTCTGTCTGTCTCTCTGTCTCTCTGTCTCTCTCTCTCTCTCTCTCTCTCTCTCTCTCTCTCTCTGTGTGTGTGTGTGTGTGTGTGTAAACCTGTATCTAATTTTTTATGGGGCAAAAGAATTTTAGTCCAGGAAGCTGTTAGGACTGGGGAATTGTTGGTTATAAGGGTATATAAGACTGGGAATGCTTGTTTCAGAGAGAACTGATAAAAATAAGAAGAGAAAAAAGAATAAAGAAATATAGATAAATGGGTTTAGAGTCAAAGATACCTGAAGGTTATAGAATCTGCCACTAAGAGACATCACTGAAGCTTGATGTGTGGCAGGTTTGCCCCTGCATGGTGGCCCAGAGAGTCCATTGTCTCAAACTGTAAAAGGGAACCATGGATTGCCTTTGATACCCAGATATTGGAGATTTCAAAACCTACCAAGGAAAGTTGCTAGCTTGGAGTGGCATCAGCCCAAGAGAAAAACGTGTTGTAGTCATCGGTGCTGAAAGAAATTGAAACTTAAGGAGTTCTTACACCTTCAATTTAGAGTTGCAGAGTTTGGTCTTTGCCCTGCTTGTTTCTGTCTTAGTTTTCTCCTGTATTTTTTCCATGTATTTTATGTCCTCCCTTTCCTCCCTTTTTGAACAGTAATGTATATCCTGTGCCATTGTATATTGGAAGTATACAACCTGCTTTTTTCCCCCACTGGTACAAAATCCCTTCTTTAATAGCACCATGGAGGCTTAAACACCCAGCAGTCAATGGCCAACAGGTGAAAATCCCATCCTCTGATCCTCTAAGCAAGGCACAGCTTTTAGTAACTTCAATTAGAAGGCTCTAGCAGGGAAGACCAGGACTCCAATTGGTCCCAACACTTAACTAGCAGAAAATATGTTTAAAGTATACTTTTGATAAAGAACTGTTTCCAAAATATACAGAAAGCTAATAGCCAGCATTCCAAATTAATACCACCTATGGAAATATTGGCAGATATTTCACTAGAGAAATGATGCGGGATTACTAAACATGTGTCAACTCAGTCATTGTCATTAAACATGATCATCTGTATAATTCACAAATAAACTGCTAAGTGATTATCATCATATCCTTAACAGAGTTAATATTTTAAAATACACATTAGTAGTAGTAGTAGTATTTGGTAGCAATCACTAATAGGAACAAATTTTCTGTTGAATTTAAATTAGATGATAACCTGGATATTAATCATACAAGGAACAACAAGAACTCTAAAAGCTATTGGCTTATGCAAAACTCAGAGATTTTGCATACATACCTACATGCATACACACACACGTGCATGTAGGTATGTATGTAAAATTTTGAAACAGTTTCTCTGAATAACTTTGGAGCCTGTCCTGAAACTAGCTCTTGTTGAATAGACTCACCTTAAACGTAAAGAGATCCACCTGCCTCTGCCTCCCAAGTTCTGGGATTAAAAGCCTGCACCACCACCACCTGCCTATTTCTCTTAAGATAATAAAGAGTGTTGGGTGTGGTACCACATGTGTTTAATCCCAGGGCTGGAGGAGGGGTGAGGCAGACTGATCTTATTTTATCTTTAAATAATGAATTTATTATTATTATTATTACAAATTTCTACCTTCTCCCCTCCTCCCATTTTCTTTCCCCTTCCCCCATTATTACTCCCCCTCCCCCTCCATCTCCAGTCCAAAAAGCAGTCAGGGTTCCCTGCCCTGTGGGAAGTCCAAGGTCCTCCCCCCTCCATCCAGGTCTAGGAAGGTGAGCATCCAAACAGACTAGGCTCCCACAAAGCCAGTACATGCAGTAGGATCAAAACCCAGTGCCATTGTCCTTGGCTTCTCATTCAGTCCTCATTGTCCGCTACTTTCAGTGAGTCCGGTTTGATCACATACTCCATCAGTCCCAGTTCAGCTGGCATTGGTGAGCTCCCATTAGATCAGCCCCACCGTCTCAGTGGGTGGGTGCACCACTCACGGTCCTGACTTGCTTGCTCATGTTCTCCCTCCTTTTGGTCCTCATTTGGACCTTGGGAGTTTGGTGCAGTGCTCCAATGTGGGTCTCTGTCTCTATCTCCATCCATTGCCACATGAAGGTTCTATGGTGATATGCAAGATATTCATCAGTATGGCTATAGGATAGGGCCATTTCAGGCTCCCTCTCCTCAGCTGCCCAAGCAACTAGCTGGGGACATCTCCTTGGACACCTGGGAACCCCTCTAGAGTCAAGGCTCTTGCCAACCCTAAAGTGGCTCCCTTAATTAAGATATATACTTCCCTGATACCATATCCACACTTTCTCCATCCCAACCGTCCCATTCCCCAAGTTCTCCCCATCCTCCCCTTCTCACTTTTCTCTCCCCATCTCCCCTTACCCCCACCCCACCTCCACCTCCAAGTTCCTACTTTTTGCCTGGCAATCTTGTCTACTTCCAATATCCAGGAAGATAACTATATGTTTTTCTTTGGGTTCACCTTCTTATTTAGCTTCTCTAGGATCACAAATTATAGACTCAATGTCCTTTATTTATGGCTAGAATCCACTTATGAATGAGTACATACCATATTCATCTTTTTGGGTCTGGGTTACTTTGCTCAGGATAGTGTTTTCTATTTCCACCCATTTGCATGCAAAATTCAAGATGTCATTGTTTTTTACCACTGAGTAGTACTGTTAAGTCCACTTGATTCATTACATCCATTAATTCTCTTATTTCTCTGTTAGGTTTCTCTCTGATTGACCTGTCCATTGGTGAGAGAGGAGTGTTGAAGTCTCCTATTATTAGTTTGTGTGGTTTGATGTCTGCCTTGAGTTCTAGTAATGTTTCTTTTACATAAGTGGGTGCTTTTATATCAGGGGCATAGATATTCAGGATTGAGACTTCATCCTGATGGATTGTTCCTGTTTTTTGATTTTGCTTTAATGAGAATTACAGTTAAGAGAGTGCCATGAGTCTCAGGGGAGGCTGGACTTTTGAACTGGGCTGCGACTGATAGACTGATCAGCATTTGGAAGTGGCATTAAATGCATTTCTGCATTGTATGACAACAACCCTTTGGGTGTCAGGGAATGGAATGCGGTGATTTGAGTAAGAATTGCCCCCCAAATTTCATATTTGAATGCTTAGGGAGTGGCATTAGTAGGTATGACATTATTGGGTTCCATGTGGTCTTGGCAGAGGAAGTGTGTCCCTGGGGGATTTCAAGACCTCAAGTAAGAGTCTTCCTGCTATTTATCTGGTTGTAGAACTATATGTTTCCTGACCAGCCTTTTCTTTGGCTGCCTGCTTTCATGTTTCCTACTATGATAATGGACCAAACCTCTGAAATGTAAACTAGTCCCAATTAAACGTTTTCCTTTCCTTTATTAGAGTTGCTATGGTCATAGTGTTTCTTCAAAGCTAGACGTGAAATAAATAAAATTCAGAAAAGAGTAAGTTAATATGTTTAATCTCATATTTAGAATCTAGACTTTTGAAAATATTCAGACAATAGTTTTCAGAGAGAAAACTAAAGGAAGGAGGAGGGAGGACAAAGAAAAATGGGTAAGGAAGATGAAACTATAAACATCACTTTTATCCATACATGAGATCCAGACTTAAAAATAGGAATCAGAGGCTGAGTGGTTAACATGCTTGAGGACTAGAGTTAGAAACCCCACAACCCATGTCCGTGCCAGGTGGATGGATTATGTTACAACTATCCTATAGTTCTAGCATTGGAAGGCAGAGACCCACACACAAATATGCACTCATGTATATATACAACACTTATGTACAAAAGAAAATAAAAACTATATGTGTGTATTGTATATATTCATATATATATGTATATATATATTCTGTACATACATGTAATAGTATATTCTGAAAGCAAAGAAAGACTCTGGGTAGAGAAAGAGACCAATAGGGAGGGCAATAAACAGTAGTGAAGATTATATGTAAGCAAATTATAATAGCATAAATGTGTAAGCAAGCCAGAAATTAATACATTATTTTGTAGTCTGACTTTAAAAATATAATAAAAAGTATTTAAAGTGCAATAATTTTATTATATTATCTCCTTAAAGAAAATGTCTTTATCAATTAGACAGAGGTTTAAATTATACCAAATATTAAAGGCAGGGATAAATTTAGCCCTAAGAAGTGAGAAATATTAAAATAACAGCACTTTCAAAACCCCTTAGTATTTGTCCCCACTCAGTTTCAAATGAATTTTAACAAATACAATTCAACAATACTTTTAGTACCCTAAGGTTAACAGAAAAAGCATTTATCTTCATGACTTATTTTTCTTACTTTGTACTTTACTGTGTCCTTTGAATTAATAATCAAAATTTACTGTTTTTTTTAACATCACAAATGAGAACAAAATAGTTACACAAATGATAATTGAGAAGCTAATATTTTGTCTATGGTAAGATATCTAAAATGACTGATTATAATTTTGGAATGCTGCTCAGTATATTAGTTATATCAGACATGTTGAATACAGGCTCCCCTCTTTGCTCTTGAACTCATATGAAACAAATGACCATAGAAAAGCCTTGTGATGATGTAAACAGATAAAAGAAACTTTATAGTAGAATAAGTTGATTCTAACACCAGCACAATGGAATAATGACTTACAGAGACAGTTATAATTTACATGTGATGAAAATTCAAAAGACCTGTCTTTATTCTCACCCTGACATTCTTCAAACACTTAATGTTTAGGAAATGAAAGAACATTGCCAGAAGCCCAGTCTCTTTTGATATGTTAAGATGAAAACCAAAGCTAATAGCTTGGACAGCATTCCTTAAGCCAGCGAATTACAAATCTTTAACATGGCACGTAGTTTTGTTTAAATCAGTGCAACACTAGAATAGAAGTAATGCTCTGAAATAATCCACTGGGACAAATAAAGTTAAAAAACTATTACGCAAAATATCTAGCTAGGTATTGATAAGGTATTGTGTGGGGTTTTAGTGTGTGATGTGAAAGGATTGCAGATTGGATAGTTTTCTTCTGTGGCAAAATCCTATTTAACAGTGGCTAGCTGTGTAACAGTAAATAATTAACAATGCTTATGGAATGTTAGGACAAATTGCTTCCTGATATCAGAGCTTTCCATATGATTTGTCTCTTCTGTCTCCATCCTTTTGTCTTTTTTAGTAACTTCCTATGGTTGAAGTATTAAAAGTGATACCAACCTCTGATAAAGACTCAACTTTTGTATGTAGAATTTTAAATCTTGTATACTCCAATCTGAATAGGAAACATAGAAGAGATTTTGCAAAAAAATTGAATGAATATTTACTGTTAAATGTTTAGTTAGACTAGAAATTCAATTATTAAGTCTATTAGAACATGAGAAGTAACAATATGTAGGCTTTAAATCCAAGATAATCCTAAGGAGAGACATTTTTTTGGGGGGGGGATTTTCGAGACAGGGTTTCTCCATAATTTTTGGTTCCTGTCCTGGAACTAGCTCTTGTAGACCAGGTTGGCCTCGAACTCACAGAGATCCACCTGCCTCTGCCTCCCAAGTGCTGGGATTAAAGGCGTGCGCCACCACCGCCCGGCTAGGAAAGACATTTTTAAAAGACTCATTTCACCATAATTCAGAAAATAATACTTAAAACATGTTTATTAATATATTACCCAAAAGGATAAGTTCTCTTATAATTACATTTTACTTTGGTTTACTTTCCCAAATTTATTGCCCGACTCAAACAGATTTTAAAAAAATACTCTATATATGCAAATTTGGACGCTTCTTTAAGATCATTCTAATTTTTATTATCTTACGCAAATATCTTGACAGAAATGTAAAGGAAAAAATGACTAAATGACTATGACTTCCCAGATCAATAAGCCATTAGGAGCCAAGCTCAATACAGTAAAGTATTAAGAGCAATGATTAAAAAGAGTCACTGTACCTAGTGAACAAGCATACTGCAGCCTTTCAAAACCACCACTTAAGCATACATGGTAGAAGCAATGATTCTTTTAATGTTTTTTTAAATGTAAAAAGTGCTATCATATTTTTGATAAATTATCTTTAAATAGCCACAGACTTGCTATTGATCCTTAGGGACCTATGTAGCATCTGTATACAGTATTGTAAAAGAAAAGAGACTGACAACATTTTCTTGACATTATTTCACATGAAAACCCATTCAGAAGTAACTGCAAGTATCAATAGATGGGAAAATTACCAAAGGCTGTGAATTTTAGCACTACTTTCTCAGAGATCTATTGTCAAATATTTTTATCTGTAAGAAGCCAAATAAAACTGAAAGTTAGTTAGCATTAATTTTAACAAAAAGCACAAGATTAAAATGCTCAGAAGAGAGAAATAGAAAGCAGATAAACTATTGAATTCTCTGCTAAATTTGAATGTTTAATTGCATCCAAATAGAAAATTTTATCAGAGTAAGTATGAGAAAGAAGAATCTCTTGAATAATCAGGTAGTGCCCAAAGAATAGAGAGTAATTCTAAATCAAGACTGTCATAAAATAGAAAATTCCCTACTAATTATTGCACATTTTAATATGTAGTATGGACATCAAAACCACAGTGCTTAACTTTAAGAACGTAAGAGATAATTTATTCTGGAGTCATTCTGAGAGACCTTGACTTGAGAACACAGATTAAGATTACCACAAGTTCAGTGTTCCAACAGAGAAGCAGTTTTCCAGGGTTTTACAGGGGTACAAAACAAGTAAAGTAATAATTGAAGGCTAGTTGAAAATTCACTGATGTGTACACCAGAAAGGCAGAGACATCAAGATGAAGAATGCTTTTCTATAGGCATGAAATGTAATGTTATCTGATAGCATTCCTCGCTCTTGGATTGGAAGAAACTAATAGTTTGATAATTAATAGCTTCTAACAGCTTTTTATTTATTTTATGGGGTGTTAATTCAAATATGTAACAGGACAAGCAATGACTGTTCTCAGAATGCTAGAACTAGCCCAAGTTACAGTAATTAGCCTCTTACCTTACAACATTCCAGTCTCTCCATAACACTGAGATTCTAACCTGTCCCACGGTCTCTGCAGACACGAGAGCTCCTTCTGAGAGTTTTTTTTTATTCACAGACAGACACAGTCTTCTTTTCAGAAACTGTTGTTCATCCTTTGGAGAATTTTAAAGATGAAAATCTCTCATTTTCTATATAAAAAAGAAACTCATCTAGCTAATATCATTTGATTATTTAACATTCTAACGAAAATCCTCTGAAAAATCATCTCACATACATTACATAGCAGTTTTAATAATATTATCATAAATTTTGCATTTATTCTATTGTGTTTTATGGTAATTTGAAGATTTCTCCCTTAATAAGTTCTACGTAAGTGGGGCATATAGAAACTACTTATATTTTTTAAAAATGTAATAACAAAGTAAAATATTAGAAAGCTAACACTTTTGCTCTGTAAAATTGCTGTCTTGAACTCATCAATCCTCTATTTCTTCAATTTGACACAAAACAAATGAAAAATGCCTGCGTGCCTTTTTAAGGCACGACCAATGACACTAAAACTTTTGGGGGCAGGTATCATAATTCATTAGTTTACTTAATCTTCCTAATTTGTCAATTTTTTTCCTTTTTTATCTTATATATAGCGTACATATAAAATATTTTATTTATATATATAGTGTTTAAAAAATAAATATAAATAATGTATTAAAATTCACATAAAATTATAGCTACATAAAAATTAGGAAACATGACAAGGCAATCTTGCATATTTTTAAACTAGAGAAATTAAATTCAGTCATAATACAACAGTTATAGAGAGGCAAAAATAATAAAAACACTTAGAAGATGATAAGGTTATTAACATGTTTAAATCAATTTTTAAAGATTTAAATACAATACAAATTCATAAATCTGTGATTATGTATGCATAAAATTTTATTTTTTTAATTTGTGAGAATGAAGAAACACAGTTAATAGAATGGAACATTTTTTTATTTTTTCAGGGTGTACCATTATACAATATCACAGTTTCTTATGAGTCAGTTTATGCAAATAACTAAAGTTTGACAAAGTTGGGAAAGACAAAACGGCGAGGTATAGTATTTTCAAGAGTTTCTGTTAGCCTAAATTGACCGCTGGAATTTATAAACCTTATTTATCAAATATACCAAATTTATGAACACATATATCTTTCTTATTTAGATTTTTCTAGAAGACTGATGTTGAACAGTTATCAAATACATAAATGGTTAGACATAGAACTTGAAAGTCAGGTTCTGCTAACATGAGTAAAACTGTTTAACCTTAGAGATCACAATATTTTTAAATTTATAACTCTTCGTAACAATTCTTTTCTCTCAATTTAAGCCAGTTTCCATCTTTAGTGTATTTTTTATTTTTCATGTGCAAATTTACATATGTGCCTAGTTAAAATATTCTATAACTGAGCAATATCTCATAAAAGCTCATAGAACATATCTAGTTTAGACTGTTTAGCTGTACAGCCAGGGGAGAGAACAGTCCATTTTGTAAAGTGTGTGGAATTTGTATATAAAATACTTGCTACCTGTCCATTGGAAGAAATATCTACAAATGGAACAATAACAATTGCGACATGATTTTTAGGTCACACCCTTGGAGTAACTTTAAAAACTCTTAAATGGTTCCTTTTGATGGTGATTATCTGTAGAAGCCAAGTAGTATGCTAATGCAATCTACCAGTGGTCACCAATGTGAATCTATTAATCTGCCTATTATCTACTAGCAGTGTAATTTTGTAGGCTCCTTAGAAGGAAGTTCTTTTAAAAATGTCCTTTTCATCATCATTAAGTCTATAATTTTTTGGGACTAAGGATATGAAGTTACAAGTGGAGAATTATAATTAATGTAAATTTCCATAGTACTGTTAATTTCTGGATATATAATTTCAGTGGACGATGAACCCCTCAGTTTCCCACATGAGAAGTATGAGGGATTTCTAAACAATCAAAGAAAGATTTCTGGCTTTTGAAGATATGATTCCCTTATGTCCCATGAGAGATTCCTGGAAAAGGAAATCTAACTTCTGGAGAATTATGAGAAAGGCAGAAGAAAGATGGCCTTCAGGCTCAGTGTGAATAACATTTAGATGAAATGATCCAGAGGATGGTGCTATGCATCCAGTGAACCACTAATCCTGCCTCCCAACCCTCCTCATCAAGAAGTTTGAAGATTTTCTAGAGAAATTCCAATAATATGTCATTACTCATTTTACGTAATACCTGTAAAATCATTGTGAAGACTATGGGTTTTAAAGATCAATTGAATTAAGGGCTTCTTTGTACAAATATATTGTTCTTATAAAATAGTTTGCAAATTTCTGATTTTCAGGTCTATTTTTCTCTACTTAATAAACTTATTTTGTAAAACGTACATAATGTGTTTAGAATCCCATACTACTAGAAAACAATAGGTAAATTCGGCTATCAGCTAAAACTTTGTCTGAGTGTGCTGATTGGGAAGTCTGTGATATATGTCCCTAAAGAATGAAAGAAACCATGGACCTTGGAGGAACATTATTTCCCTTTTTCTTTAATTCTCACCCACATTTGTTATCATTTGATTTTTGTGATGTCAAATATCTTGATTGTGGTAAGACAAATTTTTTAAATAAATTTAATTTAAATTTGCAGTTGACTAAAGATGCTAGACATTTTAAAAATGTTTCTCATTCATTTGTATTTTAACTTATGATAACATTCTGTTTAGTTCTATGCCTTCTTGAGTTATTTTTAGTTGATGTTTATCATTTTGGTTTCTTTCTATATTCTAGATAGCAAATCTCTGATGTGGGATTCCCCTCTTTACGCTATCAATGTTTTATTACCATTGGTTAAAAAAGAAGGTGCTTTGTCCTATGGCAGGACAGAATATAGCAAGGCAGGAAACCTGAACAGAGGTATATAGAAACAGTAGGTAAAGTCAGGAGACATCATATGGCTGTCAAAGGAGAAGGATGCCATAACCTTACCGGTAGGCCACAAACTCATAACAATATACAGATGAATAGAATTGAATGTAAGAGGTAGCTAGGAATATGCCTAAGCTATTAGTCAAACAGCGTTGTAATTAACACATTTTTTCCGGATTATTTGGATCTGGGCAGCCAGGAAACTAAAGTGCAGTCTCAATGTACAAACCTCCTTTAGGTGTATAGATAATAAATATATTTGACATCATATGGGCTGTATCTTCACACTAGTGATGGCATTCTTTGCTGTACAGAAGCTTTTCAACTTTGTAAAATTCCATTTATTAAACATTGGTCTTATTACCTATGATAGTGCAATCCTGTTCAGAAACATCTTTCTTGTAACAATGAATTAAAATGTGTTCCCTAAAATCTTTCCTCCATCTGATTCAGAGTATTAGTGCTATGGGAAACCCGCTAGAGATCATTATTCAGACACAGTTTAAGACAATTGAAAGTCTTTACTCCTGCTGGGTGGGACTACACTCAGGCATTTAGCATCCAAGTGGACTTACCAATTAGGTTACTTATTCTAGAGGAATAATAATTTTCTCTCAAACATACTTAGTATATTGAAGTTCTTTGTTTATGGGTAGCACCTATTTGGGTTCTTACCTTCTACCTCACCATGCCAATTTATATCTATTAATGTTGTCATTGTTTGGGCAACAACCTGCATCCCTGCCTTTTCTAGAAGGATGCTTTCCTATCCTCAGTATCTTACAGTCTTATGCCTTTTTTTCTGATGTTTCTTAAAACGTAAGGTCAGGAGTTGTGCCATAGATGTATACTTTGCAGCATGGGCAACCAGCATTCAGTCATTGCTGTTTTCTGTATTTTGACCAACTGTGGCTTTCTGTGATGATTACTGTCCAATTTGAGGAGAATTTTCACTTATGAGGAGTGAGAGCCATCATTATCTATTTATATAAGGGAAAGTACTTAGCCACACAGTTAGGAATTATGCTGGTATTGTAGCATAGGGGCAGTAGTGTCTCTCTAAGATAATCCCCAGACCAAGATAGTTGGCTACTTTTATAATAAAAGGCACAATATTCCTCTTGTTGGGAGGGCCTTGAGTCAGCTAGACAGTCACTGGTTACCAACAAGATATCACTGCCACTATTTCACTTTTAGGATATCTTACCTTCCTGGTTCATTGTTGTGTCTTAAGTACAATAGCTACAAAGAATTATTGATTGTCTTGCACTTTGGCAGCTTGAATAACACCCCCTGTCACTAGAAAACCTAAATTTAAGCAGGAGTATTTCAGATTACATTGAATCCACAGAGGGCCATGTCTTAAGCACAGACTGTCTTCACCAAGAGGGATTTACATTTAAACTTTGGGAGGCAGAAAAGCACAAAATATGCATATTTGCTATAATATATGTATATATATATAATATAACAATAATATATATAACACACACATGATATAACATACACACACATATATACTACACAAATATATGTGTATATTTACACACATATACATGTGTGTATAGTTTTGGAAGACTTCAGATTTTCTATGATCAAAATCTCCAATGAAAATATTTCAGGATTGACGCTAGATTTCTGTTAAATGGTCTATATCTTTTATGAATAAACACTGTGAACTGAAGTGACATAATTTAAAATAAAACCAGAAACATTTACTTATATGTAACTTTAGGAAAACAAAACAAATAGTATTTTCCTTAAGTATTTTTTCAAGCATCTTTGGTGTTTCTTCCACCTTTGCTTCTGAAACTTTGACTTTCATACAATTTCCTAGTGAAAGCATCCTTCTCATTCCCCTTTTATGTCACATGTACCCTGCTATGCTGCTCTCTTCACCCCCATGGCCTTACCTACATTATCCTTTTTACTTTCTTGCTTTCTGTGGTCATTTCAAACTATGCACTCACATATGAATATGTGAAGACAGGAAATACCTATAAGCTAGTACATGTGGTACCTGCCTTCCTAACTCCATGTGTAGAGTCAGTTGGTAGAAAATGCTTAACATTTTAAAAGAAATTTGAAATATTGCTTAATAAGTATGTTTTTCTCCAATTCACCTTGAATAATTGCCAGGTGCAGCTCTAATATTTGTTTAGTAAATAATTAGTAAATAAACTCATATTTGTTTAATAAATAATTGCATGTTTCTTTTATTTTAACTCCAAAATTTTAAATTTCTATACAGTTGGCTTCAGTTTTGTGAGTTTTCAAAAATTAGCTATTTCTTAGCCGGGCGGTGGTGGCACACGCCTTTAATCCCAGCACTGGGGAGGCAGAAGCAGGCAGATCTCTGGGAGTTCGAGGCCAGCCTGGTCTACAAGAGCTAGTTCCAGGACAGGAACCAAAAAGCTACAGAGAAACCCTGTCTCGAAAATCAAAAAAAAATAGCTATTTCTTGTAAAAAGGAAATAAAAAGTAGAGAATTTAGAAGTTTTTATTGCAAAATAGACCCTCAGAGAAAAGATCAAGAATTACAGACAAGATTCTTCTTAGGTTTCAAGATGACTTCAATTATGAGCTTGAGAGAGTGGAAAAAGAGGACTGGAGTGTCCAAGGACAAGAGAAATCAAAGCTTCAGCTACAGACAATAGTAACAAACAAGAACCTTACTTTTCTTAAGCTCTGTTCAAAAGTGAGTGAATCAAATACTTTTGATATGTTAGGGCATCTCTTGGGTATATTCCCAAGAGTGGTATTGCTGGGTCCAGGGGTAGGTTGATTCCAAATTTCCTGAGAAACCACCACACTGCTTTCCATTGTGCTTTGCACAAGTTTGCATTCCCACCAGCAAGGGATGAGTGTGCCCCTTACTCCACATCCTCTCCAGCAAAGGCTATCATTGGTGTTTTTGATTTTAGCCATTCTGACAGGTGTAAGATGGTATCTCAAAGTTGTTTTGATTTGCATTTCCCTGATGGCTAAGGAGGTTGAGCATGACCTTAAGTGTCTTTTGGCCATTTGAACTTCTTCTGTTGAAAATTCTCTGTTCAGCTCAGTGCCCCATTTTATAAATGGGTTGATTAGCCTTTTACAGTCTAGTTTCTTGAGTTCTTTATATATTTTGGAGATCTAAAAGTCTGCACAAAGCACTGTTCATCCTAGAAGTCCCTTATCACTTAAAGGCTGTATTATTCAATGGCATGGATGGATTTGCCAAGTATTTACTCATTTATTATTTTGTGTTGAATGCATGATTGGGGCAGATGGATCAAACTCAAAGAATAAAGGTAAATATTGAACATTAATGAGAAAATCCGTATCCTTCCTTCCTGCCTGGGTGTCAAGCTAGTTATACTGTAGCTAGCTATTGTACAATCATACACTCTATGAATAGTATGGACATATGTATAAATACATTTCAAGAAAAGCATTCTACTCTATGTGACTCACATTTTTTTTCATTCTATTATTGGAATCTGATATTCTCAATGGCTTCATATACATTATTTTTAAAATATGGAATGTTTTCCTTCTGGTTGGTCACATCTATCTTATCTGGGTAATTGGTATTTTTATTCTTTCTTATCCATTTGTACATCATTAATTATTTTATGAATCACTATTATGTCGAATTACTCTATGCATTATAATTAACTCATTCCTCAATAGAATGTATATTCCATGAGAACAAATAATTGACTACTGTTTTTCTCTACTTTGCCTTAAAACTAGCTAGAAAACAGCATTAATAGAAGACAATTTTGCTTACAAGAGCTCAGAACTTGAATCAAATATTTTATAATGTTTACTTTATTGAAGTAAGAATTGCTTACCACGTTGTGGTGGTTTGAATGAGAATGGCCCCCATAGGCTCATATATTTGAATTCTTGGTCCTTAATTGGTAGAACTGTGTGGAGAAAGATTAGGAGGTACAGTTTTATTAGAAGAAGTGTGTCACTGGTGCTGATATTTGAGTTTTACAATGCGCAAACCAGACCCATTCTCTTTCTTTCTTTGTCTTATGCATGTGGATGGACTGTAAACTCACAACTATTGTTTACAGTTCCCTGCCGGCCTGTATTCTTCCTCATTCTGTATCTTGGTGGTCATGAACTTTTCCTCTGAGAATGTAAGCAACACCCCAATTATAAGCTTTAAGTTGTGTTAGTCATGGTGCTTTGTCACTGAAGTAGAAAAGAAACAGAGATAGAAGCTGGTACCATGGAGCATCACTCCCCTGTAATATGTATAACTATACTGCTTGTTTGAATAATGTGGATGTGGGAACTTTCAGGTAGGAAAATGTTTGAATTCTATAAGGAGAATTTAACAGGTACTCCCAGTAGAAGTTTATAAGACAGAAATGAGAGAAATGCAGGCTCTGGAGACTACAGTAAAGAGATTTCAGAGGGGAATATTGGTAAATGAGAAAATCTGTTACAGCTGCATCTCAAGGAGGCATTTCCTCAGCTGAGTATCCTTCCTGGAAAAACTCTAGAGCTTATGTCAAGTTGACACAGAACCACACAGCACAGTTGATCTCCCAATCCCTGCTGTTGAGGCCTTGCCTGATTAGGGAAGATGACTGGTTCAGACTCATGTCCCCCATTACAAGTAGTATTTCTTAGAGTTACTCTCAAAGATTCCAAGGAGTTTTCATTGCATTAGGTTTCCACATTGTCCCCGAAATGGCCTCCAATTCCACTCATTTCTTCCAATATTTTCTATCTTCCTTCCCCACCTGTTCTCTCCTGTTACTAATTGATTTTGCCCAATCGACCCTTGAAATTTACTTTATTTTCCTTTCCCAGGATATCCTTGCATACTCCCTTAATCCTTGCTAGTTACTTATCCTCTCTGGGTCTGTAAACCTTAACATGATTATGTTTTACATTACAGCTAATATCCACTACATACCATTAGAAATGAGTACATACTATTTTGCTTTTCTGGGTTTGGTTACTTCACTTGGGAGGATTTTTTTTTATTGTTCCATCATCCAATTTGACAAGAACTTTAAGTCTTTGAAGAAAGAAATTGAAGAGGATGCCAGAAAATGGAATGATCTCCCATGTTCTTGGATAGGTAGGATTAACATAATAAAGATGGCAATCCTACCAAATCAATTTATAGACTCAATGCAAACCTCATCAAAATCACAAAGCAACTCTTCACAGACCTTGAAAGAACTATAGTCACCTTCATATGGAAAAACAAAACAAAAAAATCCTGGATAGCCAAAACGATTTTGTACAATAAAGGAAGTTCTAGATGAATGACCATCTCTGACATCAAGCTCTATTATAGAGCTAGAGTAGCCAAAAGCAATATCAAAATAGATAAAGCAATTTGGAAAATGAGCAATTCTGTATGTCATATACAATGGAACTTTATGATATTTTTAATTTCAAAATAATGAACACATACGTAGAGCTTCAGTCAAAGGATTACAACATAGTCCAGGAAATCAGAAAGGCTAAAAATGGGCCTATGTCCTTAAGATAAATTTATTGTTGGGACAGATAAAAGGGAAATTCAATGGTTCAAGAACATCCTTTTCAGCAATCAAACATTCATAAGGACTTGGTAGATAACATCAACATATACTTCATTAAAATATATTAAAATCTTACTAAACTTGGAATAATGGCAATGCTCTTACAATCATGTGTTAGGAGAGCTGAGGCAGAAAGATCATAAGTTTGTGGTGTCTGGCTATAGTTATATAGATATATACTGTGTCTAGAAAACAAACAAGCAAAGAAACAAACAAATAATAAATAAATAAAAACAAGAAGCAATTTGAGTTGGTCACATTATATAGTATAAAGCTAAAATTATAGCAGTTCTAGGGAAAAATTCATAATGAGTATGTCAGCGATTTGATCCTCAACAAAGAGTGAAATTTTATAATTCATACAAACTAAGCAAAACTCTTATCCTGCATGAGGCATGTTTGTCCAGTATGACTTTGTCATCATGCCATTTAGAGTCCAGGTGCCTCTCTTAAAGAATCATACATATAGCAACACAAGAACATAGCATTATTTACTACTATAGATATTAAAGTTGTTATACAGAAGCCCATGTGCAGATATCTAAACTCATCTATAAATAATCCCTTCAGTCATCCATTAAAATATACTATGAAACATATTGCATCACAGTAAGTTCAGTGCAGTTGGTCTAGATATTCATGGAGGAACAGATGTCCCGCAGGCAATGTTTACTTTGGAGGCTCACCATAAAAGTGAATCAACTGCAATATTTCAATATTTACTTTGTACCTTCAGACACTATTTTTCTCTCCCCTTTGCCAGACAGTGATAATTAAATTTGAACATGATAAATATATAAATGATGCTACTTGCCAGTTTGTATCACTTTATATAAACTTTGAGACATTGCGCATTTAACCTTAAAGGGAAATTCTGATGAAGCCCTAGATTCTAGTGAACCTATTGTTGTGGGTCACTATATGTACCCTTTCATATCATCTTCAGAAAATGTCAAAGTTTATTTGTATAGAATAAGCTGTAATGCATTTTGAGGAGAAAAATTAAGTTGGCTAGAAGAAGTTTGAGATTAAATTTATTGAATATTTTCTCTTGGAGATTTACAAGTTATATTGCCAAATTTAAAATTCTGTAGAATTCTTTTTCAAGATGTAAAATTTATCTTTGTAGAGCACGGTCTTGTAAAATTTATTTTACTTTAGAAGACTTGAAAAAGGCCAGATTAGATAAACTGTTTTATTTTTAGTTTAAATGAAATTTACAATAATCAAAAACAATAAAGAATTGGCATGAAATAGTCATATATGTCAATGAAAGCAAATAGAAGTTGAAATGGACACAAACATATAAAATTTAATTTCTGACAAAACTCACCTAGGTGAGTTATTGAAAAACATGGTCTGGGTGACATTTAAAAATAAACTTCATCTTTTAGTTCAGACTGTGCAAAAAATTGCCTTGAAATGGATCAAAGTTAAAAATCATAGAAGCTAAAAATAGCAGAAATAGGTTGGCACTTCACAGGGAATGAAGCTAGAGGTGCTCACTAAAAAGAAGACTGAATTTCTGGTTACCATGGTTTCCTTAGGGTATATGATTGTCAATATCAATGACCTAAAATCTTTCATATTTGTCTACATTTGTGCATATGAGTAAGTGATCAACAAATCTATTTAAAATAGTTAGCTTATATCTAACTCATTAACACCTGTATTCAATAAATAAATACTAGTATTTAATAAAAAAAATGAAGATTCCACCAAGATGTAGGCAGGAAGGGTCTTGTTAATTCTCTGCCCACATCCGAAAGACCTTATCTCTGATCATCCTGATTATACCTTGTAGAAGTTTTGTGAGCAGCAAGTTCAGCATCTTTAGTTCTACCATAGCTTCTCTCTTTCTCTTTCTTAATATGTATATATGTCTATAGTATTTCTTAGAATTGATCGATATAATCGTATTTCGTTTTCCCCTTCTCTTAGCAATTGTCGCATATAATTAAGAAATTCATTCACTTGACCAAACCCTCTTTTATTTGCTAGCAAACCCCAGACACCTTTACAGTACTTGTATGTTCCTAGATGCAGTATTTCCAATGAGTACATCTGAGAAACATTCTCTGTCTAAATCCACAGGCAGCACAGCTGCTGAATCCTGCCTGGCTCTAGAGGATAGCTCCTTGTCAGCACAGCTTTGACCTACCAGCTTACCAAGATCTCAGCAGAGTCAAACCTCGCTCCTGTTCAGCTTTTCAATCATGCCCTCACTAACCCTGGCCAATGTGACCCAATTTCTTCTTTACAGCATTATGGAATTCGGAGCCATGATTTTTCCACTTCAACTAGTATTGAGTGTCAGATAAAGTTTTCAAGGGATCACTACAAACAATTTTATTTAGCTTATGAAAGTTCAAGAGTCACGAGGTGATTTCTCACTCTGCTGAATCTGGTCTTAGTCAGTCTTACAGAGTTAGCTGAAGACCAGAGCAGAGTTTCCTTGTTAAAAAATTATTTCTCTTGCTGAAGTTCAAGAAAAAAAGAAAGAACGAAAATTAAAGGCACGTCTGTGAGTTTGAAAGACTGTCTATAAAAAGGAATTCCATTATTTCTCACTATACTTATCTATTATGAAGTCCAGTAGTATATTTCTATTAGTAATATAATATCTAAGTCACACAAAGTAACTTTAAAATAATTCATGACACATTCCGTTAAAAGAAGTGGCACAAATGGTATTTGCTATATGTTTCCATGGAAACAAATGTGTCTGTACAAAAATGCCATATCCATTATTTCTCAATAAAATGTCTTTGATTTGTATTAGATTGGTTCAGTAGCAAAGGAAGGAAGCCAAGGAAGTCTAAAACTCAGGAAATAGCAAAAAATTAGAATCAGAGAGTAACTTCTATATTTTTTTCAGATTGGTTTAAATCCTATATACTTTTTATCATTTACTTTTGAATTTAAAGGAATATGGCTAAAATCTTCTAAAGATATCATGAAACATTTTTCAAAAGAATTTGTCAATAAGCACATATTTGATATAAATTACTTTACCATGGCAACCACAAAATCCATTAATTAGAGATAAATATAATTTTAATATATAACACATACATTTTTGGAATCTATTTTTGTAACTAATAAATCACATAAGGCATATTAATAAATTTAGCTCTTTGAGTTCTTTATTGTCCTTTAAGTTCAAAAGTAAACTGAGCAAAGATTTCCTATTCACTGAACAGACAATTTCAAAGTGCATCATCTGGGTTAAATATGCTTTATTAAGCCACAACAAAATTTCTTTGCAATTTCTTTAAAAAATCTAGTAGAATCTAGAAAATTTCCACAGAAATAAAAAAAATGCATACTCAATGTGAAAAAAGAACACATTAATTACTTAACTGTTTTATACATTTTCAAAGGGCTTTCAATGAATGTGAATTTTATTCTTTAATCAATATAAAATGCAATTTATAAAAAAAATCAGTATAGAAATTCAAGAAAATTCCTTTAATATTTTTATTTAATCACATTTTATTTTTAAAAATATTTTAAGTTCTATTTTTATTTTTAATATATATTTTAGTTAAAATAATTATGACATTTTCTTCCTACCATTTGTCCTTTGAAACCCTCCCATATTACTTTTCTACTTTCCTTGTCTCCAACTGATTACCATTTTCTTTGAATATACATATATACATAAATGTACAAAAATATAAATGCAACCTGCTGAGCTTGATTTTGTTATTCGCATTTCTGATTTCAGGGTAACTCGTTTGTATTGGATAACCAAATAGGGTACATATCTCTGGGGTAGGATAAGTCTCAGTAATACAAAGTTGCTTATAGTTCTTTTTCTAGGGGAGGCATCCTGTGCTACTTCTCCCCTCCAGTCTTACTATGCCATTGTTAAAGTCTGTTAAGGCAGTCATTTCTAACACAGTTTAAGAGTAGAAACGCTGGTCTTGTAGCCAGTATAATTGCTTCTACACTCTTCTGCAATGCCATCTTAACCTTAACTGAAAAGTTGTCATGGAAATGTATGAATTGAGGGTGGTGGCTAGACTTCCCATTCTCTGTTGATTTCTAGATTGGGTTCAATTGTAATGTTCTCTCATTGCCTACATTTTATGAGAAGAGAAGATACTTTGATGAGAAGAGAGGACTACATTTATCTGTAACACATCATATTATTCACGGAAAAAGGAAAAAAAAAGATTCAAAGATTCCTATGGATCCAGAAATGACCCGAGAGAGCCAAAGCAATAGTGGACAAAAAGAACAATATTAGAGAATTTGTCATGCACTATTTCAAAATATATGATAAAGAAAGTATAGTAGTGTCACATAAGCAGAATATAAAACAATGATGTAAAATAGAAGACAGAACTATGAGTAAAGCTATCTCATATTTAACAATAGGACTAAAAACATACATTGTAGAAAAGACAGAAATTTCTACTGATAGTGCTGGGATAAAAAATCCAACATGTTGAAGAAAAAAATTATATCTCCATCCATCACCGTGCACAAAAAAAATGCCATGTAAATCAAAGACTCAGTTAGAAACCTGAAAAGTTAAAATACTAGAAGAGCACTTGGGCAGTACTATAAAAGATATAGGTGTAGGAAAGGAATTTCTAAATATGTCTCCATTAGACAAAGAAATAAATCAAACATTTAATAAATACAAACTCATAAAACTTAAAAATGATTCTGTATAATTAAAGAAAAACTTAAATGAAAAATCACATGGAGTGTGAGAGAATCTTTGCCAATGATAGGATTGACAGAATAAATATCTAGAGTGTACAAATGAATAAAAAACAGAAAACAAACAAACAAGCAAACAGAACACAAAAATCTAGCACAGCAGACATCCCATTCTAAACTGAAAATTTGTGGTTTCCCTTACATAATACTAAAAAAAAAATTACATAAGATTCAGAAGGAGAGAAGTAATAAGTAGTCTTGTCTAGCAGTGCAATTTATGAATCACAATAATGACCAGTATAATAATTGTTCCTAAAGGTGCAAGATGTTGTTAAGTTCCTGCGGCTACAGATGAATTCCACTTATATCAAGCCTTCTCTGTCTTGAAGGACTGTATCTCATGAAACGGAACAGACACCCCCCCCAAAAAAAGAGATTTCCTCTTTAAGTAGTAAGCTTTATTCTTTGTCTTTTATTGGTCTGCCTTCCGGCAAATAATGACAAAGAGATTTATTATTAATTATGAAGCTTGGTCTTTAGGCATGTTCCCAACTATTATAACTTAAGTTACCTGTTTCTTTTTATCTGTGTTCTGATATGTGGCATTTTATGTCTCCTTCATTGTCTAAGTCTGACTCTCTCCTTGTCTTTCTGGCATCTATGGCACAAACCTAGATTCATTCTAGCATTCCTCTCTCGTCCCAGAAGTCTCATACAACCTGTCCTGTCTGGCTGTTGGCTTTCACTCTTTCCAAGTGTCTCAGGCAGGCAACGTAAAACAGTGACAGCTCTTCATACACTTTGCTCAAATAACCCACAACATCAGTATGGTGCTTCTTTCAAGTTAGTACGTCATAGTAATGAAAAGTTTGATGTACAAGTTCACATGATTGAATATTACATGTATCACTATGTGTTGTGTTTTCTGTTTTCATCTGGCATGTCTTACTCACTATAAAGCACATTTATTAAATTCTTCTAGCTAGAAATGTTAGAATTTCATTTTCTTTATAGTAATGAGTATTCTATTAGTCAAATATAATTTCTTTAGCTATTCATCAATGAAGGAATATCTCAGTTGATTTCATATTTTGGTTCTTATAAATAGAGGAGTAGTTAACAGTGCAAGGCTTATTTTTATAGAAACCTTTCATTTTTAGGTGTATGTACAGTAGTTGAATTATATATTAGTTATGATTTAGTTTTATTTGGTTTGTTTGTTAGAAAAAAAAAACAAGACAGCCAACTGCCCTGTCTTCTGTAATAGCTGTGATAATTTACACTCCAGAGAAAAGTGTGCAATTTTTCTATTTGTCTTTTCTGTTTCATTGCCAGTGCTTGTTACTTCTTATCTTTTAATGATAGATGTCTTAATGGTGTAGGATAATATTTTGGTTTGCTTTGTTTTGCATTTTTCTAATGATTCATGAAATTACATATCTTTTCCACATATTTGTTGGATATTTTGCTTGTCATATTTTAAGATATTTCTGTTTATTTCTTTTGTGCATTTTTAAAAAATAAATTATGTTTTCTTTATTTTCACACATCTATAATAAATGTTAACCCATTGTTTACTATTGTTAGAGATTTGAATGGAAAGTGTAACCTATGAGCTCATACATTAAATACTTTGTCCTTTACAGGTAGCACTGTTTTATGAATTTGTGTAACTTTGGGGCAGTCAGGCCTAGATAGAGGAAGAATTTGTCTAGAGGGTTGGTCTTGAGGTTCACAGGCTGATCCTATTTCCTGTTCCATTTGTGGTTCTTATTTTCACATGAGAAGAGGAGGAATTGCAGAAGTGGACTTCTATGTTGTGCCTCAAATTGCTAACAAAAGCATACCTTTTCTGTTGTAAGTCACTTCTCAACCAGCACAAGTTCTCAGCAATCAGAAAAGGCTCTAATGTAGAATTTTATTACCAAATAATGGAATCATTGATGTGGTGAAGAAGTGATCGAGGAGTTTTTTAGACATTGGGAATACACACACATACAGATATGGATGCATAAACACATCACACACACAGAAAGATGGAGAGAGAGAGAACACACAACAGCTAATATACTAAATGTTATTTTATATTTAATGGTGCATTATTAATGAAATGATATTAAGTGAAATAAACTATTCTCCAAAATATACCTATTATATGATATTTTTAGAAGAAGTATTTAAAGTGGTCAGTTTTATATAAACTTAGTAAAGAACTTTGGTTTCTAAAGTTTTAAAAGTAAATGAAAATAAGGATTAATTTTTATAAAGGGCTTGTAGTTACAAAATAAAATAATCTATATAATTCAAATCAATGCAAATAGCAAGTATACTACCAAAGGCTCACTCTCTTCATATATATATATATATATGTATATATATATATATATATATATATACATATATATACAAACTTTATGTGTAAATCATAATAAAGAAGAAGAAATATAATTTTACCAACTTAAATTTAATTTGATTAATATCATTCATAACAGTGTAAGGAAGCAGTCATGCTATTAAGACTGTATCAGAACCAAGAAGAAAGAACATTTAAAAAATATGTAAAATATATAAGAAAACAGATAAAGTAACATGTGTAGATATTAAACTTGAAGTAAAATACTTTCTCTAAGGTTAATAAAAACACTTTTTCTTGGTGTCTCTCAGACTATAATTGTTACAAACACATTCACAAGAAATATACTTGTCATGAGATCATACAAATTTATACCATACTGTAATTCTCAAAATACAGATCTGTAGCCGGGCAGTGGTGGCGCACGCCTTTAATCCCAGCACTCGGGAGGCAGAGGCAGGAGGATCTCTGGGAGTTCAAGGCCAGCCTGGACTACAAGAGCTAGTTCCAGGACAGGAACCAAAAGCTACGGAGAAACCCTGTCTTGAAAAAAAAAATACAGATCTGTAAAACTGTTTGTCAACTATTGATCTGTCCTTGCAATGCCCTGTTGGCTAGACTTCATTGTTGTTAACGTTTTTATTAGTATGGTTATTGACACTGCTGAATCTTACGTGTGCTTTCTCTCACAATAATGGGGAATATATTGGTATTTCTCTTACATTGAAGGAGAATCTGCCTTTGTGTCTAAAGAGACTACTGCATATTATTTCTGATATATATTTTGTTCACTATATAGAATGTTCTCTTCTCATACTGGGGACAGTCTATTACCTGATTGCATTTACAACACTTACAGTATATCATTAAAATGACTTTAAAAATCTTGTGTGTGGACATGCTTTTATATATTCTGATTGAAAACTTGTACAGTGTTTATTAATTACTGACATTTATATTCTACTTTGAGAAATTGTTTTGAGGAGGGACTTTTGATTTAGAATACCAAGATTTATGTTCTATTTAGTCAGCAATTTTAAACATGTGCTTGGTTGTGAAGTTTGATCTGTAATAAAACATAAACAGAAGTTAGTGAAATACTCTTTGGTATTTCTTGTGGCTTCAAATAGATGACAATAGTCTCAGAGTTAAAGCCTAAAACAAAAGTGACAGAGTGCCAGAATTTTGACAATATACACACCTGGCAAAGAGTACGGTTTGTATGCTCAACCTTATCCTTTCAAATCTTGTACCTCTTTTAATTGGTTTCTTTAATTTTTCTTCTATACATTTACCCAAAGCATAGCAGTTAGTGTTTAGCCACATAGCTCACAAACTTGCTTAAATTGATAAATACAATTACTGTTAAATGAACTTACACTTCCCTTGACTTATCTTCCTCTATGGTCTAATCATTCTTATAATCTACACTGTCTTCTGATCCCTGACCACCCCAGACTTTCCCCCATGGCCCTCAGTACATCTTTTATCATTTATTGCTGAGAAATATGAGTACAATAATCTTTGTTTTCCTAAGTCATTCTTGTATCTCTCTGTAAAGCCACACTTGATTATAAGGTGAAATAAATACAAATGCTTTACAGAAAATCTGTTAGGTACCATGTGTTTCCTGGAAGTAAAAGTAAATCTACTGAAATACAACCAAGGATTCTGCATTAGGTATCATAAACAAGTTCATTTTCTCCATAATAGTAGATTTTCAAGGATAAAATACACTCTTTTTCGCAATGCAGTGAACATGTTGCCGAGATCTATGGTCGTAGTCACCAATTATCCTTGAGGAAAAGACACAACTAAATCCAAACAGCTGAACTTAACTGAGAAGAATGTGCAATATCCCAGGGCCTCAGTGATATCACATTGTTTCGGGATTAATAGACCTTTCAGTGTTCTCCTTAGGTAGGGTAAAGAATGTCCTCACTGTTTTAAGTCATTCTGAGTTGGGCTGTTTGTTACTTGCTGCTGCTGAAGGGATGCCATCTGGTTCTCATCATCATCCATCCATGATGGTATTCGGGGACTCATTCATCATCCTATCCTGTCCTAAGTTGTCAGTGCATATGTGTTGCCACTGATTCGTTCTTCATTTCCATTCTCTTAGTCCCCCTGGAGGAAATCATTGTTCTTTCTGTGGAAACTGTAGGAAATTATCGAAGACTATCCACTATGATTCTTCATGGAGCCATTGATTTTTGTTTCCTTTCATTTTCAGCTTTCCTCTCGTTCATTAACCAGTTCTATCTGAAGAAAAAAAATGTGTGTTTTATTTGCATTAAATGGACCAAACTTGCTGGATGCTTTTGTTTTATCTTCTGTACTTAGTTCTGAGGACAGGAAAACCAACACTTCATTGACAGAAAATTGTCCCCATGTGCCACTAATAATGTTGTCCCCATGTGCTCAAAACCTCCACTTATTTTTGATTTAAACATTCATTACCTCAGTATAAAGGGTCTTTATTCTTAGTCATTCTGACAGCTGTAAGACAGTAGCTCAGATCATTTTGCCTTGTATTTCTTTTATGAGTATGGATGTTGACTCTCAACTTGATATGCCATGTTTTTTTTTTTTTTTTTTTTTTTTTGCATAGGAGGCCTTACCCTTTCTTAGGAGGGGAAGAGGTGTAGTAAGGAGGTAAGGAGGTAAAGGGAGGAGAAGAGGGGGATGAAACTAGTTGTATTATAAAACTAATAAAAAAATGTAATTTGCATTTCCCTGATTCCTAAGGATGTTGAGCATGACCTGAAGTATCTTTTGGCCATTTGAGTGTCTTCTGTTGAGAATTCTCTGTTCAGCTCAGTACCTCATTTCTTAATTGGGTTAATTACAGTTTTAACGTCTAGTTTCTTGAGTTCTTTATATATTTTGAAGATAATTTCTTTCTTCCATTGTATACTTTTAGCTCCTTTTCGAAATTCGGGTGTTCATAGGTTTGTGGGTTAATATCTGGGTCTTCTATTCGATTCCATAAAGGTAATGAACACAACAACTTAGTGAGATATGCCGACTAATAGACATTTTAGGCACTTTTTTCATTCATTTCCTAGGACTGTGAGCCAGGATACATACTAAAGAGAGAAACAAAATGTGGTGTCATCTTTCTGAATCTTTCTAGAGTTTGAAATACTTGGTATGTCAAGATGGCCCTATCAAGATTTAAGCCCCAAAACAAATATTCCCTAGGGAGCCCAATATTTGGTACATGGGAAAGTTACATATTGGAGCAAATGGTACAATGATACCTTTGATAAACTGACCTTATCTGAAAATAAATACATGTCAAAAAATGTAGCAAATGAGGAATGAGAGGAATTTTCAAATAGCTTTCAGGAAAGAATTTTTTTAAAGAAATTATAGAAACAGTTAAGTCATAATCCAACACACACATACACACACACACACACACACACACACAGAGAGAGAGAGAGAGAAGTATGTATACACACACACACACCACTCATATTTATAGTTGACATCAATGTGCCTTCATAAGCTTACAGAAATACTAACAGTCATGTTGGCATAAATCCAGAGAATGCTGATATAATTAGAATAATGGCTTCTGATGAGGCAGCTCTTTGCCTCTCTCCTCCCCTTTTCTCTTTCCTCCCCTCTCCACTCTCTTCCCCCTCTCTACCTCACCATCTCTCTTTTTCTCTCCTTTTTCTCTTCCCCCACACCCCAAAATTCTCTAAATAAACTCTCTAAACCCAAAAAATAGAATAATGTACAATAGAAAGAAAAAATATAAATCCTTAATAATATAAATTTGGATGTTGTGTTAAATAAACTTGTAAGTACTTGCCCCCACAGAAAAACACAGGCTGGACAGTGCTTTGCAATTTACATTTGTATTTTTTTCTTTTTTGTAAAGATCACTGTAAATCTGGATATTATTTCCTGTTCTTAGTGCCCACTCCTTTCTTATTAATATAGTAGGGTATCAACGGAAAGCAAGAAAGATTGTCAGGGAACCTGAAAATATAGCAGACACTAGTCTTTGAATTAGTCTAGTGTGGACTAGAGAATCTGTGGGAAAAAAATCTTGTTTCAACTACAGGAACACATTTCAGTTCTCTCTACAGGCTTCCAAAACACATACATAGTGACAATTTTATTCTCAGTGTTCAAACAGTACATTAACATAAATAAAATCTCGATCACAAAAATGTAACCCATGATTAAAATGTTAAGATATACCTATGCTTCATTTTAATGTATTTATGAGTTGTATAACTAAAATGGATATTTTAATTACTCTCTCTAAATTATTAATCCTAAATGTCTAAAATCATTTTTTCAATATTATGCGTTTTCTATCACTTTATAAACATAAAATACACAGGAACTATGCAATCAAATAATATAACACATTAAATAATAATTTATTTAGTAGACTAGATCACATAAAGGTTTTGAAAACACTCATACCATGTATTAACTCAATTTTAGATATTATATTTTCAAAATGATTAAAAATATTACATATCTTTTCACTTTTAGTATCATATTCTTTTTGTACTTTTTATTTTTAAAAAACTTCACCTTAATAATACTTTATAATGAAGAGGCAACAGAACAATTTTATCATTTCTGTTTTTAAAATCTGAGACAAAAGAAAAATACTGAGCTGTCTTAATATTTTCAACCAGAGCAAAATTGGCCCAAAATATACTAAAACGAAGAATACAAAAAATTGTTACATGTATTATGTGCGTAGGAAATCAGATGGAGTGGTCTTAGGCAACCTTGACTAATAATCACAGTAGCTCTAGTTAGAATAGCAAGTATACTAATTCCTAGTAAACTGAATTTGAGACGCTTCCTGAAGAATTCTACCAAACATCTATAATATACACACACATGTGCAAATGTTATGTTATAATATCAATAACTTATTCTCAGCATGATAGAATCTCAGTGTTTTCTTATTTTGCTCAATCCCTAGCAAAAATTGTCAACTTCAGAGTATTAAAAATTATAAGAAACAGTCACTTTTAGAGTCACATGCCTTATGTTCAGTTAGTGGGAGTATAACATGTTTGCTGTTGGCACATGCTTTGAGAACATTCTCACTTGAATGGTTGTGTAATTGCTTTTTCCCTAAACAAACACAAGAGTCTTTCTTTGCTCCAATGTCAGCTGTTTAGTGAAATTCTTGCTATCCAATATAGGAGGGCAATTTGCTATCAAAAGTGGATGTTCTTGTTTTCCTGGAAGTGATATTTTTTTCCCTCATAACACTCTAGCTTCTGAAAGACTATATGCTTGATGTTTTTTTTCTTTCTTACTTGTTTATTCTGCAAAGACATAAGCTCTACAAAACACAACAGTCACCATTAATGTCATATTCCTAGATCACATAGTTCAAAATGAACATAGTAGGCATTCAAAACTTATATGTTGAATGAACTTTGTAATGACTAAATAATAATTTTTTTGGTCTTATAGAAACTTAAATTACATTATAACATAAAGTGTATATCTAAATATGAGCTGTTGAGAAGCTGTCTGAGTTGCAGCTTCATTGATAACCAGTAGCATTAAATTATCAAGTGTTTTCCTTCTGAATTTACAGCTTTGGGATTCCACAAAACTGTCTAGGGTTTTTTTTTTTCAACGTTGTTGCTCATGCGTGCATGAATAAGGTTGTAGAAATTATAAGGAGGCAAGATGTAACTATTGTTTTGCCAAAAGAAATGCATGCAAATAAAATGCAGTACCCTCCGTGATTTATAAATATATTGTCACTGCAATGTGAAGATAAATGCCCACATTGCATAATGACTTGTTAGACAGCATTTTAAAAACAGCATCAAACAAAACGGAGCTGATCTCTTTAATGTCAGACGACATCACATTATGCAGTACAAACACTAGGAACCTGAACACAGCATACCATGGCTTTTCTTGTTTATGTAATTTTCAGAGCTATTTTATTTCTCAGGAATATGTTATTATACAAGGGTTCTAACAAAGAAAAATGGAGCTGTATTAGTCTTTTCATACTAACTAACTGGATTTACCAGTACTCCTGTGGCACTCATACTATGTATGCCTCTATTTCCCTCTCAACCCAAACAGGTTCTTAGATAGTTACTGGAAAAATATACAATAGAACAATTAGTAAACTGTTCTAGTCTGAAAAAAGGTAGAGACATTTCCATTTGTCGGGGGTCACTGAATGGGAAAATGCCTTTAAAGAAATATTAGTTAATAAATATTGAATACTCAAACTTATTAAAAATAAATTATTAAGTTTTCTCATTTACAAAGGTTATATATGCTTTATCAGGAAGAAAATTATAGATAGAAAATAAAACTTCTTCAATCCAATAGAAATAATTTTTAAGAGGTGTAAAAATATGTTCTGATTTATAAGGGTGAATTTAAGACTATACAGTCATAATGTGCATAGTTTGTAATTTTGTTTTACCATTTTATAATGTACTGTATACTGTTCTATATGTTTTCACACTGGATTCTGTCATTCTATATTAAAATACCAGTCAAGGTCTAAAGCAATAAAAATGACTGCATAAAAATTAGACTTTGAGTAAAAATTATAGTTCCATTTCTTCCAGAACTTCACAAGTGCTGAACATATGAAAATCATCATTTCTCATACATTCTATTCTCTTGTCATCACCTATAAAATCTTTGCTCAGAAATTTTAAACTTTAGATTCTTTGTTATTATTTAACTCCTAAGAATTCCTGCCTATCTCTGATTTTTAGTACATGTACTCCACATTCTTTTCAATACTTTGAACTTTCTAGTATACCTGTAAATTCATTCTTAGTTCTAGGCTTGATGGCCCATATCCTCAGTATTTAAATCCAAGAGGGTCTAGAGTTATAGATTATTTTAGGTTACATAATGAGTTTGGGAAAAGCCTGAGCTATATGAGAGTCCAAGCGAATAAGCCAACAAACCAGTCAATGAATGAATAAGTGCTCAGGAACACATACACACAAAACTTACAAACAAACTTGTTCTTTCCAATTATTCCATTACCCTTCTCTTTGAGCCAATATTTAAACTGATATTTTTATATTATATCAGTTTCTTCTTTCTTCAGCCTTTTGCAGTATCTACTAAAAAAAAAAGAAAAAAAAAACTAATATCAGTAAAACTGTATGCTTGAGTCTTTTTATACCTAAATGTTGTTCTTTATCAAGAAATACATTCATTGTATATAATTTCTTAGCCAAGAAATTATAACTGCAAGCATCAGCTGAACCAAAAAGCAAGTCGCAATGTTTGTGTACATCTTACAACACATATTTTCTATAGCACAGAAAGTGGTAGAAGCAATTAATTCTGCGTGGTGAAGTAGACACAGCATTTCAAAGGGAGCATGTTCATTAGTATATGCTAATGAAAGAATAGCTCAAGAAAAGAATAAGAAAGTCTAAAATGTAAGCTTTACATATTATATGCATTTAAGAATATATCTGTGTCCATTATATGTGTTTAGTCCAGAATGCAAAACCAAGGTTTATTCAGTGCACATGCACATAGTCCAGCTAGCAAGGATCTGTCTACTCTGACCCAGCACAGTAGAGAGAGTTCCTGTTTCTTGTTGGGTCCCTAGAGAACAGGCCTTCAGATCCCCACTTAATCTGCTTTTCACTCTTGTGATTGGTTCTTCTGAAAACAGGAACAAAAACAGGAACAATCTGTTGTTTTCAGCAATGTTTTTAAGGATGTTATCACTAAGCCATGTGAGTTAGTGATGAGCTTCCTGCTTTTGCTGGCTCGGCCTCCCCTGCTGAGGGTCATATATACTGTGTGAGAAAGTGGAAGAAAGGCTTGTCTGGGGGGAGGGGGGCAAAAAAACATAAGGGTAAATGAAGCTAGACTGTGCACAGGACACATTTCAGTCCTTCAAATGTGTTTTCACATTTAATTTATTTAAAAATTAGGCAAAACTGTGAATGAAGACATGAACAATATTTTATTTGTTTTTGTTTGGGTTTGTTTGTTTGTTTTGTTGGTTGGTTGGTTGGCTGGTTTTTTGAGACTGGGTTTCTGTGTAGCTTTCAAGCCTGTCCTGGAACTAGCTCTGTAGAGCAGGCTGGCTCTGAACTCACAGAGATCTGCCTGTCGCTGACTCCCAAGTGCTGGGATTAAAGGTGTGTGCCACCACTGCTCAATTTAAACAATATTTGTGTTTCTGCTAAGACAATTTCTTTCAACATAAACTCCATTTATCATGAACATATTTATAAAATGCATAACTGCATCACTTAGCAGAAGTATACACTAAAGAGAAATTTATCTTCAGTTGGTTAGATCATTTTATAAGTAATACAAATATAGACACAAGTGTACTTCAAAGAAGTCAGTAATCTACTTCACATTTTGTAACTTGGTGGGATCAACTAACCTTTGTGTGGCTCTTGGAGATATGGGACAATCATGAAGAGGAAACTATGTTTCTGGAATAAGAGAGGAAACATTTCTAGAATCAAGAAAGGGATGATACAAAACCAAATTTTTGTAAACACATACACACCGAGAGGGAGGGGAGATAAAAAAAAATAAGAGAGAAAATAAGAGGGAGCATATGAAATATACAACTCATGGCATAGCTTCTAAGCAGATATAGGGGAAGCTGACACTACAGGCACAGGAAAAGCCAGAAAAGTATAGACTGTACCAAGAAAGTAAATGGATCAGTACTTGCTGTGGGAGCACATGGTGCTACTAGAGGAGACAGAAAGACATTTCCAGTCCCCGAACAAGGGATATTAGAATTCTTTTTTTTTCTTATTATTTAAAATCTATTCTCTCTTGCCTGGTTCTCTTTTCATAACTTTAATAAATATCTTATGCTTTTATTCTTACATATGCTTCTCTTTCTCTGTGTGTGTGTTTTTGCCACCTGTGTGCAGGTCATTGACGAGGTCAGAAATATACACTGGATTCATTATTGCTGAAACTCTAGGAGGCTACTGAAAATTGAACTCAGGTCCTATGGAAGAACAGCAAACACTTTGAAAGGCTATAAAATCTCTTCATCCCTATTTCTATAATTTTTAATTATATTCCTTTCTCTTCATCTTTCTGACTTTTTAAAGTATTTTATTCTATACCACCCATTCTTAAAGTTATTGTTTCACTTATATTTACTAATTTCAACCTCATATTTATTTTCTTTTATTTTTCTATTGTGTATTATTTTGTGGTGTAGTGGCTTTTATTGGTCTTTTCTTATATATATATATACATATACACACACAAAACCTACCCATTTTGCCTAAATGAGAGAGTTCTAAGCCTAATTCAAAACTATATACAATAAGAGCAAATATCTTTTTGTCTATGGAAAAGAAGATACAAAAACATACATAAAATTAGAATTACAATCAACATGAACTACATCCAACAAAAAGCATATGCTAAATATTTTAATAGTTACCTATCCTAAAGAGTATAAATCTTATTTTAAAAATGGCTTGGCTAAGTCATGAGAGGAAAGTAATTATGGCTATCTATTCTCCAACCCCAATCAAGATCTGAAAAGGGAAATAATATTACCTGAGTAACCAGGAAGTATAATAAAGCAACTTCCAAAAGGTACAAGAAATGACAGAGACAACTGGCTACCTGGGCAATCACCCAAAGTCTTATTTATTGCATTGGGGCATCCAAATTTGTCTAAGTCTTCGAGTATCTGACAGACCATTGTCAGAAGCAGGAAAATTTAAAAAAATTGTTATACCCTGTCTTCTCAAGGTTCAGTACTATTTTTTGTATCCTGCTTATCCAGTATGGACACTGTGCATTTTGTTAGTAGTCAAGGCAGGGGCAGGTCTTTTCCCAAAGGCCAGTTTTACCAGGAAAAAAAACAAGCACCAAGTGATGCACAACATTCTCATGGAAATAGGTTGATGATGCCAGGAGCAATCATGTCTCACGTTAACAGAATTCTCTGTTATTTAAATGCCGTATTCTCCAGTTCTTTGATGTTCTTTAAGATTACCTATCTATGGGGAATACAATCCCTATGCATCTAAAGAACCTGACTACCCTAATTATGAGTATGACAAACATGGGTGACTATTGACCTGTAATTCTTAATACCTACATTGCTTAAAGACTAAGGCTTCACATTAAAATTTAAACAACCTTTAAACAAATGTGCAGCAAATGAGGACAATGATCTCAAAGTGTAAGCAATATGTATGAATATCTTGGTCAGCTGTAGAAATGTATAGTACAATAAAATAAATATATCCTAAAATTGCATCAATGTACAAAATATCTTAAGCAAAGGAAGAAACATGCATGCTTGCAATATAACAAAATAACATAGCAAAATATTGTAAAGAGAAATAAAAAGGATATTCAATGTAACAAATATAATTTTTTTTGGCGGGGGGCGGTTTCGAGACAGGGTTTCTCCATAGCTTTTTGGTTCCTGTCCTGGAACTAGCTCTTGTAGACCAGGCTGGCCTGGAACTCACAGAGATCCGCCTGCCCCTGCCTCCCTAGTGCTGGGATTAAAGGCGTGCACCACCACCCACCCAGCAACAAATATAATTTGAAATTGTATCAACATACTATAATCTGTAACAATGTAAACTGTCTACAACTAATAGCTCACAATTAGATAAATTAACTTACCTTTTATCCCATCCTATCCACTCTTTTTTTAAAAAGAGATACCTGAGCCTACTTCTAAAGAAATACCTGAGCCTACTTCATTTCCACACACAACTATATTCCCACTTATATCCAACCCATAATAATGTCCCCAGCCTTGAGGACAAACTTTGTTGAGAGAGGAAACATCGTTTTCTAGAATTACTTCCAACTGTCATGGGGGTGATGTTATTTCTATGGGATCCTGAGTAAACTAAAATGATGGTTAAGTTTCCAGATTACTGTCTTGTAAAATTGCAGATAGTCTCTGAGTAGTTGATAGGGTTTTTCTGAATTCTTATTTGAATTTCTGGCCTGAACATTGTAAAAAGGTGTATCATCTCAGCTAGCCAACTTGGAATCATCTTGAGCAGTTCACAACCTAAAACCAAATTTAAAGCGATGTTATCAGCATACTGACATCATATTGATCACGTGGAATTGTTCTAATGGGGCCTCATCTTCTTCCTGAAGACTTCAAGATTATTGTAGGAAAACGTATTGTTCCTTGTGGAAAACTTAAACATTATTCATATCAAAATGGAAAGCTTGAATATCTGTAGACATATATTAAATGAAAGGTACCATAGAGACAAAACTGGTATGAGGAGAGGTAAAATTTTGAAAGTGAAGTTTTGATAACCCTAGTCTGTAGATTTTATCTTCCTTTTGTTTCATACCAGGTAGATCCTGTTATGAGAAAAAAATCTCTGAATTTTTCTTTTAACATGCATGGATTCAGAGAAGGGGAGCCACAATCCAACGCCAAAACCAGCTTTGATTTTTTTTTTTGCATTTGACATTTTTTTTTATTTTATTGAAAAAAAAATTTTCCGCCTCCTCCCAGCCTCCCATTTCCCTCCCCCTCCCCCCATTTCTCTCCCCCTCCCCCCCACTCCTCTCGCCTTCCCTCTCCAGTCTGAAGAGCAGTAAGGTTTCCCTGCCATGTGGGAAGTCCAAGGTCCTCCCCCCTCCATCCTGGTCTAGGAAGGTGAACATCCAAACTGGCTAGGCTCCCACAAAGCCAGAACATGCAGTAGGATCAAAACCCAGTGCCATTGTCCTTGGCTTCTCAGCAGCCCTCATTGTCCACCATGTTCAGAGAGTCCGGTTTTATCCCATGCTTTTTCAGTCACAGTCCAGCTGGCCTTGGTGAGCTCCCAATAGATCAGCCCCACTGTCCCCGTGGGTGGGTGCACCCCTTGTGGTCCTGACTTCTTTGCTCATGTTCTCCCTCCTTCTGCTCCTCACTGGGACATTGGGAGCTCAGTCCGGTGTTCCAGTGTGGGTCTCTGTCTCTATCTCCATCCATCGCCAGATGAAGGTTGATTTTTAATGAGTCATGACTACCATATTTATGTTTAGGTAGTGAGATCTTACTCTGCAGAGGATATTGGTATAAGTCAGATTTGCTTGGTGTTTCTCTCTGGATAGCTATCTTTGCTTCTTTAGACATCTAGTTGTCCAAGGTCTGTTGACTTTTCAAAGATGGGTATTTTTCTGTAAAGATAAGAACAGAACCCTGCCCCAACCCTTATAAGGTTTCTTTCCAGCCTGTAGAATTTTCACCTCTGTGGAAGAATTTTAATTTCTCTTTATCAAGAGTTTTTTTCCCTTTCAAACTGAACCTTGATTAATTTTGAGCTTATCAATAGTTTTTCTTCTTCTGTGGAAACAAGAGCAAAACATAGCATATCTCCTGGTTTCCATTCTGAGGTCGACACATCCTGGAAATATACCAGCTAATTTAATTCAGAAGTTTGTTTTTTTTTTTTTTTACTATTACCCAAGGTCCCTCTGCAGTCATTATTTCTTTCTCATTAGCATTAAGAAAATTCAAGGTTAATAAAGCATTATGTAATCTATTTCCAGTGGAATTCTTCAGTCCTTTCTGTTTTCTTGATATTTCTACAGCTGCCTGATCTATATGATTATGTGGTGTATCTGTAAAATGCTTTATATTATTTTGAGAGAAAAAAAACGGTTCCATTTCCTTAAAGACATATGCTGGAGCATTGTCTCTTAATTTGTACAGCTTGCAGATTTCAGCCGGGAGCCCAAGCCTGTGCTCCAGGTACAGAGTTAGAGCTCCAGGGTCAGAGCTTAGCCTGATCAGAGCAGGCGTGGTGGCAGCTGGACCTCATCAACAGATCCTACCTTGTGCAGCCACAGTGGGCCAGGAGGAGTATTTCTGCTGCATGGTAGTGATATAGGTTCAGGTCACATGGATGTCAAATTGTAGGAGTATCAAAGAGTTTCACAATAAATCAGAATGGAGTATAACAAAGGTTTATTTATATGTGTATGAACTCATAGTAAGGGTAGTGATCCTTCGGCCTCTGCTTGCACTGTGAACTGTAACCAACTACAGTAAAAAATAAAAATACAGTAAAAAATAAATGAAATAAAGTAAAAAATAAATAAAATTTAAAAAATACAGTAAAAAATGGGGGGGGGGGGGCACGCACTCTATTAGATCATGCCCAAAGTAGGCCAGTATCTTAAATGCTATTTGCTGAAGGCATTCCCAGAACAGATAATGTGACTTACTTTGTCTTCTCTGAGTAATATTAGGAATTGAACCATTAAGAGACAGATAACCACTTGGATGGCTCATACATAAAATAAGTAAAGCTATATTTCAATCAAGGAAAAACTACCAACATAAACACCAGAAATATAAGAAATCAAGGAAAAATTTCATAACACTATAGTAATTGATCTAAAGATATGATACCTTAATGAATTAGGGAAGAGAATATATGATGTGAGAAGAATGGTCAAGTATAAATGTAAAAATTCTGAAAAAAAGCAAAAAGAAATTTAAAAATGAAAAGTATAAAAAAAAAATCAAAGCTAAGAACTATCAAAGCTTCTCCAATTTGCCAGATCAATTCGAAAGAAAAAATGTCAGAATAAAATAAAAGTTGGAGAGTTTTGACATTTAGATAGTAATCAATAATAAATGGAAGCCGGGCGGTGGTGGCGCATGCCTATAATCCCAGCACTTGGGAGGCAGAGGCAGGCGGATCTCTGTGAGTTCGAGACCAGCCTGGTCTACAGAGCTAGTTCCAGGACAGGCTCCAAAACCACAGAGAAACCCTGTCTCGAAAAACCAAAATAATAATAATAATAATAAATGGAAAGTGTAAGAAAGGGCATATTGAGGTGTCTCATCTAGTTAGGAGCTCTTATTCATCCCACAAAAGACCTGTGTTTGGTTCTTAGTATCAAAGTTAGCAACTCACAGTTGCCTTTGACTCCAGACACCAATATTCAAATAGAAATATACCTCATCCACATATACATAAGCAAAACTAAAATAAAAAAGAAATTATAATATG
Source organism: Neodon shergylaensis (assembly GCA_025134845.1). Lineage (NCBI taxonomy): Eukaryota > Metazoa > Chordata > Mammalia > Rodentia > Cricetidae > Neodon > Neodon shergylaensis. Next base: position 24,693,150 of record JABTXL010000002.1, read on the forward strand.
AATATATGAAAGCTATCATACATACATGAAAAAAGATACCAAATATATTTGGCATTATTTATGTAAACTGAGCTACTGACTGAGACAAAGCTTACTCAATGAAATAATTCTATGGAATAAACTGGTTTAATTATATCATAGTTAAACATTTAAGAATTAAAGAAAGAATACAGAATGGAACAACATAGAAGTGCCAAACATGTAGAAACTCAAACTTACCAAAAACTCAGCATAGTTCACAACAGAAACTCCAAAGTTCAGGAGTTCACAGAATAATATTTAAAATTTAAAAAGAAAATAAGGGACAAACTATCAAAGAGATCATTCATAATAGGAACTAGAATAGACACCTTCAGAGGTGAGCATCAGCTAAGAGAATCGGAGGCTACTAGGCAAACATTGCAGATGGAATTTTGAGATTTCTTTCACACAGAAGAGGGAGTAGACAATCATTATGATAGCCTTGGAAATGTCTGTAATGAGCGTGAAAATTAGAAAATAATTATTTATATTTAATAAAACAAATCACCAATACTCTAAAATAAATAAGGAGGAAACATTGTCATCCAAAGTAAAGATAAAATCACAAAATTAATTGAACCAATATATAACTTTCAATATAATTCTAAATATAATTTTAATTATTTTATTATGTGTATAATGTATGATTAGAGTACAAAACAAGAATCAAAATTTTGCTAGCTTAAATAACCTTACCTTATTAACAGAAAAACTTAAACAAATGTAGGGGAACACAATATAAAAATGCTATTCCTAGCAAAAATAATGCAAATGCTGTTGGTGTAATTATTACCATCTTCAATACAAAAGTCAACTAAAGACCTGGGTTTGATTCTTAGTATCAAAGTTAGAAACTCACAATAACAATAACAAAAGTCAAGACAAAAATCTGCCATGAAGGCAAACAAGTCACTGTATACCGATAAAAGGAAAATATGTCAGAGATTACAAAATTTATAAATAATAAATATGCACACAAAAGATGTCACAGCATCCAATTTCTAACACAAACATTATTGTATACAAAGGGAGAGGCAGACACAGCACAACAATAAATGTATTGACACTTAATTTCCAGCGATCCAGGGTATAATATATAATATGCCTGTATTATCAACCCAGGAAAGGTTTGGAAAGGAAGGGTATGTGACCAAGGTCATCCTGAATTTACATATTGAGATTTATTTTTGGTAAACTACAGATGTAGCAATTATAAAATATCACATTTCGACCAACAGGAGGATAACTTATATTAAAAATAAATGAGTGAATAGATAAATAGGAAAAATACAAAAACAAATTGCTGAAGAAACCTTAGTGTTAGTACAAAACCATCCTCTAGTTACTCTAAACTTACAGTCCAGATGCTTTTACTTTCTACACTTGAACATGTGAAAAATACAGGGCCCTTCAATCAAAGACTATGAACCAAGAAGTTAATCTACAGGGATGGAGAAATCATTCTAAAATACTATGCATGTTTAAAGTGAGTTCTCATTATCCAAGTTCTGAATTACTCTTTCTGAATGGTTTCTAAACCTTAAGTACAGCCTGAAACTTAGGCAACATCAGGAACCATGGAGCTGAGCCCAAGAACGTGCTTCAGAATTTCCAGCATGAGACAAGAGTGCATCACCTGTCCGTCTCCTCATGACAAAAGCTGGAAAATAAGGTGCATGTTTTTACGGACACGGCACCAGATACAACCTCGTACCTTAAAAGCATCTGGGCTGTAAGTTTAGCGTAACTAGAGGATGGTTTTGTACTAACCTAGTTGGCTAAAAGAATCAAACAGAAACCCATTCCTTATGCTGAGTCTATTATGTCTACATAAGACAACAGCAAGGAATGATTGCTTCAGCTTTGGTATCTGGTGACTAAATGAAGCTTCACTCTTTCACTTTGTAATGCTGAAGTTATATCCTTGGGCAGTACTAGATCCTAAATATTTAGGTGTGGTATACATGCATTATTTATTTGCTAATAAATGGTTTATTAAATAAAGGATTGTTTTAAGATGAAAAACAAAGAAACCTAAGTGTTAAGCTACATTAGTTTAATACACTTACTATTACAGAATAATATAACAAGAGCAGCAGAAGCATGAATCTTATTACATTATACAAATTTATAAATAATTTGCTAAGTAGACGTAATTTTTAACCTCAAACGGGATTTAATATATACAAAAAATGAAAATACATTCTAATATCTTACAAATTATAATAGATTATATAAATACACAGTGTAGTCTTATTTTGACATAATGTAGAATAAAATCATGCTCATCAATCAGAGTGATATTCCAATTTCATAACACTTACTGAGAGTTAAAGCCTCGAGAAGTTTGATAGCATGTTATATCTCAGGTACTCATGATCAAGGCTGGTGCTCAGAGAAAACCACAGTAATGAGATTATGGTATGGAGAAAAAATAAATATTGAATAAGTAGTGAGCAGTTAAAGACTATCACTCAGTACACTGAAAGATACTCACCTAAATTCATTTAGACAAAGATTTCCCTGCCTTTTCATGTAACATAGCCACAGTTTTCCCATTTCATTGAGAGCTGGTTTCCACAGCCTTTCCTTTGATTGGTGTATGACTTGAGTTCTGTCAGTAACTTTTCTAAAATGTTATATGGACAACATAGAGAATTTTAGAGTCAAGTGTTCTATTCCTAAATAGAGATTCAATGTGCTTAAGTTTTACTTGCTTCCTATCACTCATTAAGAAGATCATAAAGTGACACATAAGAAGCATCCAGCAAATATTGCAATTTCACGTTAGTCCATTGTCTAAGATCTATTTCTTCCTGCTGTAAAAAAAATACTATGACAAAAAACAGCATGAACTCTCTCTTTTACTTTAGCTTTTGTACTTCACATGATAAAAACATGTGGGAAAGTCAAGGCAACAGTGTTTGAACCAGTCAATCAATGTCATTCAGAATCAATCAGTAGAGTGGGAGAAAAAGAAGCTGCTTGCTTTTCTTCCTCCATGCACACAATTCACGGTCACAGACAGGAAAAGTTACCTCTCACATTGTTGGGTCTTGCCACCTCAGTTAACCTAATCAAGATAATCTCCCACAGGTAAGCCAAGAGTTCCTTCTCTGAGATGATTCTACATCCTTCAACCTGATGACACTATTCAATATACCGTTCAAACGTTAAAATCTAGTAGATGTGATTAGCATGCAGTAACATCCTATGGTATAGTCACTTGATAATCATTGGCATTAGGAAAATCAGGTTTTTTTATTCTTTATGTTTTATAGTTTTGATTGATTTTTGGGAGAACACAGTCAAAAGAAGGGTGTATGGTGAAGTTGTCTTGGGGAACTTTGAGAGAGGCTCCATGGGGTAAAAAGCAGAGAGCTTTTTAACCTCAGGTTCATTTTGTTCTCTGGATTATTTTTGGATGTGACTCCATGCCTTCGGTTACAAACATTTATATTCAATGTAGATGATGTGTTTATTTTTGTTTGGCTGTCAGGACATAGCTATAACCCAGTCTGGTCAGTGTACCCTGAATGTGGATATATCCTTCTGTTTGCTTTAATGCTTTCTCAGAAATAATCTATAATATGTTTCAGGCAATTGTGTTTAAAATGGTTTATCCTGAGGAATTTCTGAGAAAGGGCTGCTCTATTAATACTTAGTATGTGGTTAATGGTGTTTGTTTACATGGTTTTCTGAGGATGTTTTACAGAACTCAAGCAACCCTGCTTAGATCATTGCTTCATTTTATATTTGTGTGTAAAATACACTGGAACTGAAGTAAGGTTGTCTAGAGCATTTGACTGTAGTCTGTCTAGTTATTTCAGGTCATCAGGTCCCAGGTCCAGTATTCAAGATCTTTACAGGTTAGCAGAAAAGTTGACAATTATGCTGCTGTTAAATGATTGGGAGATATAGGGGAATTTTATTAATTCTGCCTTTATAATTGTGATTGATTATGTTGATGTTTAATGCTTGTTTTTAAGCATTCTTTCTTAACTGGAAGGGACCAAAGGGAACAGCAACTTGTTTATCCACTATTTCATGTAATAGAGAATTGTTTAGCTATAATTTTTAATATCAGTATCTATGCTTCAAGAACAGACACTCTTGTCATGACTGATTTTTCCTTAAGATGTTAAGGGAGACTCCTCTGGCAGTTCAAGTCTATGTTTTATATTTATTGTAATTTGTTCTATGACATCATTATTTTAAAGTTAAAAAAAAACTTGCAACATTCTTCATTTTACTTGAGTTTTCAATTATTACAATAAAAATTTCATACATATCCTAAAGGAGAGATAGGAAGATCATAAAAGTGTTTATCAGGATGTGACTTATCCATTTGCATTCTGGATGTACTGACCCCTGCAATTTCCAGAAATGGAAAAAGTTTAACAGCATAAAGAGTGGTGGTGGAGAATGCATTCAAGTTTTTCTTAAAAATAAATAAGTAAATCATGAAATAAATAAAAATTATAAATGAATAAATATTACAGATTACTTGTGAAATTTATCAAAATATACATTCATTATTCATTGACACACTGATTTTTATGTACTTTCTCTGTTAGTGATTAAATAATATTTCATTAAAACAACATAAGTGATTCTTTCCACTCTTAGTAATCATCTTGCTGAAACTTTGTATTATAATGTTTAGAAATGCTAAAGATTACTATTTAATGTTGTAGTGCTTCTCTTTCTATACATAATACAATATTAATTTCTTTTTGTTGTTGATGCCAGGTTTTAGATATCAGTATGACAGCAATTTCTAAAAAAAAAAAAAAACAGAACTGCAGACACCATCCATTTTTTTTTCTGTTCACTAGATAAATTTGAACAATATAAGAATCATTTGTAATGCATATTTTGAAATACATTGATTTTTTTATTTTAGTCTTGTCCAGAGACTTTAGTGAGTAGTTGTTTGCCAATTTTCCCACAGATTCATTGTCTGTGACTTTTTCCCCCCAGTCTAATTAAAATCCCGTATTTTATCAAGTTTAAAAATGCCCAAAGAAATGTACAAGATGTATTTTATAATCCATTAATTGAAACTTCAAAATTTAATGTTTAAATATAGTACTATAACATTATGCAGAAAAAGAAAAGAAGTGAATGATAGTCATTATTTCTATCCCAGGGGTGATATTCCCTAGGATGTATTGTTTACTCATATAAAAACTGAATCATTACTAAGCATCGATAGAATCACATATAAAATTGTCCTCATTGCCATCATTGATATCAGAAGTCCCATGTCAACTGTGAACAGGATCTTCTGGTAACAGTTTTTATTTTAAAAAAAAAAATCCCTAAAGTAAGATTATTTGGCTTTTGCTTGCTTTGCTTTCCCTGTTCCTACTGACACCTTACCACATTTTTGCTGATGCTGAATTTCCACTGGTGGTAGAACCTGCTTTTTAAGACTTCAAAGATGACTGCTGAAGTATCTAGCCTATTGACTGAATGATAACTGGGTTCTCACCCTCTCATGTATGAGGTAGCTATTGCTAATTATATATATATATATATATATATATGTGTGTGTGTGTGTGTGTGTGTGTGTGTGTACGTACCTATTCATTCTTTTTGTTACCTTCCAATAGACAATCCTGATTAATACACTGCATATGTATGCATGAACATTAAAGAAAACAATTTGTTTCAATATGCTATATGCATAGTGTCTGTTTTAAGTTATATTCTCCACTTTAATAAATCTAATCTTGAAAGAGGTTTACACCACATTTTCTCTCTCAGATGGATGGAATGACCTCGTAAGGGACCAGGTTAAAAATTCAAAAGCTTCTTCTTGCATTCTTGATAACGAAGAGATTAGATCTCTCAGAAAAACAAAACCACCACCATCAAAAAAAAAAAAAACAGAAACATCAAGTAAAAAACATCAACAAAAGCATAATATCCAATAACAAAGCCTGATATCAACATATAAAAAGAAAAGGGTTACTTGATTGTCTCAGTGATACACAAAAAAACTTTTATTATGAGCACTACTGATTCTAAGAGAGAGCCAACAAGTTCAGAATTTTCCCCCTACTTATCTACTTTGTGATTATGACCAATCACATCATATTGTGCTTTTTAACTCTCGTGTTAAAATAGTGCATAACTTTGACTAAACCACTCAATGGAGTCTTGTACTCACAAGGCTTCAGTAAATATTTGGCACAAAGCTAGTGATTGTATACTACTGAGTTTTATCATTAAATTATTTGCCAACTCACCTTTAAATATATGCAATATTAGTTCAAATTTATTCTTTTCATAAAAAAATGTCTCTTTCCAAAGATTTGTGTTTTGGGGTATTTTTTTGGTTGTTTGTGCTTTGTTATGACTTGTGCTTTGAGGAAATCTGTGGTGTTAAATTAAGAAGCGCAAAGCATTCATTTTCTAGTGTGTAGTAATTTCTGTATTTTTTTATGTTGTCTGGTCTGTATAGAGCAAAGGCCTACTTTACAGAAACACCTGTGTATTTTTTCCCCATTTTTTTAAAAAATTTATTTAAAAGTTTTTTTTTTTATTTTACATACCAACCACAGTTCCACCTCCTTTCTCTCCTCCTGCTCCCTCCCCACAACTTCCCCCACCCAACCCTCCTTCCACTCTTTAGAAAGGGTAAGACCGCCCATGAGGAGGAGTCAACAAAGTCTGGTGTATCAAGTTGAGGCAGGACCAAGCCCCTTCCCCTGTATCAAGGCTGAGCAAGGTATCCCTCCATAGGGAATGGGATCCAAAAAGCCCCGGGATAAATCCAACTACTAGTGACCCCACAGACTGCCCAAGCCACAGAACTGTCACCTACCTTCAAAGGGCTTAGTTTGAGCCTATGTAGATTCCCAAACTATCAGTCAAGAGTCAGTGAGCTTTCACTAGTTCAGGTCAGCTGTTTCTGTAGGTTTCTCTGTTGGGGAATATCATTTTCAAGTGTGTGACTTGTTTATGCTGTATTTGTTTAACTCTGAAGTTGTCTTACTGTGCCTGTCTAAAACACCTGATGGTCCTAATAAGGAGATGAGTGGCCAGGAGCGAGGCAGGAGCAAGGATAGACAGGACTGGCAGACAGTATAAATAGAAGGAAAATTTTAAGAGAGAACAAGGAGCAGAGGCCATCAGGGGCCAGCCACCCAGCCAGTTGTGGAGTAGGAAGGAAAGAAAGGTATTCTGAAATAAAGATAAAAGCCCAGAACCAAAAGGTAGTCAGGATAATTTAAGAAAAACTGTCAAGAAACAAACCAAGCTAGAGATGGGCATTTATAACTAAGAATAAGCCTCCGTGTGTGATTTATTTGGGAGCTGAGTGGCGGGCTCCCCCAAAAACCAAAAGAGCAAAACAACATACATTTCCCCGTCTTTATCTTGACCCCTTTGCTCATAGAATCCCTCTTCCCTCTCTTCCGACTGGACTCTGGAAGCTCAGCCCAGTGCTTAGCTGTGGATCTCTGCATCTGATCAGCACTTCCTACTAGAGTAACAGGAATTAAAAATACCCTGTAAGGGCCATGAGATGGTGGGCAAAGGTACTCTCTACCAAGTCTAACAGCCTGAGTTAGATACCAGAGACCCACATGATGGAGAGAATCAACTCCTATAGGTTGTCCTCTGACTTCCACACATCTGTTGTGGTATGTGTGCATGCACACAAAATAAATAAATGCAATAAATTATATCATAATCTGTCAAATATTTGAATATAAAAGACGCAGTACAACACTTGTCAACCAACTGACCACAGGGACTGACAAAACCATGCAGACTGGTTGGCATGATGTCCTTTTCCTCACCTCTCCCTTATTAACTATTAAAACTGAATACGTAGGGCTGAAAAGATGGTTCAGTCAGTAAACTGCTTGTCATGCAAGCATGAGCACCTGAATTTGATCCCCAGGATCAGAGAGAGAGAGAGAGAGAGAGAGAGAGAGAGCTGGTTCAGCGGCTAAGAGATCATACTACTCTTACAGAGTAAGGGGATCTTACAGGATCTGAGTTCAGCCCCTAGCACCCATGGTCAGGAAGCTATAGCTACCAGGAGATTCAGTGACCTTTTCTTGGCCTTCAGACACTTACACATAGGCAAACCTTCTCTCAAAAAACCTAAGTAAATAAATAAAAGTCCTAAGTGATTAGGTTAGCAGATGACCATTTATGATATAATTTATTGCATTTATTTATTTTGTGTGGATGCACACTTGTGTATTTTTATAGTGAAAAGACAACATTGCACTAAAGTGTTCTAATTACCATGTTGATTATTAATCACTGAATACCGAGTATGAATGAATTCACTGGGAATGACACCAGTATGCTAGCTACATGTAGAAATATCTGGGGTGTCACAAATCATACTTTTCAGAAAAGAGCATTCTAAATCCTACAGAAACTGACATTTATAAACAATAAATATCTTTCTAAAGAGGTTAAATGAATGAATCCAGGCTGAAGTATTTTCTGATATTTTTGATTAATATAATTTATATCAGTGTGAAATTCATGTAATATGTGTGTGCAGTCATTTCTTGTTATTATTTTTTCTTCCATTTAAATCTCATGATCCTTCTGTAGATCCTCAGAGGCTCACAACTATTCTTGAAAATAAAAGACTACTAAAAAGTGAAGGTTCAGTATTGATGCTTAATATTTGGATGGTAAATTCAAAGTTACATTCATTTTGCTGGAAATTATATTTTACAAAAGGAACAATATATTTTAAACATTTCCTTATGACAAAATTAGTTCATAGTTATCCCATATAACTATGTCTAAAGAAACCTAACAAATTTAAATTGTGGTTTTAGTGTGAACTTTAAAAAATTAATATGAAAAAATTTGTGTGGAAAATCATTGAAGTTGGCTTTCTTTTAGCTAATCTTGATTTCTGAGTAAGTTGCTGTCAAAATTCTTTACCAATTTAATGACACAAAAGGGGAGGTTTTTTTTTTCACATTGCAATGGGAAAACATGACTTATGTGAAGCTAGTAGGCTTAGTTGTATTCTGACAATAATATACATAAATCCAAAATTTGGCATGTTTGCTTCTAAAGTCATAAAATGCAGATAAAGTATAATAATCTCATTAATGAGTGATGAATAATATTTAAACCTATGTACGATACGGTTCTACTTCCAAAGAAAAAGTGAAATAAATACTAGGACAAATTTAATGATGTCCAAATTGTTTCCATTTACTACATATATTGTCACTGGAAGCTATTTACAAACAATGTCTAATACCCAGATGAAAAAATTAAAAGAAATATTTAAAATCTGTCCTATACTAGCCCCAAGCCAACTTTATGTACAGGTTGATTTTGGCATACCTGTCCTCAATCATTTATTTCTCTAAATTATTTTCTCTAAGAAAGAGTCTGTGACTGAACACAAACCTTGAATTTTACATAAGTCTGTTTAGACTGCCTAGCCAGGGAATATCTGGAATTACCTGTGTCTGCATCTTATTGCTGTAGTTAGAGAAGTGCAACAAAAATCTTGACTTCTATTTTTATGAGGATCTAATACTAGGATTGATGTGGGACATTGATCTGTATTCTGTCAATTATATTTTAAATAAATGCTGATTGGCCAGTAGCCAGGCAGAAAGTATAGGTGGGACAACCAGACAGGAATTAGAAGTGGGTAAATGAGAACAAGAGAATTCTGGGAAAAAGGAAGCCCATTCCTCTACAGTCCTTTACCCAGCCACAGAGGAAGCAAGATGTGACTGCCTCGCTGATAAAGGTACCAAGCCATGTGGCTAACAGATACTAGAATAATGGGCTAATATAAGTAATAAGAATTAATAAGAAGCCTGAACTAATGGGCCAATCAGTTTATAACTAATGTAGACCTCTGTATGATTTCTTTGGCACTTAGTGATTATGGGAACCGGGCAGGACAGAAACCCCGACAATGTACGATCTCATGTTTTCATAGCAAGTACTTTACTAACTCTCAAGCTCTAAAATCCGTTGTTAATATGTACTTCCCATATGGAACATATAAAGTGATTTTTCAATGATCAAAATTAATTCATATTTACAGTAGAATATAAAATGCTCGTTCTAGCAATTGTTTTTTTTTTCCTGAAAATTTTCAAATTATTTCCCAAAGTGTCTAGGTGCTGTTTTGTAATAAGGTCTTCCTTCAACTCTCCCACAGGTGTTCTTCTTTTATGGCCTCCTATGAGAGAATTATTCTTCACTTTAATTGTAGCATCTAATTGGAAAAGATCTCACTAGTTAAGCCCCTGGCATGAGAGAAATTTTCATCTAGACATATTTGTAACCTCCATGAAAGCTTACTTATAATAGATGTACAGTAAATGCCTACTAATTTGTATTGCAAATTAAGACCCTGCTTCTCCAGACAGACTCCTGCAAAAACAAGTACATTGTAATTACTCCAATACATCAACATTTTAGCTGCATGAAATAGAAAAGCTTAGTAACACAGAGATGTACAAAGATGTATTCATAAATAAATTAATGAATAAACAAATCATAATTGTGTTTTATTCATAGAATTAATGTAAAATGCAATTCAAAATGTACTGGTGATATAGTGTAACTGTTGGTTCCATGTAAGTGAGCTTTTCAAACTAAAGACTACTGAGATTTTGTCCTGGGTACATCTTTGTTATGCAGACCCCTGTGCACTGAGGAGTGTTTAGCAACTGTGGTATGTAATATCTTTCATGTTGAGACAATCAAAATAAATTAAACATGGCAAATGTATCCTCAGGGAGCAAAATTATCTTTGCTGGAGAACCACTGAACTAGGAAAAGAAACCACTGATCAATCCACAGTTTTGAAGTTGTTTGGTCACATAAATTTCCCTTGAGCTTATCAAATGGAGAAAATATAGATTTTTGTCTAAGGAAAATCAAAAGGGAAGTGAAATGGGACTTTCCATATTTATAATAAAACATTACTGGGTACATAAATTTTATAAGCAATATGCGAAGCAGGTACTAACCTATTTTGTGATACTTTCCTCTGAAATTGAAACATTCCATTATATCTGGAAGCTTCTTCAACAGGGAACTAAACAATTCCAAATATCTTCTGGAAGTCAAAACACTGACCAGATTCTCTACCCCTACTTCCACTCCCACAAGAGTAAGCAACATAAGCTCTAGGTCCCTCTAAGAACAGCAGAAAGTAACAATATAGAAGATCCTCAGACAGACCAAGATGCAAAGAAAACCGTCAGACAGGCCAAGCTGCAAAGAAGGTACAGGCGAGAAGAAGCAGAATCAGCTAAGCTGCTTGGAAGAGGTTTTGACCAAGTGTGGAACTTTGAAAGGACATTCCCTAACCTGTTGAGTTACCAAGAGACTATGCAGTGACCTCCAGACACCCAGCTTTGTTAGATATAGACGTCACCCTTGCTGTGGTAGACTTTGAGGATGCATCTGTCTCTGAGTCATTTCTGCTTCTGTAAGGAATCCTCATTCATATTCTTGCAACTCACCCCAGGAGAACTCAGTTTACCAAACTGCACTTTGGTGGTATCTGTACTTTTGATGTTGTTTGTTGTGTGTTCTCTATCAGCCATTAGTAGACATGTATACTATGTCTCACCAGAATAAGATCGTTGCATAACAAACTTTCAGTATTAAAGAAACATGACAGACAAGTTTGAGGATTACTAATAACAGAAAGGAATTTTACCGATAAATTCTGGACCACGAGCAGGATGTATGTATACTTGCATGTAAGTATGATAAATATATATGTATAAGACTCTCTGTAATCACAAAAAGGTAGATTGAACTGATTATTTGAAAACAAGAATAATTTATTCAGACTTTTTGACATTCTTTCAATTAGTTTATAAGACACTTAAGGTAGAGTAAGGGGCTAGCAAGGGTCACAATGGATATATTAGTATTTATGTCCAAAAAACAGTCAATTGTGGTCTAAATATTATTTAAGATGGCAGGCACAACACTTGATCAATTATAACATTTTTTCAGATATATAAAAATAAGGGAAAATCCTATAATTACATAATTTATTTATTGATTAAGGAAAGAAAAATTTTTCCAGGCTACTTTATTTGCTAGGAACATATGTAATGCCATACATGGTTTGTATTGCACACTCTGAACTGAGGGTCTTGAAGCAAATTAACTATTTTGTGTAGTCTTTTTAAATAAACACTTTCCATATATTTCACTTGGATTTGTTACTTAGCATTTATTTCTAAATAAAATTAGACAAATTTTTCATGTGCTTGTTCTCAGCTTTGTTTAAAAGGACAAACATTATACTATTTTAGTTCTCCTGCCAATACAGAAAAAAAAATACATGTCTTTGGAGAAGACACCGGTTTGAGTATGCTGATCAGCAACAATTCCAGAGTCAAACAGAAAGGAAATTAGAAAACTTGAGGAATAAGAATAAGTAAGAACTGGGAAAAGGTAAACTAATTTAACTTTAGCTATATGGAGAGCATACATTAAAGGAAGATTTTTCTGTATCTAGGAGCCTAGGAACAACTGAAAACATAGTTGGGATCATGGCCAATACAGAGGATAGTTCACTGAGTTGAGCATAGTTCTCTATTCAGTCCCCCAAAATCTCTTAATACTTGCCATGGCAACTTCTTTCTGCATGAGAGGGATAATCATGGACTTTTATAGAAGAAACTGCTATATTACATATGGACAACATATGAATTTTTCTCTCCATTGACAATGTTAATGGGATTTTCATGTATAATTACAGACCAAAAAAAACTCTATAAATGAATTTATTTAATAAAAATTTCACTTGATGTAGGTACTTTCAGAATTAAAACTTAATGACAAAAAGCTTGTATATGCTAAGTTAAAAAGTGGTAGTCATTCAGAAATGATTTGAGGAAAAGGCTGTCATCTGATAATAGCTGAGCCTATCTCTTTGTTGGAATTCTTGAAATTTCTGTATATTCAAGGATGGTGATGTTTTATCAAACAGGTATAGTGCAGATTTCTAGAATGAGGACATTATTACATATATGTGGATGAATGTTTGAAGAAAATTTAACTATTATTTTTTGTAATTAAAATTTTATTTGACACATATTGTATACACATATACAAATATGTGTATAATGCATTTGGATTACTCTTGTCTTCCTTTGACTCTGCCTGAAATTCAATCACCCCCTATCCTCATATGACCCCTTTTTCACAGTAATGCATTTTTTGTTTGTTTGTATTTGTGTTTGTTTATTTTTTGTTTTTGCTTTGAGACACAGTGATTTTAGTCAAGGTTACTTACATGACCATGTATTTGGAATGTTCCAATGTATTCTATTGGGCTCACACGGTTACAAAACTGATAATAGTGATCCTCTAATTTCCCAAATACATCAGCAGAGGTGAATAGAGATGGTCTCTTGAGTCATTCTCTCATTCATAGTTGGCTATTGTCAGAGATAGTCTTGCTCTGGCTCAATGTAGGCAGGCATATTTGCATTGTGTGTAATTGGAAGGACTGTATCATGGCCATAAAACAGTGCTTCCCAGTCTGACTATTCAGATTCCAGGTCTTATGTTCTGTCTATTCTCTCATCTGAATGTTCTTTGATTTCCAGAAGTAGAGCAAAAATGCCATATTTATGGGTAAGCACTCACCTATTATTTATGTTCATCATCTTCAGCAGTCAAGTGTGCCTGCGTTCATCACCATTGACTGGAGAGAGAAATTTCTTTGGTTAAGACAGACAGCAACTTTTGCTATTAACATAAACATAAATAATTAGAAGTTAGTTTGATATTATATTTACTACTTCTGGGCAATTCTACAAAAGCTAGAGCCTTCTGTGAAAGAGGCCATGAGAGGTACAGCAGGTGACAACTTGCGTTCAAATGTCAACTCATCAGTGAAGTGATTCTTTGATGGAAGTTAATCCTGTTTAAGTAAGGCCTGCAGGATCTTTGATTCTGGAAATTGTTGCTCATATTTCATAAAACAGCTTGGTGTCTCCTCAATACCCACATTGTAGTATGTAACCTCATGTGCTATGTATATGTAATCTCATGATTAGATCTTAGACTTATTGGCACATATATCTAAGTGTAGTCAGGAAGATGGCTTTTTATTTATCTTTATAATCTTGGCATATAGAAAATATAATAGGACATGCTTCATAACCAGATCTGTTGTTCCAGAAGAACTCTAGATATTTAAAATCTGCTTTGTTCCATTTGTTCAGACTTACTGTCCACAATTAGCCTACTTTTACTTCAGAGAAAGTTCAAAGGCTAAAGACTTTTGTAAATAGATCATAAGTTTAAAAGTTTACAGCTATACACAGAGTCAGTGTTGCAGGTGACTAACCAAGGCTACTACACAAAGTACCATACTGCTGATAATGAACCTAAGTTTCAAAGTCTGTCACTAGGCACTGTGCCTCTTCCTCTGGTCACGGTCTTACTCCTGTATCCTTGGTACCTTGTATTATCATAATAAATGGCTCAGTTCCTTATCACTTACCCTAGAAATATGCTTTTGACCAATGAGCGGTAACTCTTGTAATTTTTCTTTGCTTCAAGCTGCATGTGGGGAAGAGAGCTTTTAGACCAGAAGAAAAGAAGCTAGGAGGAATTAGAAAAAAGACAGAATCAGAACAGAGGCAGAATAACAAAGGAAAATTTTGTAACAGCACAATGTGAGAGAGTTTATTCACTGTCAGATACCATAAATACTTTTCTCTTGCTGTAGTGTTCAATCTGAACCCTAAAGAGGACGTTGGGGCTAGAACCCCAGTTACTTCTGGGAGGAGAAATCAACCCTGAGAAAATGTCTCCATAATATTGGCTTCCATACAAGTCTGTTGTGTATTTTTTTGTATTGATTGATGTGAGAAGACACAACCCACTGAATGCAGTGCCACTTCTGGGCAGGTTGTCTTAAGTTTTACAATGAAGCAAGACTAGTAAGCACTGTTGAGTAAGAGTAACAATCTGAAAAAGCCATTCCAGTGACTGCCTCCATGGCATTGCTTCATTTTGTCTTGAGTTTCATCAATAATAAAATGTAATGTTGAAATGTAATTCAAACATTTTTCTTCCTCCTGTTTCTTCATATCATGTTTATAACAGTAATATAAAGGAAACTAAGAGAGACATTATGTTAACTAAGGTTAATTAAGTATTAACTAATTAATTAATGTTCTATCTAACATATTATTTCTTTGTTATGGATTTTTGCTTAAAAATTATAGAATATACATACTGTTAAATGGACATCAATTCAAATCAGAGAACAGTGTTTACATTCATAAATTCATTTCACTAGAGCATCAGTAAACACATTTTACCTGGAAGGTCACTAGCGTAGTTTGTAGAGTACATAGCTTGATAAGAATATTTATTTATTTATTTTCTCTATGAGGAACCTAGATAGCATCTTTCAGCACTGTGGCTAGTGATGTGGGATTCCCCTCTGTATGCTGTGAATGCCATTGGTTAATAAAGAAACTGTATTGGGCCTGCAAAGAACAGAATAGAGATAGGCAGGGAAAACTAAACTGAATGCTGAAAGAAAGAAGTTGGAGTCAAGGAGAAGCCATGGAGCTGCCATGGGAGACAGATACACTGAAACCTTGCTGGTAGGCCATGAGCCTCATGGTAAAATATAAAATAATGGAAATGGGTTAAACTAAGATGTAAAAGCTAACCAATAAAAAGTTAGAGCTAGGAGTCCAAGCAATGATTTATTTAATACAGTTTCTGTGTGATTATTTTGGGATTCTGAGTGGCTATGAAATCAACAAGCAGCCTTCTGCTGCAGGCTAGGAGGGAAAATCTTTTCATTTCATTTTCTACTTTATTTCTTGGTATCTTCTTACTGCTGCTGTTTTCTCAAATGCAAAGGAATCATGATTTCAGTTAACTGTCACAATATTCCAAACAAAGTAGCATATAAGACTGTGGCACTTTAATTTCTCCCATTGCAAAATTAACTCAATCAATATGAAACAATTTAAATGTCTTTTTGATTATTCACATGTAGTATATTATATTAGAAAACCATCTAATAAGTTATAAATTATTATGCATTTTAATAAGACCACTAAGAAGGATATACAAATAAATAAATCATAAAATAAACTTGAAATGTACCTGAAAAAGATCAAAAGAAAAAAAAGATTAATATTAAAAAATAAATAAGTTCCTTCTACTCAGAGTTTTGATTTTATAAGTTTTCCTCTGCTGAAACTTTAATAGATGAACCTTGTTTTGTTGAGATCAAGAATTAACAAATGAATATTTCCTACCAAAGATGGAGGAACTTAATGAATCATATTTAGGTTTGTTGGAAACAACACTCTCCACAGATAGTATGGCCTAATAAAAATATGTAGACACTGTTACCAGCAACATTAACCATTTTTATGTTCCTGTAACTCACTGCTAAATTTAAATATGTGAATAAATTTGCAAAGGAACAAGGAAAATAATTTGTAAGCACCAAACAAACATGTATTGATAAATAGTAAGTAATATGCAGCACTGGATACTGCTGAAGGTGTACTGCAGGAAAAATCTGTTTTTTTATGACTTACTGTGTCTAACATTAATCTATCATACAACTGAGCTATTTCACTTAGGAACCTTGTACTTTAAGGAAGAAGCAAATTCAGACCAGGTTTGCTCTGCAGAGCTTTTGACTATTTTTGTTTTATGCTTTGATTTGTCTACAACATTATCTTCTAACCTTTACTACCCACTGTAACATGTATATTTTTCTAAGAAGATTACATTACATATTTTCAAGCAACACAAGATAGTTTTGCATGACTTTAGAACCTAATCCCTGGTTATCTTTCTCTCCTGTTTAAAATCACTGTTCAAATTTTCACTTTTCTCATTAAGCCTATGTTTAACCACACTTTTTCAATAAAGCATTGTGATAAATACCAGCTTAGAGGCAGGGACTGCTGCAGATGCCATGGAGGAGTATTGTTTACTAGCTTATTTTTTTCTGGCTTGCTCAGCCTGCTTTCTTATAAAATCCAGGACCACCAGCCCAGGTTGACACCACTCACAATGGACTGGCCACTCTTCCATTGATCACTAATTGAGAAAATGACTTGCAACTGGATCTCATGAAGGAATTTCCTCCACCTAAGTTCCTTTATCCTCATAACTAGGTGTGTGAAACTGACATAAAACCAGTCAATATAGGGGCATGGTTGACACTAAATTGCAAACATGATTAAAACAAATTAGTTGATTCAAAGTATCATATGACAAAATATCCTCACAAATGAAGACAAAGGGAACTTCCTAGATTTGTTAAAAAATAAATAGGCTATAATGTAGAGGATTCCAGAAAAGCCTGTCATTCTCCTTCTCCATATAGCGTACTTCAAGGAAGTGAGACAGCCACCTACTAGAATAAGGGACTTCCAAAATAATAGCTACACATTTTTCTACATCATCTAAAGAGGAGTTCTAATTCCCTTGAGCTTAGTTACACTAACAGAAGATATGGGCATGGAGTTAGTGTCAGAAATATTTTGCTTCTTAAGCCTAACTATTTCCCTTTAGTTTGAAGTCTTCACTACAGCAAATATCTATCAGAAGCAGGAGACAAACCTCCACTCTGGTGCCAGGATGGCCTGAAGATTCTTTATTATTTATATCTACTAAGGAGGGTTCATGAATCTTGACTCTTCTATATAGACTATATCAGGATAAGGCAGTATGAAGTGGGGTTGAAGTTCATTTAGACACAAAATAATTAAATGAGCTTTCAAGTATCAGTATAAACAAAGCATAATAAACTTAAGAGAAGAAGAGGATTTATTCAAGATATCCTTGTGAATTTCTAAAAAGATTCATGCCTGTTTTTCAGAACAATCCCTAACTATAAAATTTTGGAGGTTTTTGAAATTATACTGATGCAAGTATTTATAAAGACTTTAAATATTTTTCGGTGAATTGGAGGCAAATACAGACATAAAAAAAAACCACAGTTTTCACAGGATACAAACAATCCCTGTTGAATGAAGATAAGGTTGATTTAACAAACAGATCCTTATCCAGGTACAAGTAAAGAAAAGTTCATAATTTTATTCATAAGATTCTGCGACATATAACTCAATTGTTTACCTCTTGATTTAAACTCAAATAGCATAAACACTGTGTCTTTAAACACAATTAATTGTTATTTTATCATTCACAGTTACTACATCATTGCAGAAAGAACACTGTATTTAGGTGGGCATGCTTCAGGAAAATTGCTGATAATTGTGTCAAAATTCTTGACTCTTTGATGATAAGAAGCTTCATAAGACTAGAGTGCAACTAGACTCTTCTCAAGTTCCAAGGACCCTTGATATTCAGATTTCTTTCCATCTTACTTCTGAACTATACTTTAGGATAACATCTCTGGGCTTCAATAATTTCAATATACCCTTTGTGTTTCCCCTCTTAACATATCTTTTGTTGTAGAAATCCACTGTAACAAAGAATATGAGAATTTAAGTCACGATTTTTTTCTTTCCACTGAGTAACCTTGTGTAAAATAAGTGATTTTTTTTTCAGTATTGAGGATTAAACCCAGACCATGTCTTGTACATCAGGCAAGCAATCTATTATTGAATTACAACATCAATCAGTGAAAATTAATTTTTGTAAATGTAATGACAAAGATTTTGAGAATATATATATATACACTACTTATATATTAAAATACTTACATATTGAAAATACTCTAATGGGAGTAGACACTGATTGGAAACAAGATTATAACAATGAATGGTATCAGTCTCTTCTATACTTTCCACTTCCCATTTGGATGAATCCTTATTTATTTATTTATTTATTTATTTATTTATTTATAGAACCTAGGTAGGGAATCATCTGTACTTATGAACAGGATAAAATTGGCCATCTTAAATAGAATGCTTAGTCACTCACTCAAGTGATTATCTAACATGTAACAGGAAGGACTCAAGATTGAGTTGCATACATGCTTTCAAAGATTAAAATTTAACCATATTATGTGAGATAGAAATTAAATTCAAAGACCTTTGTATTTTTTTCTAAAATACAAACAACGCAACTTTCCTTTTCTCATATATGCTTTAATTTCTTATTTAGGTAACAGAGACCACCAAAGTATCTAGATAATGCTCTGCTCTTAACTTTCTTTAATATGCCAAATCAGTTTAATTACAGTTGCTATAAATAATCTATGCAAAATACTTCCCTGAACAGAATGCACTTTTCCTTCTGTGTGGCAAATTTTAATACTTAAAAGCATTAGAACAGATGTTAGGTGCCTGCTAAACTTGTTTTCAGTTTTCTTTTATTTATATGTTAATGAGAATTTAATTACTTCATGAATACTTAAACAACCTGAGGGTGCCTGATATCATTAGCTTGAACATGACAAGCACCTCAAGTGACCACATGGGAAGACAAAAATTGCTTTTAGTTTACTCGAAGACAGAAAGATGAATTCATTTCACCCCCTGCTATGTTTTACCTGACACACAAAACTGGAAAAGCACAGATTCAATCTTGCTTCAACATGAGTGAAAAAAAATTCAGCAAAACACTCAGGAGCATAAATTCTTCCTATTTGGTTTTGCTTCAATGTCTTTTAATAACTACTCAAGCTATACTCTGCTTTAAAATCGTATTTCACTGGAAAGTGTTCTGTTAAAGTAAGTCACTCTTTTTCTATGGAGTAAAGCCATGAACATTTTAAACACGATTCACGACTTTAAAATAGTTCTCCATTTGTGCTCAGTAGAAAGGGTTTGCTTGCTCAAACCATAGGGAAGATTTAACAAGAATAATATTTATAAAATTTGCCACAATTTTTAATTCTGTAGTAGAATGGTAAATTTAATATTACTAATTAGTCTCGTGATATAATTTGACAAATGAAAATAAAGTGTTGGTGTTCAGGCAATGTCAGAAGAAAATAATGTGGCATTTTAGGCATGCAGATTGGGTATATTATAAGTGAATTAGGAGGTTATAAAAACAAATTCAATGTCATCTGAAATCTCCAACCTTTCCTTTTTGTCTCCAGGAGCAAGGACAAGGTACTTTAGAGTCTTATTTGTATCAGGAGCCAACTTCACAGTCCATCCCCACTCATAAATATCATAATTTATTTCAGAAAAGTTACTGAGGACTAGAACTGCACCTGCATCAGCTTTCCTTACAGAAAAAGGTCCTTCTATTGAACTCATTCATATTTCAAAAGGGATGGTCTCCAGGACCCTTAACTCTCCCAGAATTATTTCAAGGCCTCAATATCATATACATTCATTCTCTCCCACCTCAAAAGATATATATATACATATACATATATGTATACACACACATATATATATACATATACATAATCTTAACAAACAATGCTAAGGGTGAGTAATCATACAACTAGCATCCCCAAACCTGTTCTTTGAGTTTCTTTTTTCTGTTGACCAGTTTATATGAGGTTTTTCCTATTTTATCTGTGTATAATAACTTTGTCAAAGCTTTAGAAGCAGGAGGAAAAATCTCTTTATGCTTTTCAGAACTTCAGATACTAGATATTTCAGATACTTACAGGATTGAACCCTTTCTACATAATCATCATCTCATAAAACCAAGGATGTTGTAGAACTCTAACTATTATCAGAAGAATTGGAAAAAGATCATGTCTCTGATCCAGTAAGGATAATAGATGTCCTAAATTACCCAGATGTTTGTGAACAGAAAATTATACAATATCACTTCCAAGAGCTTCAATCTTGTAAAAATTATTGTATAGTAGTAGGCCTGTTTGTAAACTACAAATATATTCATTTCCCCTTCTATAAGAACCAAGCACCTGGCCAGACCAAACTCCCTAAGGTGGGGCTGATGTTCTATGGACTTTGTAAGTAGTTCACTGAGAATATAAATCAATCCAATAGACCTGTTCACCATTGTCCAACCTTTCCCCTGAAGAGTTTATCCTCATCTATTCTGTAAACTCCCTCATCTTCATTTAGCTTTATATGCTACATCTAAATCTTTATGATAGAGAGAAAATGGACCAAGAAACTGTGGAGAATCCTGACTGAGATTCCAGTAGCAGTTACTAGATAGTAATTAGTAATTGTTAATGGTGGACATATAGTGATTCCAAAATAAATATAGCTAAAGATAGTATAATAAATTTTAAAAGCTTTTCTCTGGAAAGGAAAGGCATATTAAGTAAGACAAAAATAAATATTTTACCACTTGTATTAAAAGTAGCATTAGAGATTAGAAAATTATTTCTGCATTGTACAATGAAAGAAAATTCTATAATGTTGCAAGAAAAGGGGTGTGTTGTACTCTCAGTGGTGAGAAACAGTTACCACTTTAAATGAGGCAATTGCCTTTACAAGTAACTTTTATTTATGAGTTTTCTTTTCTTTTGGTTTAGATATAGTCTTTCAGGGAAAATTACAAGGAAGCATCTCACATGATGAACTCATCCAGACTCACTTTTACTAATGATCTAGATTAAATTTTGCCTGTTGTGATTTTAAATTTTCTACCAAAAGCCTTTTATTTTGCCAGTTTTTTTTAAATGGAAGATATAAACTCTAAACGAGAATGCTAGGAATCTGCCAACTTCTATAAGTGATGATGAATCATTCCTGAATGGGTATATGTTGCAGTGAACTGCTTGTTTGACCCGGCTGCCTGACTAGCTTAGCTCCAAAATAACCACAAGGAAACTGTATTAATTAAAACACTGTTTGGCCCATTAGCTCTAACTTCTTATTGGCTAACTCTTACATTTTAACCCATTTCTATTAATCTGTGTATCACCACGTGGCAGTGGCTTGCCAGGTAAAATTCCTAGCATCTTTCTCTGGCTGATTCATGGTGTCTCTTTCTCACTCCACCTTTTTTTTTCTCCCAGCATTCAACTCTGTCTTGCCCACCTACCTAATTTCTGTTCTATCAACTGGCCAAGGTTGTTTCTTTATTAATCAATGAAAGCAACACACAGACAGAAGAACCTCTTATACTAGATATATATGAGTTTATCCAATACAATCTTATCCCTGGTTCACCTGTTTACAAAATTAATAGGTTAGTGAGGCAGTCGTTAAAGAGCTTCACTGTGATCAGGAAAAGATTAAATGCTAAAGACACCATTTTAATAGGGGATCTTAGCTCCCATGTGATAAGGAAAATGATACAGTAAGTTTTAAAATGGATGGATTTATTCAGCGATGTAAAGAACAGCCTCTTACTTGTCTTCACAGAAGAATGGAAGAGCTTTTGTTTTTCATACATTATCACATGATCAGCGGTTACAAGCCATACTTTACTTTTTAAATCTAAAGAAACAAAATGTTTAAAGCTTTAGAATTCCATAGAATGTACTGAGGAAAAAAAAATGATAGTTTGTAATGGACACAGTAGTAGTTAGCTTTTCTCATTGGAGTGAGAAACAATAATAATTCTTGAGGAAGAATTCTTTTTGACTCATGGTTAAAGAAAATGTAGAGTTCACCGAATAAAAAATGCATGGTAATTGCTTACATTGCATGCAAAATCAGGGAAGAATCAGAGGTAAATCCTAGAAATTTCTTAGTCTGTTTTTCTCTTTTAGTTATGCACATATACAACACATGTTTAGAATAAATTCCCACTGTTCAAACTATTAAACAGGTCTGGAAATGACCTCATGGAAGAGCCCAGAAAAGTCTTCTTCAGTATTTCTAAAACACACCCTTGAACATTGAATGTAGTTTGATTGTTTAAAATTGATAGACTGTTGACCAAGCATTGATGAAATTCTGGTTTAGATATCTAGCAAATATTTTGATGGTCAGGGACTGTTTGGCAGGGAGGTGGTGAAGAATATAAATATAAATATAATATAAATAGAGAAAGAACAAAAAGAGAACACTGAGAAAGTATGAAGAGAATCAAGTCGACAATGAAGATCACAGACAAGTCAACCCTTTCAATGTTTCATATTCTCCCATTTCCCATTACTTTCTGCAAGTTGTAAACATCTTTACTGTTTATCTGCTGCTTGTACTTATTGCTTTGCATCCAGCAAGAGGAAACATACTGCTTCTAGTCAAATAATAAATATCATTTTAATTGAATTTTTTCCTAAATTTTGAAGATATATTTATAAAATTTATCTTTTACTTTTGTAGTATCAGAGCAGAACCTATTGCCATCCTATATACTAGACAATTTCTTACTACAGAAATTTTCCTACTCAGCCATGAAATTGTATTTATGAAGAGCTATAACTTACTAGAGGTACTAATGGACTCATATACAAAATAAATATGTTTTGAAAATATAGGCAAAAGATTTTCTAAACTAGAAGATAGGAAAACATCTGAAACTGAATCATATGACCTTTTCAGTCCTGAGCCCATTCTGCCTAAATTCTCAGAACTCTTGTTTCATGGATTCAGCAGGTGAAGTTGCTACAATATTCAGATGCCATCATTCCAGACATTTGTTTCTATGTTGTGCACTATGCATGGTATAATATGAAATGAGTTGATATAATATGCATCCTCTCTTAAAATTAAAGAAATCTGTACTAAGTCTTTTGTGCCTAAAATACAATTGGTAATGACAGGTGAGAGCCATTTATTTTATATTTTTAATTTATGCATAGAAAATCAGATGCATTACCTTAATACATTACTTCATAGTAATAAACACACACACACACACACACACACACACATATATATATCAAAATGAAAGGTGTAAAATGCCATAGATAAAAAAAATCAAGTAGATCATTATAAGATACAGTTTTCACCAATTAATATGTACGAAAGCTGTTAACATTTTAATCAGAAAAAGGAAAAAAGAGAATAATTTGTAAGTCTTTCGTGTATAGGGTATCATACAAAGTTTCAGAAAGGAAGAATTTGTTTTCTGACATTGCAAAGCATTGGGTGTAAGATTTTTATTTTATAGGTTGATATAAGTACAGCTATAAGGGACAAAGAAAGGTTTGGTCCCCAGTGAATAACAATCAGGCTTTCTGCTCTCATAATCCATAGGAGGTTATGCTGTGGAATGTTCTGAGACCTGAGTCAATAGATATCAATTATAAAGTAATGTGTGTATTTTTATATTTAGTCAAAAAGATTGATCACTTATTGGTCAGTGGATTTCTGTGAAAATAATTTGTTCCTGCTCTATTTTAAATTCTTCATGGTTTATCATTCTTGTAAATCATCAGATGTAGAAATCAAATAACTTATTATTAATAGCTATTATTGGAGAGGTCCAGAGACTATCATAAGTGTATTAGAGCTCAGTGAGATAAGGAGTACAGATTTTCATAATTAAAAAATTAAAATAAATAAATGAGTAACCTGAAATAATATAAAACCCAAATTTTCTCTAGTGATGAATTATCAAATGAGAGAAAAATAAGCCAACAATACTTTCTGTGAGTACTTTCTATTTTCTTAAAATTCGTTTACGTGGCTAAGTTTCTAAAGTTGTTTTAATGGAGCAGTTTTACACCTTACTGTTGCCAACTAAAAATATTTATATTTTAATATAAGAAGATGAGTTCATTTTCTAGACAACTAGAGTTAAAAAAATAAACAATTTTGTCTTTTCCTTTTCCCTTTTTTATGTAACTGTAACCATGAGTAGAAACGTCCAGTAGTATTGAGGGTATTATTGAGTGGGTTAAGGTGCTTGCTGCACACCCCGATGATGTAATTTCAGTCTCCAAGACTCACATGTTGAAAGGGGAAAACCGATTTCTACGCGTTATCTTCTAATCTTTACCTGTTTACTGTGGTGTACATATGCACTTACACACACACATATGCATGCATGCACCCCCATGTAAATAAATATAACCAAAACTGTAAATGCGATTTTTAAAACGCAAGCACTAATGACTGCTTCACACACTGAATATTTGACTGCATTGAGGTGTTCTCTGTCATTTTATCCATGCCATCACCCCTAAATTCTCCCTGGAAAAAGTGTTAGGACAGTAAAAATTGGTAGAGAATTTCTTTGTCAGAAATTAACAAGATCTCTACTGCAATTCCCAATAGAATATTCCAGGTATCTCAGGCTTGTCTTCAGTCATTATTAGATGTCCATTAAATACAAGTTTCAAAGGCTTCTAGACTACCTTGTCAAGTTCAACCACAACAAAGACCCCTCTTTTTTTAAAAACCATTTTTCTTATTTTTTTTATCAGCATCTACAATTATATTCTTTTTTTTATTTTATTGAAAAAAAATTCCGCCTCCTCCCAGCCTCCCATTTCCCTCCCCCTCCTCTCACTCCTCTCCCCCTCCCCCACTCCTCTCCCCCTCTTCCCACTCCTCTCCCCCTCCCTCTCCAGTCTGAAGAGCAGTCAGGGTTCTCTGCCCTGTGGAAAGTCAAAAGTCCTACCCCCTCCATCCTGGTCTAGGAAGGTGAACATCCAAACTGGCTAGGCTCCCACAAAGCCAGAACATGAAGTAGGATCAAAACCCAGTGCCATTGTCCTTGGCGTCTCAGCAGCCCTCATTGTCCACCATATTCAGAGAGTCCGGTTTTATCCCATGCTTTTTCAGTCACAGTCCAGCTGGCCTTAGTGAGCTCCCAATGAATCAGCCCCACTGTCTCCGTGGGTGGGTGCACCCCTTGTGGTCCTGACTTCTTTGCTCATGTTCTCCCTCCCAAAAAGATGAACACGGGATGTACTCACTCATAATTGGTTTCTAGCCATAAATAAAGGTCATTGAGTCTATAATTTGATATCCTAAAGAAGCTAAATAAGAAGGTGAACCCAAAGATAAACATATAGCTATCCTCCTGGTTATGGGAAGTAGACAAGAATGCCGGGCAAAAAATTGAGATCTTGGAGGTAGGGTGGGAGGGGGGTGAGGGGAGATGGGGAGAGAAAAGTGAGAAGGGGAGGATGGGGGGGGGGAACTTGGGGAATTGGGATGATTGGGATAAAGGAAGGTTGGATAGGGGAGCAGGGAAGCACATATCTTAATTAAGGGAGCCATCTTAGGGTTGGCAAGAGACTTGGACCTAGAGGGGCTCCCAGGTGCCCAGGGCGATGTCCTCAGTTAGTTCCTGGGGCAACTGAGGATATGGAACCTGAAATGACCCTATCCTATAGCCATACTGATGAATATCTTGCATATCACCATAGAACCTTCATCTGGCGATGGATGGAGATAGAGACAGAGACCCACACTGGAGCACAGGACTGAGCTCCCAATGTCCCAATGAGGAGCAGAAGGAGGGAAAACCATTTTTCTACTTGTCAGACTATTCATTACTAAGGCATAATACATCACTTAATAAATAAAAGGGACAGAAAAATATGCTCAGTTATAGTATCAAAGGTTTCACTCCAGAGTCACTGGTGCTATTCATTATGATGCTCTGGTCCAGATGATGATCATGATGTTGAAACCGTGTGCAAAAGTCTCCAGAATTCATGGAAAATGGGCAACAGAAACAGGGTCCAGTGGAAGGTCAGTTTCTAAGGACATGGTTTCAGTAGTTTGACTTCTTCACAAATTTTCAGCTCCTGTCTTCTCTGAAAGCTGAATATATCAAAAGCAAGTGACTATCAGTGAATGAGCCTTTTTAGAGCAATAATTCATTTAAAAGTCTGTGCATTTGTCATCCAAAAAATAAGAAAATGAAATGAGAGCAGTAGGTAATGCCAAGATTTTTGATCTAAAACAAATGTAAACGTACAGAACATTTCACAAAAGAAAAACATGGGGAGAAAAAAAATCTCGTTCAGTGAAGGGTTACAGCTTCTGGAAAGGGCTAAAAGGAAAAAGGTACAAATATGAAGATGGATTGAATCTGCAGCTAAAGAAAATAATTCTTTGTCTTATAACTCAAAAGCCTTCAAGAGGGTCATGCTTTACTTTCTTGATACTTTTTTCTATAGGGAACTGGAACTGATATACATAGGTATGTACAGACACACAAATACACACACACACACAGAGAGAGAGAGTGAGAAAGAGAGAGAGCGTAAAAGAGAGAAAGAGTAATTCTTGATACCACGCTCTACCACAAGACTCCACCCATTTTCTTGTTGATTTCTTTTATTTGCTTAGCATCTATTATTTAATTTGTGTGCACGTTGTATACATAACACTTGTTGAATACAAAGAGTATCCAATTGTCCATGTCAGACATACCAAAGCAAAATTTACGTAGGAGCTAATGGATAAAGCTGTCTAATTACTCAATGAATGAAAAGTCCTTGTTGTGTAATTCCGTCAGTTCTGAGTGCTGTCTTTTTATTATTTCAATCACTTGTAAGTGAGAAACACCTCAAAAGTCTCAAATTAATCCTTTAAAAGTTGTATTATATATTATATTAATTAGGTTGGAAATATGTGTATACCATGTCGTATGTGTGCAAGTCAGAAGATTCCTGAGTAAGCTGTTTTCTTCTACCACACAGGTTCTGGGGATTGAACTCAGGCAAATTAATAATTGATTCTATTTTCTGTGCCATATCAGCACTACCTAAGTTTAATCATTTTCTACAACTTAATTTCTGATATTTTAATAATATAAAATGACAAGAATTATATTTTAATTAACCTATTGTACCCTACAAAAAGAACCACAAGCAACTAAAGAATGCTGAGAGTGGGAAAAATGGTCTTCACCAGGGAAGAGCACCCCAAGTAGTTTTCCATAGCAAATGGTAAGTCCTGAAAAAGCATGCTTTCAAGTAGCATTATACAAACTGGGCAGGTTATATAGTTGAATATTTAATTACACATTTGCATTATGGTATACACGTATACACATATACTTATATATACATACATTTATATATCCATAAATATAATTATCCACATGAGACAGCAATTAGTGAAAACAGAGCCCATGAAATTGTAAAAGAGAAAGCAGGTGGTATATAGGAGGGAACTGTAGGCAAGAAATGGAAGAAAGAAATGTGTTTATATTATAATTAATAAGACAGAAACAAAACTGTACCAAACACTGACATCCTTAGAATTTCTTAGTTACATATTGTAGAAGTAAAATACCTAAAGAAAGATTATGAAAATTAATACTGAGCTACAAATTAAGAATAGAAGCATAGAATTTTTTATTTTCAATTGAATTGTAATATATGATTTCTTCTTGCTTATAAAACATTTCCATTGAGGAAGGTTTTTAAAAGTAGCCAACATTATGAATATTTGTCATTAAATAATTAAATTACTTCATCTTGTACCTAATTTTAGTGGAAACATTCTGAGCTTTACTCTGTATTTAACATGATCTTGATATTGAGCCTGTTGTATGTGGCCTTTGTTATGTTCAGGTATGTCCCTTGTGTATATACATTCTCTTGGCCATTTAGTATGAAATAGTATTGAATTTATCAAAGACCTATCCTTCATTTAATCAAATAATAATGTCGTTTCTGACCTTGAACCATTTTATGTGCTCTGTTATTTTTATTAATTTACCTATGTTGAATAATTACATCACCTATTGGATGAGGCATAAATGATCATGTGAACAATCTCTTGGGTGTGTTCTTAAATTTTGTTATTAATCATTTCAATGAAAGTTTTTGAATGTATGTTTTACAGAGAGATTGGCTTATAATTTTATTTTTGTTGTATTTTTCTTTGGTTTGGGTATTAAGACAATACACTCTTAATAAAAATGATTTGCAACTGTTCCCCCTTTTCTAATTAAGATCATTAATCTCAGGAATATAAGTATCTTCCTCTTTAATAGACACTTGATGAAAACTTAATTGTTCTGAATATACATATTGGGTTTTTTTTCCGGCTCTTTGGTTATAGGTTGTTCTTTGTACAGTCTATAGATAGCCATTTTGAATTAAAATCAACTTAATAAATTGAAATCTCTCATAAGCTTTGTCTGTTTTAAAGGACTTTTAACACATTTACTTACTTTAATTTATGGGAATTACACATAATTCAAATTATGGAAACATAATCCTAGATGGCTAAAAACTTGAAGCTATTGCAAGCATCTGGAATAATAAGTCTGCTATTATTGCTATTAAATCATCTGTCATTTTGCATTACATTTCAATCTTTAGGTAAAAATAAATGGCATATAATTAAATTTCTTGGGATGAAAATTTCAGTGTTAAGGGATAGCAGATGACTCAGTATGTAACTGTGTGAAGCCTGAGAGCCCAAATTTGATTCAGGAATCATACATGATAGAGAAAATAATGTCTGCAAGTTTTCCTCTGACTCTCACCTAAACGTTACGCATAAGAAAAGTCTCACATGCACAAAACAAACAATAAATAAATATATTCAACATGTTTGCAGGAAAAAAGTTTTAAATATTTGATTATAAATATCTTACATCAGATTAATATAGATTATACCAGTATTTATTAGATAGCTTCCTTTTGGGATTTTCAAATGTTTATGTATATATACTCTCATATATTTATATAAATTGGATGAATTTTGATTCATATTATATACATTCAACATAACATTTTTGGCATATTTAAACACAACGATCTTTGTTTTTTTTAATCTTTGTAAGATTAAAAAAATAAAATAAAATAAGAAATAAAAAACTATTTTTCTAAGATCTAATCTTAGAAAGAATTAAGTATTTCACCTAGTATAGAGACGGAAAAATTTCACCCTCTATTAGTACTATGGATCACATAGGAAAGATGTTTAATTAACAGGCTAGGTGAACTACAGTTATTAGTAATACTTGAAAGAGTCTTTTTTAGTGATTCTTTACAGCAAAATACAAAGACATGTTTCTAAAACTACCACAATGTATAATATGAAATATGATAAATGCTTAGAAACAGATATAAAAGAATTGCAATATGTAAGTCAATTACACAGGCTTGTCATTGTCGTAGCTCACCAGGTTCACAGCTGGCCAAGGCTGTAGATTCATTGTCTCTGGTGGTGGCATTAATAATCTTTATGCCATCTTCTTTCTCTTTCTTACATACAAACTAAATAAAACTCATATCAGAAATTTCTCAATTTTACCTAGCCTTTGTGGAACGTGTTTAATCTCATCACTCTGATGGAAGAGGCAGTCAGATCTCTGTGAGTTCCAGTTCTGCCTGGTCTATACATTGAGTTCCAGAGTATCCAAGGCTGTTACACCAGAAACCATGTATTGAAAAACAAAATAAGACACATATTTTCTTATCTTATTGTCATAAGATAAAGCAACATAATAATGTGAATTTATCGGGTTTATACTTAAATTATGTACATGACTAGCTGAAATATATGGACTACTTAGTTGCATGTCTAACCCATAAGATTCTCAAGTATTATAATATTTGAATCCAAATTTTATATATAAGTTACATTTGATATAAAAAATACCATTTTCTTTTATTACCAAAGAATCTCTGCTTTTTTGTTTCTTTGTTTTTGTTTTTTGTTTGTTTTTGTATTTTTGAGCAAGTTTTCTCTGTAGTTTTGGCTCCTGTCCTGGAACTAGACTTGTAGACCATGGTGACCTCGAACTCATAGATATCCTGCCTCTGCCTCCCAAGTGCTGGGATTAAAGGCGTTTGACACCACCACCAGGCAAAGAATTATATATAGTGTTCTGCCTGCATATTTACCTGCAGGCCTGTAGAGGGCACAGGATCTCATTACAGGTGGCTGTGAGCAACCAGCTGGGAATTGAACTCAGGACCTCTGGAAGAGCAGCCAGTGCTCTTAACCATTGAGCTGATTTTTTTTTAATTTCTGCATGCCTGGCCAAGAACAATCATTAAAGAAACTTTTAATCAAGGCTCATTAGTTATGACCAAAAGCAGCATATACCCAAAATATTGTTGTTGGCTTATTGTCTCAGAGAGGAGAGGGACAGTGATGAGAAAGTCATGGCAGCAAACAGTCAGGCATAATTGTATTGTACCATCATGGTCTCTCAGATTCAGTCAGAAGCTGAAAAATGACCCTCCATCCACACACAACAGAGAGTTACCTAGAGTATGAGTAAGCTATGAACTCTTAAAGCTCACTTTCAGTGATGTGTTTCCTATAGCAAGACTCCATTCTAATCTTTTCATAATAAGCCCAAACATCACTGCCAGTTTGGAGTAGTTCTCCTATGCATGAGTCTATAATAGTCCTTTCCCATTCAAAACACCTTAAATAGGATATTTTAGCAGAAATGAGAATCAAAACCTCTTGTCAGCCAAAACAAGCAAAGACACATACACAGTATGCACACACACACACACACACACAGAGGCAGAGAGACAGAGATACAAATTTAGTTTACCAGAAAAAATAGCACCATAGAAAGATCAAAATATAGTTATTCTAGCTAGTTACTTCAAGAAAAATAATTTTATCTAATCAGAGTACAGTTTTTTTAATACATTCCATGTAGTTCCAAAAAGAGAATCAAATTATCTTTATCTAATTCATAATAAAATTTTCACTAGGGAGTTCCAAAACAGAATTAGCATTTCCCATTCACATACAAGCCACAAGAGATCTTCAAATACACCTGTTTATCTATGCCTCTTAATGTGTCTGTATATTGGAGCCAGAAATATAAACAAATCAAAAACCTTCCTTGTCCAACAAATTGTTCAACAGGAAACTTAATTTTGGTTAAGAAATATCACCAGAAGGTTGGCAAGCTATCACAAGTTGGCAAAAAGCCACAAACAAAAAGGAAACAAAATAGCAATCTTCACTGTGCTATGCCAATGTTAATTCGCCAAGCACACAACTTTAGGTATCCAGATTCCAAAGCATTCATTTGGTTTTTCATCAGTTTTGTCAGAGTTAGCTCAGGACTCACAATGCTGGCTATCAGGGAGAGAAAAGGAATATCCAAAAATAGAATTAGATGCGTCAGCTTTAAGAAATGTATCCATGGGGCTGGAGAGATGGCTCAGTGGTTAAGAGCATTGCATGTTCTTCCAAAGGACCCGAGTTCGATTCCCAGCAACCACAAGATGGCTCACAACCGTCTGTAATGAGGTCTGGCGTCCTCTTCTAGCAGGCATATATGCAAACAGAATCTTGTATCCATAATAAATAAATAAATAAATAAATAAATAAATAAATAAATAAATATTTAGAAATGCATCCATTCTTAGCTGAGCCGTGGTGGCGCACACCTTTAATCTCAGCACTTGAGAGGCAGAGGCAGGAGGATCTCCGTGAGCTCAAGGCCAGCCTGGTCAAAAAGAGCTAATTAACCCAATTAAAAAATGGAGTACTTTCTTATTTAGCTTCTCTAGGATCACAAATTATAGGCTCAATGTCCTTTATTTATGGCTAGAAACCAATTATGAGTGAGTACATCCCATGTTCCTCTTTTTGGGTCTGGCTTACCTCACTCAGGATAGTGTTTTCTATTTACGACCATTTGGAAACCACTATGGAAAGCAGTGTGGTGGTTTCTCAGGAAATTTGGGATCAAGATGCTCTATCATACTACAAAAGTATTTGTTCAACTATGCTCATAGCAGCAATATTTTTAATAGCCAGAACCTGGAAACAACCTAGATGCCCCTCATTGGAAGAATGGATAAAGAAAGGATGGAATATGTACGCATTAGAGTATTACTCAGTGGTAAAAAAAAATGACATATTGAATTTTGCCTGCAAATGGATGGAAACAGAAAACACTATCCTGAGTGAGGTAAGCCAGACCCAAAAAGATGAATATGGTATGTACTCCCTCATAAGTGGATTCTAGCCAAAAATAAAGGACATTGAGCTTATAATTCGCGATCCTAGAGAAGCTAAATAAGAAGGTGAACCCAAAGAAAAACATATAGTTATCCTCCTGGATATTGGAAGGAGAAAAGATTGCCGGGCAAAAATTGGAAACTTGGAGGTGGGGGTGGGGTGGGGGTAAGGAGAGATGGGGAGAAAAAAGTGAGAAGGGGGGGATGGGGAGAGCCTGGGGGAATGGGACAGTTGGGATGGAGGAAGGGTGGATATGGAAGCAGGAAAGTACATATCTTAATTAAGGGAGCCATTTTAGGGTTGGCAAGAGCCTTGATTCTAGAGGGGTTCCCAGGGGTTCAGAGAGTTGTACCCAACTAGATCCTTGGGCACATGAGGAGAAAGAGCCTGAAATGGCCCGATCCTATAGTCATACTAAGGAATATCTTGCATATCACCATAGAACCTTCATCTGGCGATGATGGATGGAGATAGAGACAGAGACCCGCATTGGAGCACTAGACTGAGCTCCCAAGGTCCAAATGAGGAGCAGAAGGAGGGAGAACATGAGCAAGGAAGTCAGGACCGTGAGGAATGTGCCCACCCACTTCAACAGTGGGAGCTCACCAAAGCAAGCTGGACTGGGAATGATGGAGCATGTGATCAAACCGGACTCTCTGAATGTGGCGGACAAGGAGGGCTGACTGAGAAGCCAAGGACAATGGCACTGGGTTTTGATCCTACTGCATGTACTGGCTTTGTGGGAACCTAGTCTGTTTGGATGTTCACCTTCCTAGACCTGATGGATGGGGGAGGACTTTGGATTTCCCACAGGGCAGGGAACCCTGACTGCTCTTTGAACTGGAAAGGGAGAGAGAGGGGGATGGGGGGAGGGGAGGGAAATGGGAGGAGGGGAGGAAGTGGAAATTTTTAAATAAAAAAAAATAGATATACAAAAAAAAAAAAAAGAGCTAGTGCCAGGACAGACTCCAAAGCTACACAGAAGAAAAAAAAAAAAAAAGATTATCCATTCTTCTCTTTGACCCACAGCTTGTAAGCTGGGGGAAGTTCTGAGTGCCTCATAATCAAACAAAAACATGACATATTGTACCATCATGGACTACCAAATTCAGTTACTGTATCACCTAGCTTTAAGGCCTGACTCCATGGTTGCCTGTATTAAAAAAGAAACTGTTATATAATTTGGAAATTATATTTAATTAGTGACAAATTTTTCCATATTGGGGAAATGAGTTGATTTAGTGTTTTGAGAAAAACTGGAGAGAGAAACAACCTGTTTCTTTCTTTCCAACTTGCTCTTGCCAGTGTTACAAGTTATTGGAAGGATAGACTAAAGTCAAGGAAATATATCCTGTTCTTTACTGTGGTCCTTTGTCCCCGCAGATAAGACAGTTTCAGAAATAAGTCTTCTCCAGTCTCCAAGGTCATGAGTTTGAGTGTTATGTCCCTTTCATGCACAACATGATGTTTCTTATAGGGAAGGCAGACTCAAAAGCAGAATATTGTAAAAGAGATTCTAGACTATACTTATTATAATGTTATGGAAACTAGAATTCTCTAAGATATATCACATCTCTCCTTTATCTCCAGAAGCAAACCATTAAAGCTAAAACTGCCATAAAATCTTCTCTGTGTGAACCAGTTTTATTTAGTGAAAAAAATAATATATGTGTAGTTGTTGTATTTTTTAGTCTTTACTATTTTGGGGGCCCGCAACCCAGCTCCCAAATAAACGCCAAATCTTTTCCTTATGTATGAATAACAGGCCATAACTTGCCTTGTTTTTTTGCCAGCTTTCTTTAACTTAAATTATCCTGTCTATCTATTCCATCTAGGCTTTTTTTCTTTTCTTATTTCTGTACTTCTTACTTTCACTCTTATCAATGACTGGCAGTGTGGCAGAGTGACTGGCTTCCAGAGTCCTTCTTCCCTTTCTCTGATTCTTGATCTTTCTTATTTCCTGATCCCTCTTTTTCTCCTTTTACTTATGCTCTCTGCCTGCCCTCCCTACCTATCCTTGCTATTGACCATTCAACTCTTCATTAGGCCAATCAAGGCATTTTAAACAAACAAGTAACACAGGTTAACAGAGTTAAACAAATGCAGCATAAAGGAATGCAGCACGTCTTTGCACCACTAAACAAATATTCCACAGCATAAACAAATATATCTTAAAATAATATTCTACAACACTCAAACACCCACACATACAGAGCAAATATAAAAAAAAACAAAGAGGTTTATTTTGTAATAGTTTGGGATGTTTCAGACATAGTCAGCTATGGAACTAGAGAATTTAGAAGTCACTACTAAGCATGCATGGTAGAAAATTTTGGTCATGCATGGGTCCAAGAAGCAAAGACAGTATGGCACACCATCAACTCTAAATTCCTATTGTTTCCTTTGAATTGAGCTTTCAAAGAACATCCAGATTTATATCATAAAACAAAACTGTCTTTTGTCATGCCAGACCATAATATCCTTAATACAGAAGAGCCTTTTCTTAGACTAGAAAAGAAATCTGAATTTCTTCACTTAATTTTTTATTCTTACATTATTTCCTTTTGTTCAATCTCATTTTGTTTTGGCAGCCTATTTTCCATGGAACTAAAGTGTAAAAACAAGCTTCCTTCTGGGTCTTTTGTTTTTGCATCTAAGGTCTTTTTTAATGCAATATTTTGATTAAACAATTTTGTTATGTTTTTTCCTTTGGATCTTAATTTTCTTAAGGAAATTTTTAACTCACCTGAAGTGTCTTTTACACTCTCATCTTCAAATGCTTGTTTCCAGGTAGTATATTTAGAGAGGCTGTGGAACCTTCAGGAGGAAGGGCAGAGCTTGGGGACGTAGATAGAAAAGGACATACATTTAAGTTAGGACATATATTTACCCCTGCACTGGTTGGAGATTTGTTATCTGCTTCCTAGTTGGCTATGATGTGCTGAAACCCTGCTACATCAGCTGTGCAGCTTTTCTTCCTCAACCAGCTGAGATCTTTTAAAACCATAAGCTAACATAGGTCATTTTTTCTCTTGTTCTTTTTTTCTTATATTTTGACCATAGTAAAGAAAGATGGTCAATATAAAGAACATCAGTAACAGTGCTGGTGAAGAGTGAACTATCTGTAAGAAAAAATAAATAAAAAGCTTTTCGTACTAATTTGGGTAAAATGCTTAAAGAGGAAAACATACTTGAATAAATAGCAATGATGGTTTTCCAGAAGGTAAAGAAATTATATACTACTGACAAGAAAGGCACAGAGAAGATGAAACATGAAGGACAAAAAAATAACTCTAGTTAATATTAGAGTCAAATTTAAGTGCATTGAACCCAACGGGATAAGGATAGATTCTACATGGAGAGGAAGAATCTGAGTGTGGGGCGACTTCGCACATCAGCGCTGTAGTGAGCACATATTAAGGAATATATTGGAAGTACTGAAACTTAAGCTCTGAAACATATTTATATCATTTTGAACTTGGTGACACGTGCCTGTATTCCCAATGTTTGGGAGGCATTGGTAGGAAGCCTGAATGTTTGAGGTCAGCCTTGCCTGCATCCTGAAACACTGTGCCTAGAAAGAACACTGTTGTTGCTGACCATGCCTTAAGCCTTGGGATTATCTCCCAGAACTCAAACAAAAGACTTATGTGCTCAGTTGTCATGTAGAAATACTGTAACAATGGAATAAACATTTCTAACATGTAAGTCTTCGGTGTATTTGGATCAAACATAATCATGTTTAAACTCTCTCAACAAAATAGAAATTTGCTCAATAATTTTCTTAAGGAG
Organism: Neodon shergylaensis; assembly: GCA_025134845.1. Classification (NCBI taxonomy): domain Eukaryota; kingdom Metazoa; phylum Chordata; class Mammalia; order Rodentia; family Cricetidae; genus Neodon; species Neodon shergylaensis. The sequence continues at coordinate 24,729,704 of JABTXL010000002.1, forward strand.
GAGCACAAGTACCTTAGCAAATTTATCATTACGTATTTGCTGAATTGAAAACACATGCAGTGATACTAGATATTTGCTACATTCTAACATATTGACATATTTTTTAAGAGTTAGGAACCTCAATCATATGAATTGAAAAAACTAAAGGTGTGCAAATAGGAATGACCTCCCATTATAGTCTCTTCCATAAATCCTCAGATTATAATTCTCAGCCACTGTTTTCTGTTGTTGCTGTTTCTTTAATCCTCGATCTTGTCATATTACACCTCTGGATTTTCAAATGGAGTGCTTGAAGGTATCCTTGTTCTGCTAGCTCATTGGTTTTATCACTCACAAAAAGTTTAGTGAATTTAATCATAGCTACACCAGATTTGGGTCCAGGGAGTATTTTGCAGCTTTAGTAGTTCTCACAGATTTTCACCATTCTGCGATCTTGGTTTTGTTTTCTTTCATATGATAATAAACAAGGGCTTGTTTCCTGCCATAAATAGAGGAAATAATATATCATATCTTTTGAAGACAGGATAGGGGAGTTATTTTGATAATTGATAGCATGTTATGCCTCAGGGCCTTGGGGGTGTTTAGTTCTTATTTTATCAGACAAGAATTTACTTTCTCTCACATTTCTCAAACTGTTTTTGGCTGGATTTTGGAAGCATTTCTTGGAAACAACTTAAGCACTTTGCTACATAGGGAATTTATGTTTGCATATGTCCCGGCTCTGTTTGATTTTACTTGCCTTTTCTGCTATCCCCTAGAGAATTACGAACAAATCATCAAAATATACAATGAGCCAACTCTCCCCTCATTAGACTGTTAATGTTTTAACGATCATTCCTTATGTGTTTACTAGTTGTTAAATGCTTAAAGTCAAACTTGTGACATTAAGTTCATGAGATAGGAATATCTGCTAAGGATGCACCCATCTTGTTGTAGTATATATGTAATGAGCTGAAGATCATAATCTTCAAATATGATTTCCATATCCCAAGAAGGGTAATCTATTTGTTTCCAAACTCATACATTATTACAATTTCATTAATTTGTGTTAAATTCTAAATTACATATAATATAAATTTTAAGACATACAGGATACCAAGAATAGCACATACTTAAAAAAATTAATGTGTTGTGAAGGGCCATGCCTGAGACAACATATATCCGAAGGTCAGAGGACAACTCACAGGAATGAAGGGATCTCTTGCCACTCTTTAAGATAAGTTTATTAACTCATTTTAGTAGGCTTAAACTAAAGCAATTCTAGTCACTGAGACATAATAATGGTTTAAGCATAATTGGTATATAACAGGTATTATTTAAAAAATTGCTCTGATGACCACAGATTAATCTGGAAAAGGATGAATTAATAAACCTGAAATTTAAACAATATTATATATTTTTTATTGAAAAAAAGTCCCTGCTCCCTCCCAGCCTCCCATTTCCCACCCCCTCCTCCCGCCCCTCTCCTCTCCCCCCACTCCTCTCCCCCTCCTTCTCCAGTCTGAAGAGCAGTCAGGGTTCCCTGCCATGTGGAAAGTCCAGGGTCTTCTCCCCTCCATCCAGGTCTAGGAAGGTGAACATCCAAACTGGCTAGGCTCCCACAAAGCCATAACATGAAGTAGGAACAAAACCCCATGCCATTGTCCTTGGCTTCTCATCAGCCCTCATTGTCCGCCATGTTCAGAGAGTCCGGTTTTATCCCATGCTTTTTCAGTTACAGTCCAGCTGGCCTTGGTGAGCTCCCAATAGATCAGCCCCACTGTCTCGGTGGATGGGCGCACCTCTCGTGGTCCTGACTTCCATGCTCATGTTCTCCCTCTTTTCTGCTCCTCATTGGGACTTTGGGAGCTTAGTCCGATGCTCCAGTGTGGGTCTCTGTCTCTATCTCCATCCATCGCTAGATGAAGGTTCTATGGTGATATGCAAGATATTCATCAGTATGGCTATAGGATAGGGTCATTTCAGGTTCCCTATCCTCAGCTGCCCAAGGAACTAACTGGGGACATTGCCCTGGGCACCTGGGCGACACTCTAGGTTCATGTCTCTTATCAACCCTAAGGTGGTTCCCTTAATTAAGTTATGTGATTCCCTGCTCCTCTATCCAACCTTGTTTTATCCCCAATCATCCCATTTCCCCAAGTTTCCCCCTTCCTCCCCTTCTCACTTTTCTCTCCCCATCTCCCCTTACCCCTATCCCACTCCACCCCCAAGGTCCCAATTTTTTGCCCAGCAATCTTGTCTATTTCCCATAGCAGGGATAATAATTATATGTTTTTCTTTGGGTTCACCTTCTTGTTTAGCTTCCTTAGGATCACAAATTATAGACTCAGTGACCTATATTTATGGCTAGAAACCAATTATGGGTGAGTACATCCCATGATCCTCTTTTTGGGTCTGGGTTACCTCACTCAGGATAGTGTTTTCTATTTCCATCCATTTACATGCAAAATTCGAGAAGTCGTTTTTTATGGCAGAATAGTACTCTAATGTGTATATATTCCACACTTTCTTCATCCATTCTTCCATTGAAGGACATCTAGGTTTTTTCCAGGTTCTGGCTATTACAAATAATGCTGCTATGAACATAGTTGAACAAATGCTTTTGTCATGTGATAGGGCATCTCTTGGGTATATTCCCAAGAGTGGTATTGCTGGGTCCAGTGGTAGGTTGATCCCAAATTTCCTGAGAAACCGCCACACTGATTTCCAAAGTGGTTGCACAAGATTGCATTCCCACCAGCAATGGATGAGGGTACCGCTTCCTCCACAGCCTCTCCAAGAAAGGCTATCATTGGTGTTTTTGATTTTAGCCATTCTGACAGGTGTAAGATGATATCTCAAAGTTGTTTTGATTTGCATTTCCCTGATCGCTAAGGAGGTTGAGCATGACCTTAAGTATCTTTTGGCCATTTGAACTTCTTCTGTTAAGAATTCTCTGTTCAGTTCAGTGCCCCATTTTTTAATTGGGTTAATTAGCATTTTAATGTCTAGTTTCTTGAGTACTTTATATATTTTGGAGTTCAGACCTTTGTCTGTTGCAGGGTTGGTGAAGATCTTCTCCCAGTCAGTAGGTTGCCTTTTTGTCTTAGTGACAGCGTCCTTTGCTTTACAGAAGCTTCTCAGTTTCAGTAGGTCTCATTTATTCAATGTTGCCCTTAATGCTGCTGGGGTTATACTTAGGAAGCGATCTCCTGTGCCTATCTGTTGTAGGGTACTTCCCACTTTCTCTTCTATCAGGTTCAGTGTGTACGGACTGATATTGAGGTCTTTGATCCATTTGGACTTGAGTTTTGTGCTTGGTGATAGATATGGGTCTATTTTCATTTTTCTACAGGTTGACATCCAGTTGTGCCAGCACCATTTGTTGAAGATGCTTTCTTTATTCCATTGTATACTTTTAGCTCCTTTATCAAAAATAGGTGTTCATAGGTTTGTCGGCTAAAAACCGGGTCTTCTATACGATTCCATTGGTCGACTTCTCTGTTTTTATGCCAGTACCACGCTGTTTTCATTACTGTAGCTCTGTAATAGAGTTTGAAGTCAGGGATTGTAATGCCTCCAGAAGTTCCTTTATTGTATAGGATTGTTTTGGCTATCCTGGGTTTTTTGTTTTTCCATATAAAGTTGATTATTGTCCTCTCAAGATCTGTGAAGAATTTTGATGGGACTTTGATGGGGATTGCATTGAATCTATAAATAGCCTTTGGTAGAATTGCCATTTTTACTATGTTGATCCTCCCAATCCAAGAGCATGGGAGATCCTTCCATTTTCTGGTATTCTCTTCAATTTCTTTCTTCAATGCCTTAAAGTTCTTTCACTTCCTTGGTTAGAGTTACCCCAAGATATTTTATGCTGTTTGTGGCTATCGTGAAAGGTGATGATTCTCTGATTTCCCTCTCAGCTTCCATATCATTTGTGTATAAGAGGGCGACTGATTTTTTGGAGTTGACCTTGTATCCTTCCACATTACTAAAGGTGTTTATCAGCTGTAGGAGTTCTTTGGTGGAGGTTTTGGGGTCGCTTATGTACACTATCATATCATCTGCAAATAACGAAAGTTTAATTTCTTCCTTTCTGATTCGAATCCCCTTGATCCCCTAATGTTGTCTTATTGCTATTGCTAAAACTTCAAACACAATATTGAAGAGGTATGGAGAGAGTGGACAGCCTTGTCGTGTTCCTGAGTTTAGTGGGATGGCTTTGAGTTTCTCTCCGTTTAATTTGATGTTAGCTGTCGGCTTGTTGTAAATAGCTTTTATTATATTTAGGTATGACCCTTATATCCCTAATCTCTCCAAGACTTTTATCATAAAGGGGTGTTGAATTTTGTCAAATGCTTTTTCAGCATCTAATGAAACGATCATATGGTTTTTTTCTTTCAGTTTATTTATATGATGGATTACATTGATAGATTTTCGTATGTTGAACCAGCCCTGCATCTCTGGGATGAAGCCTACTTGATCATAATGAATAATTTATCTAATGTGTTCTTCGATTCGATTTGCTAGTATTTTGTTGAGGATTTTTGCATTGATGTTCATGAGTGAGATTGGTCTATAATTCTCTTTCTTGGTTGAGTCTTTGTGAGGTTTTGGTATCAGAGTAACTGTAGCTTCATAAAAGGAATTTGGCAATGACTCTTCTGTTTCTATGTTGTGAAATACATTAAGGAATATAGGTATTAGGGCTTCTTGGAAGTTCTGGTAGAATTCCGCATCGAAACTATCTGGTCCTGGGCTTTTTTTGGTAGGGAAGTTTTTGATAACCGCTTCTAATTCTTTGCGACTAACAGGTCTATTTAGATTGTTCACCTGTTCCTGGTTTAACTTTGGTATATGGTATTTATCTAAAAAAGTGTCCATTTCTTTTAGATTTTCTAATTTTGTGGCATACAGGCTTTTGTAGTAAGATCTAATGATTCTCTGAATTTCCTCTGTGTCTTTGGTTATGTCCCCCTTTTCATTTCTGATCTTATTAATTTGCAAATTCTCTCTCTGCCGTTTGATTAGTTTGGATAGGGGTTTATCAATTTTGTTGATTTTCTCCAGGAACCAGCTTTTTGTTTCATTGATTCTTTGAATTGTTTTCTATGTTTCTATTTTGTTGATTTCGGCCCTCAGTTTGATTATTTCCAGTCTTCTACTCCTCCTAGGTGAGTCTGCTTCTTTTTTTTTCTAGAGCTTTCAGGTGGGCTGTTAAGTCTCCAATGTGTGCTTTCTCTGTTTTCTTTAAGTGGGCACTTAGTGCTATGAACTTTCCTCTTAGGACTGCTTTCACTGTGTCCCATAAGTTTGAATATGTTGTTTCTTTATTTTCATTGAATTCCAGGAAGACTTTAATTTCTTTCTTTATTTCTTCCTTAATCCAGGTGTGGTTCAGTAGTTGATTGTTCAGTTTCCATGAATTTGTCGGCTTTCTGGGGGTAGCCTTGCTGTTGAATTCTAACTTTAATCCATGGTGATCTGATAAGACACAGGTGGTTACTAATATTTTTTTGTAATTGTGGAAGTTTGCTTTGTTACCGAGTATGTGGTCAATTTTTGAGAAGGTTCCATGAGCTGCAGAGAAGAAGGTATATTCTTTCCTATTTGGGTGGAATGTTCTATAGATGTCTGTTAAGTCCATTTGCTTCATTACCTCCATTAATTCTCTTGCTTCTCTGTTAGGTTTCTGTCTGATTGACCTGTCCAATGGTGAGAGAGGAGTGTTGAAGTCTCCTAGTATTAGTGTGTGCGGTTTGATGGCTGCCTTGAGTTTTAGCAATGTTTCTTTTATGTACTTGGGTGCTTTTATATTAGGGGCATAGATATTCAGGATTGAGACTTCATCCTGATGAACTGTTCCTGTTAGGAGTATAAAATGCCCGTCTCCATCTCTTCTGATTGATTTAAGTTTGAAGTCAACTTTGTTAGAGATTAGTATGGCCACACCTGCTTGTTTCTTAGGTCCATTTGCTTGATAAGCCTTTCCCCAGCCCTTTACTCTGAGTAGGTGCCTGTCTTTGTGGTTTAGGTGTGTTTCTTGTAAACAGCAGAATGTTGGATCCTGTTTTCTTATCCATCTCTTAGCCTGTGCCTTTTTATAGGTGAGTTGAGTCCATTGACATTAAGTGATATTAATGACCAGTGGTTGTTAACTCCGGTCACTTTTTTAGTCGTAGAGTTTGTGTGTTTCTCTTCCTTGAGTTGTGCTGGTGAAGGGTCTCTAGATGTCTGAGTTATTGTGGTCATTGTTGGACTCCTTGGTTAGTGCTTTTCCTTCTATTACTTTCTGTAAGGCTGGAATTGTGGCTACGTATTGTTTAAATTTGTTTTTATCCTGGAAAGTTTTATTTTCTCCATTTATAGTGAACGAAAGCTTGGCTGGGTATAGTAGTCTAGGCTTGCATCCATAGTCTCTTAGTTTCTGCAATACATCTACCCAGGACCTTCTGGCTTTCATGGTTTCCATGGAGAAGTCAGGTGTAAGTCTGATAGGTTTACCTTTATAAGTAACTTGGCATTTTTCCTTTGCAGCTCTTAATATTCTTTCTTTATTCTGTATGCTTTGTGTTTTGATTATTATATGGCAAGGGGATTTTTTTTTTATCCAGCCTATTCAGTGTTCTGTATGCTTCTTGAATCTTCATAGGTATATCTTTCTTTAGGTTTGGAAAGTTTTCTTCTATAATTTTATTAAATATATTTTCTGGACCGTTGAGCTGCACTTCTTCTCCTTTTTCTACTCCTATTATTCTTAGGTTTGGTCTTTTTTTTTTTTTAACTAGAAAATTGATAACATTTTTTTTTTGAAAAAAAAAATCCCTGCTTCCTCCCAGCCTCCCATTTCCCTCCCCCTCCTTCTGCCCCTCTCCCCCTTCCCCCCACTCCTCTCCCCCTCTCTCTTCTTCCCTGAGAGGGACAGGTTTGGTCTTTTTATTGTGTCCCAGATTTCCTGAATGTTTTGTGATGAGAGTTTGTTGGACTTGCTGTTTTCTTTGATCAGTCTGTTTATTTTCTCTATTGTATCTTCAGAATCTGAGATTCTTTCTTCCATCTCTTGTATTCTGTTGGTTATGCTTATTTCTGTAGTCTCTGTTAGTTTACTTAAATTTTCCATGTCCGCCGACCCTCTGTTTGTGTTTTCTTCTTTGCCTTCATTTCAGTTTTCAAGTCTTGAACTGTTTCCATTATCTGTTTGATTGTTTTTCCTTGGTTTTCTAGGGTATCATTCACTGATTTATTCAATTCTTCAAACTTTCTGTTATATTTCTCATCCATTTCTATAAGAGCGTTCTTTACATGCTGTTTAAGGGCGTCAATCACTTTCATAAAGTCAGTTTTTTCTACTTCTTCTTGGTTAAGGTGTTCATGTCCTCCTGTTGTGAGGTCGCTGGTTTCTGGTGGTTTCATGTTGCTTTTCAGATTATTGGGTGAATTCTTGCATTGGCGCCTGCCCATCTCTTCCTCCGAATGCTCCCGTATGGATCTTCTTTAACAGGATCAGGTCTTCTTGTCTACTGATGTATCTTCCCAGTGATGGCTCTCCCCAGTGATAGCTCTCCTGGCGCCGAGATCAGGTCTCCATGCCCGTGCTGGCTCTCCTGTGGCCGAGATCAGGTCTCCGTGCTGGTTGGGTAGCTCGTAAACAAAGCGCCTGCCTTGCTTGGTGCGGGCAGGCTATTGAAACAAAGGAACTCCCCTCCACCTGGGTGCCCTGAGGATTCAGACCCAGCGCCCAGACAGGCTGAGCTGGGTGATGTTATGTGCCCACAGAGGGCAGAGGGGCCAAAGAAGGGAGGGTTTTGGATGCAAGCTGGGTGGGATAGGAAGAAAGAGGCAGTATGCAGCACAATATTATATTTTTAAAACATTAATAAGTAGTAATAAGTAAAAATAACACTATTTACAGGAGAAGTGTTAGATATCAATTAGGAACTTAGTTCTTTTGTTTGTTTTTACATAATATTTTCTGAGTTTACCTCTGGAGAATTAATTATCAGGCTGAAAAAGAATACTTTAACCTTTACTTCAAGTATCAGAATTTCACAATGAATAAAACACATATACTAGTTTATTGTAATGGTCTATGAACTTAATATAACCCTGTATAATAAATGAGAGAAATGGCTGGAGAGATGGCAGAGCAGCTAAGAGCACTGCCTGCACTTACAAAGGTCCCGAGTTCAATTCTGAGCATGGTGGCTCAGAACAAACTGTAATAAAATCTGGTACCCTCTTTAGAACGAGACCTGGTCAGTCATCCTCATCAACTTAGAAAATGAAACCCAATATGCACAACTTCAACAGAACCACCATATACTGGTTGCCCATGCATGCTTCAACATTGCCAGCGCACCAATTTTATTTTTTTTATTTTTTTCATTCTATATAATAAATAGATCACAACTTGGTAAGTCATAGGAAGCATTTTTGATGTTCTAAAGTATAGCTTAGAAAAATTCACTTTAAATTCCTGGTTATATTTAATGATAAAATTTTAATGAGATAATTAATGGGTCATAATTATGGGTCTCCTAATCAAGAGGCCTTACAAGATAAAATACCAAAAATAAGATTTCCCCCCTCTGTATTTCTCTGCTAATCTCTCTCTTTTTGTTTATCTCTGTCTCTGTCATTCTCTCTGTCTCTTTCTTTCTGGCACTCTGTCTCTCTGTGTTTCTCCCTATCTCAAAAATATGTATATGCATTGCACAGAGAAAAGGCAACATGACATCATTTAAATGTGTTGACTTAATCCACAACAAGAGGACCAGAAACTTAGTTTTTCAGCATATCTGCCTTGTTCTTGTTACCGCAACAATGTTAGAAAACAAATTGCAGGTTTGTTTACAGTAGACAAGTTTCTAAAAGTCACCTATTTTGATATGGTACCACTAACAAACCAGCAAGATCTCACTTTAAAAAAAATAACCTTTCAAAAATATATGAAATCTCCTCCATTCTATCATTTTACAAAGTAAGAATAGATTTCACAAATTGTATGATTTGTCAAATCCTAGAAGGATGAAATTATGTACTTTGGAAATCCTTGCTTATAGAATTGAATCTAGCATGAAGCACAAAAATATATTTTATAGTTTTAAAACTTATTATCTTTGGAGGTTGGAGAGATGACTCAGTAGTTAAGATTACTGGCTGCTCTTCCAGAGGACCTTGATTTATTTCTCAGATCCCACAAGGCAGCACACAATTGCCAGTAACCTAAGTTCTAGAAGGCCTATCACCCTCTTCTGGTCTCAATAAGTCCTGCATAAATGTGATGCACAGAAAAATGCAGCAAAACATCTGCACATATAAAAGAACACTAAACTTTAAAATATTACAAAATGATAGTCCAAAAATGACTGTTGGTACTTTCTTGAAAATGTAGAAGAATGTGGGATATGTAGAAAATTTTTTGATGACATAAGGAATTCAAATTTGAATTGTACGCCCCAGATGTGTATTTACATGAGATAAACAATCATCTTCTAAATTAGCTGAAACTAAACTTCAACAAAAAAGACCATGGAAATGCTAATTTTGAACAATGCTTCAGTCATGATATAGATTGCATTCTTGTAAATACTTAACATATCTATAAAGGTTTCCAAATTTCTTTCAGAAAATTTTAGTTGGTGATGGCTCTCCATTTTTATATTCAATGTTTGGACTGTTTATATACTTTCAGGGTAAACAAAGGGGCAGGAAGTGTGTAAGAATCATCTCCCTAATTCTGTCTACCCTGTTAACTTTCTTCTCTTTCAGAATGCATGTTCATAGTCTCCTTCATGTTAAGTGATATGATCAGAATTTCTTTTCTTTTTCACTTTTTCTCTTCAAAACACTTTGTCACAACTCTAATTCTTGGATTATAATACATGTCAACAGACAAGAAAATGCTTCTGTACCACAATGTGCATATTATGGTGGAAATACGTATGCAGTATAGATAGCAGGACCTGGCAGTCCTTGCGTTTTCTTTCATTATTCTCTACTCTTTTTTTGTCCTGGAAAAGAGAATAATAATATCATTCCTATGGAAATGTAAGAGAATTCTTCAACTTGAATAGCAAAAAAAAAAAAAAAGTCTAGGTATGAACTAATGCATCATGCAACATTTCATCCAGACTTATATAGAGATGTTTATAAAGCAAAAAAAAAAAAAAAAAAAAACAAATTTAGAGCTTAATATGTTACAGAATATGCTGGGGAGTGGAAGCACAAATGAATTCACAGAAGAGGATCATCTGAATGAGAGATAATGGATGTGCACTTATGAACCAGAAGAGATCCCATTATGGATGAAGGGAGAGGGAGGGGGAGAGGAGTGGGGGGAGGGGGAGAAGGGTGGGAGGAGGGGGGAGGGAAATGGGAGGCGGGAACGTTCTTTTTTCTTTTTCTCAATAAAAAATTAAAAAAAAAGAAATTATTCTTGGAGAATAAAAAAGGGAAAAGACAAAACTGAACTTGTAGATTAAATTTTCAACTTGTGGTGAGGCAGGCAAAGAGGATATCTTGTTACTCCAAGGAAACTGAATAATTCAGAATGTCAATAATTCAGTATTTTCTACTGAGGCCTGAGATTTCCAAACTCAGATTATGTAAGATGCATTACTGACTTATAATAAATCTTTTCATTTTTAAATAAATTAATTTAGTATGCATTATTTAAAATAAAGCTAACATTATATTATAAATGACTTGGCATTTCTTTTAACTATGTCTATGTAGCCTTCTTTGTATTTCACCATCATTTCTCCTTAGGTCTTATATTGCAGTAATTTTAATTTTGATCTGAAGTTTCATTTATTTATTCATTGGGATTTTAAACAATTTAAGTTGAAACAGATTCTTAAATATAATATATTCTAATAATGTTTGCCTCCCCAACTCTCCCCAGAAGTTTTACCCTATTCTATCCATTCAAATTCAGACCCTTTCTTTTTCTTACTAACAGGAATCTGGATACTACTACAAATAACATAATTAGGAAAAATGAAAACAAACACTGCAGAATAGAAAAAAATAAAGAAATAGAAGGAAAGGAGCACCCCAAAAGCCCATTAAGTCATATAGACACAGAGACACACATTTGCACCCAAAGAAATCTATAAAAACACAAAATGAGAAGCCATTATGTATATTGTGTATATTGTATGTGTATATATATATATACACATACATACACATACACACATATCTTGTTACTCCAAGGAAACTGAATAATTCAGAATGTCAATAATTCAGTATTTTCTACTGAGGCCTGAGATTTCCAAACTCAGATTATACACACACACACACACACACAAAATAAAAAATAAAGAAAGAAAGCCAAAAGCCGGGGCAAACCATTGTGGGACAAAGAAACACCAAAAATGTCATTGAGTTTGTTTTGTATTGAATAATGACTTCCGGGCATGGAGCCTGCCCGTAAGAGTGGTTTGTATCCTCAGTGAGACTCCATTGGAGAAAACTAATTTTCATTTGCAACCCGTTATCAATTGGAGATAGCTTCTAGGTTAGCAATACGGGCATGTGTCCAATTCTCCTTTCAATGTTGTACCTTATCAGGTCTAGACCCATTCATAATTCTGTAGTATATGAGTTTGTATATGCATCAGTTCTTCTGTGTTTAGATGAGATATTTTTTTCCTTGGTGTTTCCCATCTAGTCTGGCTTTTAAAACGTTTTTACTCCTCTTCTCCAGAGTTCGCTAATCCCTAAGGGAAATGACTTGATGGAAATATCCCATTTAGGACTGAATGCTCCGTTGTCTCTGGCTCTCTACTCATTGTTCAGTTGTGAGTCTCAGTATTTGTTTTCATATGCTGCAGGAGAAGCTTTCTCTGATGATGACTGAATAAAACACAGAACTATGAGAAGAATGTAAGGTCATTGGGAGTCATTCCATTGCTATGTTCTCTTAGCAGAACAACCGTGTTTGATTTTCCCAGGTTCATGGACTATCTAGTTTCTAGTTTTTGGTCACGAGAGATGTTTTAGGAATGTCCTCCATCTCATGAAGTGGGTTTTAAATTCAATTAAATATTGGTTAGTTAGCCTATAAGCTTTGTGTCATTACACAATGGAATAGTACTCAGCTGTTAACTAAAATGAAATCATGAAATTCACAAGTAATTGGTTGGAGCTAAAATAATCACCCTGAGTGAAGTAATCCAGAGGCTCCCATACATACAAAATGAAAATCTGGTGTGTATTCACTATATGTGGATGTCATCTGTTAATTTTCCAATAAGCAAGCTACTATGTTAACAAACTGATCGTAAGGCCCTTTTGATAAAGACAACAGCTACACATCTCATCAAAAAGGGAGAAGTTAATCTGGTGTCTACCTAGAATCTTGCCCTCTCCTGGTATTCGCGTTATTAGGTACACAACAACGGGAGAAAGGTAAACACCAAGTCAATTACAAACCTTTGGATCTACAATAGGCTAAGCAATGTGACCCTGAGTGACTGTAACTCTGAGTATCTGTTGAAGAATACATAAATGAGGACTTTATGTAGAAACCATTCTATTGTGATACTAAGAAAGATGAAACTACTTCTATCTATATTTGGTTTATTTTCTCACAGTCTTCTTTTCCTAAACAATGTCATTAAGAAGTAATACAAAACTGTATCAGGACCATTTTATAGACAGTTATAGGAGGCAAAATTCTCTTGTGTTTTTTTTTTTTTTTTTAAAAAAAATTCTCTTGTGTTTTTTAGAGTTATCACAACAAATATTACAAAATTACAAGTTATTATATATATAACAAATATACATGTATGTTATGTAATTCTCATAGATTATATCTGTATTATACACACATATAATGTATATAATTCTCATATACTATATCTATATGATATTCACTTCCCTTTCCTACACCAAATCTTTTAAATAGGTACCTAAGAATTTTTTTTATTTATTTTTTATTTATTTTTTTTATTGAGAAAATGAAAAAAAAAGTTTCCGTCTCCTCCCAGCCTCCCATTTCCCTCCCCCTCCTCCCCCCCCTCTCCCCCTCCCCCCACTCCTCTCCCCCTCCCTCTCCAGTCCACAGCGCAGTCCCGGTTCCCCGCCCTGTGGAAAGTCCAAGGTCCTCCCCCCTCCGTCCATGTCTAGGAAGGTGAACATCCAAACTGGCTAGGCTCCCACAAAGCCAGAACATGAAGTAGGATCAAAACCCCGTGTCCTTGTCCTTGGCTTCTCATCAGCCCTCATTGTTCGCCATATTCAGAGAGTCCGGTTTTATAAGATGCTTTTTCAGTCACCGTCCAGCTGGCCTTGATGAGCTCCCAATAGATCAGCCCCACTGTCTCAGTGGGTGGGTGCACCCCTCGTGGTCCTGACTTCCTTGCTCATGTTCTCCCTCCTTCTGCTCCTCATTGGGACCTTGGGAGCTCAGTCCAGTGCTCCAGTGTGGGTCTCTGTCTTTATCTCCATCCATCACCAGATGAAGGTTCTATGGTGATATGCAAGATATTCGTCTGTATTGCTATAAAATAGGGTCATTTCAGGTTCCCTATCCTCAGCTGCCCAAGGAACTAACTGGGGACATCTCCTTGGGCTCTTGGGAGCCACTCTAGGTTCAAGTCTCTTGCCAACCCTAAGGTGGCTCCCTTAACTAAGAATTGTGCTTCCGTACTCCCCTATCCAACCTTCCTTTATCCCAATCATCCTGTTTCCCCAAGTTTCCCCCATCCTCCCCTTCTCACTTTTCTCTCCCCATCCCCCCTTACCCCCATCCCACCCCAACCCCAAGATCCCAATTTTCTCCCCGGGAATTTTGTCTACTTCCCATAGCCAAGAGGATAATTATATGTTTTTCCTTGGGTTCACCTTCTTATTTAGCTTCTTTAGGTTCATCAATTATATACTCCGTGACCATTATTTATGGCTAGAAACCAATTATGAGTGAGTACATCCCATGTTCATCTTTT